>CALNVZ010000174.1:51536156-51621959 GCA_940671915.1 Paracentrotus lividus
GGGGGGGGGGGGGGGCCCAGGTACAGATACTAAGACTTTTCACCAAAGCTTGTCCTTTGTCATTCTTGTCTGGGTTCACACCTGAAAGTGCCTTTATTTTATTTTAAAAAGTTTGAAAGATAGTGTCATCCTTTTGCAGGCAAAAATATTACATTTCTAGTTTCTGAGTGGATAAAGTAGTATATCAATGACTATATCTTCCCACAACATGATTAAAGTTGATGTTCATAGAGAATAAATATGGTCGAATTATATATCACTGAGCAGGAAATAACATGAGGAACACTATTTAACTAATCGCCGATTTTTAAAAAAATTCTGGAGCTCATTTATCGGCTATCGGGACACCCCCACTGAAACGCCCCCAAATACGTACCCCAAAAGTCACCCAAATGCTGACGTCAGGATATGGAATTGCGGCTATGAATTGATTTCCGGGTTTGCTGGCTATCTGGCTTTGCGCGCGTGCGTGTATAGGCCATAGGCCCGGGAATTACAAACCTATAATCGTAAACAATGACGGAGTCGGATCCAGAGATGAGTCTCGAATTAGAGTTTGAAATCGAAGACATTGAAGATGAAAATGAGGAAGAAAGTCTCAGCTCAATTGCTAGTAGCAACGGAACAGAAATGGACATCGATGACGGCGAATTGGGTGAATACATTTCAGAAGATGAGGCGAAGTCCGATGCCCCTCGACCATCTCAAAAGCAGCAACTACTACTGCTAGCTTCGCCCTCGAGTGCGGAGGTAGCTGCAGCTATCGGGTACCTCCATGACCCAGTGGCAAGGTAGGATTTGCAAAATGAACAAGCGAATTACGGGGATGCTAGGCCAAGGGGCAATTTAGATGACACAAGGCTTGATCCAGACAACATAGCAAATTGGTATGTGATTGAAAAGGATATTTATTTTGTCATGGATCGGGAAAAATGCTTGTTTAGCTGGGTTGGACATCAATCATTTCTCCTACAACTCACTCAGCGCTACACAATTTTTTTTTATTTGTTAAACCTCTCTCCTTCTGCTGGCATTTTGCTGGGCAGCCGATGGGTGAAATACCCGTCATACGCCGTGTTGCTGCACCCCCAGCAACGCATCGCCAACCACCAGTTTTCCTTATTTTCGCTGGCTATGCCTTTGGCAAGGAGTTCGAATCCCATGTTGATAATGAATGGTCATCCATCTTCTCTGCAAACAAACTGGAGTTGGCAAATTACGAGTTAAATTATTGAACTGTAAAAATAAAGGACAAAGCTTTTTCTACTCACAAGACACGAGGATGAGAACGAGCAACAATGACGCAATGTTATTTCCATGCACTCGCTACGTACCCAACCAAGCTAATTATTTTTTTTTCTTTTTAATAGTATGCCATTCTTTATAAATGTAACAAATTCTTCATAAAATTTTTAAATGTTATTATTTTGTCCATCACAGGGTATTATTTGCCAAAACACAATTTATCAACATAAAAATCGTAATGAGATCCAGGTGATCATTAGCGTCTGCTAGCGTTTTGCGGCACAGCTTTTTGTGTGCACACCATGGGGGGAAAATTTACAAAAGTAGCTCTATTTTTTCGAGTGTTCATCGAGACATATTTGATTTCTTACAAATATACTAAATCATACATGGATTGCTGGGGCTTATTATTCTCTGTAAAAAATGAAGATATGATCACATACAACTGCAAAATTGTTTGAGCTTGGACTTGGTTATGTTCTGCTCAGAATAATTGAGTGTCATTTTGTTGAGTGAAAAAGAAATATGACCGAGAGAGGTACTAGATAGTATAGGTAGAAAAGACTTAGTCTACTTGCAATGGCAATTATTTTCAAAGAGAAATTACCACAGCATTAATTGCTATAAAGATTGCTCCTTTTTTGTGATTATTTGCAAATATGAATACAAAACAAAGCTAATACAATTGGATTTGATATATCACTGCTCAGATCGTGTACACTGCATTGCGTGAGTGTATGGGAAAGTACACACCAACACGGCACGGCCGGGTGTGGCTGCACTGCACTGAGAGCCGAACTCCATATCCTGACGTCATCAGGAAATCGCTCCATTCCCTACCGAAAATGGGCGTGGCTAGAGTGATTGACAGGTGTTTTTGAAATGGCGTTTTAATCAATTTCCAATAATCGATATGAGTTCTAGTTGGTACCATTTTCTTCTACATGCTCTCTTGATTACTCTGATACATAAACCACTGATTTTAGTGATCTCCAATAAAGTTCAACTTTAAGCTAAAATGTGTATGTTTGTCATTATATTGCGATTATCAAAATACATTCCTATTTTTTCGAACCTCGAAAAATATACCATGTTGTGCGAACCGTTAGCGCAGAGAATAATGCGCCGTGTGTATATTGCTGTGTGTGGTCCGTGCTGCACGCGCTGTAATATCAACGATGTTGATGGAGAGCTGGTCTAGATTGGTAGTCATATTTTCGTTTCATATTACTGATCTAGGCAACCTTTGACGGTAAGATTGAATAGACAGTATAGGTTGATAATATTCTAAATTTATGCCTAGTTGCATTAGTTTTCGCAATTTGTGAAAAAGGATGACAGTACCTTTAAACAAGCTATTCTGCTGCATGATGTGTCCAAAATATATATTCTTGGAACACCAACCTGGAACACCACCAGGCGCTGACCTTTTGGACGGCCAAAGGCCGAGAACATTTTTGTTTCAATTTGGATGATAATAGATTAGTTCATTTATACAGCAATAAATATTTTACAGAGTAGCAAAGCAAGTACTTTTCCCCTCAAAAATATTTTTTGTTTCCCTATTTATAAAACCTAATTATAGGCTAATTGATTCAATGTATTATTAATAGTTATCTCAAAAGGTATATCTTAAGACTAGCTATTTAATACAGTCAATGAGAGTGTCAGACAGTTCACTCTTGCTTTAAAGGCAGTAGGTCGGGAACTCCCATGGGTAATTTGACACCATGGATGTTTACCCTGTAACAGCTGTTTTGCATCATCTGACCACTGCCAGTCTTATGTAATGCATTGTTTATTCCACCCATCGCTTCATCTGGTAAAGTCGTTAAATCTCCCTTTCCCTGGCCCGATGATACCCGAAGTTGTCCACGGTGGGACAGATTGTTTTGCTGTGGTCCAGAAATTTAGCTTCAAGACAGGTATTTCAAGTGCTTTTCACAAATTCTGGGATCAGCAAATTATGATCAACTCCCCATGAAATCTGAAGACCCTAGTTCTTTAAAGGACATTTTCATCATCTGAATATTGGCTTATCTCACCTTGTCATACTTCATCTTCATTCAAGAGCATATTAGCAATTCCATTCTTGATAGGAAACTTCCTCCCAGACTCAGGACACACTAGATTTCCTTCCAATATTTCAATCTAACAGAAAAAAAAGAAGTGAAGTTCCATTAAATCAAGTAAAATTTAGATTAATCCATAGATACATTTCACCTTAGACATTTGCTTAATGCATGTAGAACCTTGTCTATTTTATTCCCCGTGCCAAGCTGATCATAATACTCATTATGTAATGATGAACATAGGTTATAAAGGTATTGATAAGTAGTTTAGTGAATATATCATTCATACAGTGTGGCAAAAGAAATCATAGTTAATTTACTCCTTTGCACTATTTAAAACATTTTAAAAGGGTCTCCCTTCTATAATAAAGCAACTGAAACACAATATATACAGTGGAAACTTCTTATTATGAGTCCTTTAGGGCCATGGATATTGCTTTCTTGAATCAGAAAACTTTTTATATCAGGGAAATAAAACAGAAGAATACAAAGATATATTACCTCTTTATAAAGAGTTTCCACTATAACACAGAAAAGAAAAAATATTTACTCAAACATGTAAAAAAAAAAAAGGTGAGATATAAATGGGAGGATATTTACCAAAAGATGATTGGTAAGTTGGTAACTTGCCATTCGGTCTCATCCCACATGGTCTAATTCCATTTTTTTCTACAACCGGTTCGACTAATTACCTTTTGGTCTAAGTACCACTTCACCTATTTACCCTTTCATCTAATTTCAATTTCCTCTAATGTCCAGTTTGTCTAATGTCCCCTTGGTCTATCACCACTTGGTCATTTCCAGTAACAAACTGGCAATAGACCAACTATTCATTAGGGAGTTAGATGAAAATGTAATTAGACCATTTGGCTATTAGACAAATTGGCAATTAACCCAAGTGGTCATTAGACAAAGTGAGAATTAGACCAAGTATGTATTAGACCAAGGGCAAATTAGACCAAACTGTTAATAGACCATATGGATTTAGTCCATGTGGTATTAGACAATAAGATAATTGGACCACGTGTTGTTAGAATAAGACTAAGTGGATATAAACCTATAATCTTACCTCCAGTAAGACTCTATGAGCCTCTTTCAAGAATTCTTCATCACTCTCATAGCTTTCAACTGGTTGTGCTGGTAGATTCCCACTCATGTTTAGCTAAAATATAACAGATTGAGAATAATAGTGATAAATATCGACACAATATAAAGCATGCAACAAAGTGAAAGACATATAAAGGTTTTGATTCACCTCTCAAAGATCTGTCTTTTTGCAACTCATCGTCAATTACTTTTTAAATCTGAGCACATGGTTGTCTCTTTATTTAAAAAAAAAAAAGATATATAAAATAGAAAACAAAAGCCAATACATCCTTTCAAATATAGTTGAAAGTATTTTGTTATTGTTTAATTATTATTTAGAACACTAAACTCAATTAACAGCTTTACAGCACTGTTTCACTTTTAATTCATTCACAGGGGTCGAATTTTTGATCTTGCGGGGTCTGCATGGATGACCCCCCCCCCTTTTTTTTTATATAATTCTAAAATTTTGGGGGGATCTGGAACCTGGAATTATGCATCCCTGACCCCTGTTAGTGCTGAATCCCATCAAAATTTATTGATATTGGTCAAGTAAAAGTAATCAGTTTTTCACCATTAACGTTTCCCTTTTTATGTCGCCTCCTTTTTTGAGTTTACTAATTAAACTTAATAACATAATGCCAATTAGAGGAGAGCAAGAATAGATACTTACACTGCTTACTGTTTCATAGAGTGCAGTCCAGTCGATCCTTGGAATCATCCGGGCAATGAAATCTGGATTGAATTCTACTTCAAGTGTCCTTGTATTTTCTGGCTGTAATGTTAAAAAAAAAAAAAAAATATGCCAGGATGAATACATAAAGAGTACTAAATAATTCATTTGTTACTTTGAATAAGTGATTATCATTTAAGTCAAATTCAGCATGGGCCATTCAATTACTGTTTAAGCTGATATTTATGTGAGTATATTATATTTGCAAATTTCAAGAATTAAAAATTGTAAAAATTTCCACTTCAATAGAAACCTTCATGAATTTCCCCACCTAATCCAAAATCAGGAAAATATACATTTACAAAAATTTGGGCTTAAACAGTAATAATGACATAATACAGTACTCAGAAACATTAATGAGTTCGACCATATATGTAAAGTGATAAATGTTCATTTTGTACACACTTTTCTTACTCATAATTAAAAAAAAATATATCTTCATTTCAGTACTAATTTCAACATGAAAATGAAAAATGAACAACTGACATGTAGATAAACTGTACTTGCTACAAATCTATGACTATGATTTTATTTTGTTAAAAAGGAGGGATTTTTACCCAATTTTAACGGCATGTCTCGAAGTAAAAAAAATGGAACAAATAAGGGAACAACAGTATCAGTTCAGTCAACTACTAATCAACACTGTCATAACATTTTCCAAATACCAAATAAATGTGAGATATTAAAGAAGTATGATTTTCAAACGATTTTATAATTTCTCCATTTAAAATCTATGTTTTAAAAAAAATGTCATTTTGTCACACTGTACTAAATTCCAGATTGATAAAACTGAACAATTCCAACTCCGAATTGTTTGTCGAATTGGTTTAATTTGATACACCAATATTCAAAGTGTAAAAGGTGCATGTTCACAGTTTTGCTAAATCTGGAGTAAACCTCTAGGAATAGGTCTACTTCGGTGGATTTTTTAATTTGGCTATCGAACTTGTTTCACAGCATGAAAAAACACGAAAAGAAATAAATGAATACTTCGTTCATCATCATCATCATCATCATCTTATACGGGAGTGAGGACTGAGGTAATCCTGTAATTCTCTCGGCCGTCATCTATCGTTGCACACACAAAAAAAGCCCCGCCCACTAATGACATCCCCTCCCCTGTAAAGAGAACACATAAGCAAGAGGCACGTAGAAATGTCTACAAGTCCGTTCTTACAGAGCTAGAGAACAATGCATTTTGATTGTTGGGCGCTCTGATTAGCTATCGCGCGGAGCTCCGCCTCCTGGTTGCGATGACTGAAGTGCGTTGACCGTAACTGAACAATGCGATTCAGCTGTTCCCGATAAAGACCGCTTTTGTCTTGCGCGCTGTCAATCATAACCAAAGTGGACCCATTTCGCAAGAAAAACTGCAAGACTCGACTTCACAAAACGTTTTCCGCAAAACCCTTCTTTCAATATTTTTTAGAATAAAGAAGAGAAATATAAAAAGGAACTTCAACAAATCCACTGTCGGCCTCCGCTCGACAGTTGAAAACGTATAAAGAAATGAGGACTTATCAAAAAAATAAATGACGAATCTAAATTTTATCGTGACTATTGTTCACTGGAAGGCACAGTCAGTGGTACTGGTAAACCGACCAGCCCCCGTCGCGAAGCGACGGGAACTGACGAACCAGTAAACATATTTGGCGAAGTTTTGAAAATATCTATACATGACCACAAATTTCGTGGTCAAAAATACCTTATTTGAATTCATACTCACATTGAATCAAATCTTTGAAGTTTTTCTTCGAATTGGTGACATCTGCGAATGTTTCACATGAAGTAATCAACTAATAATGTAGAAAAATACAGGAAAATTGAGTCCATCAACGTATATTTCTCCGTGCGTGCGTTGTCTTCGCCATACGTCTTCGCACAGTAAAATGACGTCATAGAAAATGGCAGCGATGGCACCAACACTATGAGAAGAGACAAGGCCGACGGAAAATTCAATTTGATAAGTCAAGAAGCTCTTATATAGACCTACTTTCATTTTTAGTCGTTGTTACGCGTGAAACATCATAGAAACCTTACAACAACATTTTAACATTAGATTGATTAAATTGACCAGTATAATCACCTGAGCGCTCATCATCGCTGATTATTTCGCTGTAAATGGAGGTGGTGGAAGTACAGCCCCGTCGCCTTCGGCAACGGGGCTGTGTATAGTTATGGTACTGGTAGTGTTTTTCATATGCTAACGTGATCATTCGAGCGTCGTGCATAAATTAATTTAATTATGGAGTAAAAATTTCTACGTGAGAGGAGAGAAACATACGTGGTCTAGATTCTAAACAACTTACAGCAGTTGAAACGTGTGGGACTAAACTGCATGTGATTGTGGTCAAACCAGGCATCTGCATGTGCGACTGGATATTTGACGGCAAAATCCTTACCTCTATCCTCAAAGGATATCCATTCTTTACTCCTTTGACATGAGAAGTCAGCATATTATGGGTCAACAACTTCATTGTTCTTATGATTGTCGTTCTCATCTAATTTTGAAAATTATCGTTGGTAAAAATAACACTGCGCACAGTGCATGCAGTAGTCAATTAACACATGCGTGTACATGGTTTACGCATACAATTTTGACCATGGGGGCTGCCATATTGGAAACGCAAAGGGTACTGGGATACCGGTGCTAGTCTAAATCACAGACACAATCAATGATGATAAACCAACAAATATTTTTCTACCGTTTCTAAATCCATCAATTCTCTGAATGGAGAGTGCATTTTCCTCTTGAAAACCTACCTTGTACAAGCAAGTCTAAGGTGGCAATTGTTGAAGTTTTTCACTCATTTTGAGTCATTTGGTCTGGTGTGAGTTTTTTTTTTGTATGAGCCTGTCCCCGGCCTGTCCCCATAAAGGGACCGTCATAAACTTTACGAAAATGAGGTGTAAAAAAAACTGTAAAGGTTATTTCAGTGTTTTATAACATCATGGGCTCAGTAATATCCAAGAAAAATTCAAAATAATAATTTCAACAATTTTTAAAGTTTTAAACTGAAGTGCTAATTTATGGGAGCTCGTATAGTGACTGCACTTGAAGTGCTAAATCATTTTTTTTTTTTAAGTTTAAAAATTTGCATTTTACAATTTTATGATGGAGACAATAAATGGCTATAGGTGACGACCATCAGCTAGGTAACGGTCTTCGAGAAGGAGGAGACAATTTATAGTGGGGGGGGGGGGACAAAGGAAGACAAAATAGTATGAAATCGGCCCCCACGTCGATTGAAAATGGGCTCCATTCAAAAGTTTTTGAAAATGTGTGCAGGTCCCCCAGTCTTTGGAAATCCTAGTGTATCTGTATTCTTTGGGATGTCATAACTTGCTTTAAAAACTTCTCAACCTTTTGAAATATGCTGTTTCATCATGATAGACCATTTCACGCAAGAAGGGAGATATAATGATTGGCAATCATCAAGGTCGGCTTTCGTGTCACGACGGAGGGGGGGGGGGCGTAAACACGGCGGAAGGTGAATTAATAATACACTCAAGCGGAATAAAGCGTCCCAAAAAACATATATTTGTATATCCAAAATTCGAAATACATGTACAATGACCTAATGTTATTTCGCACATTTTGCAGAAACTAATGATAATGTTTGCGAGCGCGAAGCGCGAGCCGAAATTTTTGTCTTATAATAACATTTAGAATTGTTTTGACATACATTTTGCCTCTTTATTAGCTTCACTATAGCTGATCACTGAATTTAAAAGATATTAAAAAATCGAGGGGGACGATCCCCCAGAAAAAAAAATATCAACTGCTCTCACTCCTCTCAGGAATGTAAAGGGACAAGCTTCCCCTTTCATAGGATACTAAAATGATCGAAAGAACAATAAACATGAATGAAATATAACAATATCCAGAAATAATTTTTCATTTGTAACTGTTAGGAGGTGGCTAAATAGTTACAAGTACAAAATGGGACAATTAGTATAAAAAGTAGTTTGAAAAAAGGGATAGTTAAGCAAAAGAAAGGGGCTCTTTAGGGTGTTTGAAAAATTGGGGCCCAGTGCATCGGGTCCGCCGCCACTGTCTCAGGGTAACCCCCCCCCCCCCCATATTATCTAAGAACTGACCATAATAGTCATAGACTAAAATTATCAAACTTTCAGTCTGAAGTAAAGAGACTACAAAATTACTATGCGAGAACAATGCATCCTGGGATATTACAATGATGTTGTTTGCATCTTCTCGGTCCGAGCTGCTGCATTAATACTTCTTAACAGAGATATTGAACACATTTTCCTGCTTTCTGTGATAATCAAGGAAGAAGCAGGTATGTAAAAGATGTATTTCAATATTTTTTTAATCTGCTAGTTGTAGAAATTTAGGGTACAATAGAATGGAATGATATGAAAATTGACTACACTACAAGCTGTCAGTTTTTCTTCCGCACCGCACCGCTAGGTGCTGTTGATTGAGGCAGACGAAGCTCCGTTTTACGCCTGGCCTGGCCCAGTCGCTGTTCACCTGTGGGCCGCAGTATCTAAACACTGGCTGTAGTGTAGAGTCTATAAATATATGACTAGATCCCTATCATGCCTATGGCTATGTGAAGCCGAAGGGGGAACCAAACTCGACGCTCTTAATCTAGTTATTAACTGGCTTATAAGTCATAAGATTTTTCATTTTACAGTAATATGTTTATACCTTATTATGTTGCTACATATTCTGTAGATCGTTTTATTGCACAAAAAAAAGGCATAAAACTAACAGCAATTACGAAAATCACAGAGAGATCTTACTGCGGCAGCCCGTACACTTCGTGTACGGGCTGCGAGTTATTAGCATCAAAACATGAGGTGCCTTCCCTTTTCCAGACAAGAATGTCAAAATTATCGAATAAAAGATGGACAAACTTGTTTTTATTTATTAGTTTATGTAGACTACTTACAATACTAGCCGGATGTCTATCCTCATTTTTTATGATGATCATAAAGCAAAAAAATGTCATCAGAATTGCTGTTACAATTAGAGTGTAGTTAAATGAGTCACATTCACTGTGATTACTTTGCAACACACATGCGCGACATCGGCAGCAGCTATATACTCTACACGCTGTAGTATTTTGACAGAGATCGGAGGAGACTCTGAAATGGACTAGAGAATACAAGATTTCTTCAAGTGCACACAATTTTTAGGAATATCTGATTTGCATCTAGTCTGTTTAGGTAAGTGGCATTATATGAATTATATTTTTTGCTATATTTTACTGATTCTTGGTGGTATTTTTAACCATTCCGAATCGCACTTTAAAAAATTTGAAGGGTTTCTTTCAGGACGCTGCCACTTCGTGGCAGCGTCCTGGGCTACAAGAGATCGAGCTTCAACGTTGCTGATTGTCTTGTCTGTCTGAATTACATGTAGCACCAACGTCTTTAAAGTTTGATTTAACGCTTTTAGTTATATGTTTTCTTACAAAATTTCTTGATTTATTATGAAATTTTTAATATAGTCTTATAGATTAATGAATATTTACCTTTTGACAGATTGCTTTTGCATTTTTTAGCCGTAAAATAAAGGGAATTTGAAATTGAAGTTTGGAATAAACCCTCACTTTGTCTTGTATGATGGCGGTGCCCAAGTCTGCACACCTAAAATTCGATCTCGATTTTATTACAAAGTAAAATATTATTTTGAGAATCATCAATGTTATTTCGTTCTTCATATTCTAATGATCAATGAAACAAAAAATTTCTAGAAATTATTCACAAGAACATCGTTTTTTACGATTTTTAGACAGGCTTGTCATTTTGTGTAGCAAAACTGAATAGTGCCCATGTCTGTGCATTCATTCATTTTCCACGCAATTCAAGCGCAGTGAAGTTTCGGACTTTCCTTTTTTGACAATGATTGAAATTTTCAGGGTAGCAAATAAAACTTGCTGAAACTCATTTCTAATCAATTGTTTTCGCATTTTTTGGTTTCAAAATGGATTGTTGAGGTTAAGATTGAAAATTGGTGTCAGTTTGATGTTTTGTTCTATGAAAATCGTGCATTTACGTGGGTGCGCAGATATAGGCACTGCGCAGACTTGGGGCACCTTACCATACATGTAGCCATGGCGCCTTAAAAGTTAATGCAGTTTTTGGGTGCTGATTCACTTCAGCGTGCATTATTGCAGTGCGTAGAATAAGGACCCCCTACCATTATAGTAATAATTTAGGTGCCATGGCTTGGTGCATGAGTGTCTCCAGTCAGTCAGTGAATTGAATATTTTCATGAATTATGTCTGAGCCTTGATTGTCGTTGAGCATCAGTAAATTTGTTGCCTTTGCACAGAAAAAAAGCGGGATCGTATGACTATGAAACAACTGAAAAGTACTGGGCGAGCGAACAGCATTGGCTATTTGATTTTAGCGCATTCTGCCTGGACTTTGGAAGTATTTACAAGTGTACCATCATCTTTGAAGAATTGATGTACGGATGTTAAAACTCTATATGAGGAGCATGTAGTAATCTCAGTCTTTGGTAAATTTTAGTAAATTTGCCTAGAACTTTATGATTGATGTCATTTAATTTTTAATTCTGCATTACAGATTTTTAATTAAAAAATGTTCTGGCTTGACATCTTCTTTCTCAACTTGACAGGCCATCTATAATGGTGTGTCAAGAAGATTTCTGTGCCAAAATCTTTGATTAAAACTGCCTCCTCGAAAAATGAATCATAAGTTTTTTTCCAATGAATAATCTTTTAAAGCTTCTACACATACGCATTCCAATATATTATCATTGGAAAAAAAACATCAGAGAATTGTGACTGGTTGTGACTTAATTCATGCAGGCCTAGTTCAACTATGTGTATCTACCGTCATTCTTTAGTAATTGGGTCTTTGGATTGTTCTGGTGCCTTGTGAATTGTTATACATGTATGAAGGGGGAGGGAGGGGGGCAAAAGCTACGCACTTTGTTGTTCACAGCTTCTAAAACACAAATATTTTTGGTTATATCTTTTGTTCAATCTAATTGTCACGTACATCATTCTGAAGCTTATTGCTGTAGAATTTCATAGCATAAAACTTGTAACAATCATGGAATTCACTGCCAGATCTTCAAAAATGTGGACCCTCTCTCCCATTGTTATCTTTACAAATGGGGTCCTTAAGAACTCAATTTAAAGTTTTCTTTAAAAATTTCTAATTATTTCTCTTCATAAATGATTGTTTTTGTTTTTTGTTACATAATTATAATATGAATTTTAAATATATTTAGAATAAAAATATATTTATAATCTAAAAAATGTACATGTACATGTATATCGTATTATAAAAATGATATAATATAGATTGATAACATTGTCTAAATTTGCACCTAATTCCCAAATGGATATTTGATAAATTATGAGTTTGTTACTGGAATTGACTCAGTGGGGTTAGACCAAGAGGACATTTAAACGGAATGGACATTTAATAGAACAAATGGAAATTAGACAAAATGGTAAATAGGCGAAGTGACATTTAAATTAAATGGTAACTAGACAAACTGGTTGTAGACGAAATGGAGTTATGGGATGAGACCAAACATGCTCTAGTCAAAGTGGGTTCAGACCAAATGGCATTTTTACCTACATGTACATGTACATACATGTATGTTTCGAGGGTACAGGCATTGGGTATCATTGCAAGATGAAGTGTTTGGTAATACTACATGTACACTCATATGTTGGCTGAGAACCATAAGGGCGCTATTACAGATCAAAGATGTTTCGTTGAGAACCAGAAGGGCGTTATTGACTTTGTACAGCAATAGCACCCTTGTGGTTCTCAACGGAATATCTTTGAGATGCAATAACGCCCTTCTGGCTCTCAACAGACGATATATGATGTATTTGGCTGGCTGCTTTTGAACATATTTCTTGTTATGGAATTGGGCTTTGGAAATACATTTCATTAATATTGTTTTCCTGCTCTCTTGGTTCCTTAGGAAACTTCCCAAGAATAATTAATAGAATTAGGTATAATCCTATTTTAAAAAAAGGAATGGTAATCTATGGTTCATGTTTAATTACAGGATTTCATAATTCTTAGATTTGATAATTTGTAGTATCAATGTTCAGACACATTTTTAAACCATCTATGTGCATGCACTCATCTGTACTAGGAAATCTCCAATGTAGCAATTCTCTGTACAAGGTTGATTTTTGATTGATTTTGTATACTTGGAATTACTTCAAGTGTCCATGAGTTGCCCAGCTTTGAGTTACGTTTTTAAAACATCTTTGTTTAATTGATTTCATTTCATCTGCATTAATGGTGGAAGTACATTGTACAATGTAATTAAAGGATCAAATTTACATATGGTCGTGTGTTATGAACTCGCCACCCAAACAGGGTGGTGCTGTTACGCTTTCTACTATTTTTCAGCATTAATTCATCAATTTTTTCCAAAGTAAGAAAGTTTATGTAACAAATTTGATATCATTTTGAAGCTATGTTACTGTGCTAGCTCCCTGTGAAGTTTCATTGTTCTAGGCAACATTCTGGTGGAGTTACAATGGTTTATGTTTGGGACAGTAGGGGTTGTGCCGGAAGCGGAGACGCCTGTACAAAGTCAATGGGAAATTTTACATTTTGTGGTTGATTTGGGGAAAACTGGAATTTCTCTGCCAAATTTTGGCTTACGACTATAAATTTGGTACCAAACTAAAGCTTATAAACTGCTTTATACCATGAAATCACTGAACAAAAGGTTTGATGTTACAATAGTACCCTGGAAGACTCAACAATCGTTATTTGACCTAAAAAGGTAATGCCTCCTGTACAAAGTCATTAGGAATTAGAAATATTGTAGTACCGTTAGGAAAAATGCAATATCTCTGCCAATTTTTAGACTACGATTGTAAATTTAGCACCAAATTAAAGCTAATAAACTGCTTTATACCATCCTATCACTTAAACAATATGTTTTATGGTGCAACAGTACTTGGCAGGACCCAACCCCCTCATGAATTTGAAAAACAATATTTTTTCAGGGCTGAATTTCAGATTGTTATATTTTTCATTTTAAAATTGTAAACCATAATGAATTATACCTTGTTTAAAAGGTCTGAATATTCTCTACCAGAATATAATAATTTGATTACTATTTGGGTGATTATGGATGACTAGACGATAACAACAATGAACATTTTAAAAAATCTAAATTTTCTGAAATTTTTTATAATAACTTTTTTATCTTGCACCTAGTATACTTTTTCAATGCAGATTTAGATTTCTTAAGAAATTTGCTTTCAGGGTAGGGTGTATACTTTTCGAGATACAGGTCTTTGAAGTGAAAAAAGTGCCGTTTGTACATGTAGTCAAATTGGCATGTAACGCAAAAGGCGGCGAACTTATAACACACAGCCATATATATTCAATAACCCTATTTTGATTTTGTATGGACCTTGTTGAGTGTGATCCGCACCCCCGGTCAACCAGACCTTGAAAAAAAAGGTGAAATTTGATGCATTATAGAATTGTATCAAAACTTGTAAGTTGCAGAAATATAATGTTTTATGTTTAGTATGCTCAATTTACAGGATTAAAAGTAAAAGAATAGGGTACATTGGTCGCAAACAGAGTCATTAAAATAAACAATTATCACATGTAACTCTAATGAATGGGACATCATTTCAGTAAAAAACAAAAAACAAACAAAGAAGAAGAATATCCCCCAAGATAAAAATGAAATGACTTCTGAATTTGTCACAAACCCTTTTCTCACAATCTAATAATGACTTATAAGCTGAATACATGTATGTTCACAAGATACATGCTGTACTACATGTATGTTATTGTACATGATCAGGATTTCTCAAACATTTGCATGATCTTCAAAATATAAAGATCTGTATTTAATGTTCTTATTCCACAATCCTACTGCTATATCAGAAAGCTTATTTGCAATGCAATGAGTTTATTAAAGTAAATTCAAGGCCAACATACTAGTATATGATATACCAGTGTACAGTGTACCCATGATACTGATTCTGTGCAATTCTGAAAACGCACACACACGTACATGTACATGTATGTAGTTATTTTATATTTTATTGTGAGTGCAGTCATTCTTTAGAAGAGAGGATTATTACAAAATGTCAAGTTGATTGCCACATATCAAGTAACCAAGCAGCGTTCAAGTGAGTCCTAGCCCAGGGGGAAGGGAAAAGGGGGGGGGGGGGGGGGGTGATTGATGTGAAATTAGGTTACACTTAGTCATCAGGGTAGGAAGTACTCTAGGCTATGGTAGTCCAGAAAATAAGCTCAATATGAACATGAGTTACATGGATATGTCTGTTGTGAAAACTTTTGTGGAAATTACAAATGTAGGGCCTACATTTTTTTTGTGTGTGTCGATGATTCAGCCCTAGATGCACAGTGAATGCATTACTTGTTATTTGTCTAGCCTAGTCTTTGATTCAGACAAATGAACAGCACAAACATAATGGCCCATGTTCACAAAGGTGTCGTAAGTTAAGCCATAGCTTAAATCTGTGGTTTAATTATGGGTAGCAAAATGTACTCCAAGATTTGATGAATCGCTCAGAGGGTACAACTTTATCTTGACAAATGTAAATCAAATCAAATCAACTTATTGAAGAAAAAAAAATCTGCATTTTCGGATTATCATCAATACAAGAAAAATACAAAGAAAATGTATGAATGTATAAATTGAAAGTGTGCAATTTCCAATGTTGGCAAACCAGGAAACTTGACCTTTGTTTAATGCCAACTCTCACCCCCATCTTACAGCTCTACAATGACATGTACTTGCGTATCCTCTTTTGATTGCACAATGGGAGCTTGTATGTATGACCTCATCTCTTTCCAATTATACACTGTACTCTTGCCTGCCATAGGATAAGAAATGCGCTAATGTCTTTTGCGGGACCATGAGACTTTCATCCCTTCTCCAACTGGTGGACGATACATGTGCACTTGTACCTCGCTATGTTCAGTCAATATACAATAGTAATTTAATGTTCATCTAAATCTTTAGGTGGTATTATTACATTTATTAGAATAAGAATGTCTCATCTCAAGGGGTCTAGGTCTATTTGATTGAAAGCGCACAATTTTGAAGGCTGGAGAGCCTGATTATTCCATTCAAATTTCCCTTAAAAATAACAATTATCTTGATCAATAGGCCGATATTTTCTTCCTCAGACTTGTACGTATCTCTGTAGGGTTCTGATTTTTTTTTTACTCGTGGGCCTTGTCTTTTATCATATATACACTTTAAAAAGAATGAAATTTCATGTGATCGGATACATAGAAAAACGTGTATCTCATTTATTCTATTACTTCCAGACAATTGTATTTGGCATTTAGTTACAATTTGCAGCTTGTAAAAAAAGATGTCTAGTGAACCCTTCTGCATACATTAGTTAAAGGGGAAGTTCACCCTGGAATTTTATTGGTCTTAAAAAATGAAGAAAATTAATAAAAAAATATTAGTGAAAGTTTGAAGAAAATCGACCAAGGAATAGCGAAGTCATGAATATTTAAAGTTTTGATTGTGTGACGTCACGTGCGAGCAGCTCTCCCATTGGTTGTGTATGTAAATTCCATAAATTTGTCTTTTTGTCATGGTTCTTGATAAAGGAATGGTTCAATTTGATAAAGTCATGTATATGAACATATGTTTGATGGTATATCCACCGCACAGGTGACATAATTAATTTCTTTTGAAAAAAAATGGCATTTTATGGAATTTACACTACATGACACATAGGAGATCTGCTCGCAGGTGACGTCACAGAATCAAAACTTTGAGTATTCATAACTTCATGATTTTCTGGTCGATTTTCTCCAAACCTTCACTCATATTTTTCTTTTATTTTTCTTCATTTTTTAAGACCAATAAAATTCCAGGGTGAACTTCCCCTTTAAGAAGTTTGTGATGGATATGTGATGGCACAAGACACTTTAAGCTTCACACTCTCTGTGCACCGACTGTGTATCAGCTTCAACATTAGAGAACTGTTTAGACCAGAGCATTGTAAAGAGCAAGAGGGGCTTGGCTCATTACCTATGCATACCAGCTAGCTGAGGCTCGGGATGGCATCATATGGTATGAGATGCAGGCCTCCTCCTGGTATCGCATCGGGGAGGAGGATGCAGTAGTCTAGGCAACAAGAGTCTCATTCAATACTGATTTAGTCTACAAAATTGAATGTAGGTGTACTTCACTGTGAAAAATGTGTTATTAGCATGTATCAGACTCGAGATTTAGGAAATGGCAATGAGAAATTTCACTAAATTTCTATTACCAGATGCACATGAAATTAATCTCCTGTTGGGGAATATCCCGGGGGAATATACTTTCAGTAGATTTGTAAATCAAAAGAAAGAAAAAAAAAGGAGGGGGGAAGCAAGACAACTCTAACTTTTGGGGTGAATACTTAATTACAATCTTGTTTCTTTTGTTTTACCTCACTGTTGCATAGTATATCAATGATAAAATATGGTGCACTTTTTGTAACTAGTCTAAAAATAAGTTCTGGGAATGAGAAAAGGTCTGTGTTCTGTAGACTAGATTAGTCTAACAAATGTATGATGCCTGAGATCCCAATGATGATGCAGTGTTGTGAACTGGCTCACTGATATCCATTTCTACGTATCAGGGTAATCAACTCTCCTCATTGCTTTACCTCTAATTCTGATGAAGTTTGTCTTCATTACTCTTGTAATGATAGATATACACAACATAAAGCTACAGGGGCTGTATATAGAGCGTTACTTTTTCTGTTACTGAATATTAGTACTGTTATTAGACCTTCAGTTTGCATACTGTTAAAATCCTGAATAGCTTTCTGTCTCGGTATATTACGTACAAAGTACATGGTTGTGAATTTCAAGTCAGGCTATGATATTACGACAAGCCTTTTTTAAGGTGAAGATAAGAGATACAAATGTACATGAACTATTATTAAAATAGTTTGTGGCAAATTTTTCACCATCACAATGAGCAGAATTTTTAGATATCTGAGAAATAGGATGTTCTATGAATTTGAGTATTAATCAGGAGAAAGGAAGGGGAAAAGAGGGAATAAGTTTTTATAAGATGGAGTCACAAAACTATTTTTGTTAATAGAAAAAAATAAAATAATAAAAAGGCTTATATATCACTTGTGAGAAAAAATAGCAAGACAGATCTGTAACTTTAAAAAAATGCTATGTACAGAATCTATGTTCTGCCTACTTTTATATCATGAACATATTTTTGGAGGTGATTAACCACCATTTTCCCCTTCACCTGTCTATGCAATATGACGTACTGTATGACCAAGATCATGGATACATGTACGAATGGGAGATGAGTTAGTGAGAGATACAACTGTAGATACACATAATGAGAGGAAGATAGGAGAAGAGGAGAAAAGAAGAGAAGAAGAGAAGGGAAGAGAAGAGAAGAAAGTGTGTTGCTGTCATCATGAGCTCTCTGTAGGTCAGTCTGCATACCCTGGTTCTTACATTACTCTATACAGGCAGTAGACAAGAGATAACCAACCAAGGAGGAACACAATCATCTCATCCTCACCGTCACACTCACTAGCTAGTAATCGTCTACTCCCTCCTAGCAAGCTTCTTTAGTTGTAAAATTATATTGTAGAGAAGATTTTATCATTTGCTTCCAGAGAGACCATTGCAGAATTGAGAAGTTCATGTGCGTGTAATATCCGTAAAACCAGCTCGCTAACTTGGAATTACAAGGATTTAATTACAAGGATTTATTATTGGATTTACCTGTAAGAGCATCAAAATTGGATCAGGATTCATTAATCTGGAGTGTTGACTCTCATTTAATTGCCAACGAAAGAAGGTAGAGATATTTATATTCAGGCATGATTGCGTATAAAATCCTCAAGAATCTGTTGTATTAATTGTGAGCTCTGTGAAGTGAGTTTTTTTCATGGGACACGCAAACGTTTTGCGAAGTCAAACAGTCATTTTTATTTGGCAAAAGCTTTATGATTGCCAAGCCTAGACTGTTTAGAAGAGGTTTACTCACCACATAGATGCATGCAAAATAATAAGTAGATAAAAAGATATTAAAAAGTAAATAGATATACATGTATGACTAGATTTTTTTTTTTTTTTTTTTTAGATATTAATAAATGAATTAATACATTTATGAATAAAAGAATAATGATAATCATAAAGTAAAAATCTGTGTACATTAATCAGTCACTAATACACACTTGATTCATGATTGTTGTGTTCATTTACAGTTTTGTAGAATGTGATAGTAAAACATGCTCATAAACTTTGGTACTCAGACAAATCTATTGAATGGGATATCATAGAATATACCTGAACAAAAAACATAATTGTGCAATGATTTTAAAAAGTCTTGAAAGCAAATTGTCTTGTTTTGAAGAAATTTCTCTCGATTGTTTCATGCAATAAAGCCATCTTTTCATTTGTTTGTGGAATCCCATCAGATCGTCTCCCTTTTATTCCCACTCCATGGTAGAATGCTCTGTAAATAAAAGCCAAGCCATAATTTTAGGCTTCTTTTGTCGCTTTTCATTCATTAACAATTACTCCTGCCTTGAGAATAGAATGATGAGCATACCAAAACATAGATCTATGCCAAAAAAAAAAATTCTTTGGGATCTTTTTAAATGAGTCAATTTCTTTCTTGTGACTCATCATTTCAAAATGAGACACAAGTCACAAGTGTAACAAGAGAAAATTGGAGCTCTTTGTATTGCATTTATCAGGTATGAACCAAAACGTAAACACTCTACGGAAATCAACAATACGGTATATTAACTTGAACTAAAAATGAAAGATAAACTTGTGTAATGGTAAGGATGGAGGGGGGGGGGGATTCTATCTGACAGTTCCATTAAAATTCACACCCAAGCATACATTGTAACTTCCAAAAACATCCAAGACAAGTTATTCATTTGATGATACATAGTGCCAATAGCTGTAATATATATTCTTATTTTGATGATTTAAGACAATAAAGGATATTAAACACATTTGGTAAAAGATGGACATTGGATTGCAACGTCTGTAATCCCATTTTGTGTTTGGTATATGACGTGTGCTGTGCACAGACAGTATAGTACTATCAGGGTAAGACAACACAGCCTTATGGCATGCCAGCTATGTGACTCCCTAGCAGAGGCCCATGGTCTAGCTACACAGCCCTCTCTCTATCTTTACCATCTTATTTCATCAGTATTTTATCTGACTTGCATCTCTTTTCAAGAGGTTTTCTTTCATTTATGTCCTTGATGTCTCACTTTAATTTTCATTTTCATCACCGCACGCACCATTATTCAACATGACAGATCAATTTGGTCTTGCATGTACTGTATCATGGAGTCCATGACTGTATGCAGTGTTTTATTTCAGTTTGAACTAGAAGTGATCTTGCTTCTGTAGGAATAAATGTCATTCCAGACTTCACAGCCTTTTAGTTAATAATTGTATGTAGCTATCTTGATTTGAGACAATCTGATATACTGCATTTTGCTCTTAGAGGCTTAATTTATTATTACAAGAAATTAATTATATATTTTTTTTAATTGTCCATAACCTTCTTTTTATTTCTGTCATGAATATTGAGATGGACAAACAAAGTCAGAGTCTTTATCAACTGTGAAAGAAAAATATTTTTGAAAAAAATAAACCTTTTTGGAAAAAATAAGCTCGGCAAGAGAATGCTGAATTCCCCTCAGTTCTTAAATGATGTAGTACATGTAGGCTGCACCACTGGAAATATATACACTATCAGTGTACCTCAGGGTCTGGGGCTGAAAGATAAATGGAAGAGATATTAACAATGATTGAGAGAGTTGAAGGAAGATGGAGGGATGTATCTGGTTGATACTGATTGATGAAGACATGTGTGTTGGACAACCCACTGATATAGCCTGTATATTCGTTTAGTTATTACATGAACAGGGAACCCTAACAATATTGGTACGTTGTATATTGTTGCCCTCACCCCGACTAGGTACATTGTGGGAGAATGACAAGGCCTACATTATAGCTTTTCCCTTTTTCATTAGCTTGTACTTGAAAACAGGGACCCCTTGAAATATTGGTATGTGCCCTCTTCCCCCCCCCCCCCCTTGACAACCCACTGATATGCTATTATACATGTACATGTAGACTAGGAGAATGATGTAGTCTGCATCATACATTGTAGGTTCTCACTATAGGTATTACATGAACAGGGAACCCTTACAAAATTAATGTATTGGTACCCTTACCCTGCCTCCCCATTCACGATAGCCCAATTATACGATACTTGATAGAATGATGATATGGCAAGCAGCACAGATCCTCCCTGTGTTATTATGCTAACAAAATCTGCTCAGCAAAATCTTTCAAATTTTCTTCATGAACAAGAAATTCAAGATGCAAGAATTTTGCTTTAGCATATACAGCAATTTGATTGTTTGTCTGCTGCTATTATAGTTTAAACTTTATAGATGCAGCAAAAGTAATAAAATACCCATCACAATGATCAAACACATGTTTTTGCCATGACAGACCATGATAGGTCTATGCAGACTGTTCTTTGTGACACAGATGTTGTACCCCCTCCCCATCTTGTTTACATGTCTGCCAGTGCCATTTCAGAGTCCGATGGAAGACATATGGCCCAAAATTCTATGCATGCTTCGACCAAGAGCGACCAAAGAGCGTGCCATGCTCTAGTAGACTTCACACAAGTGCAGAATCATACATGTACCTTTTTTCTCTTTTACCAAGGAGGTATTATATATATATAATATAGTGCTCAGGTCCATCAGGCATAACGCTCATGGTGCTTTACCAAGATTTTTGTAAAAATTATAACCTCAGTCATAGCTTAGCGGCCAAGTATGTAGTGCTTATCAGGTACCCATTTACACCTGGGTGGAGTGAAGCTAATGTAGATAGAATGCTTTACCCAAGGACTTAAGTGCTGGTGCAGGGAAGCAAACCCATGTCCTTTGCATTTCCAGGCCAGTCGAGTGATACGGCTACTAGATTTCGCCACTTCTACATGCACCCTGTATCCTGTGTTGAAAGCATGGAAGCATAGGGAAAGAGTTCATTTTGCTCTAGTTTGACCTTTCATATGTCATTGTCGAGCCAAAAGAGGCCAGTTTATCATAAATGAAAACACCTTTTTGGCTCTTACAAGCTGATACATTGATTGAGCAAGGTTGTGCAAGATGATTGAATCTGTGGGCAGTGAGAGTCTGATGTTACAATCACTTATCACCTGAGGGATTGGACTACAGGGTGGATCATAAACAGCCCTGAATATGGTTCTGGGGCTCATGGGCTCTAAAATGTTAATTCGGGACATGGCTTTTCTTATGCCTCCGCCACCGAAGGTGGTGCTGGAGGCATCATGTTTTAGGGTTGTCTGCCGTACGTCCGTCCGTCTGTATGTCCCATTTGCTCGTTATCACAATATTTGAAGAACCCATTTATGTGAACTTCAAAATTTTCGATAGTATATATTACCATACCTGTAGCCAATCTGATTAGATTTTGGAGTAAGTAGGTCAAGGGTCACAGAGGTCAACTTGTGAAATTCCATGTATTGAGTTTGTTGTCCCGATATCTCAAGAACCACTTCAGATATGAACTTCAAAGTTTCAAAATGATTCAAATGATGTATCACCATAGGAAAATGATCTGATTGGAGTTTGGGAAAAGGGTCAAAGTTCAAGGGGCACACAGGTCAACTTATGAAATTCCATGTATTCAGTTTGTTGTCACGATATCTGAAGAACTGCATGTACTTGAGATACGAACTTCAAACTTGAATATAGTATGTATCACCATAGGAAGAAAATCTTATTACATTTTGGATTTTTTAAGTCAAAGGTCAAAGGTCACAGAGGTCAACTTGTGAAATTATTGTTTTTAGTGTCAAGATTAAGCACAACATGATATTGTCCCATAAAACATTGAAAACCAACTTTCTTTTGCACCGTGTTTTCCCATCTCATTTGGGGATGTAGATATTGAGATACGATTGGTTTTCTACAGTCAGGAACTTGCATTTTTGGGCGGTCAGAAATGCAGTAGCCCAACTTCAAACATTTTACTTAAATTTGTGACTTGATGTTTATACTTCAAACTTGGCTCACGGACACTCAGTGCGTTTCACATTACTTTGGTCTGTGCAAATTGGTTTTGACCATTAATTTTCAAACTCCTATTGTTCTTTAATGCATGGCTCTTTTGTGCTGTATGTGAACAAGAAAGATTGAACGTTTAAGTGGTACATTTAATATTTCATTATGAGCTTGCATTGAGAAAAATGACTGGCCATTTGTGTTGCGCTTTATCAGGGACACCCTGTATTACTATTATAGAGCAAGGTTCACAGCTGGCCAGTAAGGTTATTTCATAGCTCTATCCACTTTTCTTCATGGCTCAAATGAAAGATGAGTGTGTATTGTCTCTTTGGATTAGTTGACGTCATAACTGATAACAGACACCTCACCTAACTGTGCAACACAAGTCATAGTCTTTCCAGACAACTAGGGTAATTAGCACACTGTTTGCTTGAGAGATTTTTCGTTTATAAATGTCAGGTCAGGAATTAAGGGGGAAAATTGTTGCAATGTTCATGCATTATGTGTTAAATATGTAGATTTGCCACTATTATATTTTTATTATTTATGTCAGGTAAGTGGTTTACTTATTTAGTATTTTTTTATTTTCATTTATTTATTTTTTTTTTTTTTGTGGGGGGGGGGGGGTCATGTGTTTTTTATGTAGCAGTAACTCCATTCTTCTTTCCTTCTTTTCATAGGATTCTAAGAGAACCTGAAGACCATACGTAGTAGTAACTCAATTCTTCTTTCTCTCTTTTCATAGGATGACTGAGAGATCCTGAAGACCATACGTAGCAGTAACTCAATTCTTCTTTCTCTCTTTTCATAGGATGACTGAGAGATCCTGAAGACCATACGTAGCATTAATTCTATTCTTCTTTCTCTCTTTTCATAGGATGCTGAGAGATCCTGAAGACCATACGTAGCAGTAACTCCCACCATCTCCTGGATACCAAGCAGAGGTCATCATGGCGGAGGACCTGCTGCATCCAGGGGCCATCGTCAAAGATCGATGGAAAGTTGTAAGTAATAAGCCGGTAAAGGCCAGTCTACTTTGATAAAGGTGGTGCATCAAAATTATCACTGATCAGTGTCATTTGCAAATCAGGAATCCTGCTATGTAGGTTATAACTTTGATGCACCGTCTGAATTCAGAACTTTGTGACCACCAATGAACCACCAATAAGTCACAAACAAAATATGAGGAGCAGGGTTTTCTGCATTTGATAACACTAATAGCTGTTACTAAATACCTAATCAAAAGTAAGTTCTTCCCTAAAGAACCCCATCAAATCTTCCAATATAACAAATTATTCAAGTTGTAACCACGCAGGGGATATAGCTAGGATTGTTAGGAAGCAGTTTCTCAAAATTTAGCGACATCCGTGACTTAACAGGTTAATGAGAACAACATTTAACAAAAAATCACGCTTTTTCATTAATGCCGACACCAACCTTGCTGACCTGACCCATATGTTGGAAGAGCAATGGAATGTTATCCCCCCAGCAAAGATTTTGCAGTTTTTGAAAAAGCATCATTTTGTGTTCATGTTGTGCTTATTCAGCCGTTAAGTCATGGATTTCACTAATTTTCCAGAATCTGCTTCCTAACAACCCTAGCTATATTTGAAGATTTGATGGGGTTTTTTAGGGGGGAACTTACTTTTGATTATGTGTTTATAGTATGTTCAACTTGGTTAGTGACATTTACACTCAGGTATATATTGGGGAAGAGATGAAAGAGGGAGAAGGGAAAAGATTGAACACAGAAAGATCTTGAGAAGAAAGGAAAACAGTTCATAGGAGTTTTACACTAAGATGAATTGGGGCATTCAACAGCAATATTAAATATTTGTTGAAGCAATGCAATGCAACTTTTTCCTTTCTAATTAATTATTTCATGATCAGGATTAAACATTCAAGCAGGCCTTTAATCAAGAATATGAGTCTATATACAGTACCTTTCCATGATTTCAGGTTCTAGCTTTATGATAAGTTCAAAGTACCCTTGAAAATGCAGACCCCTCTTTGTATTCTTTGCTACATACATGTAAAACCAATTAATTAAATGGGTTGGTCTCTTGCCATGACGATATCCTTCATGCTTTGCCAAAGTGAAATGGTCTAAGGGTGTGTTCAATGTCCAGTTTCAAATTTATACGGCAACATAAATCATGATACAAAACGCAATTACAAACACAAAGGCATACGCGATCAGCGGTGCACCGTTCAGTGTCAAAAATTCAAAGCTGATTATATTTCCATCGTCTTTAAATTCCCCGCTCTCAAAAACAAACATCTTCTCCTTTTTTCACTTGCACCGGAAGCTTCCACTGCGAGAGCAAATTTAAACACGTTTGAAAACTCAATCCTGTTCAGTGTCGCATTTCGTTGCAATCGCGATGCTCAAGGTCGTAAAATTGAAGCTGATTGTGTTTCAAAACGCATCTTTTTCGGCGTTTAAATTTTCCTCCCAATCAAGATTTGAAACATGTTTACTTTTACGACTGGGATTGGGGACAATGAACACACACTTTGTTCCTCTTTACATCAGCGTTTTGAAAATTGCATTTTGTATCATGATTCATTTTGGCGTATAAATTTGAAACTGGACATTGAACACACTCTAAATCCATCCCCAAACTTGAAGAAGAGATCAACTGCGTTTCCTGAGCATGATTAAAAGCTTTAGCAGATCAGTTTGAGGGAAGGGAGGACACAGTTCAAATCTATTTCAATGCATTTATAAGCTCATTTGAACACATGTACATGTACTAAGTTTACAGTGTAAATTATGGCTAATGATGAGTACTAGTTGACGCGATTAATAATGCAAAAATTTTAATGGCTCATAATGGTTGCGTTGCATATCATCAGAACAATAGGACTGGATACAAGTGAGTAGCCACGCATCATAATCATACATCGTACTATAACATACAATGATGTGCCTTGAAGAGTTCAAGTTATATTTGAAATGTCACACTACACATAAATCACATTGCTCGTAAACAATTATATAGGTCACAAACAAATACATATAATGAACCTGTTTACTTTTTGTATGGAGAGGACATGAGTGTAGATGTAGCCAATTGTTTGACATTAATTTTAATGTATTTTTCCTCCTTTTCTTGTGAGGTATACATTCATTGTGGGCTTGCCAAAGTAAAGTTCTTACATCATCCAAAGTAGAACTATAGCAACTAAATTGGTACAAGTGGGGAACTTTTTTTTTTTTTTACATAATATGGTGATGAAGATTAATCGTAACCTGGTAATAATTGGTATGTTCATCTGCAATTTTTTTTTTTTCTCATGTGGTGCTGCAGATCCTGATGTATTAGTTTTCTACAAACATGAAAAAAAAAAATCTATTTTGCACATGTTGTGTGTATGACTTTGTGTAGGTTATAATAAGCACAATAAGCCAAGTACCTGGAGGGAGCTGTGATATAGAGCAAAGGGTTTCATTGTGTAATTCTGATTTCCTCCTCGTTGCACAATATTCAGCATTTTAGAACTTCTGTTTAACAAAATGCAAAATAAAGTGTCTTAGCAAGAAAAATCTTTTGGCTTTAATTTGGAATCACATACATCTGTGAAGATTTCAGATCTTAATTATGTTTTCCCTGATTTTATCATTTTTTTATAATACGCTCTGTACATGTCTTTGGGTAGTACCAAATACACATGGTTGTTTATAAACTAGCCAATTATTGAGTCAGATCTGCACCTCTTCTTTGAACTAAGTACACATTGCAGAAAGCATGATCTATGACCCTTTAATGTTCACCATGCATGGAGATAAGTGTGTACTTGTATTTCTGCACCAGCAGCCGTGTGTTTTTAAAGGTTAAGTGGACATGTGAAGAGGTTCCTAGCTGTCGAAGTTGAATAATTTGATGTTCTTTTGGTTACTGAAAATTGTACTGTACTTCTCGGCATTGTAAGCATCTTGAAAATCAAGTTACATGCAAGAGCAATACAGAAGATGTGTTTTCGTGGAATCGACTGGATTGGATGTCTGTGAGGTACTCACAGAATTTTTTTCTGATGTCATTTCTAAATTAGGAATAGGACAGGAATCCTTTTTCAATTGGTTTAAAGGTGTTTTTACGTCTGATGTTTTGCTTTGAGTTATTAAAGGGAATCTACTGTAGTGAATAAGGTGAAAAAATAATTGCAAGCTTTTAAAGTATTTTTTATTTGTTTTCGGAAGATTGTAATAAATTTAGTAAAAGGGTTCCCTGGCAAGGATTGCTCTTGAAAGGCCCTCATTGTGATGTTACATCATGTATGACGAAAACAATTGAAATTTTTGGGCCAAATTTTGTGGAGTTCTATAGACCTACATGCATTCAGGCTATACTCTATGCAGAATTTTTTTTTTTTTTTTTTTTAATATGTGACTTGGAATCTCAAAACCAACAAAAAGTCGCAGAGTATGATTCTCTGTAGGGAGTCTCATCAGCTGAATTTTTTATTTTTTTTTCTGAAAAATCGACTTTTAGATTTTTGTAGTTTCTGAAAAAGTGATCTTTACTCTACCGTATATCAAAATTTGAGAGCATAAAAATCAGTAGAAGATACGCTTTAAACAGTTTTTCTGGACCATTTTTTTTCGCACCGGCTTTAGTTTTTGCGAAACTTTTTCGCTCCCCGCTCGCTGCAAAGCGATCTCGGCTCGTTGCTAAGGATCGCCCACTGCGTGGGCTCTGATTGGTCCGTTGATTTTGTGCCGCCATTTTCATTACATCATCCGCTTTTACGATCAAGTTTCGACTGCACTGATTTTAACTTCGCCGTGACCAACTTCCATCGTAATTGTTGATTTTTAAACCGCATTCCTAGAATTTTACCGATCAAGAGTAAGAACATTACTACCTGTTGATTTGAGAGTTATGTTTTTTTCGGAAAGAGAGTCTACAAAGCCGTACAATGCCTGGTTTCAGGTGACTCAGAGGTCTTATGTAACACAGATCACAAGACCCCGGCCAAGTAGGCCTACATTGTACTTTGAATAGGCATTGTCCCGCACGGGTCATTCAGCTCTCCCCCAAATCCTGCTCATTGTTATGATAGATTTATTGATTTATAACATGATAACTTTTTAATGACTTGAGTTCTAGAACTGTACTTTATACAGTGCAATAATCAGTCTATGTTGAATACCCACTCCAAATTTTAGCTAAATCTGACAATCCCTTCATAGTGGTTGCTATGGCCTTTTGATTCACTCTTTATTGATTTTTTCTGAAGTTTGCTTTGCTCGCATGCTTGGATAACCCCAAACTGTACACCTCATTTTCTCCTTATTCATTAAAACAGGACATCCTTACCCACTCTTTTCATTTACTAAATTTAATGGGTTTAAAAGCTTTAATGTTGACAAGTGATACATCATTTTAAAGCTTAGACTTTACCCAGGTTTCAGATTCTGATAAAATCAGAAAATGTGGGATTTTAAAGTTTTTGTTGGTATTGAGATTCCAAGTCACATATATTGGTGATCCCAAAACCTCACAGAAAACGAAAATCCCCCCACCCCCCTAAAAAAAAAAAATTTCAAGAAATTACCATACCATACAAAGCCACTTGTGAAACATGCTGTTGGATGCTTTTAAAATGACATTTTGTGTAATTAATGCTGAATTAGCTGATATTGCTATTGGATACATAAAATACATGTATGTAACAAAACAAAAGAAATCTAGGCCACATGTGTACATGTACATATGTATAAGTCAAAAAGGATATTTCTTCATTACTCTACATTAATGTACAAAGGCACTTGTCAAATATGCTGACAATTCTTTAAATTGATCTTGATCATTTTTTTTCGTAATGCTGAACACTCTCTTTAAAGGCCCGGTCCCACTGGCGGGAGGATTAATTGCGCATGAGTTGCGTATACAAAACAAACAATCCGCAATTCATAAGCAAATCATCCTAAAAAGCCAGTGGGACCGCGCCTTAACCTGCTCTTCAGACGTAGCTGCAAAGGATCAACAAATGTCACTCATTATCAACACAGCAGCAGAGCGTGTCTGGCTCCCAATAAATACACATTTGCATTCCAACACTTCCAGTGTAACATACATCTATACACCCCCTGATATGAAACAATCTCTGCATTCACATGTACATGTAGGCATGTATGTAAGGAACCAAAATATTGGGTCCCTGTTATTTCTTAACATTCTTTTATTTAGAAAAAAAAAATTTTTTTTTTAATATTCAAAAATAAACTGAAGTATATACATGTAGGCTAGTCTGTCAGTTTAAAAAAATTAAAAATTCTTTGTAATCCGAAGAAGATTTTCAAATCAAACATAAGTAGTTATATTTTGACAGATTGTTAGACATTATAGCAAAATCTTTGTTAACCTTGCATATTCAGGAGATTCAATTTTTTACAAAAATATAGTTTTATGAATAAGCCCTTGAAATCTCTTATAAAAACAAAGTTACATGACTATTTCATGACATATTTTTAAGTCAATACTACTTGAATTATGTTGAATACTGAATTTGGTTCCCATATTTTTAACTTCATGGAAACTGAGAAACATACATAATTTGTAAAACTAATAATCTTGTTGGATGAAAACAGAGAACATTTCTAACTAACTTAGGTGTGTTCAGTGTTCATTTTCAAATTTTAAACGCCAACATGAATCAAGATACAAAACGCAATTACAAAACGCAATTACAAAACGCTGATATAAAGAGAAACAAAGTGGGTGTTCATTGTCAAGTTCAAGTTCAAGTTCAAGTTTATTTAAAACCAAAATCATCACAACATATCATATTGATACATGCATATAAAATATATATGAGTACATTAGCACTTACCAAATTAGAGTACAGCATAGATGAATTGATTTTAGGACCCCTTTTGAAGCTAGGCTTGTTAGCGGGGCCCTTAAATAAATAACATTAATAACATGATATACATGTATAGAAGATACTAATCTACAGAAAACAAAATAAACAATGATAAATAGACATGAATATTTAAGGTCAAAATGCTAAGCTAAACTAGTAATTATTTACAAAGAGACACGTATGCAAACACAAAAACACATGCACAGACACAGACACACACACACACACACGCACACACATACACACACACACACACACACACACACACACACACACACACATTCTTCACATTGACGAGTAGGTCCTTAGTCCCCATTCCCGGTCATAAAAGTAAACGTGTTTCAGTTCCCATTCGGAGGAATATGTAAACGCCGAAAAAGATGCTTTTAGAATCTCGATCAGCTTTGATTTTACGACCTTGAGCATCGCGAATGCAACGAAATGCGACACTAAACACAATTAAGTTTTCAAACGTGTTTAAATGTGCTCTCGCAGTGGAAGTGAAAAAAAGCGCATGTTTGTTTTTGAGAGCGGGGAATTTAAAGACGATGGACGTATAATCAGCTTTCAATATTCGGCATTGAACAGTGTACCCCTGATCGCATTTGTGTTCTGTGTTTTGTACCGGGTAATTGCATTTTGTATCATGATTCATGTTGGCGTTTAAATTTGAAAATGTACATTGAACACACCCTAATAGTCTTGTTGGTATAGCTTCTTCATGTTCATTTCGGAATGAAATCTGATGCGATTGCAAAGACTAATGAGAAGGAAATGTTTTGGGTAGTCCACAGAGTAAATTTGGTAAATTTTTAATGCCACAAGCAGTTGTGTGTTCAAGATTTGAAAAAGTGTTAATGTTAATATGGGGGATGTGCAGTCAGTAGTTTACAAAATATGAGGGGGGGGGGCCACATGCCTGTTGTGCCTAGAAGATTTGAAATTATTAACACACTGTACTAAAACTTAGCCTTCATTTTTTTGCACTGAATATTAAAACTTGCTCAAATTTAACTATTTTATTTTACTCCTTTCAGAAGCGGATCTAGAGGGGGGGTTGGGGGGTTGCAACCCCCCAAAAAAAAATCCGGGGACATTTTTTAAAATCTTTAAAAGTTTTAGATGCAAGAAAACGCCATTTTCACACACAGATTTTCAAAAATTTTCCCTACTATGGGAGAGGGGGACACCCCCCTCCCACACCCTCCCCCCTCGCTTGCTCCGCTCGCTTGGACTCGGTCGCTACGCCTCCTCGCATACCACCCCAACCCCACCCCCCCTTTATAAAAAGCTGGATCCGCCCCTGCCTTGTATGTATGAAGTTGAACAAGCCTAAAACAATGCACAAATGTTTTGAACATGTTCCTTGTACATACATGTACTTAGCAGGCAGCCAAACATATGGTTGAGCCTAATGGAATGACTCATTATATGTGTTGAGAGGGGGAGATATAAGCAGCTTGTTTAGCAATCAAGCCTAGGATTGGTCTTGTATTTCAATTGAACTATCTCATGCACTCTACCCTTCTACATCAAGGTTCCTATGCAACCTTAGACCTTTTACTAGTGACCAGTCTTTATAACACGGTCTGTAGGCCTATATCACTGTCTGTATAGCACGGTATCCAATTCCTACTCAACATTAGTGTCAAAGGTAATTACTGTTACGTTCATGTATAAACAGTCCTGAAGAACTAGTTCTATTAGGTCCATGGGACAATAAATTGTATTAATTGATTAATATGAACCTGCACCTTTGATTTGTTTTTTTTTAACTGAAATTATGGTGCCATAGATTCTTTGAATCATCTTCAATGACAATAGGGGAGGGGAGGAGTAGATTTCATACAGACAAGTCCAAGCATTGGTTTATATAATATTAAATAGCCTTATAATCAAAATAAGACACCTAGATTAATTTCAGGTTGTCCATCTTCCATTGATGGGCACCCATTTTGAATGCTTATGATTTAGTCACGTATTCATGGAAATCATCAAGATCATCAAAATCATCAAGATACATAATACAATTACATGTGTTTACATAGTTTCAGCTTTTGTACACTGAAATCTACCAAAAGTGTTGTTTAACTTACATCTAATTATGAAGGGCATTTGATGGCAAACAACCTTACATGATCCCTCAGGACCAATTAGGACATCAGTACCTGCTAACTTCTAACCACTTTTGTCAGTAATGAGCCATCAAATTAATCCCACGTGTGTGACATAGAAATGAGAACGTGAGGTTTTGTACATTGCAGTTATCTCAGAGATGTAGGTCGATTTAAAACCTCTTTTGACCTCGTCAACTTTGACCTCATTTACTTGAACGTCCTACTTCTTTAAAACAATCCCTTCTGTGATTTGTACCATATAAACATCATCTGCTCATTATAAAGATTGTGTTTCAAACATTGATTTTGATTTTATCTTTTTATCCTACAGACCAAGAAAATTGGTGGTGGAGGCTTCGGTAAGAATTGATAATTTTGATATTCTTAAAAACTTATACATGTAGAACAAGTATATTTTATTTAAAGTTTATGTCCTTTTTGCCTACAGAGCAAAAGACTAATTTAAATGAGTTCTTATCTTTTGTTTGCAAGTTCAAGTTAATCATTGGAAATTTGACGTGGTGTTTTGATATAGCCTCTGAAACTCCTAACACCACTAAAGTATTAAAACCTTTTTATTCAGTATAATTATGTAAAGTTAAGAGTTATTTTGTCGTCAATGACACTATATTAAATTAGGTTAAACAAATAAAAAACATTACTTAAATTTTTTTGTTCATGCTATAATTGTGTAAGTTATGTCTATAATGGAAATAATACTTATAAATGGAGCTATACAATTGACAAAGCCTCAAGGATAAGTGCGTATCAGAACAACTACCCCCTGGACAATTACCCCCATGGCATAGGGTGAAATAGGGTTAAGAATAGTTAAACAGTTCGGGGGTATATTTTTGGCGGGGTAGTTTACCAGGTGTAATTGCCCTGGGGGTAGTTGTCCTAGAACTGGATAAGTGTAGTATACTGAACTATTATCATTAATGCAGGTGAAATCTATGAAGCCTTAGACCAAGTCCTGGATGAATGTGTAGCCATCAAGTTAGAATCTGCTCTTCAACCTAAGCAGGTTCTCAAGATGGAAGTCGCCGTCCTCAAGAAACTCCAAGGTTAGTGCTATTCTTTCTCTTTATTTATTTTGCTTGCGTTATCGGTGAGGGCAGTCGTTGTGGTACTTCAAAGTAGCTGATGAAGACAAACTTTGCACATGAAGCAGTGGTGCACTAGCTCGATCTAGATCAATAGCATGATACCCCTTGGATCAGGCAGAACAAGCAGAACAAGCTGCACAAGCTTGAGCCAGCTTGAGCGCACAATTTATTTAGCTCAAGCTAGTGGAGAACTGCCAACAGAAATACTTGAATGATCAAAAACTGTTGCGTTGCTCGGTCGGGGCATTGAATCTGAATTGTATCCTCGGTGTCGGCCTGCTTATGGTGACAAGCGAAAATTATTTTCATTGCTCCTCGGGTTGCTAAGCAGAAGTTACGTCAGCCCATCCCCACCTATCAAAGAGTTTAAGCTAAAGAACCCAGGAACAATTCAAGGATTCAATAAGTAAGGTCTTGGCTGATAAATAATTACAAGAAATTGGAAATTGATAGTTACCAATCAATTTGAACCAATCGGAATGATTGTTTCAAATTTGCAATCAGTTGTTACTCTTTATGTTACATGGTATCATTAGGTACATGTAGGTAGGTTAATGTTTAAGAATAATCACTGAAAGGGTGAGAAGAGAGAATAGTCTACCAGGGTCTCCTATCTGCACACATCAATGCTGTGCATCAACTACCTCGTTTACACTGTGACTCGGGTCGCGGGTTCGACACGGCAATTTTATGCCATGTAAACGGGATCTGTGTGATCCGCGACCCGGGTTTGACACGCCTTTTTTGCTCCGCCAGAATTGTAGGTTTCGATCCGGGTAAACTATGTAAACAGAAAGCCGTGTCGAAGTCGATGGCCTTGAGGTCAGATATGGAATTTGGCTATACATAGCAACACACATTAATGACGTACCTTACTTGTGGTCATGATCTGGGAGCCGTGTTGAACTCGCCTTTTTTGTTGTGTATAAACACGATCACAGGTTCACTCTTTGCAGTGTTGAACCCTTCCTGTGGATTTGACATGAGAGCCGAGTCTCAATGTAAACGCGGTCATAATTACCAGGGCTCCACTTCAGTCCCTTATGCATTCTTTATCTAGCTTGGGTTAACCAGGGAAGAATTGTCACATGTATTTACATGTACTTGCAGACACATTCCAAGTATATGAGTAAATAAGAGGAACAAATAGTGGTACATCGCCATGCATTCGCATGTAACATGATCAGGAGCCCTTACGCCATGGAGTTATTTTGGGTCTCGACACCTCTGCCAAGTTTTAGAATACTTACCAGGTCGTTACTCTGTATTCCATAGGCAATTGGCTAGTATGCATACATGTACTGTTCACATAGAGGGAGTCTTTGTAAATTTACATTAGGATCTGAGATGAAATTTTCTCCATTCTTTGTATTTGCTTGTTTTCATAATTATAGACAAATGTTGGCAACATTCCTTCAAAATTCCTCCCTTAAAGTTAATCTAATTGCATTTATGCATGACTATGACACTTAAGCATATGTCCGTTTATGTACCTGTATTTCTGATATGTTTGTATGTTCTTTTTTTAAGGATATAAATAATCATCTCAACTTTACATGTGCGATGGTGAAATTAATGAACTAATCCAGTGCCAGCCGTCTGTGCGTAGATTAAATTTGATTAAGCTGGGATTAATACATTTGGCGAACAGCAGTTTGCTGAATAGAACGTGTAGTCCCGTACCTTGTATTACATGTATGTGTATTGGTCTGTAATAGAGTTTTAAATGTGATTAGATCCCATACCTATCATGGCATGACGTCAATCAGGCCTGCCCTTAGGGTCTGTAGGTAATGCTGTTTAGAGAGCGCTCCAAACAATATAGTGTGGGTAGCTAGAGGAGCATTTTGTTTCTTCATCACAAGTTCATTACATTTAAAGTACATGTACCTGCTTTCTCTTTGCAGTCAGAACTTTATTAGTGCTTTTCAAAGATAAAGTCTGTCAGTGATTTATCCTGAGATAATTTAGAGAATTTTGGTGAAAGAGTTGTACATGTTGATGTGATGCTAAAGATGTTGGCTAGCATTAAAAAAAAAATCTTTTTGCTAAAATTAATTTTTGTTTTAATTGAAGAATTTTGTTTTAGCCTATTTTTGACAGTTAAGCATAAATTTTTTGGTTTGGGCTCAGTCAAATGTCTTAAATGGAGTTGTGCCTACAAATATGTACATAAGAAAAGAGAATTTTATCCTAACTTTAAGCCTACTACCTAGGGGCTTAACTTGGATGTTAGTTATATGGCAACTCATTTGAGACCACAAATTAAATATATGACATTATTAATAAAATTCTGACTGGTGCTTAATGCTTTCTTAGCTCATACAAAGTGCTTGACATGTTTGGAATAAAGGCTAATAATTTTGTTTTCCCTGGACAAAATCTTAGAAAAAATACTTGAGACATACTGCTTAAGTATATAGTTTATGGAATACGGGCCAAGGTTTTGCATTTGCTTCCAGTTTGTAATTTTGTTTGCAAAATTGTTCATTCGTCGCAAGGACAGACCTGTACATGTAATGATAGCCACAAATTCTCCCAAAACTGATATGAAATATCTGAGAATTACACATACCTTAGCCTAATAATAGAAAATAATAAGAAAATCATGTAGATCCTGACAGATGGACTCAAATACAATATCCATGAATGCGATTTCAAGCAATTTTTGTTCAAAGCTTGTTTATGTTTGCAGGCCCAGACTGTCTACCCATAGATTGACCAAAGTGTTAGCCAGATTATCCAAAATGCACTTTTATTACAAGTAAACAAAGATTTCCATTTATAAATAGCGGGAAGAATGCTCTAATGTTTGGTGAATTCTGGAGATTCAATAAAAGCAAATCACTTTCTTACATTTCCCGTGTTCACTTTCACTTTTCGGCATAAGATTATGTTTTCCTCTGTACTGTCATCATATGATCTCATCACTCAAACATTAAGTCTTCTTGGATGTATCAATTTCATGACTAATATTTACATCTGAATTCACCATCACTCCATGTGAAGCAGGATGCTGTTAACATGCATTGGAGCGAGCATGATAGAAGTCCCATGGTTTAATGTATGAAATGTCGGAATTTGTGGAATCTGTGACATTGCTTTTTGATGTAGGATACATAGCTCTCCATTCCCAAGGTTAAATGATGATATCATGTGGATTGATAGGACTTCTACGTGTAGGTTGAGGAGAATGCAGGGAAGGCTGTGCAGGAAGATTGTGTAAAGATAATATGTCTGGGATATCCACTCATTGCTACAATTAACATCTACAAATGTATTTGTAGATTTGTTGTGTAAAAAATGTATTGAGCTTTTTTTATTGAAAGTATAGTAATACCATTTCTGCTTAATTTAAAGGAAAAATACTGTTCTGGCAATGAGATTGAATTGTGAAAGAAAGTGATTTTGAAAGGTTGATAACAATTCACCTGAGAATTATCCACAATTACATCTATTTTGTTCATCTTTGCCACTACAGTAGATTTTGGTTAACAAGAACAATAGGCTTTTGGTTGGTCTGTCAATGGCATGCTTGTATTTATTAGAAATAGAAATTGTTGATTTGTTTTCATTTATGAACAATTTAATAACTATGGAACCCAAGGTTTGGTAAGATGCATCTATCGCGAGGCATGCATCATACTCTGTGCACTGCACTGTCACTAGACCCCATGCTAACTGATCAGCGCCTTTAATTGAGTGTAGACCACATCCAGATTCCAAGCAGATGCTTTACTCAGAAATACAAGATGGATGAGGATATATACAGCGTTTACACAGTGACTTGGCTCTCGTGTTGAATCCTCAGGAAGGGTCCAACACTGTAAAGAGTGAACCTGTGATTGTGTTTATACATATACAAAAAAGGCAAGTTCATTACGGCCCACAGATCACGACCGGAAGTAGAGGGACATAATTAATGTGTGTACAGAATTCCACCAGTGACCTCAAGGCCATCAAATACGCCTCCCGGATCAAAACTGGTGATTCGGGCGTAGCAAAAAAGGTGTATTGAACTCAGGTCGCGGATCACACTTATCCTGTTTACCTCTATAAAATTGCTGTGTTAGCCCCTGAGCTGAGTCACAATGTAAACACAGTAATAGAGGATGCCCTTCAGCTTCACACCGTGTATCGTTGTGTGAGGTTCTACTGGTTATCATCATTAGATGTTGACTCATTTCTTGGAAGGTCTTTCGACCTAATCAAGAAAGTTGGATGAAGCAATGTCTTGAACAACTGTTGGCACTGCCAGTTGTTGTTTACTAACACGTTCTCAGAATGACCCTTGATCACCTTTCAAGATGTGTTATGATAGAGAATTAATTAAAGATAATTAATTCAAATGAAATTGAGAGTACACACTGTTCATTTATGTTGAAGGGGTATGTTTATCTGGTAATCACTAATCAATCTTCACAGATTTAGTTTGCTTTTCCTTTTGGTCATGTCTTTGTGGTGTAATAATTTGGTCAATTCAATGGAGCTTGAATATTAATCAACAAGATTCAACAGAACTGTAATTTTTAATTTTTACCGTAAATGAAATTGAAATGAAAATGAAAAGAATATGATATTGTAAGGGAATTGTGTTTGGAATAGGAGATTTTAGTTTAGTTTCAATATGTGTGGAACAGATTTTTTCTCTCTATCTCTGCAGGAAAAAAAAAAAACAGACAGAAAACCTTTTGAGAGATATAGTGTTTATATATGTGTCATTTTATGAACAATGAGTACAGACATAATCATGATTCAAATATTTAATTTATATATACATTTTTTTTCCCTTTTATTTACAGGACGGGATCACATCTGCAAGTTCATCGGCTGTGGTCGTAACGATCAGTTCAACTACGTGGTCATGTCTGTCCAGGGCCAAAACCTTGCTGAACTCCGCCGTGCACAGCCCCGTGGTACATTCTCAGTCAGCACCATGCTAAGACTTGGAGCACAGATGCTGGAGTCTATCGAGAGTATCCATGAAGTGGGCTTTCTACACAGGGACATTAAACCTGTAAGTGGTAACATACCTGTATACATGTGTGGACAGGGCTTAATAGACATTCTTGCTATCCTTGAGAAAGTTAAAGACCTATATAGTTACATCAAACTTGTATGTGTGAACAGACCTCATGTACGATAGAAATTCATGGCATCCTTGAGAAAGCAAATAAATTTACATAGTTACATCAAGCTTGTGAGTGTGAACAGACCTCTGTACTGAAGACATTCATGCTATCAATGAGAAATAAAAAAAACCTACACAGTTACATCAAACCTGTATGTATGAACAAACCTCTATATGGATATTCATGCCATCCTTGAGAAAGTAAAACATAGTTAAACCAAGATCTGTATGTGTGAACAGACCTCTCTCTTGTCTACACTTTCATGGTATCCTTGAGAAAATAAACAAAAAGCAGCTAAATTCTTATATCAGACCTGTATGTTTGAAAAGACCTCTGTACTATGAGAAATGAAAAAGACCTACATAGTTACCTTAAACCTGTGGGTGGGAACAAACTTGCTCAAATAGAGCGTTCCCAGTGACGTCATCTCTTTGTTAGCAACGCTGCGTGGCGGCCATCTTGGAAGGCATACAAATCGACTGACAGCATGGCTACGTATACGTATTGCTGCACTAAAGCCAGATTTGAAGTTACTCGAGAAACTATACTATACTTCTACAGCAAAATCATGGGAAATTTCTGTTCAGTTGTTGGTTGTGGAAACAGGGCAGGCAGAGACAAAAAAAAAAACCTTTCTATTGGCTGCCTGCAGAAATTACGCGAGATCGAAGGAAAAAAACTCTGAACTTCTCTTCGGTAAGCCAAAATCGACCAGCCCCCGTCGCGAACCCGCGGCCTTCGGCGACGGGGCTGTGTATAGTTAGTGTAGGCCCTACGACGAATGGCTTGCTGCAATCAATCAAAATTTCGAGCAATCAAAGAACATTCAGATGCGTGCTCAAATCATTTTATTTCAGGTAGGAAATCGACATATGTGTGATATAATAATTGTGTCTTTATCACAGTGAAATATTTACTTTTTTTTTGCGGTTTTGAGCTCGATCCGCTGAGTTGTCTTTCCGACATGCTATCTCGCACTGCACACTTCCTACTTCGGACCGGGCACGGGCGGGGCGGGTGGTCACGGCGAAGACTACACTTGCCTCAGCCGCGCTTCTGCACGCTGCAGTAATATCTCCTTCTCGTGTAATTGCTGCAGGCAGCCGAAAGAAAGATTTTTGTCTCTTCCTGCCCTGTTTCCACAACCAACAACTGAACAGAAATTTCCCATGATTTTGTTGTAGAATTACGATATCAATTAAGTAAAGTTTCTCGAGTAACTTCAAACCTCCTTTAGTGCAGCAATACGTATACGTAACTATGCGTAACCATGGTGGGCAGTAATAGCGTGCCCACCACAATGGCCGACAGGAAGATGATGACGTCACGTGAAATCGCTCTAGACCTCTGCTCTATAGACATTCATGGTATCCTTAAGAAAGTAAAAGACCTATTAAAAGATCAAGTTGTACTGCAAGGGGTGACAAGTTTCATGTTGCTGTGAATCGTTTCCTCACCCGGCTCAAGTGACACGTAAAAGTTGATGATAGTAATAAAAGAGTGTTTGAGAAATCTTGTTTATAAAATAGATATGTCCCTGATTGAATAACTCTGACTCATTTTCTCTCAATTTGTTGTTTATTATTAAGGTTATTACCTCTAAGTATACTTTCAAATCTGGAAAAAAGCTTTATTTCAGTATTTTGGCAAGTATTCAAATTAACAAGGCCTCTTTGTAATGGTAGAAAAACAATTTTAGCATATAAATTTGCTACTTGCTTATTTCCATTTTTTAAAATATTTCTTCACATGTGTATGTGTGTATGTGTAAGAACAATGTTAACATTTAGAGAGTAGAAAATTGCTGAATTTAGGGATGATAGCAAGTTAGAGTTTGTGTTTCAAACATTTAACTAACTTAAATGAAAACAAAGAGGAACAGATTTTTCCATGGTAAGACAATTGGTAAATTAAAAAGCTCTTGAAGAGTACAAAATGAGCACCCCATGAAAAATGGTTGACAGGCGTGTTGGTGATTATGTGAAATACTTGTAAATAATTACTACATTTTCTGCATATTAACCTTACACCAGTGTTAGAAACAAAAATAATAAAAGCATTGTTGATTGTGTTGTTGAGAGAATGATTATAGAAAGACGATTTGGTCACATTGCTGTATTTTTCTTTTGTTTATAGAGCAACTTTGCCATAGGGAAACCTCCTGCTAATACAAGAAAGGTGTTCATGTTAGACTTTGGTCTAGCAAGGCAGTATACCAACTCTCAGGGACAAGTTAGAACGGTGAGTGAAAACAGAATTGTTGCTACCTATTTTGTATTTTCTTAATTGTCGATTTGGTGTCAGTGTAATGGGTTGTTTTTAAATCAGGGTATTTTCGTCAAAAAATGGCCTTCTGTGCACCATAGAAACAAATATGGGCACTGTAATCTCAAATCTACAATGGCAAGCTATTATGCACTGTTCGAGCAACCTACAAGAGAAAAATAAATTATTTAAATAAATGTTTGCTCTCAAAATTGACCACATCTGGCATTTTAGGGCCAAAATTACTGTCTCCTTTTCTTATTTCCAATTTCGAGCCTGATCATCTTTATTATTAGCAATCATTAGGCATTGTTTTAACAATCAGAATTGATTATTGTCAAAAGAAGCTGCAGTTGATTTGATTTTTTGTAACCGTTAACCAAAAATAACTTGCCAAATGTGTTTAAAAAAAGGACCCCTCCGAATTTGATATTTTAATGCATAGTTAGAAATTACTTGATCAAAATGTTTTGTGTCTAAGAACACTTGTATATAATTATGTAACAAACTAAACTTAGCCCACATCCCCTTTTTTACCAGACAATTAACATTTCAAAATTGTCCAATTTGAGGGGGGGGGGGGGGGTCCAGTGAGACAAATGGGTAAACCCTGATTGTAAAACAACCCTTATTGTGTCTAAGGCCATGAGGATAGCCCCCCCCCTCCCTGCAGGTCAACTCCTCCAGGGACAACTCCCACTGTACAAGTCATTTGGAGGACAACTTCTCCCATCGTCTGGGCAATTTACCTCTGGAAAGCTGTCCTAGAACAGTCTGAAGAATGTAGATGCAGAGGAGTAAACCTAGTAATAACATGATAACAAGAGGGGAAACAATTATTGCCAATGCAGAAATCATGAATCATGAGATTGAATGCACTGAAATTTTTTGCTATGTATAATCACTGCAATGATACCTTTGTATATTTGCCTTAAAGTACTTGATTCTAATTTTTTTCTGTTTAAGATACCAGATCGGATTAACTGATTTTTAAAATGCATTCTTTCTAGTGAAATAGTCAAATGAAAAAGTTGTTTTCCTTAAGGTGGCCTACCAAAAGGTAATGCCCTCAGTCAGCTGGGTGCGGACCACATTGAGGGATTATATACTAGATGTACTTATTCTAATAGTAGGTGGGGATTAGTATATCCTGTACATGATCCTGCAATGTGGTCCGCACAAACCTGACTGATGGCATTACCTTTAGGTAAGCTGCCTAAATAATAATCTCCCTCACAGTACAATGTAAGTTGTTCATCATTTTGATTGTAAGTTCTTTTGTTTTTCTTTTCCCCTTTACTTCTATTACCAATATTCCAGCCAAGGCCAGTTGCTGGGTTTCGTGGAACTGTTCGTTATGCTTCAGTCAATGCACATAGAAATAGAGTAAGTAAACTCATAATCCTCCATTCCTTTGATTGTGGTAATATTTCTTTTTGATAATTTTTATTCATATAATTTTATTCCATTTGGCTTATAACAAAAATGCCAAGTTTCAGTAGGCAAAGGGTTAAAAACAAATTAAACATATTGGTCAATGTATCTACGAGATTACAAATAATTATCAGATATGCCTTTATTGAAGCCTATATCTGTATTTATTTAAGTGATATGGCCAGATATGAGAGTAATAAATAAAAATGATAATTATGATATGGTAGGACGTTTTTTTTTTTTTTTCTATAAAAATTTGTAGGGAATTCATAGGGAAGGATTTACAGGTTGGGTGTTCAATATCTTTCTTTGTGTATGTGTCTCATATAAGATGAGAAAAGTGAGGCTTTTAGGTAAATTTGATAGACAACAAAAAAGGTAAAAACTTTATAAGTCTATTGCATAATAAACTATGATGAAATATTCCGTTCTAACTTCTTCTATAACCGTCATTCAAAATAACATTTCCATATGCTGCTTTTTCGTATTATGTCGTGTGTTGTAACAGGAGATGGGGCGTCATGATGATTTGTGGTCATTGTTCTACATGTTAGTAGAGTTTGTTATTGGTCAGCTTCCATGGAGGAAAATCAAAGACAAAGTAAGTTAGCAAAGATTTACACTTTCACTCTTAATTGCAACTTACATTTTGATTATGGAAACATACAGTTACGAATACCAATTGAACTTCTTTTGAATTTCAGTCAAAAGATAATCACTTATTGATTATCAAAATTTTGAAGATATTTTATGTCACTAACAACCATTTAGCATGAGATTGCTATTGCAATTATAGACTTATTTTTAAGTGTTAACAAAATCTATTTTAATTCTATACAAATTTTATTCTTCATTTAAGGCATGATATTTAATGTTTTTTGCATATTGTGTTTCCTTTTTTTTTTTTTAGTATTACATTAGTATGTAGTCATGTTTTTAACAATCAAACTTTCAACATAAAGAAAGTGTAGCTTACAAAGTAATTAAAGCTTTGCCTGAACAAATCAATAAAATGGTGTCTTTTTTTTCCATTTATAGGAACAAGTAGGTTTACTGAAAGAGAAGTATGATCATCGGTTACTACTCAAGCACATGCCCATGGAGTTTAAGCAGATATTAGAACACATCCAGTCCTTAGAATATGCAGATAAACCAGATTATAAGGTATTATATTGCCACTCTGCTGGAAAACACCTGAAATGCATAGATATTGTCTTAGTTTTTCTATTGTGATTGATGTTGTTTTATAGATTATTAAAAGCTGCATGAATATATTGAATTTCATGAAATGTAATACATTTTATTTCAGATTTTGAAATGGATTGTAGTTTAAGTTATGTAATAGTATTATTCAGAATAAATTTCAATATAGCTATATTTGTTAATGAATGACAGAAGTGCATTACAGCTTGTTAAGCATTCTATAATTGAAGGTAAAATGAGCAACAACAAAAAAAAAAAATGAATACTGTTACTTGACATAATTTGTATGTTTCTGAGAAAAATCCTGCTCTGTGATTTAATCTGTAGTCATACATGCCTTCAAAATAGAAGATTGATAAACAGGCAGGTTAAGGGCCTGTCCCACTGGAGGCGATCTTTGTTGCGACAACTTGAGAATGGGCCGTCAATATGAGGTGCAAGTCCATTAGCTTGTTAGTTCGTAAATTGTCGTGTCTGTCGCCAAAAGAGTTGTAGCAAAATACTGTTCGCCACAGGATGTGCAACTATCAGTGATCCTGATGGATATTTATATCATTCCACAGTCCATCTACTCCATACTGGACTGCTGTATTATCAGAAAGGACATTAAATAGAATAATCCTAATAAAAAAAATGATATATCATTCTTTCCACAGTTCATCCATTCCTTACTAGACCGCTGTATGAACAGGAAGAACATCAAGGAGAATGATGCATATGACTGGGAGAGACCACCCGTAGATGGAACTCAGAACTTACTTCCTTCTCCAACTAGTCCTGCACACAAGAAAGGGTATGTTTCAAGTCGTCTCAGGACAGCTCCCCAGGGGGGCGTTTCACGAAACCATAGACAAGTTAGTCATATCTTTATCCTCCAACCACAGAGTTAGCTCCAATCTTACTAAGTCGGTTACACGAAGCTCTTCCAAGCTAGACAATTAGTGATATCGATATTATCGGAGATGATGTCATTGAGTAATAGCCTTAATCACGGTTTCACTGATATTTAGAAATTGTGTTTTAGCAAAATGTTTAATATTATCGAAAATTGAAGTGATAACATGGGTCAATAACAGTATGAAAACTCATAAAATTATGCAAAATTTATATAATGTGTATTGAAACGCACACTGTTCCTTACTGCATATATTTAGAAGGTGTCAATCATGAAATTAATAAGACCACATCAAAACATGGGACGGGTACCCCCGGATGCGCTAATTTGATAGTTTTGTAAATCAGACTTTAAAAAAGTATGCTAGCTGAAAATGGAGCTAAATTGAGGTTTTTCCTGAATTTTCTGTTTGCTGACAAAAAGAAATTAATAGTGCATTGTATTCTAAAAAATATTTATTCAAAATTACTTATTTTGGGACTAATAGATCGATTTTTAGTACTAACGTAGTCTCTGCGGGTCTCTTTATATAGCTTTATGGTAGGCTAAATAATACTTTTGTAATTTACTCAATATTATTTCTTGTTTGGATAAATTTACTAGATATTATTTCTTTACTGGATATAAAAAGCACTCGATTGTTAACAACCATTTATTTTCTGCATATTAGACCAAAATCCTGAGGTTGTCACATTTTGTAATGACAAAATGAGAAAATCAGATTATCGCGGCAATACGGTTCTAGACAATTACCCCTGGACAATTACCCCCGGACAATTACCCCCCGAGGAAAAATTACCCCCCGGACAATACCCCCCGGACAATTACCCCCCGGGACAATTACCCCGGAGGACAATTACCCCCGACAATTACCCCGGACAATTACCCCCGAGGACAATTACCCCCGGACAATACCCCGAGGACAATTACCCCCGGACAATTACCCCCCGACAATACCCCCGAGGACAATTACCCCCGGACAATTACCCCCGGAAATTACCCCCCGGACAATTACCCCCGAGAAATTACCCCCCGGACAATTACCCCCGGACAATTACCCCGAGGACAATTACCCCCGGAGGACAATACCCCGGACAATTACCCCCGGACAATTACCCCCGAGGACAATTACCCCCCGAGACATTACCCCGAACATTACCCCCCGGACAATTACCCCCCGGACAATACCCCCGAGACAATTACCCCGGACAATTACCCCCCGGACAATTAACCCCCGGACAATTACCCCCCGGAGACAATTACCCCCGAGGACAATTACCCCCCGAGGACATTACCCCGGACAATTACCCCCGGAACAATAACCCCCGAGGACAATTACCCCCCGGACAATTACCCCCTCACAGGCATTGATGTTGGTATCAAGCGGCGCCTATTTTGAGTCTTGCCCGGTGTCGCAGGTTTTCGAATTATTTTCTACTTGATCTTATCTTAATGACTTTCTCTTCCTCTGTTATAGCTATCTTTTTCCTTTTCTCTTTCACTCTTTCACTTTCTTTTTTTTACTTTGCTTTTTCCCTTTTTTCCCTTTTCGATTTCTGCGCCTATGCATCAGAAAATATGTTGGCCCCCATATATCCTTTTATTTTCATAGAAAAATAAATTGAACATTCATGAAAGTACACGATTAAACAAAATAATCACAAATGTTGAATATCTCTGATTCATCTCTGATTCCAACTGATCTTATTTCTATTTATTTTTGTTTCGCCTGAACGAAGTTCGGCAGAGACCTAGTAATCAATTTTCCTGTTAGTCTGTTGGTCTGTTAGTCTATTACGAAAATGTCAAAGTTTGTAGTTTTTGTTTAACTTGCTCTGATTTCTTTATTTCTGCATCATTTCTGTCACACTTGATACAAATGATACTTGGGTAATACCAAATATGTGTTGATAAGGATGATGGGGTCAAAGGTCATCTAGGGGTCAAAAGGTCAAGTTAAAGGCCGTCTTTTCTTAAACTTTTTGTTTAACTTTCACTCATTCTTTTATAGCATCAGTTTTGTTCACCCCTGGTATAAATTATCCTTGGTAAATACAACTTATGTGTTGAGAATGATGAGGTCAAAGGTCATATAGGGGTCAAAAGGTCAACCTAAAGGTCAAAAGGTCATATTGCGTGTTTTGTTGATAGCGAAATCGAGCGAGACTCGTGTTTCGCGAACCATCAGGCAAATAGTTATAACCGTGGTCTGAGCCCATGGTTTCTAAGGGCGGCAATAAAGGCCATAATTAATAACTCCATAATTTAACAAATAAAGTGCAAATATAAACTAAAGCCCAATATCAATTTATGAAAAAATAAGGTTAATCGTAAAATTAAATATCATACATAAGTTATTTTCACTTTATTTGTTAATTTATGGAGTCATTAATTATGGCCCTGATGACCGCCCACGGATTTTGTCGAATCCACCGTCGGGAATATGAGGGCCAGTTTACATATTTTTTTTGATGCATTTTGTGTATCCAAACGGGGGGCTTCGGGCGCAAGCCCCCCCCCCCCCCATTTTTTCATGGCGCAGAAGGCGCCGCTAAACAAACAAAAAGGGGGGAAAGGAGCTGGGGGTGGAGGTTGTGTGGTCGAATGGATAAGTCGGTGGACTGACGATCACAAGGTACGTGGTTCGAATCCCCTCCATTCCACTAATGTCCTTTGGTTAGATATTAATCTACAATTGGCTAGACTTGACCCAAGTAAGGTAAATGGGTACCGGTAGGAAGAAATTCCTCGAATGCCTGAAGCGCCCTTTAATAGGGCAGCTATAGCTATTGCCGGGTAATAATATTAGCTGCGCCACTGAATAGTTTATTAGATAGTCGGCACATTAGTAATGCTTAATATAGGTTTTCCCGGCCAATTTCATTGTTTTGTCAATCAATTGCATATTAAAGGCATTCATGTTCGGAAAAAACGCTGCTGCATCGAAATGTTGCCAGTCAAAATCGTATTCAATCATCAAAATTAACGATTGATGTGATTGATTCGTATTTGCGCATTCTACTTCACATAATAAGCATATGCATTCGGCAATAGCTATTCAAATTCATCTTCATCCTGTCGACAATTCATTTTGTATACTGAAATTCGCACAAATTTGAATGCACAAATAATGAAATTAAATGCCTATATCCGAATTTGAACTTTGCAACCATTACTTTGTGTGCCTAAAAACGAATCTGAGAGCATGAACACGAAATTGTTTGACTAAAGTCAGTCTGTTGCATCAAACACACGAATTTGAATACACATTAAATGAAAACGGATGATAAATGTATGAAATTGGCCGGGAAAACCTATATTAATATTAATGGAAAGGGGGAAAAAAGGGAAAAAAAGGAAAAATAAGAAAATGAGAGAGAGAGAGAGAGAGAGAGAGAAAAGGAGAAAGATCAATATAACAGAGAAAGGTAAAGAGAAAGCCATTAAGATAAGATCAAGATCCGGGGGTAATTGTCTGTGGGTTAATTGTCCAGGGGATAATTGTCCGGGGGGTAATTGTCCTCGGGGTAAATTGTCCGGGGGGAATTGTCCGGGGGTAATTTTCCGGGGGTAATTGTCTCGGGGGGTTAATTGTCGGGGGTAATTGTCCGGGGGTAATTGTCCGGGGGTAATTGTCGGGGGGTAATTGTCCGGGGGTAATTGTCGGGGGGTAATTGTCTGGGGGTAATTGTCCGGGGGGTAATTGTCCGGGGGAAATTGTCCGGGGGTAATTGTCCTCGGGGGGTAATTGTCCTCGGGTATTGTCCGGGGGGTAATTGTCCGGGGGGTAATTGTCCTCGGGGGTAATTGTCCTCGGGGGGTAATTGTCCGGGGTTATTGTCCGGGGGTAATTGTCCTGATACGGGCAAATACAATTCGCCAAAAACGATAGCTTGCCATAAATTGCGTTTGATTGACGTATCAGCGCTCTCCGAAAAGATATGACAGGTTCGGAGCTGTCATAAGTATTTAAGTCAGTCTCGTTGTCCTCTGATGCTTGTCAGAGAGGAGCTTCGTGGAACCCGCTTGTGGAAAAGTTGTTCACTATCTCCGATTTAGTCAAGAAGTTAGACTTATGACGGTTTCGTGAAACGCCCCCCTGGAGGACAACTCCTCCTGAGTACAACTCTCCTATCATCTAGAGAGTTGTCCTCCAGGGGAGTTGTCCTGCGGGGGAGTTGTCCTGCGGGGTAGTTGTCTTTGATGTAATTGTCATCTGGGGGAGTTGCCATCTGAGGGTGTTGTCATCCGAGGGAGTTGTCCTTTGGGGGAATTGTCCTTTTGGGGACTTGTCCTCTGGAGGTGTTGTCCTTTGGTGGAGCTGTTATCTGAGGCAGTTGTCCTCTGGGTTAGGTGTCCTTTGGGAGAGTTGTCTTTCGGGGGAGTTGTCCTCTTGGGGAGTTGCCCTTTAGAGGAGATGTCCTTTTGAGGGAGTTGTCCTTTGGGTCATTTGTCATCTTAGGGAGTTTTCCTCTGGGGGAATAATTGTCCTCTGGGGAAGTTGTCCTATGGGGGGAAGTTGTCATGTGAGGAAGTTGTTCTCTGGGGGAGTTGTCATCTGAGGGGGTTGTCCTTTGGGGCTATTGTCCTTTGGGGAAGTTGTCCTCTGGGGTAGTTTACCTCTGAGGGAGCTGTCCAGTATCAATTTCCAATCTACTCTGTTTTATGTCGCCTCTCACTTGTGGAACTTTAAGAATCATAAACTGGCTGTATTTCCCCTAAAGTATTGTCTGATATTACATAAGATATAAATAAATGTACATTTGAATAGTACCTTGTAATATTTTGTTCAATCTCATTCTACTACTGAATATGAAGTACAGTTTTATGACTTCATAGTGTACACATTAATCTCCTGTAAGTAGTAGTAGTACGTAGAGGCGCCAGTGTTATGCACTGGAAAAGAATTATATTATTACTATTTTCATTCGCGGTGAATATGACATTATTGCTTTCAAAAATCATTGATGTTATGAGAGAGTATTGTATAATGATATCCATTTTATCCGTTTCTCTCTCTTTGCAGCTTTGAATTGCCATCGAGTCCAGACAAGAAAGAAGTCAAAATCACCTACCCTGAGGCAAACATCCATAAAGCTAACGTTGAGATCAGACTGGTCGAGAGTCCGCCAACACAACCAGAGAAAGTAGATGAAAGTCAGGAAAAACAAGATGAAGAAAAGGAAGTGCAAGAGGAGGAAGAAGAGGAAGAAGAGGAAGAAGATGAGGAAGAGGAAGAAGAAATCAATGTGTCTGGGGTTACGCAAGAGAAAGAATTGCAAGAAAAAGTAACAACTGATGTAAAAGGAAGCGAAAAGATGTTCGCTATACGGAAAAGCAAACGCTCACAAGACAGAAAGCGAAGGTTGCTTCACAAGCGACATAAACCCAAGATCCGTGCCATGGACAGTCATGCCATAATGGAAGGTGAAGTTAGTACTTATCGTGGTGGAATGGAATTTGGCGTCAGTGAAAGGGAGCCCTCTATAGAGGAGAATCTGCCAACGATGCAGAAGAGTATGACTTTCCCAGCAGAAATGTTGAAGAAGGAAGAAAAGGAGGAAAAGGGAAGGCCAAGGCCTGAACCGATCGGATCATCAACAAAAGCGGAAACAAAGTTGGATCAACAGCTTGCAGGAAAAGGGAATGGTTTGCCACCATCAGGACGACTTGGTAAAGACATCATTCAGGTGGTGAAGAAGCCTGAGTTGAAAGCTGCTGTTGATATTCCCACTGGAAAGGAATCACCCAGGAAGGATGTGGGAAGTGGTGTCAATAGTAGAACTGAAAGTACATTGAAAGCTGAAGGGTTACAGCCAAAGCAACTGAAATCTGCCTTTGCGAAGCCATTAAAATCAATAGAACCTCTTCAGGAAGCTGATCCAGTCGTGGAGCAAAAAGTAAACCAAAAACAAGAGATTCCTCTTGCTCAAAAGCAGCAAGTGACAAACGTAGCCAATAGTGAAGCAAAAATAGATAGTTCAAAGACAAATGCAGATGCACAAATAAAGAAGGCAGTGGTAAACACAGGGCCTTCAAAAGTTGTGGTTTCCGATGAACCTCCTCATAAACATTTTCCTTCCGCTGGCCTGCAGGCTGATGCTCAGTCTTCAGTGAAGCCTAGTGGTGAAACTAAACCTATAAGTGCAATTCTAAAACTAGATGGAGTAAAAGTTGTGTCAAATGAACAAAAAAATAAAAAACTTAAAACACCTCTTCAGGTGGAGAAAATAGAAACCCCGCAAATCGTTCAGAAAGTGAAACCTGAACTCCAGGTTCCAGACAGCAAGCAACAGACCAAGGAGAATGCTAGATCTGTATCGCCTGTCTTACAAAGGACTTCTTCAGGTAATAGAGAAGAATCTCCAAAGAGAAACGCTTCTCCAAAGCCAGCAGAACCCTCTGCAAACAAACCACAAAAAGTTATTATGCCAGATAACAAACAAACAACAACAAAACCAGAGGAGAAGCTTGGTGTCAAACCTAATAATCGAGCTTTGTCACCTTCTGTGCAACAGGCTGGATCTGATGCTAAACTGGTAAACCCCACTTCTAAACTCTCCTCTGGGTTATCACCTGCAAAGAAAGCTGTTGAGCAGGAAAAGGAGCGACCTGTCTCTCCGAAGCCATCCACCTTGTCTGTAAAGCAACAAGAAGTGCCTCAAGAGCGACCCACCTCTCCTAAGCCTTTGGGCAGTCCTGTTGTCAAACCAAAAGTGATTACTCCGCAGCAGCTACAAAGCAATTCATCGAAAGAACCAAAGGTGCAACCAAAAGTGGAACTGAAAGCAAATTTGCATATGAAGGATAAACCTCAACCAACTACAGAGCAGGGTTCCCCTGGTCCTGGACAACAGAAGACCCATGTGGCGGGATCAATGCAGGCGTTGTCCAAACAGTTTGAGCAGAAAACAGGTGTGCAGAGAAAATCACCAGAAGCAGTAGAAGCTGGGAAACCAAAACCTGGTCAAACAGCAGTGCCTGGAAAGAAACCATTTATGATCAAGCCACAGAAGGTCGAAGAGAAGACAAGTAAGGTTACTGAACAGCTAGGTGTTAACCAGAAAGCTGCTGCACAAAACCTTCCAAAAGTGGCCTCAACGGAACCTGTCATCAAAAGAACTATAGTAGTGCCTCAAGTGAATGATAAGGTACCACAAAAAACTGTCGTACAGGAAACGGTCATAACTGCAAAAGTGCAAGAAAAGGTGGAGAAGCCTATTGTAGTTGAATTGAAAAGATTAAAAGCAGTATCACCAACAAAGGATGTAATTGATAGTGGGATATCAAAGAAAGTGAATGCACCTTTATCAGGTAAACTTGCTGAGGTAGAAAAAGGTGTTCATCAAAGGACAGAAACAAAACAAGCATTGGTGAAAGAATCCAGCATTGTTCCTGTTAAGAAAGCCACAAATGTGAAGCAAGAGGTGAAGAATGAGTTAATTGATAAAGCACCTACTGAAAATCATGAGCCATTGAAAAAAGCTCAGGGAGACATTTTACGCAATGCCTCAGAAGAAAGACATTTAATGGAAGAGCTATTTATGGGCACTATTTCAGAAACAGACTTTGAAGAGAAAGTGGAACTGGTTCAGAATCCCCCTGCGAGTGATGAAAGCGATTCTAAGAAAAAGAAGCCATGGAATGAAAAACCAGACTACAAGAAGAGGAAGAAGGTGACATCAGACAGTTCACAATCACAAGCAAGCAGTAAGGACATTAAAGCTGATAAAAGCCAAGATGTTATGCAGCTGTTAATGATGGGCTGTGAATGGGATATGGCTGAGGATATACCTGATATCTCCAAGAAGTCGCTGGAGAATGGTCAGAATGAAACGACCGATACAACTCTGAAAGGAAGTGTGTCTCGCCCTGGGAAACCAGGAAGTGATTCCGCAGTACAAGGGCTGGAGATAAAGAAGAAGGAACAGGCTGTCAAAGTTGTGCCTAATAAGGGGATTATTGGGCGAGCAATGATGAAGTCACCATCATTTTCTACAACTGTTGTCCATGATGACGATGAAGATGTTTTCCTGCCTCCAAAGGAACAAAAGGTGCAAACGGTGATCGACAAGCCTGGACAGAACATTCAGCCAAGGCCAGAACCTATTGGGGCTGAATCAAAACCTTCTTTGCCTCTTGACCTTCAATCTAAAGTACCCACGAATGAAGAGGCTCTCAGGAACAAACCTGCTTCCAAAAATTTGAAGAAGATAGAAGCAGAAATGAACAGACAATCCTCTAAAGACAGGGAGGAAATGGAAAACATATTATCTGACATGACAAGTAGTATTCATGATGATGTCATGAGCCCGGAACTTAGCAAAAAGAGTAAAAGTGACGACAAGCAAGCAAGCAAGACAACATCGAGTGTTCCTTTGAAGGCAAAGGTTAATGAAAAACCAACCAAAGGAACAACTGTTGAAAGCAAGCCTACAGAGAAAAAACCAGTGCAGAGGCAAACTAGCGGTGAAAAGAGCAAGAGTTCCAGCGAGACAAAATCTGCCGGATCGAGTAAAGGCCGCAAGAAAATGAGTCCAGTACGTGCTCGGCAACTACCCGAGACTCCAAAGAAAGATCCAAATAGAGAAAATCTACCTGGAAGTCCAAGGAGAGAGGGAAAATCGTCGGTTTCACCTGATCTTGCAAGTTCTCAGAGTAGAAGAGCTGTCAAACAACCAAGGAAATTACCAGAGGTACCAAAGATCCTCCTCGAAAGTAAACTTGGACAGTTGAAGCAAGATCGTTCAGCAGCAAGACCGTCTAGTGGAAAGCCTCAGAACGAATCACCAAAGACTCCTCGTAGGCACAAGTCTTCCAGGACTGACACACTAGATGAATCAAGTTATCATTCAGAGAGCAGTCACTCAGTACCTGTCAGGAGAGACCAAATAAGTGAGAGGGGACTCCCTAAATCACCCCATCAATCACCTGCCACACCAAGGAGACGGATCTATGATCCCTCCACATACGCTGTTATGCAGACTGCATCGCTGCAGGATGAAGGTGGTAACCCTGAAGTATCTGAATGTGCAACTCGATGGCAGGAACCTAGCATGTACATGGAGTCCTCCGCCCGTGCCCCATTGGTTCGTGAATCCTCAATTGACGCTGTCAGGACTGAGAATGACGTGCCAGCGGGAGACCAGTTGTCTTCAGAATCCAAGGGAGTGGAATCAAGCAAGAAAAACACTCCATTACTTTTGAAACCAAGTGCTGCACTCGAACAGAAAAGACCTCAAGGAGAACCTGGTTTAGGCAGACGAGGATCGTTCCCTGGAATTGGAGGAGAGCAGGAAGCTTTAAACAGGTCACCAGGACATTCACCTCAACTACGAAGATCTCTATTTAGTCGAGAGAGAAAAGCAAGATCGGAAAGTGATCCCGCCCGGATGTTGGAGATTGCAAATGCAAAGAATGAACTACAAAAAGGTGGAAAGGGAAAGAATATTCTGAGCAAAACGCAGGATATAATTGTTTCACTAAAGGCCAAGCTTCCTCTTTTTGGTGTCAAGGACGGGAAGCGACGATCCCCTTCTCCAGAATCACAAGATGCCACATCGGCTCCTTCAGAGGACAAAGAATCAAAAAGAATATCACCAACTACCCTCCAACCTCCAGAAGTCATGGTTACCGTACCTAAATCTCCTCCAAAGTCTCCTCAGTCTCCGGCAAAGACTCCTCTGTTATTTTCAGAAGACGAGATGCATTCTCCCGACAGGCTAAACTCTCCTCTCAATAACTCTACAGTTGGACCAGACGATGTATTTATCAACACAGATTCTCCAAAGAAGAAAGAAAAGAAGAAGGATGGATTCCATGTTGACATTGATCAAATTGATCGTAAAGTATCGGCAGAATTTATTCCTGAAAGAAGCGATGCCAGGCACGGTGCAATTCCCAAAACCAAAGCCAAACTTCAGGTTGGATCTGATGATGCTGTCCAAGAGGTCATCCTAGGTGGAGCACCTGCAGGAGATACTGTGGGTAAACCTGCAAGGAGTGGTCCAATCAGGGACTTATCTCCCACAGCTAGAGCAGCACTAAGAGCAAAGAGACAAAGACGACGAACAGACCCTGGGCCTGAGCATGCTCTCCGATCTAAGAAACAGGCTGAAGTGAGTACTTCAGAGGGAGATATCAAAAAGGGTGAGGAAGTGAAAGGTATTTTGAGGAGAGAAAGTTCATCATCGGCTCACGATGACACTGATGTGAAAGAAAAGGGGATCTTTTCTGCAACGGAATCTATCCATGGTCCTGCGAGCACCAGGAGGCAACGCCTGAGATCTAATCTGTCGGGTGAACGTGCCTCCTCACTGGAAGAAATGGTGGAAAGTATGACCGATTCCTATGCTGTTCAGCATCAAGGAGCAGAAGAACCTATCGTCAGCGATTCAGGGTTATCTTCAAGGCTCGCTTGGGAGGCACTGACACCACGGCAGAGGAAGCGAAGAGAAAAGATGCTTTCCAAACAAAGAAAACCTGCCGATGAGAAACCCACAGAAAACCCAGCTAGCATCTGTACAGATGGAATTCATTGTCATGGCAATACAAGAGAAACGAACGAGGACCGAGTTCCCGCGGTCGGAGAAGGAATCCATATGAACAATGAGCATCTATCCAATGAAACCGATCATCATCACCATCACCATTCTCATCACCAACCTCAGTGCAATGGAGCTGCTCATAGACTCTCTCCTCATGACCTAGCGGCAACCAGTGCGTCTCTGTCCTTAGCGGAAGATGCAACGCCGCTAACAACTCCCCGGGGAGGACCAGGCGGGGCAATGCAAGATGTCCATTGCTCAAGATTACATCGGGATGAGGGGGACTACTCAGTATCCAGGGATGATAGCCAGTCATCATCCATGTCCGGAGGATCATCAGGGATCAAACCTAAGCCTCCTGGTAGGAGACCAGACAAGTCTGTGGTCTCAGGCAGGTCAGTTTACCTCATTGCTGAGCTGTAGAATAGAAAGGTACTTTTGTATTTTGGTGCTTTGGTGGTGGTGAAACATATATTGGTATCATCTCATCAGGCTTATATCCACTTGGTCTAACAGCAGTTGGTACAATTCTCTGATCATCTAATACCACATGGGCTAAACCCATTTGGTCTACTAACAGTTTGGTCTAACTTCCACTTAGTCTAATACATACTTGGTCTAATGACCACTTGGTCTAATTTCCAATTCGTCTAATTTCCAATTCGTCTAATAGCCAAATGGTCTAATTACATTTTTGTCTAATTCCCAAATGAATACTTGGTATATTTCCAGTCTGTTACAGGAGTTGACCAAGTGGTGTTAGACCAATTAGATATTAGACCAAATGGGAATTAGACGGAATGGTAAAACGCCATATGACAATTAGACCAAAAGGTGTTTAGACAAACTGGTGTAGATGAAGTGGAATTAGACCTTGTGGGATGAGGCCAAAAGGCCATTAGTCAGAGTGGGTTTAGACCAAGTGGCAATTTACCTCTCATCAAGATCAGGGATGTGGAATACCAAGTCACTTGTAAAGTTACCAATGACTTTAGGAACGACAGCAACATGTTGTTGGGTGCTATACTAAGCACATGCTAATAATCATTAAGCACAAGACCTGATCCAGGGGTGATATTCCTCCGATTTAAATCTGAATTGCGATTTTTTTTTTTTTTTTTTTTTTTTTTCCCCCCCCCCTCCAGGTATGCACAAAATTGCACAATTTAAAGATCCCAACAATGCAAAATAAAAAAAAGTCACCCCCTCCCACCACCCTCCCCTCGGTCACTTTGCTCCTCGCTCAGTATGTCTTTTTTTTTTTTTTCAAGAGTGAATATCACCCCGTGATCACCAATCGTTCGTAACATCATTTGTAACTTACCAACTACTTGATAAAACGCAATACCAGGCGGTGTTTCACCAAGTCCTTCTTAAGTTATGAATGACTGTTACGAACGACTGAAACGTGTTTTTGGGTGCTATACTAATCACATGCTTTAAATTTAGTTCAAGAACCGATCACCAGTCATTCGTAACTTACAAACAACGTGGTTAAACACAGTCCAGGTCATTCATAGAGGCACCATCTTCAGGCACTGCAATAGATCATGAAAATCCACTCCATGTTTATGAAGGCTATATGTGACCCATCATATCGAAATCAGACTCAAGTCGCCAGAAAAGAGTCAAAATTCCAACAAAACAATCCATTTTTAAAGGCTTTCCCCTTATCATTTTTACTAATTTTTTTTTTTTTTGCAGAGCGTACAAGAAACATTGAAAATTCAGAAAAAAAAAAAAAAAATATTTCCCCCCAAATAAGACAATTTTTATTATTTTGCAGATTTCCTTAACACTGTGCTGAATTTGCTCGGCGACTTGTGGCTGATTGTGATGTGATGTATCATATATATGTCCCGCATAGTAGTTTTTACTCACAGTCATACTGGTTTTCTTTCGATACATTGAAAAATCCATAAATCCATAAATCCTAAAATAGACGTATGTGCTGTACCCAAAATATGCAATTTCCCACCATCACACCTTTGAAAGGTTATATGATGCTTATAAGAAAAATAATGAAGTAATAATTGTTGTATTATTGACTTGCTCCCTGCAAGACTACATTTCTCATCATTCAACCACATTTCTTTCAGCTTTGGCAATATTATGACCATATTAGTGGAGGGGCCCTTGTACTTTTGTGGGCATTCTATGTTAATTCTTAGAAAAATCTATGAATGTGTCCTCCTTGATCTGAAGATTGAGCAAATATAATGTTTCCATTGACCTTTTGCCTCCATTACTCAAGGTCAAATTATAAGTGTATCAGCATGACCATAATTTTATTCAAAATATTCCAAATTTAGTATCAAATTGTAGGAAATTTTATTAGGAATATGACACTCTGAATTTTTCCGTATGAAAGTTGCTACATTTTTATACCAAATTATGGATATGCCAAGGATCCTTGATCTTTGATCTTCACTAAATTGTTCCATTATGTTACATGTAGCTAAAAATTACATTGTTGCACATCACATTATGAATGAATTTATTTCACTATTTATGTCACCATTTCTACTTTGTCTTGATATTGTTTATGTTGATGCACACTACATTCTGTACGAACATCCTTCCATTTAAATTCATGTGATTATGTAAGTCCCTTCAAAAAGGCACTTAAAACTCATCTCTTTCGTAATCTGTAGTTGTTTAAACATTGATCATTATGTACATGCATTACATTAATATTATTTTTCATATTGTAAGCGCTCCGAGCCTAATGGGAAAAGCATGGTATAAATATTAAGTATTTTTGTTATTATTATTTATGTTGATTCGTAGGAGGAGAAGATACCGGATAGCGCCCTCAGAGGTATCAACAGGCCAAGCTTCGCCCAGAGACGATGGATGATGACATCATAGCAGTATTCTAGCAAACCTAGCTCATTGCGCTTGAAAGTTGCAATCGGTACAATGCACCAAAGACATCAGATATTGTGCTGTTACATTGTCAATTTAGTTGAAATCAATAAAAGTCAAATTTCTTTTTGATACCCTCTTTTTGATGTTTCATTCATCAACTTTCAGTTGAAATGCAGCATTTTTAATTGCTGTCTTTCTGAAAGCTTTCATATTAAAAATTGCCAATTCTTTTTAAAAAAAGTAAAATAGATGAACTGATTGCTGCAATTTTTCACTTTATACCAGTAAATGTCTGAAGGTATTCTCAATTTTCATTATTTCAACTTCCAAGCGCAATTTGTCAGTTCCTTGTCGATAAATGTAGTCGATAAAGCAAACTTTCTTAGCATGGCATGCCAACAACGTCATTCAATGAAGCAGTACTAGAGTAGATGCAGATCTGTATTGACCATTGTCGAGACATTGGCCCGTATTCTCGAAGGCGGTTTTGAAACCGTGGACTGAAACCATGGATTATATCAATTTTGTGCAATAATTACGCTTATGTCAGCGCTGACATTGAAAAAGGTCTGATATGAATGCGCGCTTTTGTCACTTGTCGCTTGTTGCTATGGTGAAGTCTACTGTGTCTTTTAATCAATTTAAATAAACAGTGGACTCATTAATTCAAAATTGTGGACTCATTATGCTAAAACCATAGCAACAGGCCTAAATTTAGCGTGCTGTGACAAAATCACGCATTCATAGTCGACCTATCTCAATATCCGCGCTGAAATAAGAGTAATTATTACACAAAATTTACATAATTCATGGTTTCAGTCTACGGTTTTAAAAACCACCTTTGAGAATTCGGTCCACTGTCTAATAAATGAAAAGATATTATTATCAACTCTTGAGAAGACTGTTGTATAACTATGCATGAACCCGTATGAGAGGATGGTGGTAGCACTGCCTACAACAACATACAGAAGTGGAGGAGATCACTGCAGGGGTTTACAATAACATGGTGCTATGTACTTAGAAGTAGACATTAGAGACCCTCTCCGCAGGAGGACATTAGAAATCCTCTCCAGGAAAGTCAGATGTGGCCGAGTTTCCGGACAAGCGATCTCCTTCTTGCTGCATCAAAGATGGATGGATGCGTATCCACACGAAATGCTCTGATAGATTATCGATTATCTCTAAAAGAATTTCATTAAAAAATGCAATACATGAATTTATGGTCCTTGCATCGCGATGCATGAATGGACGAAATTCTAGTACAATCAGCAAATTGCATTGTGCGATCCTGTTGACACCATGATAAATTAACTTTTGTTCATGTGGATCAGTTAAAGAACAGACTATTTACATTCAATCTAAAAGTTATATCATTGGTAAGAAAGGATTTGTGTATAAATTGTGGGACATTGGTGAAAATCACATTATGAACCCTTTAGCACCTAGAGCCTGTGTGAAAAGTGCAGCTTACTCCCTGACGGAAAGGGTTTCACTCTGTTTCCATCAGGTTTTTTCAATAAAAAATACTCATAAAACATGCATTTTGTCTGCAGAATCGGACAGCACACATCCAAAGGGAAATGCACAACAATATGTGCATGTTTGATCACATATTTTTGATACTATTGTGACTATAGTGCGCATAAAGCAGGGTTGGTTTAGGGCGGTTTAGTGAGTAAACTGAGGGGCCGTCTCGGGCGGTTTACGTGCTGAAGGGTCAACTAGCCTTCACAACATTATCACACAGCAGAGCACAATGCAACCTGCTGATTGTACTAGAATACTGTCATATCATGCATTGTGATGAAAGAATCGTAAATGCATTCATGAAAACCATTTCACTTTGCTAGACCTGGGAGACGTTTCACAAAGAGTTAAGTAGACTTAAAAGTCGCATTTAAATGCCTAGTTGCTCGCAGTATATTCACATCATTCATTGGTCAGAACATGCCCAGGGGATGCGCGCCATTGAGAAGGAGAAGGATCCTTGTTGCGTAGACTTCTTGCATAAAAGTCTTACTCTGAACAAATCAGAATGTTTGTTTCAAATTTGCAATGAATCATAATTATGTATGTTAAAGGGCACTGCTTGTATCATTTGTACTGTTTGATTGAACTAAATGATATGTGACTGAGCTACTTAATGCTATATGTAGGTTCCAACCGCCAATGTGCTGACTCAATCAGGCCCGATCAAGCCAATTTATAGGCCTGGTTGGTCTAGCATAGTACAGCATTTGGGGTCAATCTACCTTGATTTGCATTCATTTACCTTGATCAAAATCCCTCTGGTTATCTACACAAGTATTTATAACACATCTACAATAAATAAGTAAAGATCCAGAGCATTGTTGATTACCATTATCAAGCTGGATAAACTCTGATTACCATGCCGAGCTACACTGATCAGGCCCAAATTGGATTCATCGGGCCTGATCAAGTCGACACATCGGCAGTTGGAACCTAGCATAATCTTGGAACTCTTTCTGCCTGGTTCGGTCAAGCCAGTCCATGTAATGCAAGCAGATCTTAATATTTCCGCTCACTATGTACTTTCAAACCTATTGATTCAATATAAACTAGTGCTTCCTATATCTCATGTCTTCTTTGATATGAACAAGCAGAATACAGAGATTCTGCTGGATGTCAAACACCGACTTCTTGTATATAAAGTTTATAACTGTAGATTTTGAACTCGAACTTGTAACTATCTGCATAATGTACCATTAACTTATTTGCACATAATTTGTAAAACACCGTTTACAAGAAACTTCTATTGTTATTATTGCGATGTACAACATGATGATGTTGCTTTTTTTTATATTAAAAAGTATTATGTAAAGTTTGAATATTTATTAAGATGACTGTTGTGTGTCTAAGGAAATGCAACTCAGCTGTGGATTAGTTGCTAATTATATATTGCATGAAACCTGCAGACTTATGGTAGTCAATAAGGTGCATGGACTTCTCTAGTTCTTATTTTATAGTTTAATAAAGGAAGAAACGGCTTATTTCCAACTCCCTTCAATAAAATTGAGTAGCATTCTCACTCTGTAGCGTAATAAAAATCACCTTGTTGTCAAACAATTTATTCAGTAAATCAAGAAAATTTCAGAACCTCTTAAGGAAAACGTTTTAAGGTCATTTGTACCAAAGCTATCAAACCCAATAATAAGTTGATCAGAAAAACTGACATCTATTTCATGTGATTTTATCAACAAAGATCTGTCTAGCATTAAACCGCTAAAGAACACTGTCTCTGAAAAGAATGCGTATATTCTTATTGACTGATTGTTTTTCAATAATTTCCACAGATTAGTTTGTCTAATATTTTTCTCTCATTTTTTTTTTCTTCTTTTAAACCAACATTAGCAGTGAGATTGTATCCCCTTTTATGTTATCAACTCATCAATGAAAACAAAACTTGACTGCTTTATGTTGTATAGCACTTGGAATGTAATAATTTTATCCTCTTTTTATTCAGCTTTTTGTATTAATTTGTAGAAAATGGTGAACATGTGCAAATATCTTTCTGTACTCTAACATGGTGAATGTTTCTTTTCTTCTGATATAGCGCTAATAATGACTGTAATGCTTTATATATCTTGGTCTCTAGAATTGTAACTACTCTTTTCCTTGTTTTGCATGCTGATCTTTTATTGTTTCGTATAGTACATGTATATCTGACACCCTCAAAAATAACATGTGCTCATATATTTAGTTATAACCTTTAGGAGTAGGCCATAAACATATAGATTTAGATTGGGGTAAAAGAGTACATTTTTACTGGTAAAGAAAATAGTATTCAAGGTATCTCATTATTGTAGTAGCACAAGTATTTTCCTCATTTAGAATGTTTGTATTGTTGCCTTTAATTCTTCTTTCTGTGTGTTGTGATGACTCACATCATAATTATAACTTGGGGGTTTTACCGGCGGCATAACAAAGCAATTCATGAGATTCTTAGAGACGCAATCCACTTCTGTAATTTTCTTTCTTATATTGCTTTTTTTGTTCTATCTTTCTGATTTTCCACCTCTCTTTCTTTCACCGTCACCTTCTCCACGTGTTATCTTTGTATGTATCTCTGTCTCTCTTTTGATCTCTTGATCTCTCTTGATGTCTCATGCTTGTACTTTAAACTACATCAGATATTGTCTGAATTTAGTGCAATCTAAGTATATACTTATTTATATTAGGTCAGCAGTGTTTTACCAATGTTTTATAATTATTTAAAAAATGAGTAATTGATGGAACATTTCCGTCCCAGAGGTAGAGAACAAACGAATTAAGGAGTGATCCGTTTTAAATTTATGGAGAACTATTTTAGTTAACCCTGTTATGTTAGACTGCATCATAGCAGGATTCTTCACATTGTCATTAATAATGTATACCCTATTTAGAATATGGGAATTATGTATGGCATAAGCCCATTTTGTAAGCAAAAATATCCATATTTCATGTTTATGTGAGAAAGAAAGGTATATTTTATTTTGTGTGCTCTTAATATTCGGGTCAATACTTACGCAAGTCAGAAGAGAAAAACTTCTAGAAGAACTGTTAACATTCATATTACGTTGCAGTAAAAAAAAAATATTATTTCGTTGTAAAAGCTAACCTAGTTCATGATAATCTTATTTTAAGTACAGTGACAGAAAAACCTACACAATGTCGTAAATAAAGTTATATCTCAGTGTAAAGCTTACAATTCACCTAGCTTATGAAGATGGATCATTCAGTTTATATAATTTTTTATCAATGTAACACATCTGGTGTTGAATTTAATACCAATACTTATCAAACTTGCCTTTTTTTTGTTGATGATAAAACGAGGTAATATATGTATTGAATACAGTCTACCTGTACTGGCCCTTTTTGTACTTGTAGAGGCTGTAAATAAAATATTTTTACGAGTGATGGACAGATCCTTACACTTTAATGTTTTCTGTGTTTATTCATTTTAGTGCAAACTTTGTTTTGGAATGTGCTTTTAGAGGTTCTTGAGATAAAAAGGGAACGGGAGAGAGAGACGGAGAAAGGGAGAGAGAGATAGTGAGAGAGAGGGGGAGGGGGCAATAACATGAAAGAGGGAGGGGAAAGTGAGAGTACAAAGTAGAAATCTTCTTGCGTTACAAATAAGAGGAGATTAATATACAGTGCGTCCCAGAAAAAAGTATACCCAACTTTGAGAGCCTCATATTAAAATATTAAAGCTTGTGTGACCTTGAAATATATATTATGATAAAGAGCAACTCATATTCTTTTTGATACCAAACTTAAGGCCACCGCACACCTTACGACTGGTCTACGATCCGATTTTGGAACAAAACGCATTTTGCTTATTTTTCGAAAGTATGAATGAATAGAATCTTATCATTAGAGGTTCAAATTAACTGTAAGAATACTGATATCGAATTTCGGAAAATTGCTAGCCTTTATTTAGGAGTAAAGGGCAAATTGGTTTGAAATCGTAGCCAATCGTGCGATTGCTATGACGTCATTACGATTAGATATTGAATTCGCTTTTATTTCAATAAGGAGGTAAAATAGTCACTGATCTGAACATATCAGTATTCCTGCGATGATTTAGAACTCTGCACAGTAAGATGTTCTATTTCTAAATATCCACACCAATGTTATGACGTTTTATTACACAATCGGGTCGCAGACCAATCGTAAGGTGTGCGGTGGCCTTTATACCTGTGTTGTGACGGATGACTAAGCAGTTAGGCTTTGAAAAACAAGCATAAAAAGTGCCCTGTCCCAAGTTTGAGCAAAAGCAGTCCTTGCATTTCAATAGCTCAAGTAATCTTTTGTGCCTAATGAATGGACTCATGAAGGCTGATCTCAAACAAACAATGAATGGTCAGAAAGCCAGGGCTGCTCCTCAGACAACTTGGTACAGATCACTTTTGACCAATGTTTTTAAACACTCGAGTGTTCAGTCATCAATGACAGTGTCGGTATGATTTTGGTATAATTAGATATAATATGAGTTACTCTTTGTCATGAAATTAAAATTAATTACACATAAGTTATACAATTTTAATATGAGGCTCTCAAAGTTGGGTATACTTTTATCTGGGACGCACTGTATAGAGGGGATGGGGCGTGTGAATGTGACACTTCATGTAGTACTATACCGAGTGAGTCAGAAAAACTAGACACCTTGAAAAATGTCAATAAAAAGAAAACCAATTTATAAATTCCAAATTATCATACATATTCCGAAAGAGTAACTTCCCACATCTTTTTGTACCAATTTTGTGTGTTATATCTTTACGCTTGGATGAACACGAACATGTAAATTTCGAATTGCGCAAAGGTGGGAGTAAAATCAAAACAACAAAAAGCTATTAAAACAAAGGCAACTCCATCCTGATTAAAAAAGCATAACTTTTTAACGAAAATGTCTTGCGCTAAATAACTTGGCAGGGGTGTTGTTACACATATCGACTACATTTTGTGTGAAAATGAGAGAGATGTGTAGAGTCAGGCATGAGTGAGCATACGTCAAAGACAAAATAATCCCTTTCAAAAGTAAGAAGCCTTTTTAGGTCTGTCAGTGACAATTTATTATTGGATGTGTACTACATTCGTGGATTACTTGACGAATCAATCTTATTTTTACACAGAATCTAGTCGATAACTGTAACAACACCCTTGCCAAGTTATTTTCGTTCAAAATATTTTCCTTAAAAAGTTATACTATTTTATTCTGGATGGAGTTGCTTTTTTGTCCACTTTTGTTGTTTCAATCCTATCCCCTCTCTTATATTTTTATATTTACGCCTTTCGCGAGTTAATTTTGCAAAATTATAAGTTCCATTGTCGATTAAAAACACGAGGCTCCTTTATGATATTATAGACATCAGACACCGATGTGTTGGCTCAGTGGATAGAGCGTCCGCCTCAAAACAGACGTTAAAAAATTGGAGTTGCTGCTACCCTGTTTGGCGTTCTACAAGAAAGGGGTATAGAGCAACGTCGATCTGGCGCTACTCAGTGTCTGCCTCGCCCACGATCATTTGGGCAAAAAAAAAAAGAATTTTCCGTTTCCCTTTTATTTCGGAAAATAAAATTTGGAGCAATTGGAGCATTACAGGACTCAAAAGAACCAATGAACACATAGTAATATTTCACAAAGTTCAATATTCCATTTATTGTGCCTTTGATAAACACCCTGCTATATGATACTAATGCTCAAAAAGATAACTTGGTTCAAAAACTTCGGCTGTATGCATAAAAGTATATGTAATTGGTTCTACTGATATGTTTCCTCTGCTTTTTCTTATTATTATCTAATTATGATAATGGGATATTTTTATGTTACTGTCATACGATTGTATCATTTAGAAACATGATAAATGAGTATTGAATTAAATTTTTAAAAATAAGGTAAGTTTAAAATCCCAGTAGAAGCAACTATATTTTTTATGCATGCGGCCCTTGTCAGAAACTCATCAAAGTACATTTGAAAGCTAGAGTACAAAAGAAATGTAGAAATGATTTTTACATGCTGATTGTCACAATTGGTCGTCTCTATTAAGTTCGAATTGTATTCCGTCACGAGCAAGAATTATTAGTATAGGACCAAAGCCTAGCCTTTTAAAGGAGGACTCCGGGATGAAATTTAAAAAATTTGTAAAGTAAAGTAAAATTTAACAAGCACAACACAGAAAATTTCATCAAAATCGGATGAAAAATAACAAAGTTATGCATTTTTTTAGGTATTGAATTTTTTTCGTAAAACAGTTCTTGGCATTGTCTCATTGTCTCATTTGAATATTTGAATATTCAAATGAGCAAAATGATGATGTCACAGTCCCCCTACTTCTTGTGTATTTTATTATATGAAATCCTATTTTTCTCATTTTTTCATATATTGCGTATACAGAAAATCTATCCCACATACTGAAATCGGTAAAAGCACTAGTGACCTTGAACATTCCACAAGGATTAATCCCTGTTTTTATGTCCTTGGGGGAGAAAATCTTGACAATTGGTATTTCATACAATAAAATACAAAGAAAGTAGGGAGACTGAGACATCATCAGTTTGCCAATTTGAAGATGGCAAAAACAGTTTCATAAAAAAATTCAAAACCTAAGAAAATTCATAACTTTGCTATTTGTGATCCGATTTTGATGAAATTTTCAGTGTTGTGCTTTTTAGATTTTACTTTATTTTTCTAATAATGCAAATCTCCAGCCCGGAGGAGTCCTTTAATATATTCCCTCATATTTCACTCCGTTATTCTGTTACTTTGAACAACTTATGTATTTACTTCATTTTATATATGCAAACTTGTATTTATTTTGTTTTATGTTTTGTGCGAAATATGAAATAAACTAGACCAAACCAAATGTATTCAAATTAGAAACACTTATTATCTTTGGATTTTAACATATATATTATATTTTAAAGAGGAAAAACAAAACATCGATGATATTATTTTGAGTTAACTTTAGAATTCTTATATTGCACATTACAGGGCTTTAACTAATCCCGTTCGAATATTATAGTACTCGAAATCAAAGTGGATTGTAAATAGTTTTATTGTGAGCGACACGTCTTACATCTTCATTTTGTTAATTTCAACAGTTTCATTATTATTTTATATCAGGAGCAAAGATATTGTGATATAACAGTTATAATAATTTTGTATCATAAGGATATAGGCCTGCACCGTATTCAAAATGTCGGTTGGCACAATTATCTGAAATTCTTGTCAAATGTAATCGGTTATTTTTCTCCGGGAGCCTCATTTCAAATGGTTTGGATATTCGGAGATTTAATCATACTCCAAGAATTTGTCTGAGTATTAAAGAATCATCAAATTATGTTCTAAAAAGGGAAACATAAAAATTCAACGCACAATTGAATCAAATTACGTATACGCATCAAATTATATATTTACCAATTGTAATACAAAAAATACACAATCACGACTCTGTATTAAGCCGTATTTATATCCCTTTGGAACAGACATTTTCTTGTTTAATACACCACATATTTTCTTTAAGCTTTCCATTATGTATTCCAATTATTTCAATTAGAATCATTTAATGGTTAAAAAAAAAAATCTTAAGCAGTACCGGCTTTGAAAACTTGTAATACACTCAAATAAATTTGAAATGCTTTTTCTTGAACATTTTAACCAATATCTATTTTTTCGTAGACATTTATTTCTTCTATAGACGGTCTATTTGATAAAAGCTGGTATGAAAATTTAATCCTCTCTACCATGCCTTAGGACACACAGAAAATGATGGCATAATCTATTCTACTAAGAACAACTTTAGAAGTTTGCAAGTAGTTGAATAATGTAAGTAACAAAAATATCTGGTCATATCTACATTTGTCTACAAGCATTACAACATAACCCAAACATTGGCAAAATGAGACCAAAAAAAACCCCCATAAGAATCACACGAGAACGTAATGAATGCTCTGAGTGTAACCCTATGAGTTGTAAAAAGTCTTACACTTATAAGAACAAAGTTAACAAGTTTGTGCTCTGCAAATGATTCTTAACTTGCAACTATTATTATTTGCAACAAAATTTGCATCACCTACATAAAAACAGGACGTTCAGCAACTCAGTTATAAATTTGATTTGTTGTATAAAAATATTTTATACATGTACAACAAAATAAATGTATATCAAGATCAGAAATTATCAAAATATATTTACAAAGAATTTAAAGATCTTGGCACTATTTAATTGCTGCCATTTACAGTTATGTTCATGATTTTATTAATGGCATTAAGTGATTCACTTAATAAACACATATAGATTTAAGTCTCAACTATACGAATATTGATTTCTTCAATTCTCAGCAGCAACATTATAATTAAGTAGGGTATAAAAACCAATATAAATTGACATCAATTTTAATTTCAAGTTTGAGTCTTTCCACATCAATCTACCCCAAAGCCCAGACTGGTATAAGTTGTACATTTATTATGACATTTCTTCAGCGTATAAACACCATGTGCTGATATTTGCCAATATATGCAATCCGTTTTGCAGTTAGATTTTTGCTCGGTTGGTGTGAAAATGAGTCTGTTTTCTCATAGTTTACAAGATTTAAACTTTATACCACAAATCCAAAAAGCCACGATATATATTCTGTATATTCAACACCATTGTCCATACATTGTCAAGAGTTGTGTTGTAGTACTGTATCAAGTTTGTATCAGTCTTCATCCTCTGGTTTGGTTGATGAATAGCTTCTGATAAGACTCGCTGCATCCTGCCTATCAATGTCCTTCACAGCCTGTTCAATATAGTCCAATGTATATCCCATCTTCTCGCAACAATCCAGCACCGCAATGGTCGGATGAGAGCTGACTATGAACCGATGCATTAGATGTTCTAACCCAAGATACCGAGCCAGCATACTCCAATCATTCCCATACTCCGCCATGTCGTCAAGGACTTGGCTGAGGTCCGTCTTCAGCCCCGCGGGGATTGTTGATGCTTGGCTACTACCGTCCGTGCCCGCTTCACTCGGCGAGGTCGTGGATGACGACGCCTCACCCTCCGATCCCCCCTGATATTTCTTCTGAAAGCCCCGTGGTGTGGTCCGCGAGTGTGGCGCGAGGCGTTGTCGGAGCAGGAGTGATGCGTGGTGGTGTCGCAAGCTCTGTTTCCTTTGCGCCTCTCTGCGTTCCGACGTATGGCGGGAAGGCAACGGGTAAAAATCAAGGTGCACATAGTTGTCTTCGCCTGGAATAACAGAATCACGGGAGCCGGGCATCGTGGTTATAAGGTTCTGGGATCGAGCCTGCCAATTGGCAATGTCAACAGGCGTGCAGTATGCACCATGCTCCTAGGAAAAACAAATATGAAACAGAAACATGCTAAACAAGATGCATTAAAGACAAGGAAACATCCCAACTGAAACCATGCAAATCACATTACTTTTCAACTTGAATAACATGCAGCTAGTAACTAACGAACAAACATTAAATGCAAGACAGTAGAACATGCCAACAGTACATTCTTTTTTTTTTTTTAAAGAAGAAAAATAAGTTTCTAAAATGCACTAATTATTTCTTAAATGCAGCACAATGCCAGTGAACTAACTTTTGAAACGTGTGACTCATTAATTCGATCAAGACAAAATGTCCTTTCCTTAAAAAAAACCCATGATTTGCTTGTATAACATTCTAACAGTGCTCATTCATCCATCGTGTTTGTGGAATAGAAGGACGGTATAAATTTGGTATCACTGGGCAGAATACGAAGTTTTATAACATGATAAGTTTTATAACATGAATAGTAATATTTTTAACAATTTTAATACCACGCCCTCAAATTTGAGTAATACATGCATTTTTTTTCTGGGTTTTCATCTTAGAACTTACATCTGCTAAGAAACTGAAGACTGCATCTTCATGCCAGCTTTCTGTACCATTGGGATCAGTCTGTTTGAGAGTTATATTAGCCTTGCCTTGGTGAGCAGTGTTGATAAACTTCACCGTCAACATCGTGAAAGGAGACTGCCATAATTTCTTTGAAGGAACGGTCTATATTAAGAAAGAGTAATAGAAAGTTTGTAGTATTAGATAAGGCCCCGTGTCACTCGGGAACTTTCAAGATGTTATACAAACTTGTCAAAGCTTCCTACAGTTGCAAAAAGTTGCTCAAAGTTTAGCAATGTTTTAAAAATAGCCATGTATAGTTATGCCAAATCGTATAAATTTATGCAATTTTTCGACATGTCAGAAAAAGTTGTGGAAAAATATGGAAAGTTACGCGACAACTTTGAGTAACTTTCTGCAACTTTTCGGAACTTTATACGACCTTGTCAAATTTTTGTGCAACTTTATAAATCTCTCCACTCCAAGTGACACGGGGCCTTAATTAAGCAAATTTCTGACAGGAAAGATGACCATTTTCATGGTAAAACATACATGACTCTAGATAATGGAACAAATATCCAGCAATGCCAAATGTTAACATGTTTAAAGGGAAAACATTATATTCTCGCCGCATTTTCGCGGAAAGTCCGTTAACTTATACGTTACCATTACGCATACGGTGTTTCTGCGGGAGGCGACGATCTTATCTTCACATGATACGAAATCATTACAAGATAGATCTTAATTCGACTAGTGTTTGAATAATGACTTACCAGTACATCTGGTTGGTTATCAGCAAGTTGAAGGCCGTCAAGGTCATGTAAGGTCAAGGTCAGTTCACTTCCATTCCTTTGAATGGAGAACGATGTACTGACATCACTCAAAATGGCGCCGCCATTGAACTCCTTCTCTTCAATGCTCTGTTCAGTTTAAAAAATGAAGAAGAAATTGAAACAATTACCATTGTTTTCAAAGAGAGTTTATGAAATTATTATTTTTTAACCTTTATTTATTAAATGGTTCATTTCCAGGTTCATTCTACGATTGTGTCAAAGGGACACATATTCTGAAAATCATTATGCCCCACCCTGTTATAATTTAGGAATCACCCCCCCCCCCCACCTCCATATCAGCTTAATAATATTCTGCAATGTTGAAACAACGTATTCTGGCTTATCCAAATTAGAGAACTGATGTACAGCACTACTAATTTATGCGAAAGAAGAAGAAGAATGTATTTACCGTCCAGACCGAATCACTGCCCATCCCGTCATAACCCCGAACACCCCACCCCCTCAAACTGCATGATCTTAAGAATATTCTGCAAAGTTTAAACAATGCACTACCGTCCACATGGTCCAAACCGAATCACTGCTGATATAGTCAGATGAATTGTTGAGGTATTATATAAGGCAGCTGTGTTTGATAAGACAAAGGGTAACAATCAGAAACTGGAAAAAAAATTGTTGAAACAATTGAATTACCGTCCAAACCGAATCACTGCTGATGTTATTGAAGAGGTAGATGTGTGCGGTGACAATTTCAGTGAGGGCACTTGCCCGAGTGAAGATACCCATCTGCATGGCCTTGCCAAGTATTCCTGGACCATCCAGTAGGAATGCATAGCTGCCTAGGTGTAGTGTGGTGAGCTGAAAACACCTCTGTTTAACGCGACAAGTTAAAGCTGTGTTGGTGTCAGGTACCTCGCGCCATTGTGCAAGTGTGCCTAAAGAGAATGATAAATAATGAGACAACCAGAGAGAGAGACAGACAGACAGACAGTTAGATGGAGGACAAAGAATGGAGTAAAATTGATATGACAGCAGAATATTATTATTTCATTTACAGAAATAATTGTCAGTTGATAAGTATATGCTTTGACAACAAGATATATACGATATGACGAAGGAAACCATTAACGTCTTGATGATTATAATGAAAATTGACTGGTGGTCACCATTTTAACTGAAACCAATCCCCAACATCCATTTTTTGTTCTTTAATATTTCTTTTAAATTAACTTATACATGTATGTGCAGTAAAATCCTGATTAGTTAATGATTTGTTCTGATTTAGATTACCTATGTTTTCTGGTAACAATTATGTGAAGCAAGAAAAGAAAGACCATCTTACTGTCATTTTGTGACGTCTTGTGCCACATACTAACTCTGCATTCATTGATATCACCGATGTTCGCACAGTGCGGTATCTCCAGTTGCAACGGCTTTAGAAGTGGTCTATGGTAGTTGAAGCTCCTACACTCAATCACCTGTGCACTATGAGCGTTGATACCAGGTAGTACATTCTCTTGAATCACTGGACATTCCCATCGCTGTGGCGTGACGGATATGAAGCATTTATTCTCACGCGGAACGTCAATGGCTAGATGCGGTATCCTCAAGCAGAAGCCGTAAGCTTTCACGCATGTCCCAAAGTTATCTACCTTGGTGCAAATGATCGGTACAACCTCCAAGTCAATATAGTTGGATTCTCCGCTATCGCTGCAGCTTGATTCGGGATAATCGTCCTCATCACTCGGGATTTCGCTATTGCTAATGTCATTGGTTTCGGAGTAATCCGGGAGGGTATGGGGAGGCCTATGGGAGGACAAAACGAATATCTTCAAGATTGCATGTGAAGAACAATCGATGCCTTATCAAGGGAATGCACCAATTTGACACCCTTAATTGTATGAAGACTATATGGATTATAATAAGTATTTATTATAAACAAACCAAAGTGAAATAAATTGTCACTAAAGCTATTGCACCCCGTCGAATTAAGTTGGAACATTTCAGTTCGTTTGTTTTTAATAGTTATTTTAACCCTTGGACATTTTAGTCTGGAAGAACCCCCTTATCCAGGAATATTATGCCTAATGGTCCACCGAAGGAACCTATGGGTGTTTCACCAAGTCATTTATAAAGTTACGAATGTCGACTTTGCGAATGACTGGAACATGTTCTTGTGTGCTATACTTATCACATTCTCAATCCTTCGGCACAAGAACTGTGGGGTGTAACACAAAGAATTACGATTGATATAAAGTTATGATAGATTTTTTTTCTCGGTAGCCTCATCATGGACAGGATGCCCTAAAGTTGATGATCTTAATTATAACCCTAGCCCTAACCCTACTCTTAATCATATCCAAATCCTAATCCATTACTGTACCTGGTTTCCAAATGAGGCTACCGGGAAAAAAAAATCAATCGTAACTTTTTATCAATCGTAAGTCTTTGTGTTACAGAGCACAGATCACCAGTCGTTCGTAAAGTTGTTCGTATAGCTTACGAACGACTTGATGAAACACCAACCTGGGGGCGTTTCATGAAAGGACTTGTCTGACGTTTTATCCAAAAAATTTACTCTCAGCCAATCAGATGCAAGCATTTCTGTAGCTTATAACAGTTGTCAGTGAGAATCAGTGAATATTTGTTCTCAGCCAATCATATGCAAGCATCTTAGTAGCTTATAATAGTTGTCAGTGAGATTCAGTGAATATTTTGTTTCATGAAATGCTCCCCCGATTACTCACCTTGGAGAGACAGGAGGTGGAGTATTATCATCTCCTGGAGTCGGTCTGAACATGGGTTTCAGGTAAGCTTGAGATTCCCTGTCAGATCCTGATGAAAGAACTTTCCTGAGAGGAGAGTGAGACCGCGGGCTCGGTGTAGGTCGATCCCTTAAGGGAATGGTGGGTTGACTCATGGAGCGCGGGCTTGGGGTTGGCGGGTCCCGGGAAGGGATGGACGGCTGGCTCGCCAACTCTGGCCTCGGTGATTCCACTGTCGGCAATTCAGGTTTGGGTAAGTCGGGTTTGGGGACGTCGGGTAAGGAACCTCTACTGCTGGGTGGATGGGGAGCCGGTGGACGGTTGTTAGGCATAGGCCGTGGTGGTGGCTTGGGTCGTGCTGTATATGATACAAATTGATATTGACATCAAACCAAAATGATTGAGGAACAACTAAAACAAGACGAGAAAAAATCTCAGTAATTTGATATAAGCTGGTAACCAGGTTCATCACCAATTCAACAACAAAAAATCGAACACAATTGTATTGGTGAATTATGATTAGAAACTCAGTAATGGTCTGCAAAAGATTGGTAGTTTTGCTGTGGTTCATGCATTGACAATAAAAGACCGGTAGAAGGAAAATATTTTAATCTTACACCAATAGGGCCTAAGGACATCTTTTTGTTAAAGAAAATAATGAAGTTGATAGTATGCCCGAAACTGTGAGTTACAGGTGTGGATTGATATTTCAATAAATTGTGCGGGCCAAATGTCTAGGGACAATAGCGGCTCTATTATGTTTGGGCATGAGCCAATACTTTCAAATGTGCGACGTAAGCCTGGCTCCGCTACTGAGCTACTGTGGAACATACCTTGACATGTATTTGGATTACAAGCACGGAAGAGTGCTCGATACCAAGCCTGTCTCTCATGTTCAGTGTCAGCGATGAAGGTGAACACTCGACCAGGGGTCGTTAGGAGAAATGGGAAGCTGCCTTTAGGCCACTCTGGATGATGATCACCAGTCATTATCAACGAGTACCCTTCTGCATGAGTCCCAAGTTTAACCACATTGAGCGGGTTGGCATCCTGAAAGAAGATTCAGTTGAGTTTAACTTAGTCTTTTTTCCCTATTTCCAATCAAACAATATCAACAACAAAAATCATATGTCTTGTCATTACAATACGTTGACAAAGTTACAAGACGAATGACATCAGTAGTATAAGAAAGAAATATGAAGGAGCCTAAGTTAAAAGCTAAGCTTGTTACAGTATAGGCTTCTTTGTGTGTTACATTATAGGCTCCTTTTTGTGATTGATTTGATTGATTGATTGATTGATTGATTAATTGGTTGATTGATTGGTTGATTGATTAATTGATTGATTGATCAAAGGCGGAGAATAAGATGATAAGAAAAAAAAAGGATGAAGTGATGTCCATGTGCATGCTCAAACTGATCATCATTTGAACCGTTATTGTGAAAATAAACACTAATATACTGCAGCACAGATTCAGTACAATTACACTACAAATACAATTGATTTTCAATTCTTAGAAAGATAATTTTCTTTAAATTCTGCATACTACATAAACCTACATCATGGAAGACGTTGTAGTTTAGACCAAGATGGAGTCATGCTTAACTGATTTGATGCTGAGTCCTTTATTAGAAGCTTCAATTTGAATACTTGAGATAGTCCTTAACCCATGTTTCAGTTATAATAATAAGACCCACTATACCAAGGTCATCCTGTAGCAAGTTTCTCTTGATCATTTTTTCCACTTGTAAACAAAAAAGAACCAGACTGCGATTGTCCAACTCAGTGTCTAGAAAAGATGGACTCGAGGTTGGCTTCAAATCGAGAGTTTCGGAATAAACTGACTCTAGACAATGTATATGATACAGATCGGACAGAAATTATTAGACCAAGCTATTTTGCCACAAGAGTTTCAGTGTTTTCAATCTTGGGAATGAAATTAAAGATGGCATGCTGGAACACAAGCCAGTCAACAAGAGAGAACACTTTGAATTCCTGAAGCAAGAATGGGCTGCAATGACAAGAAAGAGAAAAAACATGAAAAAGAACTTGGTATAATGATAATAACTCACCATTTCATTGTTGAAGTACATGAGGCGTTTTCCATAAAGTACGCACCATCGTCTTCTGAAGGCCTTCCTGGCTGACCTGTCTGTCTTCTGTAGAGAGCCTTCCAACAGAATCTCATAGTTCAGATTCCGCAGAATCTTTGAACATTCAGAAACACATAGCAAGAAATTGATGTTAACGATATACTTCGTTTTTTGCTTTAACTTACAATTATATTATGCCTCCAGGTTTATGGTTTATGAGCCTCTATATAATGTAACATAAAATTATTCAAAAAGTCAAACGCAACTTAACTTATAAAGTGTATTTTATATTATATTGGCACATAGTATTATGATGGTGTGAGTATCTATTGGTTGGTATCGAAATAACCTTTCCCTTTATGATTAAAAAAAAATGTTTATTCTAGAATCAAGTTATATAGCAGGCATCTAATTTGAAGTTAGGATTTTGGATTTTCATCATCAATACCTAAATAAGATGAAGTTTCGATTGAGAAATGATGCAGAGTAATGATAAAATTATTACAGCAGCTGGTGGATACAAATGTCAAACGGTTCTCAATCTATCAATGACTCTTTATGAATATTAATTGGACAAGTATGGCCCTATTTCTCGAACTACCCGTTGTCAATTATGGATATAGAAACTGATAAAGTTTCATATGTCATAAATATGAATTAGTCAGCCTGTTTTCATGTGAGATAAATTTCTTTTTAACACCACATGACAGTGGAGTTTTTCCGGTTCCGTTCCAGCGATTATGCTTTTTTTTAGGCCTATGATGATTATACAACAAAAATAGAGATTACTAGTATAATGATACATTTATATGACTTCATACAGACGCTTCTAAGGGTGGTATCTCACTTTGCGGAGACGTCTCAGCGACAGAATAGAAAATTTCGTCTCCGCGACGGATAAAAAGTATTAGAGACTAGGCGTCTCCGATATCGCGGAGACGTCTCGGAGACGTCTCCGATACGGATTTGGGAATACTTCAAACTGTTTTTTTTTTCATAACTTGTCGCGGAGACGTCTACCACCCTAAGCGCTCTGGTGGTCTTGTTAACTCTGTTTAAACAATAACTCAAAGCGTATAAGGACAACTAACCCCTGGAGAATCACCCCAGAAAATAGGTTTTATGGTTAGGTGTAGTGTATAGGGGTAGATTTTGGCGGGAGTAGTTTTATGGGGCAATTGTCCAGTAGGTATGTAAATTACTTATTCAATAATACTCGTGTGTCTTCAATATATAATATTCATGATATCAGACTGTAGTGTATGAATAGTTTGAAGGAAAAATAGGAAAAAGGGGGAGAAGAAAAATGTATAGGAAATACAATAATTGAGGTTTTCATTCGTAGTGACCCCTTTTGTAATAATTATTCTCAAGGCCTGCATTTCTGATACAATTTGAAACATGATTATTTTTCCCACATACCTGTACTCAATTGTGTGACGGCTATACATTCGAGTTCTACTTGACTTGTAATCGCTTTGATAATTTTGTTTTCTTTGCATCATTGGACTGACTCTTTAGTTGCGTAGGTTTGCTTCATACGTGAGAATCAATTTTGTATCACAGGTGCAAAGTTCGTTTTTAAAATATACCGAACCAAAAGAAAAATCACAAAAAAAAAAGGAAGGGATATAATTCATAAACGGTGGTTGCACACAGTGACATGTAGATCTACATTTGTGTGAGTGCTAATTGCATGAACGATTTTATGCTCTCTCTAAGTTCACATCATATAAATTGAATTGTTTATAATACACAGTGTGTTTCAGAAAAAAAAATATATTAAAGTTTAAAAGCCTCGTATTACAAAATATGCATAACTTATGTGACATTAAGTTCTATTTCAAGATAAAGAGTAACTCATATTATGTGCAGTGATGCTAAACTTGTACCTGTGCTGTCATGGATGACTGAACAGTAAGGCTTTTAGGCCTGTGTCAAAATTCCCTTGTACCAAGTTTGGACAAAAGCAACCCATGACTTCCTATAGGGGGCATTTCATCAAAGGACTTGTCGGATGTTTTATCCGACAAACTGTTATAAGCTACTGAACTGCTTGCATCTGATTGACTGAGAGCAAATCTGTCGGATAATATGTCCGACAAGTCCTTTGATGAAATGCTCCCCTGATCATTCATTCATTGTTTGTCTTCCTGGGTTCTTTTATAAGGGACAAAAGTTGAACTATTGGAATCCATCATGGGTTTATTCTACCAAACTTGGTAAAAGGCGATTTTGACTAAAAAATTTCAAAGCCCAAGCGCTCAGTCATCCATGACAGCGCATGAATAGAATTTGTATTTTTAAACATAGTTTTAGTTGTCTATTATGAAATATTAATTAAGGTCACAAAAGTAAAACGTTTTTAAAACCAGACTCTCAAAGTTTGGTATACTTCTTTCTTGAACGTAATATACTATAATACCCCCATCATGAATCATACCACAGAAAAAAATATACATAACCGTATCAACTCAAATCATTCGTGACAAATACCTTTTACAGTATCTATTTTCACGTTATCGTGTGATCATATATATTTGAGGGAAAAAAAAAAATATTCCAAATGATACATTTAAAAAACTTGCTGGTATATTGTTATTAATGGAAAACAGCATTGATTTTACCCGGATAATTTTTACAGGTAATATAAAAACGCTGGAAAGGCTTTCAATGATGAAGAAAGATTGTTATGACAATCACAATTTTACCGTTCCTGCCTGCCTGTCGGAGTTTCTCAACCCGTGACGTCACACGATGATTTTTCACCTATCTTCCATGTTTGACTGTTTGTGTTGAAGTCATTTCGGTGTAAACATGACTCAGAGAGTGTTGATTTAATGCTATATATTTTACCGTGTTTAAGTGTTTGTGTTGAAGTCATTTCGGTGTAAACATGACTTGAGTGTTGATTTAATTCTATATATTTTACCGTGTTTAACTGTTTGTGTTGAAGTCATTTCGGTGTAAACATGACTTGAGTGTTGATTTACATTTAATTCTATTTATATTTTAACCATGTTTAACTGTTTTGGGTGAAGTCATTTCGGTGTAACATGACTGTGAGTGTTGATTTAATTCTATTTATTTTACCGTGTTTGCATGTTTTGTTTGAAGTCATTTCGGGTAGGCCTAAACAATGACTGTTTGATATTTAATTCTATAATTTTACCAGTGTTTAACTGTTTGTGTTGAAGTCATTCGGTGTAACATGACTTGAGTGTTGTATTATCCCTATATATTTACCGTGTTTAACTGTTTGTGTTAAGTCATTTCGGTGTAAACATGACTTGAGTTGTATTAAATTCTATATATTTTACCGTGTTTCTGTTTTTGTGTTGAAGTCATTTCGGAGTAAACATGACTTGAGTGTTGTTTTTAATTCTAATATTTTACCGTTGTTTGCATGTTTGTGTTGAAGTCATTTCGGGTTAAACATGACTTGAGTGTTGATTTAATTCTTATATTATTTTCCATGTTTTAACTGTTTTGTGTTGAAGTCTATTCGGTGTAAACACGACTTGAGTGTTGATTTAATTCTTACCTGTTCTCATCAATGGGTTGTTTGGACTTCCATTCTTGCACTACCAGCTAGCAACCCAGAACTTGACAATGCAAATAGCTGGTACCACTCTATCATGTCCTGTTAACGAAATAAAGGAGATGAAAGAGAGAGAGAGGAGAGAAGAGAGAGAGACAGACAAGAGAGAGACAGACAGACAGACAGACAGACAGACGAAGGAAATGATCAAGAGAAATGAATAAAGACAGATCCAGAAGATTTGAGAGGGAGACAGAGAGAAGAGAGAGATAGTAATGAGAGAGGGAGAGAGAGAGAGAGAGGGGATAATTTATATGACTTTTTAAAGAATACATTGTGTGCAGCGGCGACGGATCCGTGATTTGAAAATCGTTGGCCTTATGCCCAAGGGCCTTACCGTTTTTTTATTATGTGTACAATATGGATGGCCATTGAAAATGCTTAAGGCCCTTTGGCATGAGTTCGACGAAATGGGGGTAGGGCAGTCCAAAAAAATGATGTCAGTACGGTGAATGAGTCGTCATACGGTGGTAATACGGTCAATACGGTGATCATATGGTGTCATACGGTGGTCATGTGGTCAATAGGGAGTGGCGCATTTCTGTTTTGTCCCTCCTGGATCCGACCACTGGTTTTATATAGTATTTGAGACAATATACACAATCGTCATCACATTTACCGTTATAACAACTTACACATATTGTTGTACTTTTAGTACTCAAGAAACTAAGGTGAAGACACAACATGGGTGATAAATTTACCATTTGCTATCGTTATAAAGTATCTAATGGTTGTTTTTTTGTGTAAAACAATATTATTGGAGGTCACTTGCTTTATCTGCTCCAAATCATTTTGCCACACACATTTTGTCGCCGTTTCTGAATAGGCTGACCCACACTGTTAAAAATTGCTGTAGCTTTTTACAGTAAATTACCGGCAACTCTGCTGCACAGTAAATAACAGTATATTTGATGGTATTCCTGTATCTTGTGGGAATTTTTAGTAATTTACCATTGAAAGTAGATTACTTTAAAGAGACAATTACAGTAAATTACTTGTGCAGCAGAGTTGCCAGTAATTTACTGTAAAAAGCTACAGCAATTTTGAACACAGTGCACGAAACGAAATACCAACGAAACTATGAACTGTTGTACAGAGAAATGTAAGGTCATAATTTATTTCTTTCAATCAATAAGGTTGAGATTGTGCCCACTTTTTGGTGTTACTGTACCGTATTCAAATATACACACGTACAGGTTGTTCATGAGAGCAGGACATATATACTTTCATTTTGTGTTATTAACCGCACGTTATACACGATCTTCAATCATACCCCTCTCCCCTTCTTTCTCCCCAAATGACTCTTTATTCTCATTTTCTGTCCGTATGTTTTTCAACACCTACCGTGCTTCTCTTCCTTTCATAGTTTATTTTCAGTCTCAACAACTTTTAAAAGGTTGACAACTTTTTTAGCTCTTCACTAACTTCCAGTAAATTAATGATAACACAGTCACTTCCCATTCTACCATGTCGGTAATGACTCATACACGATGAATGAACCATTCTAATTTGAAAGGTGAGGGGGGAGATTATGTGGATCTTACAAAAGGACAATCAAGAATTTCCGTGAAGTTTTCACTGTCTTAAAGATCGCTATGTCAACACTGCAATTTGTCCTGTTGTGACTTTGAAGTATCAAGCATATCCTTTCTCTTCAAATGAAGCGTTTTACGATGGTGTCAAATTATTATTTTGAATAAAAATTTCATTGATATATAATTATTTATCTACTCAAATAATATATCCATGAGATGACACTTGAAATATGTTAAAGTATTTCTTGTTTTTATCTTTCTTCTAGTTACCGGATCGCCATAAAATTATTCTGCAACCAGGATTTACTTCTTGGTCAAACGGAAAAAAGTATATAGCTTTGCTCTAATTTCAGACCATTATCACACCACAGAGGAAACGTTAATTCAATTAGTTTATGTTTAATAGCGTTCAGAACTATTTTTTGTTTCCCATATAAATGCGTATGGTATCTCATATACAGGTATTCTAAACATACTAAAAGGCTTCATTTCAACCTTTAATCATTCTTAGCACCACTCATTGCATCCAGTAAGTTTCAATGCCGAAGTAAAGAGGATATGTGTAGTTGAGTTTCATAAATAGATAATAGTCGGGCTCATACAGACATGTGTCATAGAATGTATTTACGACTGATGCTAACCTGAATATGTTGACATTATAAACATAATTAAATAAAAAAGTTAGCACAGAGAGACATCTTTTAGTTTTGAGTTCTTCCGCAGAATTACTCATATCCATAATTAGTCATTCCGCGTTGAAGTTAAACTTATAGGTGTAGACTCGTGTGGTTTCCCAAAGGAAGGGTTGAAATATCGTGGTAGCTTCATATAAATACAAGATTCTTGGTGTTAGCAAAAAATTACCGGAGTTTCAATTCATATGAATAATGATGATTCTAATCGTTCATCAAATGATACTAATTGTTAGAGCATATAAATTGTCGTTTGGACATGTGATCACCACAATATTTTTAGAATAGCTTATTAATAAAAGCTGCGCTATACAAATTTATGTTTATGTATGTATGTATGTATGTATGTATTTATGGTGGTATATCGATTTGCCATGACACTTGTTGACAGGGCATTTGCATCCGACTTGAAGACTAGTTTGGGACGGGAGGACTAGTCGCGGAGACGTCTCCTGAGTCTCCTTGACGTTCTATGAGTCTCGTTGTGTTGTGGGAAAATCAAACATGTAAAATCTATATGCAATCTTTTTCCGTCTCAGAAACATCTATGAGACGTCTTGGAGTCTCGGAATACAATGACAAAATTATTATCTATTTCATAGCTCCATTAAATATATTATTATATTATATATATAATATATATATATGTTACTGAATGTGTTTGTTATTTATTATTTCAACTTCTATTATCAGGTTTAGCCTCTTCAGTTATACAATTATATTATCCTCAAGGCTCCGATTTTCATAAAAAAATCACATACAGCATTTAACAAGAATAATTATGTTATGACTGTCGTGAGTAAAACGTAATGACTTAATATATCTCATACAATCAGGTATTCTACACTCTAAATATATATTATAGGGTCAAATTGACTCCATTCCGGATCCATTAGGGGCCATAAGCGGATCCGGGTTCAACTGGAGTCTTTCCAGGGGGGGGGTACGGCAGATTTTCATTCACAAAATTGTGTAATATTTATCGAAAACGTTATAAGCTACTTGAACATTGCTTTGATTTGATCTTGGCTAGAGCAAATCTTTTGTCGATAAAATGTCCGAAATGCCCCCCCCCCCCCGATGTTACTGCTGATAATTGACCGGATCGTTTATGGCTCCATCGTATCCATAATGGGCTTTATAATCCAAGGTTGTGTTTTTCTTCTCTTCTTTTCAGCGTTGTCTACAGTTCATTATTCATAAGTTATGATCATTATGATGAAATATTCCAATAGAAAAGACGAGGGAAAAGACTAGTAGTAATGAAAAAGTTGTGATCTACCCCACATGAGTTAGTGTTTGAATTTAGAATTGAGAGGCCACTGTACACTTGCCATCAATCATTTGTCATTGGTAACTACCAAACGATAAACGACCAACAAAATCGCACTTTCTAACTATCGCAATCATTACCACATCGGATCTCAATAAGGTGACTATATCATTATGCATATTCAACCGATGTCCTTATAATATAAATATACATGGCTCTCAATAATATGGTCAATATTGGTACGGCTAGTAAAGTATCTACCAGAAATAGTCCACGACTTCATTGAGATACAAGATTTTGCACAATGTAAGATGGGAAGAGTGAATATTTTGGTTATATCCATTGAAAGTAAAGTCATACCAATTATCATTATATTATAGTTATCTATGACCATTATTCAGAATGCAATACTGTGAAAAGCAGTCCTTAAATATTGACCATGAGAAATCTTGGACATACATATTGCACGGCTATATAGTCGGCATGTATAGAATAATAATATTCTATTACCTTCTCAGTGATCACGCACATAATAGAAGATATCAATCCTGAAGCTTTGTCTGCCATCTTCATGATGAGTTGTAAGCCATGGTGATGACGTATTCTTATCCCTCTGATGCCAGACATACATGAACGTTCTTTCAGATTCACATCTCCACGAATTCTGCTCTTCTATATTGTTCCAAACGAAAAGAACGATTAAATCTATATTATACAGTTTTTTCCTGAAAGGCGGCTTTGAGTAACTAACATTGTGCAGTTTTTTCTTTAAAGAATTCATCCCGATACGGAATAAAATACAATCTTGCATATTGATTGAAGCTAAAGTTAGGACGTTATAAATATTAATACAACACAACAATAAAAAATTCAAATTCCATTATACATACTCTCATAATATGATGTAATCGAACCTCAACCAGCACTCCGCCTTCCCTAATATCATAATAAATACCCTTTTTAAAATGGCGCAGGGTGCTGATCAGCCCAGAAGGATGTTAAGTCCACAGACCGGATCCGTCACGAATAGTGAAACAATAGCACAAAATACGAAGCTTAATATTGCTATAATAAACAATTCCAAATTTATGGCGTTTTTATTGTCCATCTTAGAAAGTTTTTAATTTAAATAATGATGACCGAAACCTTCAACCGGCCACCCCTCCCCAATACTTGTAAAATTACCCTAAATTTAAGTTGCGGCGGGTGATGACGTCAAAGGCGATGTTTATGCATCGCTACAGCAGTCCTGCGGCTTAGCATGATTGCGTTTCGCCCTTTAGAAAACACGTTTTTTGCTATGTCAGGACAATAGCGCCCTGTGAGCCTAGCTATTTTCTGTACGATGAAATGAAGCGCAAATTCAAATCATGCACTGGCCAAGGACGCATTGCAAGATTCCTGATAATCTTTGGACCGTTCATCACATACCCCTCGCGCACTATCTAAATTAGGGGTGTAATTTTACACAACTACCTTCGGGAAGAACACGTGGTGGCTGGTTGAGATCTCGATCATCTTTTATAATAAAACTTTCTAGATGCGACAATAAAAACGTTCATACATATGGAATTGTTGCATTTTATGTAGCATATTATTTTCCGTATTTGGCTTATATCATTTGTCGTCGCGTCTAGGACCTTTAAGGGAATGGGTACAGAGTCTGCGGCCAGGATGATATGGTTTTCGCCTTTAGAAAAATTTTGTATTGCAAATTTATTCAGAATCAATAGATCACTCCATGATGTCGCTATTGAATTGTATATTGCTATATGTAAGACCAAAGGCGCTCAAATTTCAATACATGACCTTGGCTGCCAGGTGTGCCTGATAGCATCACTTTTAAGCATTTTTGCGTCATCACCCTCGCCAATATAAAATGAATGAGAGTAATTTCAGAGGTATTTTTTTTTTGGCGCGGCGGGGAGTTGCCTAGGTTTGAGGTTCTGAATTATCTCTTTTAATGGAAATACGGTATTGGACAATAAAACGTTCTAAATGGGATATTGTTGTATTATGTATCATATTAGATTCCTGTTTTATTGGAAATTGGCATTTAATTTTCTCACATGACGATCCAGTCGAAGACTTTTAAAGAGGCGAGTAACTGTTTGGATAAGGTTTGTAAAAAAAAATCTATGCTATTAGTGAGGCCCTACATGCTGTAATGCATATAAATGTGATCAATACGAAACCTAGAAATTCATTGTAGTCATATGTCACAACAACAGTAAAAGTGAACATATTTCCCCTCAAGCCCCTTCCCCCACTTTTGATCCATAGCTTTGTTCATTAGCCTGTTTAGGCTCCCATCGTCAGCTGTCAGTTCAGCCCCTTCTGCATATTTAAAACGTTCCGCCAGCCCCTACATTAGACTCAACGTGTTAACTTTAAGCATACCCAGGTACGAATATGATGGTGTAGTCAGAAATCTGATATAAAAGAGCAATGGGCTTCAAATCTCCAGCAATTCCTGTCTAATTACATAAAAGAAATGTTTTTCCGCTGTATAAACATATAGAAATGTGTACAAATGACCTTTGATATATTCCTTCTCTCTCAGTTCATGTATAAGATTAGGTCACGTGCAAATAGAATTCAAATTCTTGTTATTTTTATTGTTGAAGATGGTCTTTCTATGAATCAAATAAGTATTCGAGGAAATCACGATTGCAATTATTTGACTGATATGATTATTTCATGGGTTATTAGCTAAATGAGAGAAATATATCTAAGATCTAATATATACGTAAACACGAAAGCCCAGAGAATATAAACAAAAAACATCTTTCAACGATACTCAGCGTACATTTTCTAATATTCACAACCTACTCAATTTGGGCCACCGTTAAATAGTGAAACATTTAACCCTATATATCATGATATGTCTTTTTCGTACTTTATATAAAAAAAAAATTTGTATCAACTTAGGCATGATTTTTGGTTTGAATCTTTGAATATTAATATCAATTTCATTCGATTTGATTTTATTCATTCGATGTATCTCTAGTTTTACATATTTTATAGATTATAAATGGTAAATAAAAGAAAATCGAATTGTTTTCATAATGATCACATAAACATTGTCATTGCTATTTGTGTTGATGTTTTGTGTTGTATGTTTAGGGGATATTGTACACGTGTCATTATTATTCGTTTGATCATTGATTTTTTTACCTTGTAATGAATCAATGAAGATCATAGGCCTATCAATCTAGATTGATCCTGGTACATACATTTGCGTAGTCTGCGTTTATGATAGACCAAAGATGCTTGTTACGAACCGGTCGACCCTTCCAATGCTGATTCCAAACTCATCTCTTTTTGGTACATTACTCTTTTCCATACCGTCCTCGTTCCATTAGATTACCCGGTCATTACTCCCTATTTTCATGATACAGCTGCGGAAGACCTGTTCTGAATGTTCTCAGTCAGTTTGGGAAGCTTGAAGGAATTCCTTTTCCAAGTCCTTCTCTCGGCACTCATGAAATGACGCTTTGATGTATTTCGCTTATTCAGCCAGTTTTCGACGAAACGCCCTAGATATTAGAGGACAGTATGACATAATGAACGCAGGTATAATTCAATACATAATTATTGATTGATAAAGGTCTATCCTCTCCTTTCCTCTTCTCCCTTTCTTTTCCTTAATATCTCTCTCTCTCTCTCTCTCTTCTGTCTCCTCTCATCATTCTCTTCTCTTTACAAATATAATAAATTTATATACATTTATATATAAATTTCTCTCTTTTAAAAAAAAATGGAAAAATAATTCACTCTTTGAAGAAGTGAATATTAGAGAAGTGTGAAATTTGAGTGATTTTGGATGAAAAATAATAACAACCACATTTGCTCATTTGGAAGTGACCTCAAGATCAGTTACAGAAGATTTTGATGGATCCGTTAAGGTCACTCCAAAATGAGTTTCATAAAGCATTGGAATGAAATGATATTTTCACTCCAATTCAATCAAACTTCA
>CALNVZ010000174.1:51621984-51639484 GCA_940671915.1 Paracentrotus lividus
TAGTCGACCCTTAAGGAATGTGGCGTTGACTCATAGCGCGCGCTGTGAGGTCTGGCGGGGTCCCGAGGAAGGGATTGACGGCGTGGCTCGCCAACTCCTGGCCTTCGGTGTTCCCACTGTCGGACAATCAGGTTCTGGGTAAGTCGCGCGTTTGGGAGACGTTCGGGTTAAGGAACCCTACTGCTGGGTGGATGGGAGCCGGTGTGGACGGTGTTAGTGCATAGCCCGTGGTTGGTGGACTTGGGTCGTGTCTGTAATAGTGATTACCCAAATTGATTTGACATCAAACCAAATGATTGAGGAAACAACTAAAACAAAGACGAGAAAAATACATCTCAGTAATTTGATATAAGCGCGGTACCACGGTCATCACCAATTCAACAACACCAAAAATCGAACACAATTAGTATTGTAATTTACTGATTAGAAACTCAGTAATGGTCTGCAAAAGAATTCGGATACAGTTTGCCTTGTGATTCATGATATTGACAAAAAATAAGACCGCGTAGAAGAAATAGTATTTTAATCTGATACACCAATAGGCCCTAAGAGACATCCTTTTGTTAAAGAAAATAATTGAAGTGATAGTATGCCCGAAACTGTGAGTTCACAGTGTTGGTTTGATATGTCAATAAATTTGCGGGCCAAATGTCTAGGGACAATAGCGCGGGTCTCTATTAGTTTGGGCATAATAGCCAATACTTTGCAAATGTCGACGTTAAGCGGCTGGCCTCCGCCTAGCTGAGCTACTGTGAACATTACCATTGACATGTATTTGGATTACAAGCACGGAAGAGTGCTCTGATATCCAAGCCTGTCTCTCCATGTTCAGTGTCAGCGTGGAAGGTTGGAAACACTCGCACCAGGGGTCGTTAGGAGAAATTGGGAAAGCTGCCGTTTAGGACCACTCTGTGGATGATGATCACCATCATAATCAACGAGTTACCCTATCTGCATGATCCCAGAGTGTTAACCACCATTTGAGCGGGTGGCATCCTGAAAGAAGATTCCAGTTGAGTCTTCAAACTATTAGTCTTTTTCCTATTTCCAATTCAAACAATATCAACAAACAAAAATCATATGCTCTTGGTCTTACAATACGTTGACAAAGTTACAAGACGAATGACATCAGTAGATAAGAAAGAAATATGAAGGGCCTACATAGTTTAAAGCTAAGCTTGCTTACAGTATAGGCTTCTTTGGATTTTACATTATAGGCTCCCTTTTTGTGATGCATTTGATATGATCTGACTTGATTTGATTTAATATATAGGTTGATGATTTGATTGATTAATGATTGATTGATCAAAGGCGGGTATGAAAGATAAGAAAAAAAAATTGATGAAGTGATGTCCGGCATTCATTGCATGCTCAAAACTGATCTATCATCATTTGAAACCGTATTATTGTGTAAAATAAACCCACTAATATTACTGGCCAGCACAGATTCAGTACATATACACTAACAAATACAAATTGATTTTCCAATCTTAGAAAGATAATTTCTATTTAAATTCGCATACTACATTAAACCTACATCATGGAAGAGACGTTGTGTTTTAGACCAGATGGAGGTCCATGCCTCAACTTGATTTGATTAGCTGAGTCCTTTATTAAGAAGCTTCAATTTGAATACTGAGATTAGTTCCTTACCCATGTTCAGTTATAATAATAATGACCCCACTTATTACCAACGCGTCATCCTGTAGCAAGTTTCTCTTGATCACTTTTCCACTTGTAAACAAAAAAGAACCACAGACTGCGATTGCTCCAATCGATGTGTCTAGAAAAGATGCGACTCGAGGTGGCTTCAAATCGAGAGCGGAATAAACTGACTCTAACAATGTATATATAACAGATCGGACAGAAATTATTAGACCAACGCTATTTTGCCACAAGAGTTTCCAGTGTTTTAATCTTTAGGGAATGAAAAGTTGAAAGATGGGCATGCTGGAACACAAGCCCAGTCAACAAGAGAGAAGCACTTTGAATTCCTGAAGCAAGAATGGGGGCTGCAATGACAATAGAAAGAGAAAAAAACATGAAAAAGAAACTTGTATAATAGTAATAACTCACCATTTCATTGTTGAAGTACATGAGCGTTTTTCCATAAAGTACGCACCATCGTCTTCTGAAGGCCTTCCTGGCTGACCCTGTCTGTCTTCTGTAGACGAGCCTTCCAACAGAATCTCATAGTTCAGATTCCGCAGAATCTTTGAACATTCAGAAAACACATAGCAAGAAATTGATGTTCAACGATATACTTCGTTTTTGCTTTTAACTTCACAATTATATTATTGCCTCCAGGTTTATGGTTTATGAGCTCTATATAATGTAACATAAAATTATTCAAAAAGTCAAAACGCAACTTAACTTAATAAAGTGCTATTTTATATTATATTGCACATAGTATTATTGATGGAGTAGATCTATTGGTTGGGTATCGAAATAACCGTCCCTTTATGATTAAAAAAAAAAATGTTATTCTAGAATTCAAGTTATATAGGCAAGGCATCTAATTTGAAGTTAGGATTTTGGATTTTCATCATCAATACCTAAATAAGATGAAGTTTCGATTGAGAAATGATGCAGAGTAATGAATAACAATTATTACAGCAGGCTGGTGGATACAAAATGTCACAACGGTTCTCAATCTATCAATGACTCTTTATGAATATTAATTGGGACAAGTATTGGCCCTATTTCTCGAACTACCGCGTTGTCAATTATGGATTAGAAACTGAAAAAGTTTTCATATGTCATAAATTATGAATTAGTCAGCCTGGTTTTTCAGTTGTGAGATAAAATTTCTTTTTAACACACATGACAGTGGAGTTTTTCCGGTTCCGTTCCAGCGATTATGCTTTTTTTTAGGCCTTTGATGATTATACAAAACAAAAAATAGAGATTACTAGTTTATAATGAACATTATATGACTTCTCTACGACGCTTCTAAGGGTTGGTATCTCACTTTGCGGAGACGTCTCATGCGCAGCAGAATAGAAAATTCGCTCTCCGCGACGGATAAAAAGTATAGAGACTAGGCGTTCCTCCGATATTCGCGGAAGACGTTCGGAGACGTTCTCGCATACGGATTTGGGAATACTTCAAACTGTTTTTTTTTTTCATAACTTGTCGCGGAGACTGTTACCACCCTAAGCGCTCTGGTGTGGTCTTGTTACTCTGTTTAAAAATAACTCAAAGCGTATAAGGACAACTAAACCCCTGGAGAATCACCCAGAAAATAGGTTTTATGGTTAGGTGAGTGTATTAGGGGTAGATTTTGGCGGAGTAGTTTTTTGATGGCAATTGTCCAGTAGGTATGTAAATTACTTATTCAATAATATCGTGTGTCTGCAACTATATAATATTCATGATGATCAGACTGTAGTGTATGAATATTTGAAGGAAAAATAGGAGAAAAAGGGGAGAAGAAAAAATGTATAGGAATACAATAATTGAGGTTTTCATTCGTAGTGACCCCTTTTGTAATAATTATTCTTCAAGGCCTTGCATTTTCTGATACAATTTTGAAAACATGATTATTTTTCTCCACATACCTGTACTCAATTGTGTGACGGCTATTTACATTCGAGTTCTACTTGACTTGTAATCGCTTTTGATAATTTTGTTTTCTTTGCATCATTGGACTGACTCTTTAGTTGCGTAGGTTTTGCTTTCATACGTGAGAATCAATTTTGTATCACAGGTGCAAAGTTCGTTTTTAAAATATACCGAACCAAAAGAAAAATCACAAAAAAAAAGGAAGGGATATAATTCAAAACGGTGGTTGCACACAGTGACATGTAGATCTACATTTGTGTGAGTGCTAATTGCATGAACGATTTTATGCTCTCTCTAAGTTCACATCATATAATAATTGGAATTGTTTATAATACACAGTGTGTGTTCAGAAAAAAAAAATATATTAAAGTTTAAAATCGCTATTACAAAATATCATAACTTATGTGACATTATTCTATTTAAGATAAGAATAACTCATATTATGTGCAGTGATATGCTAAACTTGTACCTGTGCTGTCAGGATGACTGAACAGTAAGGCTTTTAGGCCTGTGTCAAAATTCCTTGTACCAAGTTTGGAACAAAAGCAACCCATGACTTCCTATAGGGGGCATTTCATCAAAGACTTGTCGGATGTTTTATCCGACAAACTGTTATAAGCTACTGAACTGCTTGCATCTGACTTGACTGAAGCAAATGCTGTCGGATAATATGTCCGACAAGTCCTTTGATGAAATGCTCCCTGATCATTCATTCATGTATTGTCTTCCTGGGTTCTTTATAAGGGACAAAAGTTGAACTATTGGACATCCTCATGGGGTTTATTCTACCAAACTTTGGTAAAAGGCATTTGACTAAAAAAATTTCAAAGCCCAAGCGCTCAGTCATCCATGACAGCGCGATGAATAGAATTTGTATTTAAACATAGTTTTAGTTGTCTATTATGAAATATTAATTAAGTCACAAAAGTAAAACGTTTTTTAAAACCAGACTCTCAAAGTTTGTTATACTTCTTCTTGAACGTATATATACTATGAATTACACCATCATGAATCATACCACAGAAAAAAATATACATAACCGTATCAACTCAAATCATTCGTGACAAATACCTTTACAGTATCTATTTTCACGTTATCGTGTGATCATATATATTTGAGGGAAAAAAAAAAATATTCCAAATTGATACATTTAAAAAAACTGCTGGTATACTTGTTATTAATGGAAAAACAGCATTTGATTACCCGGATAATTTTTACAGGTAATATAAAAAGCTTGGAAAGGCTTTCAATGATGAAGAAAGGATTGTTATGACAATCACAATTTACCGTTCCTGCCTGCCTGTCGGAGTTTCTCAACCGTAGCGTCACACGATGATTTCCACCTATCTTCCATGTTTGACTGTTTTATGTTTGAAGTCATTTTCGGTGTAAACATGGAACTCAGGAGTGCTGTTGATTTAAGTGCTATAATTATTGTTATAGCCGTGTTTTACGTGTTTGTGTTTGAAGTCAATTCGGTGTAGGACTGACTGAGTGTTTGATTTAATTCTATATATTTTACCGTGTGTTTAACTGTCTTGTGTTGAAGTCATTTCGGTGTAAACATTGACTGTGAGGAGTGTGAAGTTTAATTCTGTATATATTTTACCATGTGTTAACTGTTTGTGTTGGAAGTCATTTTCGGGTTAAACATGACGTTGAGTGTTGATTTAATCTATGTTATTTTACCGTGTTTGCCATGTTTTGTGTTGAAAGTGCATGTTTCGGGGTAAAGGCCTAAACATGAACTTGATTGTTGTTAATTCTATATACTTTTACCATGATGTTTAACTGTTTGTGTTGAAGTCATTTCGGTGTAAACATGACTTGAGTGTTGATTTAATCCTATATATTTTACCGTGTTTAACTGTTTGTGTTGAAGTCATTTCGGTGTAAACATGACTTGAGTGTTGATTAAATTCTATATATTTTACCGTGTTTCTGTTTGTGTTGAAGTCATTTCGGAGTAAACATGACTTGAGTGTTGTTTTTAATTCTATATATTTTACCGTGTTTGCATGTTTGTGTTGAAGTCATTTCGGGGTAAACATGACTTGAGTGTTGATTTAATTCTATATATTTTACCATGTTTAACTGTTTGTGTTGAAGTCATTTCGGTGTAAACACGACTTGAGTGTTGATTTAATTCTTACCTGTTCTTCATCAATGGGTTGTTTGGACTCCATTCTTGCATACCAGCTAGCAACCCAGAACTTGACAATGCAAATAGCTTGGTACCACTCTATCATGTCCTGTTAACGAAAAAAGGAGATGAAGAGAGAGAGAGGGAGAGAGAGAGAGAGAGACAGACAGAGAGAGACAGACAGACAGACAGACAGACAGACGAAGGAAATGATCAAGAGAAATGAATAAAGACAGATCCAGAAGATTGAGAGGGAGACAGAGAGAAGAGAGAGATAGATAAAGAGAGAGGGAGAGAGAGAGAGAGAGGGATAATTTATTGACTTTTTAAAGAATACATTGTGCAGCGGCGACGGATCCGTGATTTGAAAATCGTTGGCCTTATGCCCAAAGGGCCTTACCGTTTTTATTATGTGTACAATATGGATGGCCATTGAAAATGCTAAGGCCCTTTTGGCATGAGTTCGACGAAATGGGGTAGGGCAGTCCAAAAAAATGATGTCAGTACGGTGAATGAGTCGTCATACGGTGGTAATACGGTCAATACGGTGATCATATGGTGGTCATACGGTGGTCATGTGGTCAATAGGGAGTGGCGCATTTCTGTTTTGTCCCTCCTGGATCCGCCACTGGTTTTATATAGTATTTGAAGACAATATACACAATCGTCATCACATTTACCGTATAACAATGTACACAGTATTGTGACTTTTAGTACTCAAGAAACTAAGGTGAAGACACAACATGGGTGATAAATTTACCATTTGCTATCGTTATAAAGTATCTAATGGTTGTTTTTTGTCTGTAAAACAATATTATTGGAGGTCACTTGCTTTGATCTGCTCCAAATCATTTTGCCAACACATTTTGTCGCCGTTCTGAATAGGCTGACCCACACTGTTAAAAATTGCTGTAGCTTTTTACAGTAAATTACCGGCAACTCTGCTGCACAGTAAATAACAGTATATTTGATGGTAGTTTCCTGTATCTTGTGGGAATTTATAGTAATTTACCATTGAAAGTAGATTACTTAAAGAGACAATTACAGTAAATTACTGTGCAGCAGAGTTGCCAGTAATTTACTGTAAAAAGCTACAGCAATTTTGAACAGTGCACGAAACGAAAATACCAACGAAACTATGAACTGTTGTACAGAGAAATGTAAAGGTCATAATTATTTTCTTTCAATCAGTAAGGTTGAGATTGTGCCCACTTTTTTGTGTTACTGTACGTATCAAAATATACACACGTACAGGATGTCATGAGGCAGGACATATATACTTTCATTTTGTGTATTATACCTAACGTATACCGATCTTCAATCATACCCCTCTCCCCTTCTTTCTACCCCAAATGACTCTTTATTCTCATTTTCTGTCCGTATGTTTTTCAACCCTACCGTGCTTCCTTCCTTTCATAGTTTATTTTCAGTCTCAACAACTTTTAAAAGGTTGACAACTTTTTTAGCTCTTCACCTAACGTTCCAGTAAATTAATGATAACACAGTCACTTCCCATTCTACCATGTCGGTAATGACTCATACACGATGAATGAACCATTCTAATTTAGAAAGGTGAGGGGAGGAGATTATGTGGATCTTACAAAAGGACAATCAAGAATTTCCGTGAAGTTTTCACTGTCTTAAAGATCGCTATGTCAACACTGGCAATTTGTCCTGTTGTGACTTTGAAGTATCAAGCATTCCTTCTCTTCAAATGAAGCGTTTTACGATGGTGTCCAAAATTATTATTTTGAATAAAAATTTCATTGACTATATAATTATTTATCCTACTCAAATAATATTCATCTTCATGAGATGACACTTGAAATATGTTAAAGTATTTCTTGTTTTTATCTTTCTTCTAGTTACCGGATCGCCATAAAATTATCTGCAACCAGGATTTTACTTCTTGGTCAAACGGAAAAAAGTATATAGCTTTGCTCTAATTTCAGACCATTATCACCACCACAGAGGAAACGTTAATTCAATTTAGTTTATGTTTAATAGCGTTCAGAACTATTTTTTGTTTCCCATATAAATGCGTATGGTATCTATACAGGTTTAACATACTAAAAGGCTTCATTTCAACCTTTAATCATTCTTAGCAACCACTCATTGCATCCAGTAAGTTTCGAATGCCGAAGTAAAGAGGATATGTGTAGTTGAGTTTCATAAAATGATAATAGTCGGCCATACAGACAGTGTCAATAGAATGTATTTACGACTGATGCAACCTGAATATGTTGACATTTAAACAATTAATTTAAAAAAAAAGTTAGCACAGAAGACATCTTTTTAGTTTTGAGTTCTTCCGCAGAATTACTCATATCCATAATTAGTCATTCCGGTTGAAGTTCTTATAGGTTGTAGACTCGTGTGGTTTCCCAAAGGAAGGGTTGAAATATCGTGGTAGCTTCATATAAATACAAGATTCTTTGAGTGTTAGCAAAAAAATTACCGGAGTTTCAATTCATATGGAATAATGATGATCTAATCGTCATCAAAGTGATACTAATTGTAGAGCATCATAAATGTCGTTTGGACATGTTGATCACCACAAATATTTTAGAATAGCTTATTAATAAAAGCTGCGCTATACAAATTTATGTTTATGTATGTATGTATGTATGTATGTATTTATGGTGGTATACGATTTGCCATGACACTTGTTTGACAGGGATTTGCATCGGACTTGAGACTAGTTTGGGACGGGGTGAGACTAGTCGCGGAGACGTCTCCTGAGTCTCCTTGACGTCTCATGAGTCTCGTTGCTGTTGTGGGAAAATCAAACATGTAAAATCTATGAAATCTTTTCCGTCTCAGAAACATCTATGAGACGTCTTGGAGTCTCGGAGACAAAATGACAAAATTATTATCTATTCTCATAGCTCCATAATATATATATATATATATATATATATATATATGTTACTGAAGTGTTTGTTATTTATTATTTCAACTTATATTTATTCAGGTTAGCCTCTTCAGTTATACAATATATTATCCTCAAGGGCTCCGATTTCATTAAAAAAAAACACATACAGCATTAACAAGAATAATTATGTATGACTGTGAGTAAAACGTAATGACTAATTATATCTATAACAATTCAGGATATTCTACACTCTAATATAATTATTATAGGGTCAAATTGACTCCATTCCGGATCCATTAGGGGCCATAAGCGGATTCCGGGTCAACTGGAGTCTTTCCAGGGGGGTGTCAGGACGTTTTATGCGACAAAAACTGTTATAAGCTACTGGAAATTGCTTGCATCTGATTGGCTGAGAGCAAATTTGTCGGATCAAAAATGTCCCCCCCCGATGTACTGTGATAATTGACCGGAATCGTTTATGGCCCCAATGTATCCATAATGGGGTCTTATAACCCAAAGGTGTGTTTTCTTTTCTTCTCTCTTTTTCAGCGTGTACAGTTCATTATTCATAAGTTATGATCATTATGATGAAATATTCACAATAAAAGACGAGGGAAATAGACTAGGGTAAGAAAAAAGTTGGTGATCTACCCCACATGAGTTAGTTTTGAATTTTAGAATTGAGGAGGGCACTGTAACTCTGCCATCAATCATTTTGTCAATGGTAACTACCAAAGAAACGCTACTCAACGACCAATCAAAATCCACTATTATTAAGGATGTTTCCATTGATCGCATATTTACCAATCGGTCAATGATAAATTTTATGCAACAGGGCCTATTGCAATAATTATATTATATTGGATGGGTAAGAATGGGATACCAGAAATAGTCCACGAGTTAGGGTCAAGATTGCACAATGTAAGATGGGAAGAGTGGAATATTTTGGTATTCCATGAAGTAAAGCCATCCAATATCATTATTATAGTTATCTATGACCATTATTCAGAATGCATATACTGTGAAAAGCAGTCCTTAAATTTGACCATGGAATATGGCATAATATTGCACGGCTATAACGGCATGTATAGATAATAATAATTTCTATTACCTTCTCGTGATCAGCATATAGATATATCATCCTGACTTGTCTGCCATCTTCTATGATGAATTGTAAGCCATGGGGATGACGTATCTTATCCTCTGATGCCAGACATACATGAACGTTCTTCAGATTCACATCTCCACGAAGATTCTGCTTCTATATTGTCCAAACGAAAAACGATAATCTATTATACAGTTTTCCTGAAAGGGGTTGAGTAACTAACATGATGCAGTTTTCTTTAAAGATCCCCGACGGAATAAATACAACCTTGCATTGATTGAAAGCTAAGTAGGCGTATAACATAAATACAAACAAAATAAAAATCAATTTCCATAACAGTATTCATAAATGATGATCGAACCTCAACCAGGCCACCCCTCCCAATATTCATTAAATTACCCCTTTTTTAATGGCGCGGGCGATCACGCCAAAGGATGTTAAAGTCCCAGACCGGACCGACGAATGAAATAGCCAAAAACGAAAGCTAATATGCTATATAATACAACAATTCCAAATTATGGCGTTTTTATTGTCCATCTAGAAAGTATTTAATTAAAAAGATGACCGAACCTCAACCAGGCCACCCCTCCCAAATACTTGTAAAATTACCCCTAATTTAATGGCGCGGGTGATGACGTCAAAGGATGTTTATGGAATGCTACAGCAGTCCTGCGGCTAGGCATGATTGCGTTTCGCCTTTAGAAAACACGTTTGTATTGCTATGTCAGGACAATAGACGCCCTGTGAGCTAGAATTCTATTGTTATGAAATGAAAGGGCAAATTCAATCATGCCTGGCCACAGGACTGCTGTAACATTTCATTAACATCCTTTGACGTCATCACTCGCACTATTAAATTAGGGGTAATTTTACAAATACTTGGGAGGGGTGGCCTGGTTGAGATTCGATCATCTTTTTAATGAAATACTTTCTAGATGGACAATAAAAACGCATACATATGGAATTGTTGCATTATGTAGCATATTAGTTTTCGTATTTGGCTATTTCATTTGTCGGTCCGGTCTAGGACTTTAAGGGAATGGTACAGAGTCCTGCGGCCAGGCATGATTGGTTTTCGCCTTTAGAAAACATTTTTGTATTGCTATGTCAGAACAATAGACCCCATGTGTGCTAGAATTCTATTGCTATGAAATGAAAGGGCAAATTCAATCATGCCTGGCTGCCAGGTGGCTGTAGCATTCCTTTAGCATTCTTTGACGTCATCACCCTCGCCATTAAATAAGGGGTAATTTTTCAAGTATTTTTTTTTTTGGGGGGGGGGGTTGCCTGGTTGAGGTTCGATCATCTTTTTAATGAAATACTAGATGGACAATAAAAACGTTTAAATTGGGAATTGTTGTATTATGTATCATATTAGCTTTCGTTTTATATGGAAATTGGCATTTAATTTTTCGGTCCGGTCGAAGACTTTAAAGAAGGCGAGTAACTGTTTGGAGGTTTGTAAAAAAAAATTTAGCTGTGAGGCCCTACATGCTGTAATTGCATATAATAATGTGTCAATACGAAACCCTAGAAAATTCATTTCGTAAGCATCATTACATGCTTCACAACAAGTAAAAAGTGACTATTTCCCCTCCATAGCCCCTTCCCCACTTTTGACCATAGCTTTGTCATTTTTAGCCTGTTTAGCCCCACTCGCCGACTGTCAGTTCAGCCCCTTCGCATTTAAAAACGTTCCGCGGCCCCTACATAGACTACAGTGTTAACTTAAGCATACCCGGGTACGAATATGACTGGTGTAGTCAGATCGATATAAAAAGAGCAATGGGCTTCAAAATCTCCAGGCAATTCCTGTCTAAAGTTACATAAAAGAAATGTTTTCCGCTTGTATAACATTATGAAATGTTGTACAAATGAACTTTGATCTTTCCTTCCTCTCAGTTCATGTAAAGATGGTCACGTGCAAATGAATTCTAACATTTTGTTATTTATTGTGAAGATGGTCTTTCTTATGAATCAAATAAGGTATTCGGGAATCACGATGCAATTTTTGACTGAATGATTTATTCATGGTTTGCTAAAATGAGAGAAATATAACAAGATCTTATATACGTAAACACGAAAGCCCAGGAATATAAACAAAAACATCTTTCAACGATACAGCGTTACATTTTTCTAATACTTCACAACCTTACCAATTTGGCTCACCGTTAAATAAGTTGAAAACATAAACCCATTATCATGATATGTCTTTTCGTACCTTTATAAAAAAAAAAATTGTATCAAACTTAGATGATTTTTGGTTTGAATCTTATTGATATTAATATCAATTTCATTCGATTTGATTTTATTCATTCGTGTATTAGTTGTTACTATTTATAGGAATTTCATAAATGGTAAAAAAAAAAATCGAATTGTTTTCATAATGCATCACATAACATTGTCAATGCTAATTGCTGTTGTTGTTGTTGTTGTTGTTGTTTAGGGGTGTACACCGTGTACGATCATTATTCGTTGAACTCATTGATTTTTTTTTTACCTTTGAATGAAATCAAATGAGATCATAGGCCTATCAAATCTAGATTGATCGGTACATACATTTGCGTCTGTGTAGTAGACCAAGGATGCTTGCGAACCGGACGACCCTCCAATGCTGAATTCAAACCATCTCTTTTGGAACATATCATCATCCCGTCCTCGTTTCCATAGATACCCGGTCTTCTCCCCTATCTTCAGGTAAGCTGGAGTACCTGTTGATATGTTCTCAGTCCTGTTTGGAAGCTTGGGGAATTCCTTTCCAGAGTCCTTCTCCGGCACCATGAAATGACGCTTGATGTATTTCGCTATCAGCCAGTTTTCACGAAACGCCCTAGATATAGAGGACAGTATGAAATAATGAACCGGTATAATCATGATAATTATTTGATTTCTGATAAGGTCTTCCTCTCCTTCCTCTTCCTCCCCCTTTCTTTCCTTATCTCTCTCTCTCTCTCTCTCTCTGTCTCTCTCTCTTTCTCTCTCTTTATTATAATATATAATAATTTTATATAATTATATATAATTTCTCTCTTTAAAAAAAAATGAAAATATTCACTCTTGAAGAAGTGAATATTAGGAAAGTGTGAAATTTGAGTGAATTTGGAGTGAAAAAAAAACCCACACATTTTCGCTCATTTTGGAGTGACCTCAAGGATCGTTCAAAGATTTTGAGTGATCCGTGAGGTCACTCCAAAATGAGTTAAAATGGAATGAAATGAGTATTTTCACTCCAAATTCAATCGAAATTCACTCCGTCAAGGGGGAACCTTTTCTCTCTTTTTTTCTTTTTTTTAATTTTTTTTTTTTTTTTTAGAGGGAGAGTATATATCTCTTTCTATAGATCTATCCATCTTTAATCTCTTTTTTTCTCTCTATCTTGTACTCTCTCCTCGTGCATATCATGTACCAGTCAAATGCACCCTTATGTATTATGGTCGCCATCCATATACTCATAACTTCCTGCTTGAAACAATACATATCCGTTTAAGAAAAACAAAGTCCGATGTATACGTGCATGGAAACAGATCCATAATATACTTGGGTGATGGGTGACTTGTATAGGTCCATGCTTGTATGAAGATTTAAAAAAAAAAACGTCTAAACAAAACTAACAATTCACTTCGACACGCGGTTTAGATTGAAATTTGACCACTCGAAAACGCGTTGTCCACCATTTCACTCCCTTCATTCCTCTTTTTTTCACTCTTTCCACTCGTCTTACATTAAGAGAGTATATTGTTGGGGTTGAAGAGTATATAAACGATAATATCAATATCATATTCCTATAAATATTGGTAGGTTATTACAAATAAGAGCATTAAAATTCCTATTGTCGAAAACATTGCAAAATTTTGTAAATAGGTCAGATGAAATTGATTTGAATTCCAAACGACAGCAAATCGGAATTTAGTAAGGAAAAATTATCTGAAATAGTTGGGTATATTAATATTATGTGTGATCAAGCATAAGCGTTATTCTTACTGGACCATTAAATTATTCTCTGTCACAGAAATACTATGTATATATTTTTTGTTCTATTTAAATACAGTTCTCCGATCAAGATTATGTATCATATTATTGTTCTCCATGATTTTGTTTGGGGCATTTTGATCTCCCAAAAATAATAAGCAATTCAATTAGAATATAATATAATGTATGAAGGTTTTCGATTTTCATTTTATTTTGAAAAAAAAAAATACTACAAATTTTTTGGGTCGTCACCATGGTCACTCCTTGAATTTGACCTTGCTCTTATGTAATTTAGCCATCAGCCTAATTAAGTTTTTATCAACAACTATTTATAGAGTAAAGCAGTAAGCCAGTTTAATTATACTACACGGAACTTTACAAACAAACACAGCCATTGTGGAGATCCGCAAGACGAAAAAACAGCTAATTTCCTTATTTTCATACTAACCAGGAAATGTTTTATATTTCACCTATGACGGTCGAAAGATCTTTAGCAAAACATATAATTACAACATGGATTTGACATGATTAATGTGTGAGGTGGGTATGAATACGTTGAATAAAAAAGTAGTGGAGTTAAAGAGAAACTATATTTTTAACAAGATTGATTATTGTATTGGGATTATATCAATGTATGCTTAGAGTAATTTAAATTTGCGGTCAAAATAAATCCGAAAAGACAAATGCCAGACAAATAAGGAAATAAGTCTACTATGTAATTATTACAATTTACTTAAATGACAAATGTAACAATGCTACAAGGCAACAGCATCTTACGTTTTTAACAGTCTACATTCTTATTATAACTTCAAGAGGGGAAATAAACTGCAGCTCAGTTTTACCTTATCTCTCAATTCTATTTCAAATGGAATTCCAAATTAATTATGTTAATAGGATTCAATATGACACAGCATTTGCTCCAGCGAAAAATCTATTATGTATAAGGGTTGCAATATAGGGTTTTAGGGTTAGATTTAGGTAGGGTAAATCCAGGTTTGAGGTTAGTCATTCGATTATTTCATTTTCATTTCATTTTCATCTCATTTATTTATAACCAACAAACATCACATTATAATCCACAATATAATCATGCATATTAACACATATTGATAAGATTTTACCATAATAGAATTGTTTATTTAGAGCCCCTTTAAAAGCTAGGCTTGTTAGCGGGACCCTAGAGCCAAACCACATTGTATATAATTATAGTAAGAAGGGGAAAATGCAATATACAATAATATAGAAATACGTCACTGCAGAATAGGGATAAGTACATAATTACTGAAATATATGGCAAAGTGTAACATTATGTAATATGTACATCTTGGATATCTAGCTACAAATACAAAATCTGAATATACACCGGAGCATTTTATTTCATTTATTTATTTATTTTTATTTTATTATATTTTTTATTTTTTTAATGAGAATGATAAACTTACCTGTTGAAGCATCGTGATGGTTTCTGAAATCCAGGTGGGACTCGCTTCTCATAAATCTCATTCATTACTTTATTGCTATTAGCCTCCATTCTCTATACATGGTTAAGAAGAACAAAAGAAATGGGGAAAGGTTTAGACGAGTTAGATAAGGATTGATAGTTTCTACATTATATGATGATAATAAAAAAATTAAGATTACATTTTACAACGATTGAATGACGAGGGTTTAATACATGATGTCGTTTCACCGGTCTCCGTTCTACAAAATAGTTATAAAAGCGAAAGAATCACAGAAAATTGAAAACTGAAATAACGAAATACGAAATTATTTTGCTGGAAAACCTTTTAAACTGTGCCATTTAAATTAATAATATATGATATTTTGACAATCTCGAAATGTAGGGAGGAATATATGAAGACTTAAATATACCTAAGGTCAACAATTTTAGTCATGTCAAAGTATAGTTCTTGTAAAGTTTGGTGAAAATCTAGCAATGCATTATTGAAAGGATAATTTTTAAGAAAAGAAAAGTAAAAAGTATGAGGATGAAGCACGACAAAAACAATACTATTTTAGAATGTACTTTTTTCATTGTTTATTCTATGATGGTATCTCCCATGTCATGAGACGTGTTTGAGACTAGTTTGTGTGTGCGACGTCTCCACGACGCGTCGCGACTGCCTTGGACATGTTGGAGTCTCCCAAACTTGAGTCGCAAGAAAATCGAATACGTTCATATCTATGAGATTTGTCCAGTCGCAGAGACGTCTCCGAGACGGGAAATCTCATAATTATGAAAATGTTAGCTAATCTCATGACTCGTGAGACGTCGCGGAAACTCAGTTGACGTTCCGAAACATCTCTGAGACGGAGTTGCAAAATAGTCTCAAAGCCGTTTCAAATCGTTCTCATGGCAAGGGTAGGGGGGAGCTAGTTTTGATTTTTGTAGTCCAAAATAATTTTGGACCACAAAAAAATGATGATCTAGACCGTAGATGGGCTGGCAAACTATTCCACAATAGTTTGCCAGCCCATCTACATCTACATTTAAAAGACACCTAAAGACTGATCTATTTTCGTTGTAGTGTAATGTTGGAGAGCTGTATTGAAAGCGCATAGAGCAGTTTTAATTGATTATGCGCTATATAAGAACCAGTTTATTATTATCATTATTCTTATTATATCAACTATTCAACAATTATGAATGCGTATTTTGAGAATAATGATAGGGATAAATCGAGGACATCCCCGTTTTATACAATGACTTAATAATGGCTGCAAATTTACAAAACGGGATGTTTTGGGGTTCACTGATCGCGGTCACATCTACCCGTTCAATGCTCTTTGCAGACGTTAATGAAAGATGATAACTTTGTGCAAAATATAAGATTTTAGATAGACTGATAATGTATTTTCATGAATTTATATATATCCACTAGGTCTATACTAGAAAATGGTCTAATTGATTGTGTAATATATACCATATCGGCTAAATTCATTTTGTATACTATCGATCTGGTCTGATTATTAGTATTAGGGCTAATTGCAATTTAGCCTAATGCAATTTAATTACTCCCTTCGTCTAGTTACTCTTTTCTGTTTCGTCAAATGAAAAGTTGTGTCATTAGACAAGATAGATATCAAACTAATTGGTCTAGCCTAACTAGTAAAGTGCTAACTTGACAAAATGGTTAGGGGATGAACTGGGGAGCATTTCATCAAAGGACTTGTCGGACATTTTATCCGACAAATTTGCTCTCAGCCAATCAGATGCAAGCATTTCAGTAGCTTATAACAGTTTGTCGGATAAAACGTCCGACAAGCCCTTTGATGAAATGCCCCCCTGGTCGTTTATATAGACGAAAGGGGGTTAGACCATTGTAAAATTGAACCACGCAGAAATGAGACAAATCTTATTGGTATAGGGTACATGCAGGTAATATGGGCCAGCAGGTATGGGACACCTGAAGCAAATCATGTCGTGACCGTCGACCGGTGACCGGTGACCGGTGTGAGCACCATAATGTTGTTCATATGAACTGTATACGTAAATATATCGTCGTGAGAGCATCTAATGCCGAAATTTCTCTGAGAAAATTGCTGAAAACCAAAAAGGTAGGTAAAACTTACGGCATTTTTTTACCCTGATGTAAAATTTGATATTTCACAGAATGTGATGGTGAAAGAGTGTTTGAGGGGGTAACCTCAATTGTTTTGTATATTTAGTAAGCATATAGTTTCATTTTGATCATACTAGCGTGTACAGGTCAATTTGTTTTAGTGAAGGGGTGCAATGTTGCATTAAATGCTTGCCTGACACAGCAACATTAGTGCAGGTAATATGGGACATCCAAAATGGCGGAAATGATTCTGGTACTTAGTATTGGGATGAGGCATCAAT
>CALNVZ010000174.1:51644484-51703925 GCA_940671915.1 Paracentrotus lividus
AAAAATTGCAGCAGAAAGAGTGATATTCCTGCTTTATGAAAATAACAAACAATACTACGTTGATATTAACCTTCACACTATAAAAAAATGTTTTCCAACTGTACCATTTTATTTGACACAGACTGTATACATCATATGAACAAATATTCTAAAAGCATATCTGACCAAATCAATGCAAATACATAGTTGTGACAGTACATTTGATTTAAAAATTTGGAAACAAGACCATTTGCTCCTGATCCGGGCTTTATTTCGTTTAAGACGTAGGGTTATGTTTGCAAAAAAAGCTGTATGCTTGGTTGGTTTAGGTTTAAGTTATATAGAGTCAAGTACAAGGTTTAAGTTAGTGTATGGAATTTACAGCTTCGCAGATGCAGCTTAGCAATATTGTCGTCGGAGCAAAAGTAATGGAATATTGAAAACAATGAAAAAGATTTTTGATGTATTTTAGAAAACGGGTTTCAAAATCATCGCAGTAGAAGTAGGATTATAATATTTCAGGAAATATCTCAATAAGCAATTAGTAAACCTCACCTGGGAAACCGCACTTTTCACAGTCACAGTCACGGCAGTCAGCACATTGATCATTGCCCGGTTGAACCCGTAAAGTTATCACCCAAGACTCCCTACTTGGGATCACGTTGGAACTAGCCATATTGAGTCCACAAATAATCGGCTTTCACCTTAATAATGAGGATAATGATAATCACAAATTAATTAATATGTGTCCACGAACAATCAGTTTTCACCTTATTGATAAAGATAATGATAAAGCCCAATTAATATCACTACTTTATGAGATAGCCTTGCCTAAACAAAACTTCTCTCACGGTGCGATTTTACTTCTAACCGAAATCAAGTTTTGTATATCGCTAATATAGGTAAAAGTTGAATATATAGTAAATGGAATATTATAAGTGACATAATAAATAATATATAGTTACAAGGATGAGCACAAACGAAGATACATTGATACAAAGTGGCAATTTACTGGTAAAATTTCAATTGATCCCTTGAGAAAACAAAAATAGATCCGACGTGACTTTAAGCATGATGTATTCCACAATAGATTGGCGAGAGGGAAACTGAATAATATACCTGCTTTTCAAAATGAATTGTAAAGAACCGAATCCTCATTCATGTCAACCCAACCATGCTTCCAAGCGTGAACAACCATCCACAATAATAAATTATTATTCCACTTTAAAGTATTTTTCCAAAGCAGCAGACAGACCGATCCGAACACATCGCAGCTTTACTGAATCCAAATGAAGCGAAAAGGCAAGCATTAATGTCTCTTTGCTCAACAATGTCGAAAAGATATATCAGTGTAATTATTTACATTGCATTGTGCCCTAAATGTTCCTGTGAGTGAGTTAAAGTGGAAAATAAACCAAGTCTAGTCCGGTTCAGAAGTCATTGCTAGCATGCTATTATCCTGATTGTGATAAAACACTGATCGGTGATTGATATATCAAAATGGAAATGCGCATGACAAACGCGGAAGTTATTACGACAAAAAAGGGTTGCGGGCGTGTGTCAACATTCTGAAGATCATGAAGTTGGAGACCCATCAATATTATAGGGACTGAGAAAAGGAATTGAAATTGAAGTAACGAATATTATGATATGTATCTCTTTAATGACTAGCATATTGAATATGAATTATCCTATACGATTGCAGTCTAGTCACTTATAATATCATCTTTCATCTATATATCTCTCCAACTTACATACTTAAAACCTCACGGGATTCGAAGCAGGTAATACACTCTGAATTATAGAAATAGCATACCCCTTAAAATTATGACAATTAAAATATTAATAATAAAGCAATATAGGATTGTGTACAGGGGTAAACTTAGAGTTATTGATATCATAACCCTTCCCGATTGTTCCCAACTTTTCTCCAGGGCGACTTAATTTACTTTAACTACTTTAAGTGGAAGCGTCGTGGTGTCTCGCCTTTCAATCAGAGGGTCGCAGGTTCGAATCCCAACCCGGCGTTAATTTCCTTCGGCAAGAAATTCATCCAATATTTGCTGCACACGACCCAGGTGAGGTGAATGGGGACCTGGTAGGAATATTTATTCCTTGAAACGCAGCACGCGTAAAAGCTGCACTGCTAAAGCCAGGGTAATTATGCTGCATAATTGTAGAGCGCTTAGAGACTTCTGATAAAGCAAGTGTTAGGCGCTATATAAGCAAGTATAATAATTATTATTATTATTTAACTACACATGCCTTATGACAAGGATTGAAAAAATATATATTAGTGTAGTTATGATCTTTCACCCTCTCTCGTTAAACTATTAAACTATATTGCGTATTGTTTTCATAGCATGCTCATTACCTCGACGATAATGTTATAAGGTTTAAGACAGGAAATCCTATTTTGTCAGAAATGAATCACGACTCTGATATGCCGTGACTATAATCTAATCGAGTAAGAAGCTGGGTTACAAAGCTTCCTCTATTTCTCAGCGTGTAAAATATGCAAAAGCATTATAGGACAGTTACTAGTATTAGACCCTATAGACACCCCCCCCAAAAAAAAAATGAAATAAAAAAATAGGGGGAATTAAAGGCCTACTCTGGAAAGACTACTTTTCAATTCAAAGGACCCATGGGCCCTTACATTCGGGCCACCGGTCGGCCACCGAGCAAAGCAAATGACTCCAAAATATTAAATGAACCCCAAGCATAAGTCAAAGAGAAATATTTGTTTAGCATGACTTTTATTTCATGTTTATTATTTCACTTTCAATCGTGACTTTGTCTTGTGACAATGGAAATTATAAACAAAATTGGGCATCACAAGTATAAAAAAAAAAAAGTGGGAGAGCGGAAAAGGGCGATCGTTGTGGCGACAACTGGCGAATATCGGGATCGTAGATGATCATAAAGGGCGATTCTAGACGATTTCTCTACGACTATATAAAAAGTCTCATTGAAATCGACGTTTTTTTTATATTGAATTTGCAATGTTTTATCTAACAAAAACCATGGCATTAGGATTAAAATGAAGAAGAAAAAAAAAAAGATAGGACACACATTTTTTAATGTCGTGTTTGTGGAATTACCCATGACCACAATTATCATAATTTATTATATTCAACATGTCCAGTAATCATAACTTATAAGATATAAATCCTTGTTCTCACATTCAAGAATTACATTTACCATTTCCGTGTTATTTCTCACAAGTTGTCATTACCATGGTTTTAAATGGAAATCATAAGCAGTTGTTCCTGTCAACATGCATGTTTATAAAAAGGGAAAATCCCTGTATTGTTCTAATGGCTCTCCTTTTTCCGCTTTCCTCCAAGGTTTATACAAGCAGAAACTAAAAGGTAAAGACTGTACAAACATTGTGAGAAATCATATTCATTTTGTATTATTCTTTATGGATTTGGATACACCCTAGTGAATTTGTACGATAAGGATGAAACCCATCTACACCCTGCATTATACTGTCATCGTGATAGTTACACTATTGTTCGCTTTTTGTATTTTTTGTTTAGCTATACTTAGGCCAATCTGGCGATATTCATTTTGCCTGTTTCTTGCCAAGCTAAAAACAAAAAACAAAAACAAAAAAAAGGTATGCTTTATTCATCTCCCACGGAAAGTAGCGAACCAGATAAAAATGAGAGCCCATCAGACCTTGAAGGTCGATACTTTGAATGATTTTCACACCGCTTCCCCATGCAAATTTATTCAAAATGGTTTGGGGGAAAGCCCCGAATAATGACGCATTCCGGATATGGTATTATGACGTATCGGGAATCCCCAGGACCTGGGGTCATAGTTCATCGGAGGTAAAAGAGGATAGAGCTTTGACTTCCTGAAACATGTGCGCCATTTATAGGTGACGAAACGGTGCACATTTTATAATATTCACAGGCCTTCGACGCTTGCCCGACATAGCAACAACTAAGGTATGCAAACTAGATTCCACATATTGTAGTTCATTTTAAAGGAGGAGTCCGGGCTGAAATGAAAAAGTTTTGTAAAGTAAAGTAAAATTTAACAAGCAAAACACAGAAAATTTCATTAAAATCGGATGAAAAATGACAAAGTTATGCATTTTTTTAGGTATTGAATTTTTCTCGTAAAACAGTTCTTGGCATTGTCTCATTGTCTCATTTGAATATTTGAATATTCAAATGAGCAAAATGATGATGTCACAGTCCCCCTACTTCTTGTGTATTTTATTATATGAAATCCTGTTTTTCTCATTTTTTCATATATTGCGTATACAGAAAATCTATCCCTCCTACTGAAATATGTAAAAGCACTTGTGACCTTGAACATTCCACAAGGATTAATCCCTGTTTTTATGTCCTTGGGGCAGAAAATCTTGATAATTGGTATTTCATACAATAAAATACAAAGAAAGTAGGGGGACTGAGACATCATCAGTTTGCCAATTTGAAGATGGCAAAAACTGTTTCCTACAAAAATTCAAAACCTAAGAAAATTCATAACTTTGCTATTTCTGATCCGATTTTGACGAAATTTTCAGTGTTGTGCTTTTTCGATTTTACTTCATTTTTCTAATAATGCAAAACTCCAGCCCGGAGGAGTCCTTTAATTCTTTAAACAGTTTTTTTTTTTTTAATATACCTCGTTGCTATGTAACATTTAAAGATCTGTGCCGTATCAGGACATCTCCCCGGAGGACAAACTCCGCCCGGGGACAATCCCGGAGGACAACTCCCCCGGAGGAACAACTCCCCTGAGACAACCCCGAGAGGACAACAACCCGCCGGAGGACAAACTCCCCCGCAGGACATCTCGCCGGAGGGACAGCGTCCCCCAAGACAACTCCCCGAGGACAAGTCACAGGGACATATCCCTCCGAGTACAACTCCCCTGCGAGACAAACTCCCCGGAGGACAACTCCCCTGAGGACAACTCCCCCGGAAGGACGACTCCCCCAGAGGACAATCCCCCGCGCACAACTTACCCCGCAGGACAAGTCCCCCGGAGGACAACTCAACCATTCCGGATAACAGATCCACATGCACTCGTTAATTTTTGCTCAATTTGCGAATTTTTTAAAATTAATTTAAAAAAAAATTTTAAAAACCGAAACAGCCATTCATGGAAATACAAAATCTTTGGCAATTTCTGTTTTTTTCCGGCGAAGAGTGTTAAAGTTTGGCAGCTGTAGAGGCGTACTGCTATTGGAACCGAATTTTATCGTCAAAAGAGAGAGATAGCCTATATCAACTTCAATCTTAAATCACTATAGGAAGATTATCTGATTAGATTTTAGAGTATGTAGGTCAATGGTCAGGCCCGTAACTAGGATTTTTGCAGGTGTTCGAAATCTGAAAAAAAGAACTTTTTGAAAGGATGATTCTTGAGCGCAAAGCACGAGCAGAAATTTTTGAATAAAAATGACCCGAAGTAGTATATTTTTACTTTTATGGTTCTATTTTTGTTGTTGTTATTCTTTTACAAACGGTGACGATTATCTTTTTTTTTAGCCCCCCCCCAAAAAAAAAAAAGGATTTTCAAGCGCGAATCGTCAAGTGGAAAATTTTATATCACACCTCTTCAATTATACAAATACATGTACATAATTTGATACAAGGGTTTGTTTCGTTTTGTTTTGGCTTGTTTCAGCAAATGTTTTAGAATTATAAATGTTTTCATCGGATATGTTGACGGAAATACTGAAAAATTGGTTGATATACCGAGATGTTTTAATTTTCATCTACTTCTAAAGATATTTTCATACCAACACTAGTTGCAATAACACCCTCTTATGATAGCTATGACACGGCATGAATGCAAAGCTGTGCAAGTGCATACTTATGAACACACACGATCAGATATAACAATTGTATGTAAAATCTTAAACCCAATGACAATGATTGTATTACATTATTCCTTGAAAAATGACAAAACAAGTGATGATGTTGGAATTGAGTTTTGTGAATTTCTTTTTTTATAAATAAAAATTGTGTTCTCGTTTAAAGTTTTGCGCCCATTCTAATTTGTTTATGGTGTGATTACTTATTAATTAAAGCTTAATTATCGTGGCTCACCCCCACCCCCTTGCTGAACACGACTAGAGATATGTAGGCCAACTCGCCCTTCGCGCTCTTTTCTACTCCTGTAGCTTCATATTTAAGTTCCCCATTTAGCATCCTTCCTCTTTTTCTACATTTCTTTTATTTCTTGCATTTTCAGTAATTTTCCTTTTCTGAGGGTCACATTTCGTTGGGGTACCTCTGAATCTGCCAAACCTAACAACCTTTTGAGGGAAGGAGTAGCCATTCATAGAGTGGAAGGGGTGGTTCCAATGGATGATTAGCAATTAAACAACCATTCCCATCCTCGCTTGTCATTACAGAAGGGTTACTCCATGCAAAAAGTAATGTAATAATTGTAACAGAAAGAAAAACCAAGGGCTTGGCATAAAATCAATAGTTATAAAGCATTTAAAGTCAGTTATCCTTGGGGGGACCTATCCTCCGGGGGAGATGTCCTCCGGGGGAGTTGTCCTCCGGGGGAGCTGTCCTCCGGGAGTTGTCCCCGGGGGGAGTTGTCCTCCGGGGGAGATGTCCTAGAACCATCTGTGCATATATCATAAAACCGGGCTATTAAGGCTACAAAAGGTCACACATAATAATTATCACTCATACATCATTGCAGTCTATATATTTCATTATCATATTGCATACACCATCATGTAAACTATTATATACATGTACACAAAATACTATAGTATTTTATTGTATACTATATAAAAGGCCTACATCAGAAATATTAGTGTTTAACAGATTAAGGGTGCAAAGTTGAACCTTATACCAGGGGCCGCGGAGCGTTTTTCAAAGTGGAGGGGCTGAGCCACAAGTGGGGGGGGGGGGCTTGTGTTTTCATTTCAAGAGGGCAGTATTTTATGAAACCTTTTTAGTTGATTAATTTTACTGTAAACATATGATTTTTCTTGTGTGTAGTACTAATACAATAAAACAAGGCAAGGCGTAGTAAAGAACTGTGATAGCTTTTAATTCCTCAGATTTCGGCCTTCCCTCGTGAGTTTTATTGGAGTTTATGTCTTGGGGCGAAGCTTTTTGTGTGTTCCGTTCCTTTCCGCTGTATAGGACTGAAAAATGTTATTGGGTGCTATATACTAATCACATTGTCAATCATTGAGCATAACAACTGATACCAGTCGCTTGTAAAGTCAAGACTTGATGAAACGCCCTGGCCTGCTGTGCACTTCCTAAATTGATCGCATTGTCTTAGGTAGTGATTTAAATGTCATTTTTGGTGAGTCACTGATATCAAACCGTTCCTACGTCTATATCATCATCTGGTTCAATTCCATATCTTACAGAGTTGTTTGAAGCAAAGGCCCAAGCCATTCTTTCGGAATTGAAACTCCTGGCTAATTGACCGGTTGAACTGACCACTATAGCTCCCCCTACACCTCCTACTCGCTTAAACATGAAGGTGATACCTTTATCGGCCGCTTCCTGAGCAGATAAACCTGGAAAATAAATTAATAAATAAACAAATAAAACAATATAGACATGACGTCAATGCTAATATATAGTAATTTTATGTTCAATATAACAAAATGTAACTGAAAAATAACTTGGTCTAGACATGACATAATACAGGTTAAATCCATTATTACTTAGATAGATAGATAGAGAGATGGCATGGATGGAGAAAGGAGGGAGGGGACGAAGAGAATGCATTGATGACAGAGACAAAGGAAAGGAAAAAATGGGGACGATTAGTAAAAATTGTCATTATGAAATTGTTTTCATTTGAATCGACACATATATTTCAATATGAAACACAAAAATAAATGCCATCTGCGAACATAATTTCCATTGTCAGAATTCAAATTAAATGACGGAAGTTAGAAGCTTTGGAACTAAGCATAAGGAACATCATAATAGTGGTAATTTAATGGAAAGTAATAATATTATCTTACCTAAATGTTCCATATAACTGATGATGGTTTTAGAAAGTGTAACTTTCATAATATTTTCACCATGACCTGTAGTTGATACGGCTCCATATGCATTATCACAATAGGCTCCACTTCCTATAGGGCAAGCAGAAAACAATCAGTATGAGAAAACATAATGCAATTATGTTAACAAGGAAAAAATCATTTATTTGAGGATTAAAGGGTTTGTGAAGCATATAAGTGATATACTGGTATAACTGATATCCATGTAATCAACGGTGTCGATTTGTTTTGGCGATTGGGGGCATGATCGTCGATATTCCCTCTTTTCCTCAATGTGACACATACGATGGTATAATGATCGCAGTGTCCATTGTTGGGGGTGGGGGGTAATGCTTGTATGCACATGCATATAAATATGAAAACATGTATTGTTTAATCCGAGCGTGAAGCACGAGCTGAAAATTTTCTCATTAATAGTGACATAAAGTGGGGCAGTGTAGCATAATTTGAGCGGGAAACGAAGGAGTGGCTTTAACTGGTTTGTTAAAGGGGAACCATGATGATGTAATGGCTATAGATAATACACACATGCATGCATGTGAGTATCTACTATACATACTTTCAAATTCATTATGCGAACGCGAAGCGCGAGCTGAAAATTTTCTCAATATTAGTGACATGAAATGGGACATATATTGTAGAATAATGCAAACGCGAAACGAGGAAGGAGCTTTATCTGGTTTATTAAAGGGGGCCATCATGATGAAATGTCTATAGATAAATACACACATGCACATTATTATGCATACGAGTGCTAGTATATCGTTGAAAAATAAAGCTGTAATGCGAGCGCGAAGCGCGAGCTTAAAATTTTCTCAATAATATTTAACTGAAACGTGATATTTGTAGTGTTACATGACTATAAAAGCGAAATTGATGGAGGGCTAGGGGGCTTTAACTGGTGAAAGCGGAACATCATGACGTTAAGACAACAAACGCAAATCTATATAAATATGGACGAATTCTAGTTAGGGCAATATTGTGCGAGCGCGAAGCGCGAGCTGAAAATTTTCGTAATGATAATGACCTGATAAAACAAAATACTTGCAGCCTCATTGGAGCACGAAAAGGGGGAGGGAGTCGGTGTTTTAAACGTACCATCGTGACGTTAATACATGCATAAAAGATGAACAAAGACAAGTGCAGTTTGTATCTTATGCTGCAGTCAAACAGACACTTACGTTTAGTTACGTCCGGTTGCGTCCACAAATTATTTTCTTTTCTGCGGATCCCCACGGACGTGATAATTTCGTTCATCATATAAACCAAAGAAATACATAAAAAATGAAAGAATAGAAGATGAAATAAGATTAAAGCAACGAAAACGTAATTATACTTAAGTGTCTGTGTGACTGTAGCATTATATTATGCGAGCGCGAAGCGCGAGCTGAAAAATTTTCAGGCAATTTTAACAGTTAAATTGAGAGCAAAGTAGCGACTAATTTGAAAAGAGGGCATTTAGCCCCCGGAGAATGGTGGAAGTGCATTATATCGATGAAGAGCCGAGATAAGTGTTACAGACTCTTCAATATTCATTAATTTCATCAAAACCATCGTGGATTTTTTAGGGGGAATACTTATGCCTTCAGTTTTACTTATCGAGGCACCTGTCCCCTATGCACCCTGGGATCGGTGCCCCTGATTATCGTCAATTAGAATGTTTGCTTGTTGTGTTTTTTTTTTATTGTGAATAGTGAAATATCTGAGCTTCCATTATCCATGTTATCTTCACGGTTTATTGTGTATTATACATGATAACTAAAGTAAATCAGGCACACACGAGGGAAATTAACGAAAGAGTGAGAAAATTTTGGATTTTTGGATGTCAGAAATATGCATTTTAGACTGCAAAATATTATAATAATGTGATAAAAGTGTTTTATATGATAACAAATTTGTAATAGATAGATTTATATGCACATAATATGATATTTTTTTATTTTCTTGATATCAAAATATTGGGGGGATGATTGTACACACCATCCACCCACCGAAATTATTGGGTGGGATGCATCCCCCCCCCCCATCCCCCCCCCCACAATCGACACACATGCATTATTGAATGCTTTGAATAATAGTACAGCAATCAATAGCATGCCAAGGGATAAGGATTTGTTCAAACCCTACAGTCCTCAACTCTTTCAATATTTATTGTGAGATATTTTCCAAGATCAACAACAAAAGAAAAAGAACACTTAACAAACAAAACAGAACTAAGACTAGAATGTCCCTTCCAAACCGTAGTGTCAGAATTTCAACAAAAATGGGCATCTTATGTGAATTTCTCAAAATGATAATTTCGACATCTTACCTATAATAGGAGAATCCCCGACCCTGCCGACTTTCTTTGCTGAGATGCCACCGGTGGAGGTAGCACAAGCTACATTGCCCCAAGTATCAACAGCCACAGATCCGACTGTCTCATGTCCAGTTTCTGGTCTGGAACACACAAACAGCTAGCATGATTATTATAAAAGCAGAAATATATTTAGGAACTTTTCATATAACTTGTGATATCAGTAGTACTTTGTTGTGATATTATAAGCCGAGTAGGCCCTCTGAAGCGCCTTCGCCGACTTGCAGGGTTTTTTTCCTGCTGAATGTAGGAAAATCTTAAGTATTTTTCCAATAATTTGTACCAAATATATACAAAGAGCAACAATATTATCATACACATACATAATTATGTAAGCTGCTATCAGCAGAAGGTCATTAGCTCATATCCTTTTGAAGGCCATAAAGCCCTTTTGGTTCACACGGGGGTTCATAATGTTAGCCCTGTGTCCTTTTTTAAGAGTTTCAACTAGAATGACAACTCCTGATTTAAAGCGGATATCATATTATTCTTGAGTGTCAAAATTTTACTCAATCCCTATATAGACTTGCAACAATGAATTTCTCTTTAATACTGGAGATAGATGATTTGAAAAACAACAATACTGTCTAATTGTTTTGTGTCTGTAGTCTAATTTCCATTGTCCATACCACTCAAATCTTTTTGATAGTGCCGTATCGAATAAATAAAGAGGAAAAACCTACCTTTTCTGCACTTCAATTAATGTAGCATGCTAAGAGAAACAGTTGAACACGTATAATAAAGCAGATTGTCTTGATTTACTCATACCTACTAGAGAAGAAAACATCGATGGTCTTCTTGAACTTGCGATACTCCTCCCACGTCCTCCTTGCATCATCAGTGACTAGCTCAGATGTAGGAACCTTCTTAATTCCCATCTCATCAGCAAACTTATTGGCTCCATGTGCGACAAGAAGGGCGTGGTCGGTCTATAGTCAGAAAGAGAAACATAGGACAAATTTTACTCTCATGATAGGATATAGGTAAATTGACATTAAATAACCATCTCATCAGAGTACAATACGTTGCATAATATAGTTCACTCTCATGACGGAGTATTTAGGTAAAAGGACATTGAATATTCATCTCATCAGCAAACTTATTGATTCCATGTGGGACAAGAAGGGCGTGGTCCGACTATAGTCAATCAGAGAGCAATATTATGACATATATATTTCATTCTCCTGATGGAGTATTTAGGTAGAACAACATTGAATACCCATCTCACTCGCAAACTTATTTGCTCCATGGGCCATAAGAGCTCCATGTGCCCAAAAAAGGGAGATATGGTAAACGAACATTTCAGACTCGAAATTTTAAATCAAGACCAAATAATTAATTAACCTTTTTGAGATTTTCAAGTCCATATAATGTCAATCTTTTAATGGGAGAAAGCTTATTATATCTGAAATATTATTTATTAATATATATCCTCTCTCAAAACAAGGTCATAACGCCGTAAACACGTGACTATACCTTCATACGACAATATATTAGGTGCTCGATATGTATGTAGGCTATACAGTGCGTCCCAAAAAGAACTATACACTTTTGAAATGGCTGCCAAATAAAAAATATATGATTTTAGGTGATGAAATGTACATGTATGGAAAGCTCATTATCCATACTTTCATATAACACCAACAATTCTGAAAATAGGTCATGCATGAATAAGCAGCGTTCACTTTTGTAAATGGTATTGAAATTAGGGTGCGCAGGAATTGCCCTACCAATTTGTATGAGGAAAGTCATTTGGAGCTAATGGAATTGAGGATGATAATGCAGAATTACTGATCAATTATGATGAATTGGGGTTTGCTAAGTGAAATTTGTGAAAATGGGGATTATAATTTCATGCATGAGTGAACAGGAATATGTGTTTCCTATTGTTGCATTGTAACTTTCCAAGGTATATTCAGTGGTGTTTTAGTGGTAGTCAGGATGGGGTGCAGACCAGGTGAGATGCAGGGTAATTTTTTGATCACTTTTGATGATCGTTTTCATGATCTTTTGGATTGTCTGAATGTCCAACATCAGTGACATTCTTTTTTTTTTTTCTTCAACAAACAGGTTGTGCATCGAAAGAGGAGGAGGACACGTTGAGCATTGAACGTACAGACTTTTATTTTCATTTTGCACGATCAGATTCCCCCCCCCCTCCTTTTTGTTTTGTTACAGGATGGACGAAACAGTTGTAAAATCGAAAAGAACAAAATTCAACTGAAAATAAAGACTGACATGTTAATTTCACAAATTTGTGTTACACTGTACCATATTCCTTGACAAAAGTCCAAATTGCTAAAATGACTGGATAGTTGGTTGGTTGATCAATTGAGTTGATTGATTTATTGGATAACAGTAAGACATGGTGATTGAAATAACTGTATGAAGATGATGTAATGCTTGATTGATTAGTTGAAACATTTCGAGACTGGTACACTGTTGATTACGTGATTGCTAGCTGGGTGTTGATTGTCTAATTTATGTGACTGATTGATTGATAGATTGATAGATTGTCATCAACCATCCCAATTTGGGTAAATGTGAGTAGACCGGGATGCAGGAAGGTAGTCAGGATATTTGGATTAGAAACCAATGAATATGAATAGTCAAAAACACAACCATGCAAAAAGAGAGAGATAGATAAGGAGAGAGAGGGAGGGAGACAGGGAGAGAAAGAAAGAAGAGAGAGGTAGAGAGGGATGAAGACAAAGTGAGAGAGAGAGAGAAAGAGGAAGGGAGAGAAAATAAGAGAGAGAGAGATTAAACACACCACTGAAGGACCTCACTAAATATACCCTGGAAAGTTACAATGCAACAATAGGAAATACATATTCCTGTTCACTCATGCATGACATTGTAATCCCCAATTCCACAAATTTCACTTAGCAAACCCCAACTCATCATAATTGGTCAGTAATTCTGCATTATCATCCTCAATTCCATTAGCTCCAAATGACTTTCCTCATACAAATTGGTAGGGCAATTCCTGCGCACCTTAATTTCAATACCATTTACAAAAGTGAACGCTGCTTATTCATGCATGACCTATTTTCGGAATTGTTGGTGTCATATGAAAGTATGGATAATGAGCTTTCCATACATGTACATTTCATTACCTAAAATCATATATTTTTTTATTTGGCAGCCATTTCAAAAGTGTATAGTTCTTTTTGGGACGCACTGTACAACCATTGTATTGTATTGTAAATTAGAATACAAAATTCTGATGTATTTTTTTGTTATCTTCTCAATGAGAGTGTAAGGTGTATAATAATTCAAGAAAATGTCAAAAAATATTTACCTGAATGCAATAATTATATTTTTTAACACAAGAGCAAAGAAACTTTGAAAAGGCTGCTATATTTTGAATTCTTAACCAATATTATTTCCTGGTATAATAAACTATTGCAGTCGTATTCCTCATACTCTGTGACTATAAAACGTTGTCCAGCTAGGAACTGAGAGAATATTTTTTTTTTTCTTACAACGCATCCACTTAACATTATCGTAACAAACGAAATAGGGGAGAGCGGGGTTATATGGAACAATTGTCACAAAAATGGCCGTAAAACAAAAACGGACTTTATTAAAGAAACAAAAAATAATCAGCTTGAGTGTATATCTGTATGCTACAAATGTACCCCATAAAATACTTAAACCTAGTGATGGTTCCGGAAAAAAAAAATCCACCTTAAACAAGACCAAGTCAAGTGTTCAAACTAACCCCACACACGGAGTTAGTTGGAACGTGGCATGGGGTAAGTTGAAACATTATTCATGGTCTCTTAGGAATAAAATTTAAACTACCTACAACAAAACTGCATAGGTTCAGCTAACTTGCTTTTATGATTCCAGTTCAAATATTAAAGATTGGTGCTTGGATTTTTTAAAATTAGACTTCATGTTTTATTACAGAGGATAGCATCCACTCACATACAGGTAGGCTGAAGTCCTGTGAAGTAGCATTCTGTAATTTATGTTGCTTTTTTAAATAAAAATTGTCCAATGTGCACTAATAAGATGAATAGGAATATTTCTAAACACTTCACTTAAATATATGATTTTTTTTTCAGCTGAAACCTGTTTGCTTAGTACATGTTCCGCATATTATGATCTTTAAATGTAATCAGGTTTAATTACAAATCAAACAGAAGAAAGGACTCGAGAAGAAAAAGAAGTACATGTTCCAACTAATCCCTTTCACAATGTTCCAACTAACCCCACAGGCCCATTTGACATTTGTAAGCTTACAGCACAAAAGAGGGACAAAAACATGGCATATATTTATCCTTATTTTGTAGGTTGGTATAAGTGTTTGTTATAATCCAAAACTGGTAAAATTAATTTCTGATCTTCTCTGAGATAATAAAAAAATTTCATGGGCTGTTTACCCATTATAAACATTATGACGTCATCAAATTAATGTTTCTTTTGTAAAAATGACGAAAATTACTCCGAAGGTGAATAAAACAAACATTGCTTTCTCACTTAACGAGGCTTGCAGCACATGTACTGTCTAAAATATGGTGGATGGCAGTTGCTAATAGCAACAACCTGAGGGTAGATTTGCCTAAATATATTTATAGCCGTTAAAGAAAATTACAATGTTTAACTAACCCCGTGTTCCAACTAACCCCACTCTCCCCTACATGTAAGCACTAGTTTATCAAAACTGATATTGGTAGTTACCTGTTCCATCACTTTCCTCGCCAGTGATATGGGATTCTTGATATTATTGACGCAAGCAAGTTAGTGTTCCATCATCCCCCTGGTCATTGATATAGGATTCTTAATATTATTGACGCAAATTACCTGTTCCATCATTGTTCGAGCCAGTGATATATATATATATATATATTTAAAGTTATTGACGCAACTAAATTACATGTTCCATCACTTTTCTCGCCAGTGATATATGATTCTTGACATTATTGACGCAAGCAAGTTACCTGTTCCATGACTTTCCTGGCAAGTGATATAGGATTTTTGATATTATTGACGCAAGCTACAGCTCCACATTTCAGCTCCTTCCCTTCCATAATGATGGCATCCATCTCAACATCTCCATCATAATTCAGAACAGAGCCAGTCCCTATGAGGTAAAACAAAACAATAACTTCATTTGTGGAGAGCCTGAAATTCAATGTATCTGCAAATTAAAATCAGTGTACGGCCCGCCCCCTCCCGTCGCTGAAGCTTGAAGAAAACAAAACACACTACGTTCAGTGGCCTATTCTGTCTTCGAGGATCCTCCCCCCCCCCTTCAAGACCCCGTACGCCTTGAGGAAAAAACAGCCGTTTTGCCATTTTTTCGAACGAACTGCACGACGAACATGGGCAAGCCGTGGATTTGGTTGATGATCTTGTGATCGAGGAATCACTAATAGGGCGATTCCATGCTGTGTCGTACGGGACATTTTGACAACATTTTACATCTTTTGGGTATGAAAATGAAAGAATATTTTCTTGATTGATGGTGATCCTCAAGTAGTACAAGAAGGGGAAGAAGAACGAACACTGAACTTGACCCGAATACACATCATTTTCAATTGACATGGAAAATAGTAATGTGTTGTAAGGGAAACAAAAATAACAGAGAAAACAAAGAGACAAAAACAACAACAGTATGGAATCGCCCAATACTTCTATTATGCAACTGTACAGTTGGGTGACAAGGTTTTCAGGAGGCATCAGATACACCAAAGTGACAGATGATATTCCCCTTGCCTGGCTGGATCTGAAAAATTTACCTGCCACTTTCTTGACTTTAGCTGCAAAATGTCTTACATGTCTTACAAGAGAAAACTAAATTGGACAAAGTATCACCTGCATCAAACACTGGATCATCTTCCAGAACATTGACAGCTGCTTCTACTGCATCTACTGCTGTTCCACCAGCCTCTAGGACCTTATAACCTACTCTAACAGCCTTCTGGACACCTTTACAACTATCCTCCTTCAGATCATTAGGTATGGCCCAAGCACCTCCATGCACCGCGATGGCTGCAGTCCCCTCCATTCATTCAGCGCTCTATCGTCCCGCTACAAAAGTGATAGCAAATAAGGTGAGCATTATTTTCTTTGCAAAATATTAAAAAATAGACATTTGCTCAATTACTGCTGCCAAAACAACAATCTGAAGCAATTGCCTCGTGACAAAATGAAAACAGGTAAACCGGTTCACTTTTGAACATATCTTTTCCAAAATACGAGTACCTAGAATGATACAATATGTATAGCAGTCTTGAAGTTAACAAAACTGAAAACCTTCTTATCTCATCGTAAAAGCTCAAACTATTGTGTAAATATGACTGTACAAATAACCTATATAGGTCTTGGTTTGACACACTTTAACCTGGTTCGTAATACAGGGACAATCACATAATGCAATGTTCACACGAGTGTATCTATACAGTGCGTCCCAGAAAAATGCATGTAAACCAGCTTTGGGAGCCTCGTACTAAAAAAAATGTATAACTTTTGTGATATTCGTGCTGTCACGGACGACGGACCCCCCCCCCCCCCCCCCCCCAAAAAAAAAAAAAAAAAAAAAAAAAAAAAAACCAAGCAAAAAAAACAAAAAACAAACAACAACAACAACAACACAAACAACAAAAAACAAACAAACAAACAAACAAACAAACTCCTGTTGAAATCGCCTTGTACCAAGTTTGGGCTGTAGCAACCTATGACAAGTACAAGTAGGCCTTAGCCTTCCTGATCTATTTATAACGGACAGGAGGTGAAATGCATGTTGCTTCTGCCAAAACGTAGTCCAAGACTATTCCAAACATATTTTTAAGCCAAAGTGCTCAGTAATCCATGACAGCTTAGTATAAGATTTGAACCATTGAATAAAATACGATTTACTCTTTAACGTGAACAAATAAATTGAAATTCAGATAATGAGTATATCAAAGTTGGGTTTACATTATTCTGGGACGCCCTATACAACCCTATATGCCCATACAGCACAAAAACAGAAACATAGGGTTATGTAAATGTCACACACAGAACCATCTGTATACCAGGGTGTTGGTAGAAAACTGCCACTGTATGATGTATAGCACTTCCCTATGAAAGATCAATGTTTAATTGACCATGCAAAAGTGGAAGTGTGTTAATGTATGATTTTAGATTTGCCTTCAGCATTTAATCAATATTTAAAAAGTAATGATAATTTATTATGAAAACAAAGCAATATAAAACAGAATTCAGTGCATACGGGACAAATACATTCAGAACACAGGTGATATATAAAACATACCTGCTTTCCGATGATTACAGTCAAAGAAAACGCAACCTTTGTCATGAGTTCTTCTTGAGTAGGTTTTGACAAAACGAAGAGAGAAAAGAAGCATTGACGGTATTTGTTTGGAAATTCAAAGAACATGTACAATGAAACTGATTTGACGTCTACAGGACCAAGAGGGCGTATGTTAATCCTCCGGCTGGATTCCTATCACAGAGATGATTTCCAGGCTTGCACATCAGTACTTTGACCTCGAGGGAGTAAAGCCTCGAAGTACTAGAATTTCGTTCGCTTGCAGCCTGACCCTATCACTAGCCCGACCTTGTATTACATAACACCAGGGTCTCACTCGCGTGCCAGCCTGGCTTACTGACATTACATCGCCTGCAGCTGATCCGATTGACCTTGAGTTTAGGACAGACCCTGTCCTCAGTTTGAGGGCACAGCTTGTCCTTAGTTCGGGTCAAACTTGCATCCTTCCTTGGAGGTTCACTAGTCTATCAGCACATACCCTACTTTGACACTTTATCTTTGTCGGGGTGGGGGACAAGAGTCGTGATTCTCATTTTCTTGTCCAGTGCAGGTATATGCTTATTTCTTAGCCAATACCGAATTCTAGTAGATTTTAGATTGTATTATCGAAAGGACGATATGACTATAGAAATAATTAAGAAGGCCCTCTGCTCGATACGATGTATAAACCTATATAAAACGAAGGAAAAAGGCCCCCCCCCCCCCAATAAAAAGCAAAAACAAAACAAAAAACAACAACAACAACAAAAAACAACAAAAAAAAACAAAACAAACAAAACAAAACAAAACCATTGAATTCAATGCAACGTCTAGAAAATGTGTCTTATTATATTTTTAAAAAATAGAAAAAAGCCACTTTGACTTCACAGCACACATAAAAATCATTTTGTATTCTATTCTTTAAAACTTCTTTTAGTATCAAATCATTCATAAGCTCTTTTTGCTGACAGATTTTAGCGGATTTTCACACTTGCTATAGGCCTAATGTTCTGGTCTCAATTTAACTCCCTATCCAAGGAGCTGTTTTTCATTGTATCAATATACCGGATAGTAGGGAATATCGGACGGTCACCACATGTCCAGCCCTAGCTGCCAACATAAGATCAACTGAGTTGAAATACCGGCATCTATTGGTCAGCTGGTCTGTCTGGGAAGGTTGAATGCTGTATTCGACAACAAGAAGTGAGAAATCTCCGAGAAAACTACCACAATCTGTCAAGGTAGGAAAATTTACAGCCTGAAAAATGGCCTGATGTAAAAATTGACATTTTAGAGAATGTGATGGTATAAAAATAGAATTGGGGCATGACCTCTATTTCATGCATTATGGACATGTGTGGAGGGTGGGCCAAACGTGTATGGAGCGTTTGCACTGTACAAAGCCTGTGTATTGGGGTGGCAGTGTGTTGAAAAGTGCTAGTCAGTCATTTTTTTGTGTAGGGAATACCGGACACCACATGGATGGTTGTTTGTTTTACTTCCGGGTTGAGTTGCTAAGCATGTAGATCAAATAGTAAGTTGCATATATAATGTATTATATTTATTTATTAAATTGTTTGAAAATTTTGAAATGTCTATTTGTCTTTAATATTATTGTGATATGTCATGATCTACATGAGATATAAAGTTATTCTGAGTGTTTTGAAATTTTGTAGTAAAATGCATATAATCTTCTAAAAATGAATAATGTTATAAAAAATCAATACAAACATTTTAAGTTGATGGTTTGCATTCAAATCAGTGCTTCCAGACAGATCTTTATACAAAAAAAAGGGTAAAAACATACTGTACTTCCTACACTGTAGGGAATGCCGGACAATTTACGATGACGTCATTATTTGCATATAACTGCCTCAACACAAATTTGATTACCTCAATTTTTTTGGAAAATAAAGTTGAATGATGTAGCTAAGCAATGAGAATCTTTTTCTTTTGTGATTTTATTGTTTTCATGTGCAAATGAGCTTAAGTGGCCGGTATTCCCTACATCTACCCTAGTTAACATCTAAAAAATGCGAGAGAGGCATGATAACTTGTATCATCAACCTGGGCTGTCGTCAGAGGCGCTCACTGCATAAGCACTTTTTGGCTCCATGAAGGATAGGCCCCTACATCAAAAATATTAATTTAGTATTAATTAATTTAGCATGATTAAAATAATATGGCACCTCGTATAAAATGTAATGAATATTACATGAAATTGTGATCAGGGTATTGCATGCCCTCTTGAACATAATTATGCTCTCAGGCTGTGAGCAGTATTACACGTTATATACTGGTAGTACATGATTCGACAAGTGGTCAAGTCACACTGTTCCAAAGTTGAGCAAAGATGGATGGCCCCGAACTTGGTCAACAGCCAAACAAGAGCCAAAACGAGAACGATGTCTACAGAATGTACACGATGGCACTCGAACAAAACACGGAGGGTACACGAATGGCTCAAAGCTTTCGTGATCAGAGCAAAATTTGAATTTTTCCATGATCGTGTGTCCAGGCATCCTTGCTCAATTTCGGGACAGTGTGACGCGGGCTTTAGCATTTCTCTGGTCGGACACAGGTTCTAATCTCGGTAAGGTTTTTCGTACGGTGAAATTGGGACGGTGCTATCTGATTGAAGACAACAAATGCACCACGAAGTACGCGCAGTGCAGTCATTGTTATCACACATTTTTAGACGCATGTATCTTGGATTATGAATTTTCAGGAAATGAGGTTCAACAATGTTTTATTTTTTTGTAGGATCCGACAAATTTATGCATTTCTTTAATTAATTTTTTATCTCGCCATAGACATGATAGTGATCTAAACTTATTTCATGGCCTTGTCAACACGACGCGACGTATAAGCTCTCATGAAATTCCTTATTAAACTCCTTCGATTCTCTCCCTCGGTATATCTTTACTCTACATTTATTTTATCGATTAACGTTTGCCATTTTTGTATTTAAAAAAAAAAAAAAAAAAAAAAATATATATATATATATTCATTCTTCTTTTGGTTGTAGCTGATATTGTAACTTGTTATTTCCTGATAGTCTTCCGCTCACATCGATTATAGTAAGACGAAATTACACTTCGATCTGAGCATCATAATAAACATACACAACAACCAATTATGATCGCAATATTATGGACGGTTAGGATCGTTGGTGTGCAATTTGATACTTACATCTTCACATTCATATAACATTAATATCATGTTTTCTACGTTTATTTGCATAGTATTTTTAACCGCTTCATTTAGCAAACACGTTCTCTTCTGAGAATGACATGCGGTATGCAGAGTTTATTGGACATGGTTTTTGGAACCATAATATTGCAGATTAAGCAATATCTATACTAGGAACCTCCGTAGAAAAATAATTAGATTAACCTGTAAACGAAGCTATTTAATTAAGAATGTTATTTATAGACTTGTGATCGATGTAGGTCATTAATTGGCCAAGGCAATCTAATTAGATCGTCTTGAGCTCTGCGGATTATACTGCGGTTGATTTTGATATTGATTTGTGTTCTGGATGGCACCCTATAACTCGTCCATACCTTGCTAACAATCTAAATTCCATAACCCGGACATAAACGAAACTCATTAAATGGAGGTGTGGTGAGGTAGAATCGAACAAAAGTCACGCTGACAAACAACTTCCATGGAAACCGTCCCTCGAAGCGACTTCAGCAGCACGAAGAACAAGCAAAAGCTGCTCTCCTTGAGGCAAGTTCGTTCATTGTTCAGCCATTCCTTGACAGAAGAAGGTCAACGTTCTGTCTAGACGAAACCTCACCAAGCTTTCACTAATCAAACTCTTTCCAAAAATTAATCTACAGAAGGAACTATTAGGCTTCGTGGATAAAGTGAACATGTTAAGGGTGGGTGACCCTATATTCGATATTGAAGAGAACAGCATTGCTAAACTGGTAAGTATTTGCACTACATTAATATCTACCAATAGTCTGGAACCTTCATAAAGAATTTCATCTGACCTTTAAGCGTATTTATTTACCAACTTGTAAACACATCATAATAAGGAAGTATTACAAGGCACTTATCTTCAATCTACTGGCAGCTACATGGCCATAGAATGCGGATTTATTCATGTTTGTATATAATATAATACATGTAGGTATATTTATTTAAGAATTAGGGCAGATATCGCAGTCCCCAAATACAACGTTCGCATATTTAATAGTATCTGTTAAATGAGCGTTTCTGTTAAACTTTCAGTTGTACATGTCGTTTATAATTATACGCATGTAGGCCTACTATAAAAGCGCCTTGAGCACTGTATGCAGAGTGGATTTGGCGTGTTATAAGTTATGTTATTATTATTTTACTATTATTTTACTTACTTTGTTATGTCGTAGAGTATCATTACATCGCGTACTATTTCGGTATTGCAGCTTTAGGATTAGCCAAATACACAGAAGCTTTAAGCGTTCAACATATATTGACAAAACTGTTCTTTCGTAGAACAATATCGATTAAAAAGTACCTCTCCGTGACTTGTATTGGAACGTGATGTATACTGCTCAAAAAGAGATCCGGACTGTTCAGTTTATAGTCCCGATTTTAGAGTAATTATGGTTCATTAATCAATGCACACTATACAATTGGCTGGAGTTAAAAGATGAATGAATAGAATGATTTTGTCTGACGTTATAATGTAAACATTCAATGTTGTATTTTATTGCCCAACTGCCCCACTCTTACAATTCAAGCAAAACGATGTTTTAATTAGCATCAAATAATATATAACCAATGTGAATGTTATCAAATATATCAGGGTTTTACCAATCAGGGTGTATTAATACATATTTGGCATAATTTACCATCAATTTTTTTCTTTGCGTAAAATATTGTTCAGTAATGTTTTTGTTGTAATTATATGACAACGAGTACCGTGTTTGTGCGGTATAGGTCTAATCCAATGATTGATTAATTTGAACAAACGATTTGACAGCAATTGCAACAGTTCAGCAATCAGAGTGATCATGTTAATAGGAAATGACTTTTGATATATTGTGGTGCTGGCACCAGATTGAAATGGAAGGTGCCAAAGGGGTACTGAAGATTTTACCGTTAAAATGTTGAAAATGGAAAAAATTTGGGCGCCCCCCCCCCCCCCATTAGCGGACCTGTCACCACTCCACTAGATTCGAATACCATCGTCAGCCTATTGTTTTCGAAACGGTCTTTTCTTATAGTGATACATGTATCTCACTTCGCGGATACGTCTCTGCGACTCGGATATACTGAGAGACGCCTCCGATCCATTTTCTTCCGTCTCGGAGGCGATTCCGACACCTTTTTTTTTTCCGTCGCGGAGACGTCTCCGATATCTTATTTTTTCCAGTACTTTTTTCCGTCGCAGAGACGTCTCCGATACTTTTTTCCCCGTCTAAGAATTTGTAATTGTATTTGTAGTTTAGTACATGTATGTAGTTCCTGATTGATGTGTAATTTGGCTATTTCATTTTTCGCTCCGTTGAAGCTAGGCATTAATTTTGCCATAATCATGATCGCCGCGTTCCCAGTCCAGTTCCCTGTAACACAAAGCCTTACGATTGATAAAAAGTTACGATTGATTTTATTTCGGTAGCCTCGTTTGAAACGCAGGTACAGTCATGGATATGGATTAGGATATGATTATGATTTAGGTTAGGGCTAGGGTTAGGATTAAGATCATTAATTTTGGAGCACCCTGTCCATGATGAGGCTACCAAGAAAAAAAATCGTAAGTCTTTGTGTTACAGCTGTAGGGCACTGCTCTCATTCATATACCTGTGTATTCTTGCTTTGATCACGGAAGTAATTACAATCAGTCTAATGTTTACTTTTAATCGTTGAGTAGTTTTATTTTTGTCCAAAATGACTGGTGTGAAGCCTGTAGTCTCTGCTCAGTCGTGTCTGACCTCACGGGTCAATAATACTGAAATTACATTCCCGATTTGGTCTCTCTCTCTCTGCTGGATAGAGGAATGAGTTTCATCCTAAAATAACACAAACCAAAATAAACCACTGTATCATGTGAATTGAATTATGGAGCAGTCTCATTCTGACATGTGTTTGACGGGCGAGGAATTGATGCAGAACTTGGTTGAATCAAACCCGGAGTCATACATCGCTAAGAGTTTCTAAAGTCAACATGTATAGACGATTTGGGCACTTGTTTGCAACCATTCATTGTTCTACTTCTACTTCTATGTTAATTCTCATCGAAGCCTGTTCAGCAACTGGATGATGATTTTGTTGAGTGTTGCTTCTGAAAGTTGACGCTTACCGTGCTTCGTTTTTGTTGTTGTTTCATTTTTTTAAAACTATTTTTAAATATATGTTTTTTAATAAACTAAAGGAGCAAGCTGATTGATGCTTTGTGCCTATCAATGAGATAATGCCATCCGAATATTCAACCCAAATCAACCCATATAGACTTTTAAACTTTTCTGAAAACGCGTATTATTGATGTCTGTCCGATTTTCAACTATGCTTAACACACCCTCCAAACCAAACATTCGGAGGAGGGAGAGTATATTGTGCAATCATCAGAAAAGGGTAAGCTTGTATCAAACTATTGCGGCAGTCACGTGTACACAACGCAAGACCAGCGCATTGAAATTTGTGAAAATTGCCGCCAACGCGCACACAGAGCGTATACATAGACAACACGTAATAAAATACGCAACGAATGCACATCGTTGGCGTAAGCGCGCTCAACGAATGAGTAACGCAGACCCAGCGCGTGCTGTGCTTTGATCATGCGTCGTACATGTGACTATGCCATATTTGAAGCTGAAGTCATGATGCATGGTAAATACTATTATATTATAAGGTTAGGATATGTGTCTGGTATAATATATACAAGCCTGACACCGATAATGGTTCGCTCTGCAAATCAGTCATGTCATGTATACTCTATAGTTAGTGATGTATCCATGAACCATATGGGGGGGGGGGGGTGTCCGAACCATATTTGCAATAATCGAAATGGGTAAGATTTTATTTTTATCAAACTATTTTGAACGCTGAATGCCTGATGCATGGTAAACAGTAATGTATTATTTGGCTAGGGTACGATGTCTGGTATATAATACAAACCTGACACATATAAATGGTTCGCTCTGCAAATAACGATACAAGAAGAGAGGAAGGAAGTCATGTATTCTACTAAGTGGCGTATCCATGGAAGGATATGGGGGGGGGGGTCACGGGCAGCCCACTTAGTACTGCGTAGAATCCATGAACCCTGCAGACATGAAGACTAGACAGATAGATATTTGTGTTGTGAGTGCTATAGACTTCCACTATTCAACTAGTGGATCAAGATTATTGTTAGAATCGGAATTTAGTTTGAATTTTAACGATTGACGTCATGGAGCGTGTAAAGGAAGCCGTTTACATTATAATACCCAAAAAATGTATTATACCGTATAAATATCAGCAGATAACGAGCTTGTAATAAACATAGGCCTACATTAAACCTCCTTTCAATACGAAATACAAATCGTGGTGTAATGCCCCCTGCCTGATACATTTTACAGACAGCAATCTTATAATATGAGCTTATTCCTTATCCAGTCGGACTATACCACTTTTGTTTGCAGAGTCAGGTGATCCATTTAGTCGATTCAAACATAATTATTTACCCAATACTTCAGTGGACAACCATAATGTCAATAACCCCAACTCGAGTGGATTAGAGGTGACTACAAGCCCTTATTATCATCATAAACCGCTGCATAAATTCATCATCCGAACACTCTATATTTCCATGTCGCCCGTATACTGTAGTGTCATGATTTGAAACTAGTCCAGAATGTGCACGAAGGGCTTTCAATAAATTCAGATTTGTCCTTTCTCGAGTCGGTCATGAGAACATGACATCCCAAAAGCATCTGTTGATCTTGTTTAGGTCGTTTTTGGACGTGATATTGACAACTTATGAGAGCAAGGCTCATCGTGGGATTCTGATGATCCCAAGGAACGTGGTATTGTGACGTCATAACTATCGGAATGTTATAAGGATGTCAAGAGTTAAATGTGGAGAAAAAATGAATAGCGTTCCAGTTTTCAGTCACAAACGAGCATGATGAATTTGACATGACATCTAGCATGACTATATCTATGGGAAGAAATTTCAGATAATGTATTTCTATTATCAAACAAGATTACTCTCTAATCGAAAGCAATCATTTCCTTTCCGTTCGCTTAACTCAACAACAATCAATTACAGTAATCATCGTATAGTATTCCCTGGTTTGTATTATTGTTTAACACCATACTGCACTTCGATCTGACATCGGTCGATATTCTACTATGAGAAAGGGGGTAGGGTGCTAACAACAGGCACCGGGTTTAACGCCTTTGTGGAAAAAGGGTCTCTGGGACTCGTCTCACAATAGAGGAACGAGCTGGTCGTGTATGGATATAATACTCTAACGAGTTTGATGTGATTATAAAACGAGTACGTAGGCCTACAATCTTTCAAACGTTTGCTTGTGTGCTGTTTTGGAGCGTGTCCTCGGCTCGTTTCACTTTCTATTCTTGCACTATTTCATCCTAGCTGTTTTCTTGTTGCACGTTATTGCCACTATTCCAGCGATGATGTTTGTAACTTTTGAAGTCAAACAGACAGAATTATTAACCGACATGCATGGAATCACTCTTATACCAAGGAACACAATAGATGTTGACAACTTAACTCTATTTTAAACTGTCTGCTCATAAAAAAATTGTGCATTTGTTGGCATCCAGATTGAATATCTAAATTTGAGTTTGAACATGACTTGTACATGTCCATGCGATGTGTGTTCTTGAGGAGGGAGGGGAGACGCTACGCAAGGTCAGGAGCCTTGCATGAGGAGCGGACACACCCAACACTGTTTTGAACTGCCCGTTCTTAATTATCTGCGTCTATAGTGTATTATTTTGTCTGCACCCTTTACCAAATTGAATATCCGAATTGGAGTTTGAACATGACTTGCACATGTCCATGAGAAGTATATTTATGTTGTCGATCTTTATAAACATCGTTGGAGCTATGTCTTGACATGATTAATATAGCCTGCATGAACAGCGAACACACCCGATGCTAATGCCACATCAAAAGTGGTTCTCCAGTGTGGATAAGAGTTTCATGTAGGATCGGCGTTGAGGAAGCGACGCCACGCCTTATAGAGAAGAGGTGGTACAATTTGTTTATTATCGGATACAGAATGGGAGATGCAGATTTGAAGAACCTACTCCGAAGAATATCAAGGAAATCAAAAGGAGGTTTTGAAATTGGAGATCTCAAGGAGATAACTAGGGTATATACAAATGCATATTCTTTAACGATGTTATTTTTAATCAGTGTTAAAAATTATAATAATATTGTCTACAGTGCAGTATCTCAAAGCACTTATCCTTTAACCTTTTTTAAAAAATCAATATCGCTATTATATGTAACACGTTATGTGTTTTCAATCAATTCTTTTTTTAAAATAAGTTTTATAATAATAAACATTCTGGTTACTTCATCTGTTCAGTGGTTGTATTGTATCTGTACCTGAGTTATATTCATATCATAACTTGGAATTGCAAGGTGTAATTTGACCTGTATCCATTATCTTTAAGATTTGTTTTCGCCAGAGGTTGTCGAATATATTTGTTTGTTCCCATCGAAATTTGGATACCCGATAATGTGGATCATTCTTTGAATTCATGGATTATAATTTTGTCATAAAGATAAACCTTCCACGGCCCAGCGCACTGTGACCCATACTCATTACATCGTGTATATTGAGAGAGTATAAAACTCCGCTATTATTGTGTTGCTCACGTACTTTCAACAAAGTATTGAAATCAGTGTTTATAATGTTAAGAAGTCTATAAGATTATTTGGATTTTGGCTATGTACGTGTAAGTAACATCAGTTGCAGCACTGAGGGAGAGTAAACAGAGATGGGAGTATTATGTTACGATTATAGATTACAAAGTTACACATTAGTCTATGAATTATAAAAGTTTTTTTATTGAGAGATTATTTTGCGTTATTGTTCGCTTAACTGTTCTGAGCACATTAGGAATGGTAGCATTATAAGTGTGGAATATGTCCAAAATAGGGTATGATTATGCTCACAGCTTTAAAGCGAGAGCGAACTGTGCAACACTCTCATTGACCGTGTGTTGTAAATATCTAGTCTTGAAGTTAACATTTTGAGATAACTATTGACAAAAACGTGTATGAATTAACCTACAATCTAAATTGTATTTGGAAACTAAAATGTTTTGAGGGAAAACGTATTTGTTTTGCTACTTGGTAACATAACTATCAAAGTGTGAATTAATTGAGTAGTGAAACAGTATGTTATCTTTCAAATGGGCCTGTATTGTAATACTACACTGTTCAGAATGTTGCATTATGGGTTAGGAATCAGGGCAGAATCGGGTAGTTGAGGCCTTGGGGTGGTGCTATACAAGGCTGCTTAAAGGAATTTTCGCAGTCCAAATTCTCTCCCAAACTTGATCTTATTTTAACTAAAATTCAATAGAATAATAACCAAGGAATATATTCCATATAAATCATTTCTTGTCTGACTCTCGCATCTTTTGATAAAATTCTCCATGTTTAATTTCCTTCGAGTTTGAACTAAAATTACCCATGTAGTCCATGTTTGTCAATACCAGTGTTGTACAAATTTACAGACAAGCGGGAAATAAGATGTTTATGACGTCACTCAAACAACAGTGACGTCAGCTAACAGGGAAATATGTTTGTCTATGTACTCCATACGTTTGTCTAATAGCGTCGATTGAATTCAATTATATGACACTATGCATACAGACTCAGTCAATATTGCTTTCCTCTAAGTATACATAAATTGTCTTTTAAACACGAAATTCCACTTTAAAGGGATGAACGCTCAAAAACGTATTTAATATTTACATATTTAGGTTAAAAGGAAAGTACAACTGAATGACGGAACGTACAAAATATATGCGACCTGAATGCCTGAGTAATTCTAATTAAAACACCATCCCGTGTATTTTTAAAGTACACTAATCATGCTAATCTTTATTAAGAGCACTGTCAATGAAAATTTTAACAGATTTTCCGTTTGTGACTTATGTAACACAATTACGATTTCTTCCAACTTTTCTTTATTTTTCGAGATGACTTTTCTTTTCGAGGATATACAGAATTGTACACAGTGGCGGATCCAGGCAGGAAATTTTTTCGGCGGCATCCGGGCGCCTCCCCCTATTTCAAATCCTTGATCCGCCACTGTGCAGCCTACATCATGTACATACTTATTATACATGTGCATTCTTATCCATTAGCACATGAATAATACATGTTTTATTGCCAAATATGACCAATCGACGTATTTTTCTCTTGTTCTTTCAGGTCCGGAAACAGTCCAGGATCAAGACTTTAGTGATGGACAATATCAAAGAAGAGCCTGTTCTGGTCAAAGGTCGCAGGGATCTTATTATCGGAATCCATGAACTTAACAGACAACTCGAATGGTTGCGCAGCAGTAAAAGAGCGCGAAACGAGGCAAGAAAACTTTACAGATTACGAAACTTTTCCTCTAGAATGGACACGGTGGAATCTTTCTGTCTGAGATCAACTGCCCTGCTTGTACTTCTCTTTGCCATGATATACTTGATTAGAGCAATTTCTATATTTATTCTTCCGGAACTGTTTCTTGAATGTTCAATCACCCCCGTGTTTTCATCAAATGGTAGTATTTATTATAGAGAGTGGTCTCCGAACAGTGATGATAGGTCATCAATATCTGGATTTCATCTGCGATGGTTGTTGTTAAGAGGCCTTCATCCTTGTGTGCCTATTTACATGGAATGTTTTACGTTACATGATTCTATAACGTTACCATACCAGGGACAATACTAATGTAAACATTTGAAAGGAAAACGTGTTATTCCTTCGTTCGTTCCTTCCTGACTTTTTTCCTCCATGCATAAAGATCGCACTGCATTTTGTTCAAATGACTGTTCGGGAAAGACAAATAACGAAACGAGAGAAATGGGTTTATATGTACATTATTTACATTCTATGGACTTTATAAATCACCAACTCGTATTGTTGTATGATATATACAGCTAAAATAATAATGTGAAATATGTTTTGCATTGACGAGAACTCGGCGTCCTTGGCTGTTACGAATCGAGTTGATAATAAGCATGTTATATAGGCATTAGTCAGTCTTCAGGTCCGATTATCATGAACATCATCATAACCATGATAACAATTGAAAAATATTCAATGCAATACATAGTGAGCAATATGTTTTTAAAAGCAGAAGTCAAAAAGAAAGTATAGCAATACAACTTTCATATTTTAGCATGACCTATATTTTGAAGATAATTTTATTTAGAATTTTAAAATACTCTTCTGTGTGTTTTTTCTAGATGTATACAAATCTATTAATCGTAATTGTAATTTATTATGTCAAATAATATTGTACACGTAACTGCCCACTTCCACTCGCTTGCTCTAATCCCGTTTTTAAAAACCCATCCCTCATTCTCAATCTCTTTCGCCCTTTTACGCTATCTATTTCTGTCATGTTGTCTTTATACCGTATGCCCTCTCCTCTTCTCTTTCTCTCTTTCATTCTTTCTCTCACTCTCTCTCTCTCTCTCTTTTCAATAGATGAATATTCGATAAGTGCAATAGTCACCTTTAGGCCTACATTGTAATTCAAAACTAGGATGCGTGTAGAGAAAAGCGATCTAGTTATGGGTCCAAAACAGCAGAACCCCTTTTTGGTGAATATATACATCATCCAAAAACTGTAAATTATTTGTTAGAAATGTTTTTCATTTCACCTTCAAGGGTACAAGATGCTTCTGTCATCATGTGCAAAGATAATTCTGTTGTTGAATTATTTTTGAGGTTGCAAACTCGAACCTGGTTTTTTTTCCTTAGAGGCTATTGCAGCATTATTGCGAATCACATATCATTTTAACAATTCACGATTAATTTTTGACTGAAATTTTCACATTGAGTAGAATGTGTATTTTGGAACTAGGAAAGTTTATCTTGTCTATTACTTTGAATTCGTTCGTTTTGATAAAATTAAATGCACCCAGACTGATAATCATGTATTTCAATAAAACTTTAATATTAATAAGGTCGTTTTTCCTGAATACATCTTGCTAGTTCGTAGTTGAAATCCCGTTTTATTATTATTTATTTTTTAATCATTTGCACATCATCTCTAAATTTCTTAAATGGAGTTCCACTTTTGAATAATAAAGTGCTCAATTATTAGATTTGTTATTATTAATGATTATCCGTATTTGCGTTTTATACTTCTATGCCATGGTCATGTACTTTTTGTAGCAAAATACCAAATACAGAATAACAAATGTCATACTATATAATATGTATTGTATTTATTATTCCGTTAAAAGTATTTATTTGCATTGAAAACCGTAATATTTTCTTCAATAAAAGTCGCATATTATGCACGAAAACAATAACATTTACAAGTTTATATAGTCATTTATTTTCCACATCTTGGAACTCTTGTTTTTATTATGAAATGTATTATTGAGTTCTAGTAGTATAAGTGACAGAAAATAAGTATTCGCATAACGAATATTTATTTGCACATACACCATGTAACATAATACATTGAAATATAGATTGTACATTGTGAGATAAGTGAGAAATCTGTTGCCGGGCAAAAATAACCCACCTAATATACAATGGAATTTCTGTAAGCTATTTCTCTTGAACGTCCACTTACATTACTAAAACTAAGAATTATATTTTATCGGTCATATCAAATGTCACATAATAACCAATAACAGTACTGAGTCAATTTCATTATAAAACAACATTTAGGTTACTTATGACTGAAATATCAAAATGAACAATAAATAGTATGATCTTCTAAAAAAAAACTAACCTTAATTGTTGTCTACATTTAAAATATTGGTGAAATAATATAAAGGAATAAAAGTTGTAAAAAAATGTTTTTATATTGATTTTATTGCTTACATTGAAGAAAACGTAAAAGAAAAATCCGAGTCGCAATTTATATTCGATATTTTATCCAAAATAAACCCTCTCATAGCATGATCTGGTTCAACATTAATTGTGTGATGAAAGACATTTTCATAAATATATAACTTACATAACCAGCAATGTTTATCCATTAACAATGTTAATCTCCAGAGCATTTGGGAAGACATCTTTTTATCAATGACATAATGACAGCAATCAATTTGACTATTGGGAGTATATTGCCATATATACATGTATCTTCACATGAAAGCACACAATATTAATTGCAAGTCCTTCAAACACTTGAAACTAGAAGACATAAAGAAAAGATGCAATCAAAATAGACTTTGAATTATAATATATTATTGACAGGTTTACATTCTTTATATTAATTACTAAACTTTCCATATTCTCTTACTCACTCTCTCACCGATATATTAAAAAAAAGATAAAAAATACAATGAAAAAAATACACGTGAAATGTGTACATGATGTACAGTGCCCAGAAAAAGAATACCCAACTTTGAGAGCCTCGTATTACAAATGTATAACTTATGTGACATTGATTTTTATTTCATCTTTAAAAGTACCTCATATTATGTTCAATGATGCAATTTAGCTGCCATGAGTGACTTAGCACTAGGTTTCTAAAAGTCCCATTGAGCTAACTTTGGGCAAAAAAAAAAACCCAATGGCTTCCTGATCATTCATTTATTGTTTGAGATCAGCCTTCCCGAGTCTGTTTACAATGGATAAAATATTACTTGGAGTAAGGAAATGCTTTGGTTGTTTCTGCCAAAACTTGGTTCAAGGTGATTTTGACATTATAGACTAAAAAGCGCTTATATACACGGCAGTCATTATAATGTTGGTATATCATTGAACAGAATACGAGGTTTTCTAATTTAGGTATACTATTTTTTTCTGGAATGCATTGTACATTGTTCATCAAATTGAAGATATTGAGCGAGTTAGAAAGACAATATTGAAGATACATTTTGCACGAGACTTGTTGGCACTTCTTAATGTTTGAAAGACATCACTCAATTGACGCAAATTAAAAGATGTGTACACTGGATCAAACTAGTTGGCTCTCGACATAAAACATTATACCTGTGTGAGGTTCCAACGAAGAATGTTTATAAAATATTACTCATTGTTACCATACTATAGTAAATCAGTATGTGTTACCGTGCGGCTTTGTCTTTAGGTAGTAACTCATCTGGTGGATTGACCTTAAACTGTTGAGTACCTCTGTCATTATCACATTCTGCGATGAATAATGTACGTTCATTGCTATCATGGTCCAGACAATGATTAGTGTTCTTCAGCTGTATTCTTTGGTTTTCCTGAAGAAAAAAGTAAACGAGTCGTGATGAATTTGTATCATTTTGCAGCATGAATGGGATAATCTTACCGAAATGTAGGTCTGTTAAATAAAGTTGTTCAATATCTTGCTTAAAAAGAAAGGAATTGTATCAAGCGTCCAACTTGCAGTCTCTCAATCTCATAACGTCATTTTGTGGTATTTTCCTTTTATATTTATTATTTTAATAATTAAAATCCTTGATACCTCAGGAAAACCGGTGAGGCCGATAGCAAACCGACAACAGACCGTAAGAAAATAATGTTCATGTATAAGCATAAAGAAGTATCGTCATGATCGTTGGTAGGTTTAGGGTTACGTTACCATCGATGTCAACTCGATCAGTTTTGGGCCTGGTCGGTCTAGTTCTGCAGATAGGCCTATACCTTGATCAGGGTGATTGAATAACGCTCAGACTCCCTAGCTACTCGAATATTTTGGACATGTTCAAAGTATCCGTGTAAGTAAACAGTTACCCAGAATACCTTGCTGAGTTTAACTCGGATGTATCGACACTGCTATCAAGTTAGGGACGCACCATTTTGGGTTGATGCAAATATTTTTTTTTCCTTTCTTCTTTGAGTAAAGCTTTTTTTTTCCTTATTCCATTGAGACAATTTTTTTTTTGTCCTTGCCCCTTTAAGGTGATGTTGTTTTACATGTCATAGTTGCAATCAAGGGAACTATTTTGATGGTGAGTCAAGTTTGTTTTTTTTTGTCAGTGGACCAAGTTTTTTTTTTCTCATTACTCTGATGGTGAGTCAAGTTTTTTTTGTGTCAGGGGACCAAGTTTTTTTTTTATTACTCTGATGGTGAGTCAATTTTTTTTGGTGCTCATATAGCAAGTCAAGTTTGTTTTTTTTTTTTGGAAAAACTTCCAGCCCCCCCCCCTGGATATCTAATGGTGCGTCACTTAGCTTGATCGGGCCTGATTGAGTGGACACATCGGCAGTGCGGAACCTACTTTTGTCGTTAAGATTTTCTTTGATGCCATAGTGTGACTGCGTTATTCATGGTCCAGTACATTAACGTATTACATACCTTGTCATAATCCCAAAACGATGGTCCATGAACTCTATTGCACTTGTCGAACCTGACCTTTAACCCGTCTGCGAACATACAGTAATCATAGAGGATGATTTGACCCGGTCCTGTCAGACGAAATCTCTGGTTACCACCCATACCATGACAATAATAAACACCAGCCTGTAAATAACAAAACAAGATGATTATTCAATTATGTAAAAAGCGTATTTAAAACATCTGTTTATAACACCCCCTTGAAACAATTTCTAAACACTAAACCTGGGTCAAGAGATACAATAAAAGAGAAAGAGAAAAAAAATGCTATCTCAAGAATTGTCACAGAGTGCCTGAATTTATAAGAATTTATAAAATAATATTCTAATTTTCGGTTCTAGGACAACTACGACTGCCAAAAATCTCCGCTAACTCTACATCTAACCCTAACCCTATTTCTGGGGGTAGTTGTCCTAGGTGTTAATTTTCAAGGGGTAGTTGTCCCGATACGCTAAATTTCAGTTTGGTACACGATTTACTCTTCCATCCACCCCACCACAGTCTACCCAGTATACTGATGGTAAATTTCTGTTTGGTCTATAATAGAGCAACTTAGTCTTAGTACCAAATGATTTATAATAATTTGTCCTCTATTCATTTGGTGTAACAATCATATTGTATTATGTTTTATAGCTTTTTGGTCTGACAACTATTTTGTATAATTCTTATTACCTCTAATTCCAAATTTTATCAGATCAAAAGAACAGTAGTTGAAATGGTGCAATGTGTAAATAAAATGCACAAGAACGCAGCGCGGTTTACATGGTTTAGCTCCAGTATACGTTCTAAAAGAGATCTGGTTGAGAATATTATTCTTATAAGTCCTTGTTACAGTATATTTTTAAAGCTTAGAAACATCAGTATTAAGCGCCTTATAAATGTTATGATTATTATTATTATTAAAGAACCAAAAATAGTTGCTGCAATGAAATTCACTTTTACAACAGGAATTCGAAAAAGAGCTCTTGCAGAAAAAGTAATGAATATTATTCTCACCTCTCCCCCAGTTTTATCTTGGCGCCCCATACTATCGACACACATTCCAGTATGAGCCGACTTGATCTGGAAGGATGAAAACAAATTGATAACACGTGATTTAATAATGTAAGGTAATGTTTTTTATATATAATTTTTTATTCACTTTTGGTTACGGTATGTAAAGTCATTAGGTCAAAAAGGAGATATCGAGACTAATATTCTTTATATTATATTCAACAATGTTTATTCTTATATTACGTATTACAAAACTGTTTTTATCACCCTCCCTCATTTTCTCCCCTCCCTCTATCTCCACATAATATGTCTAGTGGCGGATCCATACGGGAGCGCAGGGGACGGACGCACGCTATCATTTGAAAACCACTCATTGAATGGACATTTTAAAATCGGAAAATTTTCGTGGGCACCCCCTTATCGGGACTGGTGCCCCTCACCCCTATTTCCAAATCCTTGATCCGCCACTGCTCTATCTATTATGTGCCCTGTAACATAAAGACTTACGATGGATAAAAAAGTTACGATCGATTTCATCTCGGTAGCCTCATTATGGACAGGGTGCCCCAAAGTTGATGATCTTAATCCTAACCCTAGCCCTTACCCTAATCTTGATCATATCCTAATTCTCATCCATAACTGTACCTGCGCTCCAAATGAGGCTACGGGATAAAATCAATCATAACTTTTTATCGATCGTAAGTCTTTATGATACAGGGTACTGGAAATGCTGGCATGAACACAAAAGTCAACTCACCTCTCCCCATCCTTGGTTAGGAGGTGGTGGAGGAAACTTCTCTAACGAATCAAAAGCTATCTCCTCCATGAACCATTTGAAACTCTTAGGGCAGTTATGTCGTCTGAATCTGATTTGTTCCCCGATATCACCAAAAGGTTTCCCGCGTAAATCTGGTCGAGATGTATAAAAATATTCTTTAAATTCGTCCAACCAAACCTCAGCTACTCGCATGTAGTTCTAGTATTAGAGAAAGGGAAAGGGAAATAAGCACTGTATGTGAATCTCAATAAGGCATAATTGTCAATATCTACGGATCGAAATTTCTGAAAAGAGAGATAAAAACAAAACAGAACAAAACATAACAAAAATCACGCAAAGCAGATCTGACATTAATTTAATATATTATGAATAAATAACCATTCTTATCAACCCCTCAAAAAACAGTTCCGTAAAGAATTTGGGACCTTATAACCTTTGGGCTGCTTTTTAATTATCATTATTGACTGTTATACAATTGGCAAGTTTAAACTTTTGCCTTGTATTCTTTGACTTGTATTCGTGAGTTTTATGCATTCAAGCATGATAGCACCATTGCAAATAGGGTGTCATTAAAAAGAGTGATAAATTACCTTTTGAATAGTACCAAAAAATCAATAACGAATAAAACACACACTAAAATTTATCAAGGTTCAAATTATGTTGCGGAACTTTAATTTGAGCAAGATCTTCCTCTTTGCTTTGTATTCATGCATGAAATCCTCATTACAGGTATCAATAAAAATAGGAGTAGATTAACTTTTCCATGGTATGAAAAACAAGAATGATTAAAACGCAACCTAAAAATTATAAAAGGCTCAAAAGTCGTTTTGCGGAACTTCAATGTAAGCAACAACAATACATTTTGCAACTTTTTCCATAATCAGGTATGATGTGTATTGAATCATGACATCATGATCATTACATACAGGATATCAAAAAAGGGGAAAATAAATGAATTTTATAATGGTATGGACTTCAAGAAAAACTAAAATCATGCACCCCAAACGATATCAGGGCCCAGAGTCAAGTTGCGAAACTGTTTTTAAAGGAGTTATTTCCATTTCTTTTCTTAAAGCAGTACGATTTTTTAAATCACAAACGGATAAAACAAAAATAATAATACTAATTACTGTATGGTTTCAAAATGAGTGTATAATATATCGTTTTGGGTAAATTTTCAATGAAGAAATGATTCTGATTTTACCATATGAATAACGCTGACACCTGGCACACCCGAATCAGGATATGTATATGGAACACCCTTCCTATAGACATGGCCAACTCTTGAGCATGGGATGAACTTTAATCTACCTCCACACATCCATGCCTGGAATCACAAGATGGTGAGAAACAAAAGAGAATGGTTACAGGGATGCAGTAACATTGAATGCTATTCAAATCACATTTTATTCGATTTAGCTTATTTTGCCAACATAATTATAAACACTTAGGTCAGTCTGGTATCTCTTCAAAATTGCAAGCTAATTGCTTGCTTTACCTTCGAGATATCAATGATTTCATACTCAAATTTTATAAACCAACACCGGATGGTTTATAAAACCATGTGCTTTTTCCACATGGCACAACATACACCCATTTCCCGTTGTATAGCCCCCGTCCATAGCGGCCTGCTGAGCTAGCAGCAGAGGGTACTGGTGTTCGGCTGTATGCTTGGCATTGTTTGTTACACTGTTAGTAAATGACTTCCATTTGATCTGAAACTTTCAGTAGTTTGTTTTTACTGTTGGAACAATATAATTTTATTAATCTTGATCTAATTGCTCTTGTTTTTTGTTTTTTGTTTTTTGTTGTTTTTTGTTGTTTTTTTTTTTAAGTTACTCAATCCCTTTAATGTTGCGATTGAAGGACCCTTTGATTTTTACAGAAACATCAAGCGAAAGACGCACCTATCTTTACATAAATTATAGTTTCTAATAATAAACGTAATATTGGTGGGGTAATACCCGGGATAATATTCAAAAAGCTGCATCATTTCGAATTCGCCGTGATGATTTCCGCACTTCGGGTTTATATCAGGTTTTTGACCAAAAGAGTATTAAAAGCTATAAAGGAGTTTTCTGGGACGAACATCGACATAGGGTTTGCCATTGATCAGTCGATAGAACACTGGTCTAGCAATCCGGAGACTTGTGTTCAAATCCCCATGGAATCCTTTTTTAATTGCCCATTTTCCATATGATAATAATAATAACACAATTATTTAATGAATAGAGTACAGAAATGCCATCATTCATTAAAATATATGGCACATAATTCATGACGAATCGACAATTATCAAACTGTTGTCATTATTTTTTTAAACAAAAATATGTTCCTTTATTCATTCTATCACTTAATACTAAATTATACAAATGGAAATGTATAGTCTATCAGCAAACTAAAGTTCCAGAAAATACTATATGGTCGTCTTTGTGGTGGAAGAGGAGGGGTGCAACAGTATAGCGGACATCCATGTGAGATAAGTCTCGACCCTTCACGAGGTCGGTCGTCGTAGTGGGTTTGATCCCCTGTCGTGTCAGAACAACAGACGACAGATGCTGCTTTCCTGTTTGGCGTTCAACAAGGAAGAGACAGAGCAACGTCGATCTCCATTAACCTTAGAATAAGATTTGGAGCTTTCTTAATTGGTGAAGACTTACCTTAAATGATATTTCAAAGTTCTCTCCTCCCCAGATCTGAAGACCTGGATCATATCCTCCGAGTTCGAAGAAGTACTCCCGATCTAACGCGAACAGACCACCGGCCATCATTGGTGAGCTAGGATAGGATAAGATTAATTTCAAATTTAAATCATCAAATTATGACAAGTTAATGGTATCTAAAGCCGAAGCAATTTGTATTCCAACTATTGCAGTTATAGTAATAATTGAAAATAATCAGGAGTTTGTCGATAACGCTTGTTGTAAACTGACTGCATCAGCCTCAAACCTGACACGGGTCCAGGCCCGTAACTAGGATTTTTACGGGGGGGTTCGAAATCTGAAAAAGTGGACCTTTTTCAAGGATTTTTTTTTTTCGAGCGCGAAGCGCGAGCCGAAAATTTTGAGTTAAACATTGGAGTAAACTATGCATTATCTTGACTATTGACTCTATTTAGTATCCGCGAGCACGAAGCTCAAAACTGGGGGTTAATTGTGATTATAGACCCTACTTATAGTATCCGCGAGCGCGAAGCGCTAGCCGAAAATTTGGGGAATCTTAATGGCTTTTATTTTTTATTGTTTATTTAGTAATGAAAATAAAGGAATGCGAGCTCGAAGCGCGAGCCCAAAATTTTGAGATCAAGGAGTTAATTGTGCCATATAGAGCCTATTCAGTATCCGCGAGCTGAAAGTTTTGAGCTAAAGACTCTTTTTAGGATCCATAATGAAGATACATAATAATCTTGGCTCATTTTAGAAAATCTTTGCTATGAATATTTTGTGGGCTGCAGGCTAGCCCACCCCAATCTAGCCCAAACACAATTACACCATTTCTTTTGGCAAGGTTAGATTTGTCTTCAGCAGAGGGCACTGGGTCCAACCGTTTTTGTTATACTTATTGTTTGTTAATTTTACATTGCGAAAATTTGGGGTTTTAAAGGACATATGAAGTAAAGAAATGGGCACTTTTTAGTATTGTAAGTGACACTTTTTAAGAAATTGTCCATGGCACTTTTAAAAAGTATAAGGCTTCTTTTTAGGATAAAAGAGGCATTTTTAAGCTAAGAAAAGGGGCACTTTTAGAGTGTATGAAAAAGTGGGGGCACTGTGCCCCCTGCCCCCGGTTCCACCGCCTCTGTTAGACCCCAATATCCTCAAGCGCGAAGCGCGAGTAGAAAACTTTGAGCTCAAAATTGTAGTTTATTGTGCAGTATGGACCCTATTTAGTAGTAGGCTATCCGCGAGCGCGAAGCGCGACCCGAAAATGTTTTAAAAGACATATGGAGTAACAAGGGGACCTTTTTAGTATTAAAAGTGCCCCTTTTTTAAACAGAAATTGTCCACGGGACTTTTCAAAACTCTGAAAGGCTTCTTTTTAGTATAAATATGACTTCTTTAGCTTAGAAAAGGGACACTTAATTTGGTCATGAATAGGGGAACTTTTAGGGTGGATGAAAATGTGGGGGTCACTGTGCCCCCTGCCCCCGTTTCACCGCCTCTGCCACTTGGCCTTATTTCTGTTATATCATTTCCTAAAAATTGAAGATAACATCATTTAAAAATATAAAAATAGAACCCAAAATGCAAACCAAAAACATTCCTGCGACATGGTTTAAGTGTAATTCCTGCGTAATTTTTCTGAAAAAAAAGGTGATTATCATCCTCAAAATAAAAATTTGCGAGCGCGAAGCGCGAGCGAAAGATTTTTTTTCATGTAGGGGGACTGAAAGCAAAGTGTTTTAATCTTCCTTTTTTGTATTTCTATTGAAGTATCTGCTGCATTTCTGCCAAAAAGTTGGGGTTTTAATTTTTTTTTTTTTTTTTTTTGGTCAAGCGGACCCTGCTCGCCTGCGGGGGGGTTCGTTCGAACCCCCCGAACCCCCCCCCCCTAGTTACGGGCCTGGGGTCGGACCAAGGTTCGAATCTTATTCACGTCTTCCTCGTGGTGACGAGAAAAATCGGTCCTAGAGACGTTAATAATCATATCTGATTGATTGGAACGCGTCTGTCAAAACCATATCAACTAATATAGAAAGGCATATAAATTATGGAGACAAAATAGTTTAAATTTCCTAAAGTTCTAAATGTTCCTTTACACGATTCATGAGAAACGCGAATCTAGGGAAAGATGAAATTTGATTTTGAAAGAAAGAATCTGATCGTTCACAATCCAGTTTTGACTTTGTACATTCCTCTACTTAGCTGAAACAAAAGTAAGCTCAATTTCAAGTTTATTCCAGTCATTAAAAATGAAAATACTTACTCATATGGTTCAGTTTGATACTTGAGTCCCAGTCGTTTTCTGCTCAAATCAACAGGGATTCGTTTATACCAGAAATCCCAGTCCATTGCCCCTCGACATAGACCATCGCCTTGTGAGCGATACTCAAATGTGTCAGCTGAGATGGAGTCTACAGTCGGACATACAACAGTTGTTCTATGGGAAGAATAAATGCGCAGCTTGAATAAATATGTATGTGAAAGACATGGAAGAAATAAATATACAAACGAAACATAATTCTTTTTTAATGATATAATGGTTCACATCATCTTGAAAGACTTATAATGACCCCCCCCCCTCCACTCTCTGTAACATTTTTAAAGCATCTTTTTGTCGTCATATCGGTGGAGATGGAGGTGGTGGTCGACTCCTCGTTTTCGAAGATGCCAAGCTGTTTAACAATTTAACTAACTTAGAGGAAAACCCGTGAATCTTTTAATTTTGTTACTTTTTTTTTATTGTCGTTTGTCTAATTTTTTTTCTTGTCGTTTGTCTAAATCTTGTGAAACCTCTCAGTTACTATCGATTTAGATTAACCGAATTCAGTGGCTCAATGGTCGACAAATCGGGAATTTCTACGTTATAATCCTTTTATCGACATCCTTTTATCGACATACTAACAATCAATCAGACAATCATGGTATACAGTCTGTGTCCAAAAAAAATGGTACACTCGGGAAAAAAAAAAGATTGTTTAGGTATGAAATCTTCTCAAATGATGTATGAATGAGGTACCAATTTTAAGCCAAAAGATTCTTCTCACTGATGCACTTTGTTTTGTATAATTTGCTTTTGTGAGTTATGCTAAATTTTGTGCGGCGATGAGCTAATCGAAATTACACACATCTATTGTCTCCGTGCGCTGAATTCATGGCTATTATTAGGGATGTCCACTAAAATTTTAAGTTATTTTAAAGTTGTTTTTGCTAGACTTATTTGATAGAGCATTTTGAAAGAAACATTTTGGTACTTGAATTATCACAATTGGATGTTCCGTTTCAAAGATATGACCCAAAGAGTGTCTCAGATTACCAATGAGCTGCTAGAACACTTTTACAAGTTTCAGACAAAGCCAGAAAATGCAATAAAAGCTCAAGTTTATGGTTATTTTGTCTTTGATTTATTAAACCAAATCATACCAAACATTTTCTATGTGTGCATCAACATGAAATGAGATTATAGTAACACAATTGAGTAGATTATACAAAGATACAATTTATGGCAGTACAAAACTGATGGTTTGACATGTATGTTACCGTATGTGATCCAATATGACCACCGTGGAAAAATACTCCATAGGGCATGTTTCAATAGGTACACCCCTAGACAATGGGCTATTTCATGGTGGTGTGGGTCAGAGCCGAGTGTTAGACAGGGTAGAGTAATTTTAAAACTTAAATGGCCAGTGGTAAACATTGTTCTTTGTTTTTCACCCCAATACATTTTTTGTTCAAAAATAGTGAAATTTTATAGATATCCACTTCTCCTTATATGAATCTATTCCGATCATGAGAAATTCCAGTCATAACACACATCACACAGAAGCATCACTTTGAACACCTGTAGTTTTTATTATATCAATTTTTCCACCAGGAGAAGTTGATCTTCTGGTGAGGTATTTTCTAAGGAAGAAACTGACAAATTAGGAATAAAAATGATTGATATTTACCACTGGCCAAAAGACAATTTCGAAAGCTGTTTTTTATTGAAAATTTTGCTGTTTCTCTGCCTGTGTATTATTGAGTAGGCAGTGCATGGGTTATTGTTTGCATTGTAAATGCATGGGTGACTACATCCATACAGTGAAGTGGAAACCGTTCTAGTGGCTTTTTGCTTTTGTTTGGCCATCCCTACTATTATGTGCGAAACCCATACAGAAGCATGCGCAAAGTACATTTTTTCTTGATTATAGAAAACTGGTCATATATATCTCAAGATCTACAGCAGCAAATGGGATGAAAAATATTGCAGAAGAAAGCCTATTTTCCTACTTTATGGATATATCAAACATTTTTAGAATGTGATTAATTTTCATACTTCAAAAACTGTTTTCCAACTGTACCATTTTATTTGGCACAAACTGTAGACAATCTAGCTGGAATTTTGTTATAATATACGCCAAATACTTTATGTTCACTGCCAAATATTGACATAAACGGCTTTCTGTAAATTCTTTTTCATAATGTGATAATACTTGTTAAAGAAGTTGAACGGGTTCTTTATACCCAGAATAATACGGTTGTGGTTCGGCTATAAACAGATGAAGACTGTTATGATATAACAATATTGTTGGTCTGTTTTTGTTTCTGTTTCATTCAAACATAACCACAACATGTTTTAACTTAATTTTAAAAAATATGAATAAATATGTTGCTGTGGAAAGATTAAATAACCCTTTTTGTTGAAAGAAAAGAAGAAGAAAAAAAAAAGAAGATGAAGAAGAAGAAAGAAAAAAAAAAAACCCGATCAGTGAGTGTATACCGGTACCTATTAAGGGCTATTTCTGTAAGTAAAGGAACGAGCCAGTTAGGAGAGCATTCACAGTGAGCATCAAGGAACGTAACCACTTGACCACGTGACTGTTCAGCACCAAAGATGCGGGATCGAATCAGACCTTCACGTTTGGTGTTACGGTAGAGTTTCACTTTACCCTGGAATTGAGGTTCGTCTATGTACTGCTCTAAACGTGCTCTGAGATGGTCTAGTAAAGAAAAGAGAGAAAGTTTTAGGATTGATAATCATGATCAATCTATACCAAATATGGATTCATATTCATCCTCCGTACATCGTAGACTCATCATGCAACATTAACGAACATTAACCGATTGACCCGAACTGACAACGGCATTGGTTATGTTTAACCCAAAGTTAAAACGCGTCATTTAATTATGACATCATAAATCAAAACCCACCGTTGTGAATTCGGGCTTTGAGGCGTTATTGTATTGAAAACTCTTTCTCATTTGCGGATTTTCTTTTTGTCGCTTTCTACATAATTAGTTCATAGAAATGAAAATGATTATGTATTCTTCACAGGTTTCACTTATGGTACAATGATTACTAGTGGAATATGCACACACAAAACATTTCTTTAAGTTATGAATATGATTTTTCGTGTTTTATTTTGGTGATTATATATTATACAAGTATGGTGACGTTTTTATTGATTATTAAACCTAAGTCTAAACGCAGAGTATGTCTCACCGCTGAGACCAACTCCAAACCAACACCTGACCAAAAAAGAATCATGGTCGGTTTGATGTGAATTTGGAATCGGTTGATGATATAACTATCATGAGGTGCTTGATTTGCATAGCCGTCATTTTAATAATTATATAAATCATTTGTTTACAACATTTTTGTTATCAACCTATTATATTTCAACCTAAATGAACTTACTTTTCTCACTGAAGTCGTCGACTAATATTATTTCATGAAGTAAGTAAGGAGGTGAGTTGTTGATGATGCTATGTACAGTTCTGAGGAGAGTTGACCACCCCTCGTTATGGAATACGATGACTACTGTTGTGTTTGGTAGATTCGTTGGATAATGCCAGTATTTACATCTGAAAGGAACAAAGATGACAAAAGATGAATTGTAATTATTATTAAAAATGAATCCATTATTACTTAAGAAAATGCATTATTACTAAAGAAATGAAAGCATTTCTTCGTTATGGGATACGATGACTACTATAGTGTTTTGTAGATTCGTTGGATAGTGCCAGTAAATACGTCTAGGATATGGACAAAAATGAATTAAAATGAATGCATTTAATTATTGATTAAGAAATGACAACAATTGACAAATTATCTTATCACGATGGGGAAATATGGATAGAATGGGGAAAAAGAGAAAGCTCGTCATAGGAAATGTATGCAAACTATCAGATTAGATTGGAATCGAAATCTTTTCCTCTTCCACAAGTTTTCAGGTAAATTTTAGATAATAACCAATGTGTTTTATTGGATGATGATACCTGAATAAATATTTTGCCAGTAACAATGTAAAGAAAATATAAATAAAAAAATAAAAAATAAAAATTATGCAGTATACGTATATTTGTAACACAGCATGTGCATTGTTTAAAAAGTATACGCTTTTAATTGTTTTTTAAAGTAAATAACTGGTATCACATAGTCTGACGGATCTATCACAGAGTTACTATAGAATAACGAAATGAAGCATATTGCACAAAGCCTTGATCTCCTTTCTAGTTATATAATCCCCGTTATACATCCACAAGCTAAGGCCAGCAACTTTTTCTCGACCATATTATATAGTTCTTCGAAATTTTACATAATAAATGAAAGTTGCAGAAGCCCTGCTTTGCTTTGTGATTTCATTTAAAAATTATACTGGCACCAGTGGCGGATCCAGGATTTCATTACAGGGGGGGGGGGGGCAATTATCGAATTTCAGATTTAGGTAGCATCCCCCAATAAAAATTCCCGTTACACCGGGCGAGCCAAAAGCTACACTCATTTTTTTCACGTCACGCTGGCCGAGCGATAAGCGGGGGAGGGGGAGGGGGTAATTATGTTTTGCCTTCGGCCGATAAAAAAAATGTCATCATGTATTATAGCCATAGGGGTAAGGTTGGGGGTCAATCGCCCCGCTCGTCTATTTTTTATTCGCAATTCGCTTTTCTTTTTTTTTCTTTTTGCTGGGGGGGGGGGGGGCGGGCCCGTCGGGCCTCCACCCCCCCCCCTGGGCATATTTCAAAGTTTTGTTTAAACCACTTCGCTCTGAAATTAAAATTTCGACAAATCTGGATGCTTAGGACCAGCAGCGTTTAGAACACCCGCGCTGGCTATTTTCATTTCAATTTCTCAATTTCATTTTCCCTTCATATTTCTTAAGTTACATATTAATTTGCAGATACAATGAACGAAATAAAATACATACATTATAAATAACATAAATATAAGTGATCAATGATGAATTTGAAGTCTTTATGGTGCCCATTATAAAATGGTTAACCAAGCTGACTTCGGAGGTATTTCTCTTTCCCTCTTTTCTCCTTTTTATTACTTTTTTTTTATAGTAATAATGATAATAACCGTATTATCATCACCATATTCGATTTTTCTATATATTTCGTCATTTGTAATGTAATTTGTTTCAAATCTGAATGCTCGTTATTCGTTAATATTACTATTTCACTTCGATTTTTTTTTCAGTATCAATGCATTCGTATATTCTTTAATTAAGTAATTATGAATTTGTTTACTTTGTAATCTTTGTTTGTATCAGTCTTTCCAACTGTTTTTAACGAAGATTTTTTTTTTTTCAGTTAACCGAAATTAATGAATGAATGTCGAAACTAATATCCCCTGTAACTTACTCATTTTGTCTGATATCATTGACGGCCCTGTCGAGTGCGATACGGTCGCTGATCACCATATTGAAGCCGTATTCCTTGAAGCTTTGATCATACCTGTCCTGATCTTTTGGATTGAGCATGACAGGACGACCGTATTCACCGGGACCATGTCGACGTTCGTCCTCGGGAGGGGGCTCGAAGTTTCCGAGTGTGCTTCTCAGGACTGGGGGCTCGATGATAAGGGTCTGTAATGGAAGATTGGTGCGGAATATATCCATTTGTTTAGGTTTTCGGCATATTCATTTATTTAATATGAATTTCATACACGCTATATTTCTTTTTCTATATCATCTAGATTCCTACCTAATTTACATTCATATAATCTTCATAGTAAGTATCATCTCCATGTAGTTATTTATAATGTTTTTACCCTTATTTTCCGATTGAACCTACATTAAATTTTATATTAATATGACGTTTCTCTTAAAGCAATTCAAATAAGAATTGATAATAAAGAATATTATCTCATAGGAAGGGCATGATTACTAGTCATTTTACGACGTAATTACATTGTTTAATTTCATAATTGGAAGCCTTTCTATTGAATTTTGGACGCGTCACAACTTTTTGATAATGAATATTAAAAATAGATCAACATGGACTGGGGTGAGCTCTCCCATGATTCTGAGTACCCCCCCCTTCTCTCTCTCTCTCTCTCTTTATTCTGATCATCAGTCTCTCTCTCTCTCTCCTCTCCCTCCACCTCTCTCAATCTCCTCTCTCTCTCTCTTTCTCTCCCTCTCCCTCTCCCTCTCCCTCTCTCTCTCTCTCTCTCAGTCTCTCTCTCTCATCAGTTTTGTCTGTATGGGGTGTAGCAGGTGCCATATCTGATCAATCAATAGAAATGTACAAAAGTAAATACCAATTTAGAGAATGAATTTCAACACCTGCAATTCACACCATTAATTGTGATATTTACTCAGTGACAAATCAAGGGTAACAGATGAGCGCCTTTTTTTTTTTTTTTTTGTGTAAGCCACTCATTAAACTTTTATGTATGTGAATTTCAGACATTCGGCTGCGCCCCCTTTTTTCAAAAAAGTTCCGGGTGAACCCCTACCCCTTATTTTCAAATCATTGGTCCGCCATTGTTACTTAAGGTGGTATCTCACTTTGCGGATACGTTTTTAAATGGAAAATAAATATCATAAATACGCCTTTTATATATCTTTTGAGACGGAAAATAAATCTGTGAAAAAAAATGAGCAAAGAAGTTGATTGCTATCCTTCAGGATTATGCCATGTTTCAATAGCTTCTGACAACTCGAGTATAATTGAAGAGTTAACGGGTTTCACGGACGAATGTCAGCATGGGTTTTCTATAGCTCAGCTAGTAATCAAGAGGTTCGAATCCCCATGGAACCCAATTCTTTTGCTCATTTTTTATATTACATATCTCTGGTCTGTTTCCGTGATTGTTCAAAGGAAAATAAATCTCATATATAAAACCATGTTCGATTTTCCTGCATGCAAGTCAAGAAACGTTGCGGAGACTCATGAGATGTCTCCCCGACTACAACCATTATTTCTAGGTCAGCATTGATTGCGAAACAGATGGATGACCATGAGCTGAAATTCTTTTGTTCATGACAACAATTAGATTTTATAATTGCATTTATTAACGTCGTTTTGAATTATATCGTGTAGGCTAGTGATTGTATTTAATGTACAAATGAAGGGTGAATTGTTTTCATATTGAAATATGTTGAAGAAAGTAGAATGTTCTACCATTATGTTATGATCATTTATATATAATAATATGCAGAACAGACTTATTTGTCTCAAAATATCATGTGTAACTGGTTAATATCACAAAATATTCACCAGCATACTATTATATATATTATACGTATATCATTTGTATTTTCAGGTTTATTTTCAAAAGAAGCCAATGGGAAAGGAATGTTACTACACACTTCACAGTTATTCACTTTATGCAGGGCCATTTCTCCCTTTATAGACCATGAAGCAGGCACATTGCGGTAGTTTATTAATCATCCGATGTAAATAAAAAAAAATATACTTTATCATGTTTAAACACACGGTTTTTACAAGATATCATTCGATATGTATGTTATTGTGCACACAGATCGTGAAACCACTATCAGCTCAAATAGACAATCAGTTTATTTGAGGTTAGTGAGTGTGTCATCTTCCTGCGAATAATATGAATGTCTGACCGTTCTTTTCTCCTCATTCATTTCTGATCAATATTGGCAGCTATAGTCTAGGGTGAGCAATAAATAGACTCGGGGTGGGGGGTTTTATTAGATAGTGGGGATATGGGGATATGTGGACCTCTATTATATTGGCACGTCACTAAATCGCTTGCAATAACCATTATGGTTACAATTATGTGATTATCATCGTTGCTATGAATAATATTCAAAATGTCACATTTCCCGTTGAAGCAGATGAATGTATTCATAATTATATATATCCATGTTTTTAAGTGTTGAAGACTGAGCTACAATGGTACGATATATTCTGATTATGTTTATTACTTGGGTAGAAGGTGGAAGGGGCGTCGGCCCAACCTAACCGAATATAATCATTTTAAATACATTTTTGTTTACCCCAAAGTTGAATTTCGTCAGAAAATTATTATTTATATTGATGACAATTAACTGCTCTTCTGAATAGTTAGGTGTGCTTCTACATTTTAATTAGTATCGTATCAGTATAACTGCCCGGGACAATTACACCAGGACAACTACCACAAAGTAGGGTTAATGTTAGGTGTAGAGATAGGGGATAGATTTTTCGCGTGGGTAGTTGTCCGGGGGTAATTGTCCAGGGGTATTTATCCTGTGACCAATTAATACATACAATGAAATATATAACAGCAGTATTATTGAACATAATTATAACATTAAAATTCGTACCTCGACCTGAATTTCTTGTGCATCATCATTGTCCTTTCTCGACCCCCTCCACTCATCGTAAGGATTCCAAAATGTTGAGTCTCTAGATGTGAATAAAAGTACAATAGGAACTAAAGTGATCAGTATGAGACATAATGCAAAGAGTCTCATACATCTCGAACGTCTGCAACATCTTAATGTCATTTTGGTGTCTTCCAATCTCACAGTCACCTAGCGAATGTCTTCGGATCGCAGCCGATCTTATATTATGAAATTATCAACAGTGGATGGATAAATCAATGTCAATCCATAACAATCCAGTCACGATGTCCTGTTGCATGTTGAGGCTCAAAATGATACACCAAACGCAGTCGTCATCCAGTGATATGTTAGGAATAATATAGTATTGAGGTTTTAACATGATCACGCCGTCTGCTAAAAGCTCTAAATTGAAGACGCGCCACGTAAATTACCACGGTAACATACTTCGTGAACACTTTGGTTTAATATCAGCATACCAGCATTTTGATCAGGATATAAGAGCTTCAAACGAACCGAGCGGAAAACACATTTCTGACGAGAGACAATATAATGCTACTAATACGTGTCACTGCTCAATGTTATTTAGTTCTGCAGCTAGTCAACGTGAGTTTAACGCTATTATGTGGCAAGCACTGTTATTCTCTGAATACAATATACTGTACAAAACCGGTGTCTATTCGTCATGAATAATGAGCACAAAGAATGAAATGCAGCTATAGACTTTGGCTTTTGTACAAAAAGCACCAGTGTTTTCTCTCTAGCATTCAGACGCCTATTGACATAAGCCGGTGCAAACTCTGCTGAAAACAAGCAATCTTTATTTTCTTTCAATTTGAAGACGTGGAACTTCTCTTGCATTATCCCTTTTATTTACCTTTCACAACTCAAAGAATGTTGAAGTATAACCATGGTAATATTTCAAATGAGTTCACTAGTTTACTAGGGCCTGAATTATATTCGAACCAATCATTTTACTAAACTGCTCTTATAAAGTTCCGAAGTATATGTCACACATGGTTTACAATTAACATGTAGCTCTGAATTTGGTGGTATGAATTATGACGATGCAAAGTTATTTGAATATGAATTACATGTAGTTGGATTTCAGTCCTGATCTTATCTTATAATCTAATTACTAAATATAAGTGCTAAATTCAAGTGAGAATATCCTGAGAGAGAGAGAGAGAGAGAGAGAGAGAGAGAGAGAGAGAGAGAGAGAGAGAGAGAGAGAGAGAGAGGGGGGGGGGGGAGGGGAGGGGGTGTCGGGGTTTTTCTTCTCAAATTATCGAATTCAAAATTCAAAACATATACCCCAAAATGTAAACGTGATATGATATAATAATGTTACAATATCAATCTAGCAGTTCTCACATTTCAGGATTTTGACTGGGCATGTTTCCAAAAGTCGTTGAAAATTTTCACAAATAGCCTCGCAAAAAAAAAAAAAAAAAAAAAAAAAAAAAAAAAAAAAAAATGAACACCGTTGGCAGTGTACTTTATCTTGATTGAATATTCTTGCTACTTTGCGTGGAAATACATCGTTTCCGTTAAAAACGGATTTAAGCAATTACAGTCATAGTACATATACGAAGATTTCGTTTTGGAGCGTCTGATCTCAATATGAAATTAGCATCTTGACATAGGGCGTAAAAAGTTACTCGTATTCTCTTGACTGCTGCCACCACTCAGATATCAAAACGATGATTTCCAGAACGGGGAGGGGACACAATTTACAGGTGCATTCCCCCCCCCCCCACCTATTTTCATATCCTACACTGGCCGCGGGGGGGGGGGGTCCAGCCACCACTTTTTTCAGCAAACGTGTACAAAAATGCAAAAATTACATACATTTGTAATTTTAGCCTGTTCATCCCCCCCACGTTCGGCTCAACCCCACCACTTTAAAAAACGCTCCACGGCACCTGTCCTAGACCCGTCATTTATGATCTAAGTCGAGGTTGAGCGATCATCTAATTTCCAGATTGTATCCCTATTCTCTCTCTCTTATGTGTACCCATCCGTACTTTATTTTAAAACCTTTCACATTACAAGCTACCTTCAAAATCTCTTACTTTGAAGCATGGAAACAAACCAAATAATTATTCACCCTCCCTCCATCTCGATTATTACCTCCCTGTCTCTCCTACCTCTCTGTCTCACCAACCTCCCCCTCTGTATATTTAACAACCTCTTACAAGGGGGTAACCCCCTGCTCCTACCTTCTTTTCTTCAACCCTTTATATCATCACTCCAAATAGTTTCACAATCATATAATTATTTCAGCTAATATTCATTTCCAATCAAAATCGTGTAGTATTTATCATTTATTTTCAGTCCCAACCAGTTCAGTTTCAACATCGTTTGATTACTTGGGAAATAACTTTTTCATAATCATCACAACTCAAGCTTATCTGTATGCGTTAAAAAAATTAATAAATAAATTTTTTTTTTAAATCATTGTTAAATGATAACCCCATCCATGTGTCCACGTTAACAGCTATTGAGAGGGTGTATCTAGTAATATCTAGAAATTTAAGGGTATAAATGGGTAATTTAGCTAAACACCCGACATAATAACAAAAGAGATAATGTAGACTTCAACAGTAATGTTATAGCAAAGTAGGATCAGATTATCGGACGCACATTATTTAATGAGGTTAGGGAGGGGGTGCAATTCAACTTAAATCCCTCTGTCTCTCTCTCTGTCTCTCTGTCTCTCTCTGTCTCTCTCTCTCTCTCTCCCCCTCTCTCTCTATCTGTCTTTTTTTTTGCAAAGTCTGTCTATTTATCTTTCTTGCACTCCCTTAACAATGGCGGGTGTCTTATTATTTTTTTAATGAACTTTTTAAAACCATAGTATAGAATATATGTCTTCAACACTGCGAGAAGTAACACACTAAAGCATAATAGACACATCATAATATTACTCTTTGAACAGAGTATAATCAACGTACTCAAAATTTAATTGCACAAGGGACATAAAATAAAGTATATTCTAAACATTTAGATCTTGACAAAATTAAACAAAATGAAATAAAATCTGAATATTCCAATTTGGAAAAACTATAATTGAATACTTTTGATCCTTTATGGTATGTAATTTCACAAAATTAATAACAAATTATCGTGTATTATAAAGAACAAAATAAAACCCTGTATCTACATGCATTTACGATCATAATTAATTTCTCAAATAAATATTAATAATTTGTACTTCTCCATATATTTTCCCATTTTCATGAATCTAGATTTTAAAGCAGGCATATGTAGTACTTTGTATTAAAGCAAAATTGTGATTACTCACATGATACAAATTACATAATTATATTACAATCAATTCAAATGAAAGCAATCACAGTGCAGAACTAATTGTAAAGCAATATCATAGCTCTCTTATATAATCACCCAACAAATCCCTTTTGCATATCCAATATGCTGCCCTAATATAAAGTGTAATAAATACCCATGGTATGTTTTGTATTATAAATGCTTACTAACTCTGCTTTGGTGCAATCATAAGACCATAATTAATATTGTAAAATACTAAATAATAAAGACAACAATTAATATTGTGAAAAACTGAATAAGTATCAATTTTCTTAGTTTCCTTTCAGCACAAATGTTTGTGCTGGTAATTTTAATCAAATATTTGAATAAAGTATTTAGTGGCAGGCTCTGAAAGCTTGTAGATATTTAAAAAATAAAAAAAGAATATCATATATTCAGAAAAACATAACATGCATACAGTAGCAATAGAGAAATTATACCGGGGTGGTGTTGCATAAAACTTTTTTCTAACCTGAGTTTTCTCGGGTTAAAAAACTCAGGTGGGTGATTCAATAAGATTAAAATCAATCCCAACTATGGACCTATGGAACTATAACATGGCAATTGATCCTAAAATCGATTTGATCCCAGTTGGGATTGATTTTAGCTATTCTTGAAACACCCCCCAGGTTCCTACATGTACCATACAAAAGATTGGTGAAAGGACAAGGATTTATATATCTTCTTCTGGTAAGTAGGTAAACTTATAAATTTGGATGATACACAAACATGGCAAGTGATCGACAAGACTATGGTTTGCCTGTAAATATTGATAATATTATAGTATAAGCACCCAACATAGCATTGTTTCATCAAATATGGGATATTGGTTCTAATTGTACAATACATGTAATGTTTGGTTTAGAACCATAATCAAAAACTGTAAAAGCGAATTCAAAGGAAATACAATCACCAAAATCTTATAATTTATGTATTAATCAATCCACCACAATAACTAAATGAGGGGCATGAGATATTAAATCGTTCATAAGGGGTTACAATTACATTTTTATCAAGGTCCCAAAATATGTTGTGCCAAAGATTCCTTCTATGTACTAGAGGTGTGTCTACTAGTTTACTAGTCATTTCCACAGTCTAGTCCTGTTATAAGGAACACGTACTTGGGTGCTATACTAATCACATGCGTAATCACTTCGCACAAGAACTGATCACCAGTCATTCGTGAAGTCATTCATAGCTTACACATGACTTGGTAAAACACAGCCCCATTCATAGAAGTCATTTTGGAAACTGATAATTCAAATACAGTCTACCAGGATGAAACCACAACTATTGAGTGTAGCACAATTGATGTGTCTCCTTAGACATGCTAGAAATATGATATCATAAATGCCATATAGTTAGTGGCTTGTAAATGGAAAAGTCAATCATTCTAATTAATTACCATTCACAAAGTAAATTCAGAATTAATTCAGTGAATTTCATCAGAGTTAATTACATGAAAACAAAACTGCTAAACAATCCACACCCAATTGGGTTTTGCTCTCTCTCTCTCTCTCTCTCCGTCTGTCTCTCTCTCTCTCTCTCTCTCCTTCTATTTCTCTCCTCTCTATTCTGTCTCTCTCTCTCATATCCTGTTATTCTCTCTTACACTATCTCCCTACCCTCTCATACCTCGACTCCGCCTTCCATGTTCTCATGTCACCTATGTAGTATATAGTCTTGTATGATAGTTGGAATGGGTAAACTTCTGATACTATCTTCTACTACCAGTCTATGAGGGCCTAGCTTCTCTCTTACAACCATCCGAGATAGGTGCATCAAGGAGCGTGGGCAATCTGCAAATGCAAAGATAACAATCGTAATAACAATTGAGCATTGAAAATATAACAGGTTTCAGGGACGAATATCAACATGGGTTTGCCATTGCTCAGTTGGTAGAGGACCTGTCTACTAATCAGGTTATCATTTTCCCATTTTCTTTGTTCATGTTTTCATATTATATATTTCTGGTCAGTTTCCGCCGTTTTTCAAATCATAATAATACAAAATACTGTGTCACATTGTTATTTCCTTTTTTTCATCCTTTCGAAACATACAAATGTGTGGTAATGAGATTAAAATGTGGCGTAAACTGTCTAAAAGTGATTTTGAAAGGTTAAAACAATTCATCTAAGAAGTGTTTCGTGCTGTGAGACTTAAAAATCACCACCCAAATGGTAAGAAATCAACTCAATTCTGCTGAGAGTCTCATGCCCTGCACAACAACATACATGTATCATGGGGCTACACAAAAAGTTTGGCCAAAACATTTCAGCATTTAAAAAGAAGAAATGATATTTTGACTCTTGAGGATATACAGGTTCCGTTTTTTTTATGGGACAAACAATGAAATAGGGCATACTAACAATACAAAGTACCATCCTTGATATCTCTGCACTACTTACCAACATGAGGCTTGAGTGCTTCCATGATGTATTTACAGCGTGGTTGAAAGCTGATATACTGCCACCAAAGTCTGACAAGAGCATCAAAGAATTCCTTTTGATCTAGAGCATAATCCCTGAGAGGACAGTATCCTTTGGTGTCTTCTGAACAATCGTCACACTCTGGTTCTAGCTCCTGACCTCGGTCTAGGAGAAACTGGATTGCTTCGAGGTCCTTAGAACGCGAGAATACCCTGGAGGGGGATGGATTGAGAAAGGTCAGAGATGTTTCAGAAGTGATTTATGATGACCTGTGCCCTGTAACATAAAGACTTAAAATCAATAAAAAATTACGATCGATTTTATCTCGAGAGCCTCATTTAGTCGTCACACTCTGGTTCCAGCTCCTGACCTCGGTCTAGAAGAAACTGGATCACCTCAAGGTGTTTAGAACAAGAGAATACCCTGAATGAGACAGAATGCAAGAGAAGGGAAGTGTGTTATAAGTGATAATGATAAACAGGAGTTGGTGTCTTCTGAACAATCATCACACTCTGGCTACAGCTCTTGACCTCGGTCTAGAAGAAACTGGATTGCCTCAAGGTGTTTAGAACAAGAGAATACCCTGAATGAGATAGAATGCAAGAGAAGGGAAGTGTGTTAGAAGTGATAATGATAAACAGGAGTTGGTGTCTTCTGAACAATCGTCACACTCTGGTTCTAGCTCTTGACCTCGGTCTAGAAGAAACTGGATTGCCTCAAGGTCTTTAGAACAAGAGAATACCCTGAATGAGATAGAATGCAAGAGAAGGAAAGGGTGTAAAGTGATAATGATAAACAGGAGTTGGTGTCTTCTGAACAATCGTCACACTCTGGCTCCAGCTCCTGTCCTTGGTCTAGGAGAAACTGGATTGCCTCGAGGTCCTTAGAACGAGAGAATACCCTGAATAAGATAGAATGCAAGAGAAGTTGTGTGTGTTATAAGTGATAATGATAAACAGGAGTTGGTGTCTTCTGAACAATCGTCACACTCTGGCTACAGCTCCTGTCCTTGGTCTAGGAGAAACTGGATCGCCTCGAGGTCTTTAGAACGAGAGAATACCCTGGGAGAGGGAGACAGAGTGAGAGATGTAGAAAGTGTGTCAGAAGTGATATATGAGGGTAATTGTTCATTTCTTGAAAGGACTATGTACACTAAAAATGATTGATGTACAGATGAATGCAGAGAAAAAGATATGTAGTTCAGTTGAGTATTTATTAATGACGAGGAATATAGATATACAATATCTATAAAGTACGGTGACTCCTATGGCACGCCTCCAATAGGCAGGAGTAAATACCAGATATAGATTGATAACAATATCAATCTATTATATATTTATAATATAACAGTCCCTAAGAAAGCAGTCCCTTTAGCAGTGAGCCCCTCTGGTTCCGCCTTCAATAGGCAGGAGCAAAGAGCTGGTGAATTCTCACTAGAAGGTAGTGGGAACCAGAATGAATCTAAACTCTTCTACTTCCCTTATATACATTTAGGACCAAGGAACAGAGTAGCATCTCACTGAGATGATTCATTAATTGTTCTTACATGTAGAAACAGAGCAAGTAGTTCAAAAAAAAAATTTAGGAACAGAACAAAGATTGGCAGGTGGAAGGAGAGAGGAGAAGGAGAGAGGTGAATAGTGGTGATAGATACTGAACATTAGGGATAAGAAGGAGTGTAAACAAATGGTTAATAGTTTGGGTGGTATTTATGTGTCCTACATAGGTTATTGACCAGCTTAGAGTGGTAACAATTATAAGGTAATAATGAGTTGAATAATCTCTCTTACACTGCTTTAATCTAATCCCAAACATCAATTTCATTTCTATTGAGTTTAATATTGTTTATAATACCAATCAATATATTTAAATCAATTGTTGGGTTTGGAAGGTTGGGTCCAGAAGAAACTGTTGTGGAAGTGGTATGAGATGGATGGGCCGTGTATTGGGGAGGGCAGATGATGAACCTGTAAAAAGAGTATGGTATCTGGAAGTGGATGGAATAAGAGGAAAGGGAAGACCAAAGATTTCATAAAAAAAATAAAGTAAAGAGGGAAAGCAGTAAGGTTGCTCTGAACAAGGAGAATGCTCAAGACAGAAAAAGTGGAAAGGAGCATCATCATGGCTCAAGAGTCAGTAACCCCTCGTAAAAGGGAAAAATACTGACTAAAATAAATGATGATGATGATGATATTTAATAGTAATATTTACCTGAACATGGTCCACTTAGAATGAGGACATCTAGCTCCCTTGCAGTGCTTCAATAGAATGTCTAGAATGTTAATACTAGGGAAGGCTGCATAGAACGGACACTTATAAGCTGTTACAGGGGGGAAATCCAGACAATTCGCTGATGCTCCATACCCAAGCATGTCTTGAACAAGGTCCTTCTGCCGCTCCATTACGGCCATGGTGAGAGGTGGTAAGAAGTGTGGCCGAGTGTTGCGCACCTTCTCTAGCTGACCAGGTGGGAGTTTCCATCCCGTGTTCACATCAAAGCCGTGCTCGATCAAGAATTTAACAGTTTCTCTCTGGGCGCCCTCTATGGCCAGATGTAGAGGTGTATCAGGACAATCTAGTGTTGTGTAAGTATCATAATGGTCTAATAGTAGCTCCAAGCACCTGAAAAGAACAAATCACAAGTATAAATTCAATCAATGATATCGAAAGCGATAATCGTATATAAGCAAAATCAAGGTCACAAAACAAACAAGAAACAAAAGGAACCAGTACAACACACAATCATGAATAAAATCTAAATTTTATATTTCTGCAAAATTCTAGACAAAATAATATCATCTTTGTGCAATTTGAGACTATATGAAATACACAAGGAACTACATTATTAAAAAATAACATTAAATACTCCCCAGTGATGTTAAAGGCTCTTCTTCAATTGATATCATCAGCACAAATTTCACATGATAAGATTTTATTGCGTATCATTTTGTATCTGACAAAGATTCTGCTAGGATTGAAAGTTCAGGCTCCTTTTGACTCCTTTTGAATCTTTGGACTAGCTCCTCTTATCTCACTATATGAACATAATTAACCTTACATCTTAAAAGCATTAAGAGAAAACTTCATGTAATGAGTGAACTCACTCAATATGTCCTTTGTAAGCAGCCACATGGATAGGAAGATAGCCATCTTCTACTAGAATCTTTGGACTGGCTCCTCTCTCTAAGAGTAATCTCACTATATCAACATAATTCTCTTGGGTAGCGATGTACAATGGGGTAGCCTTGTCTTGAGCTTGGCTGTCGATATCACCCCCTGTAAAGAGATAAAAGTTAAATTATCATCAGGGGATACAAGGTTTGAGATCAATGGATAATAAGATAATCTTGAGTAGTAGTCATTATGAAATAAATCAAAACATTCTTGTTCATACCAGAATCTCAAGCATAGGAAATAAATACTACACACCAAAGGAATTTACAGAAAATTGCATATTTTGCTAAGAAAAGAGCAAAATAAGCATAATTTCTGTAGCTGGACGTCCCGTCCAAGCACATGCGTGATTAACACGGACATGTGGAAAGTCTACGGTATATATCACGTACACGCGATTCGCACCGGATCTGTGTGTGTATTTTGTGCCATGACTTGTGGCGATATAAGTCTCAATTTGACGGACTGTTTCGATATTTGCTCAACATTTCTTCCGAAATCATTATCGAAACATGAATATAATCTTGTGTAGGCATATGTTAATGGAACAATGTGAGGACATATCTTACAAATTTATCTCAAATTATTTTGGCTGTGAGAACTCAAGCTTGGCTTTAATTGGTTACTGGTCAGTCCTTTGAACTAACAGCCAATGCAGTAAAGATCTTGATTGGGCAATGAAATTTTGCGATTGATTTCAAAACTTTGTATTTTCACCTCAAAGCCAAGATTTAAGTCCCGGCCATTTAAGAGTGATGGATGTTGATATTATTCATAGATGAGATACAGATAAAGTAAATAAAAAGCTACAGCTTAGTACCATGCAGGCACGGATCCAAGAAAATCGAATTGAATGCATTTCGGGGGCCCAATTGTCTGTGGATAAAAGCGGCTCTATTATGTTTACGCATGGGCCCGGTAAGTTCATTGTGTGACTCTGGTCTGCGTCCGCTACAGCCATGTTGGCGGGCTTGGCCCACAACTACCACGTTTAGTTTACAAGGAAACAGGAATGGAAGCTTAATCAGAATGGAAGAGTCAATTTTTTTTTTTTTTTTTGGGGGGGGGGATATTCTGTCTCAGATACTTTTGTCCTTAGGCGAAAAAATTTATCTACAGCTTACATTCTCAACTCAGGAATACACAGATCGTAAATAGAAAATAATTCTTTGGAGAATGGCCTTCATAGTTTCCATATTTCTGTCTTATCACACAGGCCCTGGTGGACAACTGTGTTCACTTAAGAGGCAACCCTGGGGAAATAAATTGATTACAATAAATATAAATAAAACGGCCATGCGTTTTGAGGTGGGCCCTTTTCTGTTACATGATATGTTTTCAAAGAAATTGTACTGTTTTTATTTAATAGAGTATTATTCTTA
>CALNVZ010000174.1:51711755-51771273 GCA_940671915.1 Paracentrotus lividus
AAAGGATCCCTACTTTGGAACGGCTTTCTTCCACAATTCACATCATGATACAACTAGTTTAGCTTTAAGGAACAGGGCAAGAATATTTGGAAACTACTAGCATGACAGGGCAACTACAGCAAGTTTATTCGAAGTTTGGAACAGCGGAATGACTTCTCTTTCATTTATCATAGGCATAGCCGTTACATACAGTGGTACACCTAATGCACAATGGGTCATCAGTAAGGAGGTGCAAATCATTAACAGTGCAGATATTTGATCTAGGCTCATAAAAGTTTGCAATATTGAAATAGCTAAGCCTGAGTTTTCTTTTTTTAGGTTAGGACAACTACCCTGGACAAATTACCCCCGAAACTACCATAAAATCTCCATCCTAATATTGGGGGTAGTTGCTACGGGTAATTGTCCGGGGTAAGTTTCTTTTCTTGGGGGAGTGGGTTAATTATGACTAGTAATATGTTCATTCAATTTGCTATTGATTTGCAAAATTTTTTGTACGCCAGGTATTCAAAAACAATTTTTAGTGATAATGTTCTCTTTTTTTTCTAACTTAAAGTCGCTCTTTCGTGCTAGCATCTTTTCGCGGCTTTGTTAATGTATTCAAAAAATATGAAAAAGATAAACAATAATTATCAATCTTCAATATAAAGTAAATTTAGTCACAGTATACAAAATCTGACATCTAAGTTTCTTGTCTTACTGCACAAACAAGACAACATGAATTTGAAAGTTAATGGACGCCTGTTACATGAGATTAATTTATATCAAACAGTAACTCTTGTAAAAGTTTCACTTTTTGTATTCATTGGAGGTAGAAGGATTTAGAAGAAGACTACAACTTATCAAAATTGAGGATCAGTTTTCCAAACTAAGAATAAGAACTACATATTACATCATTTGCAAAAGTTTAAGGACCACCTAATTTTTGGGGTATTAGTTCAATGAGCATATTCTTTTGTTCCATTGAAATATTATGTAACATGTTTCTGTATGGTTCATGGATGAGATTAATGGTTTAAGCCATTTCCATGCAATGTTTTGCCTAGAGGTCTTCATTGGCACTTTGTCTCTTACCAGATGGAAAAACGAGTCTAAGTCAGGTTCAGAGGGTTAAAATTAGTAACCTTTTCAAGAAGGCGTACCTGACGAAGATTGTGACAAGATGTGTAGCAGACTGTCGTCACAATGCCTTCACAATTTCGAACGATGGCTCATTTCCGGAAGAGGAGTGGTCGTCAAGAAAAAAGCGTTGAGAGGACAAATGATGAAGAGGTTGTTGGAAGGATTGTTCCATTCCTGTCATGCATCAGGCGAGCTGCAGTTCCTACTGGTTACAGTCAGTAAGAGTACATTCTCTGACGTTGAGAAGGCATTTGGGTAAAAATAATGCTATTGAAATAATACACAAATTTAGGGTGGTTTAAACTTTTGAAATGATGGTACTGAATTATCGCGAATTATTTGCGGTTGGTTTATTTCGTAATTGCGCTACTGAACGCGAAATTTTCAGTCCTGATATTTGTGTACAAAGAGATGCAAATACATAAGATCAGTGAAAATAACCATGGCGAATTCCCTTTTTAAGCAAATCACAAAAATTATGTGCAAAAAATACAGCGTATACAGTTATATTCTAATTATGGAACTAAATAATTAATTAGAACAAAGGCTTTCAACTCTGCAAATCTTGCGTTTGCTCTCAGTCGTAGGACATCCTCTAGTGCCTCAGATGTATACCTCATCTCTTGATTCCTTCTAAGTCAGATGTATTTTGAGCTAAATGTCAAATGTTAAGTCGTCCCTCCTAAAAAAAGAAATAGACAAAGTGAGAAACCATAATTGAATTTGTGTGTATGCTCTTGAATCATATGAAAATTATGTAAAGAAACTATGGATAGACTGGTTGGTTATTAACTGTAAGAGAGATTTTTGTCAATGTTAAATGATATGTTATGTTTCCCTTGGACATGTTTCTTAATTTGTACTGTTTGAAAGCTATCTGTAGGCAGTATATTATAATAAATAATAACTATAATCTTGTAATTTTACTCGATTGCGCATAACATACTCTTAAACTATTATAAACACCCACCACCCATATTTGGCTATAGCTGGCCTGGATGCAATTATAAAGGATTAAGAATTTTTCTACTGGAAGAAATATATGAATTATGAGAACCTTAGGGTGATCTTAGTGATCCTTCATATATATGTTTAACTGAATTTATTCATTATGTAATTCTCTAATAGCATTGTTATAAATTCAACAGTATTCAATAATAGGATTGTTAATTAAAATTTTAAAATCTTAAATCTTTAATTTGTTTATATGACAGGTTTGAGTCCTTCGATACTTCTTCAGACTGCTACCACCTGCTACGATGGTTGAAGCGACACCATCCATAGAAGAACTACTAGACAACCTAGCTCAGTCAGTGTTTGGACTCTTATGTGATGAATTCATATCGGGGGCTCGGTCTGGAGCCCAGATCCAGTGGGAGGTACGACTGGCAGAGAAGAAAGAAGAATTCAAGAAAAGAAATGAATGAAGAGACAGTCAAATGCAATATCTGTCCCAGTTTCATCTTACACTAGGAGAGAAGAGTATTGGATTGGGGGGGGAGGGTGGGGGGGTTAAATTGATAGAGTCAGCAAGCACAAGCTGAAATTTGTATGAATACGTCATGTGAAACAATACTGGTCCTGTTAAAAATATATTTTGAAATTAGGGATACTCAACAAACACCACTGTCATTTTCCTATATTAAATCTAGAAAAATTCTTCTCGTAGTTTGCAATATGATAATATTTCAATGCCGCACTCATCATACCAGAAATGTAATATTCCTCTGCACAGAAACTTATCACGGATTTTGATGTTTTGCACTTCAAGCTAAACGATTTGAGTTATTTTCATGTCTGTTATGTAAAATTTTAGCTTGCACTTATATTCATATTCTGGTGTGGCAATTGCTTGATTTAATTGCTTGGCAGAAATACAGAAACTGAGTGAAAGCACTGCAAGAAGTCTTATTTTATTTTATTTCTATGGATATCTAAATGCTGAGGCAACAACATTAATTGGGACATCTAACTGTACTCCTTAGTCAGTGAGAAAACTCTCATATACTTTTCAATCACACGTTGAAAGATTGAGTCTCAGCATTAGGGGTGGGTTCTATAGAAATTGTTGACAAGATTCAAGGCATGTCTTGAACAGATTAATAGTTGTACCGATATCTGAACACAAAGAGAAAATCACAATTTGTAATTTGAATCCACCTGTCCTCTTTGGTTCAGCCATCTTTTCTTGACTTCTAGCTCTCAGTAGTGGTGCCTCTGAGAAGGGTGAGGATGTGTTACTTACCTTGTGTCTATGAGCTGCTGCTGCTTGGTCTCCCTGGAGGAGGAAGTTTGCTGAATTGATCAAGGTCAAAGGTGATGAGTATACTTCCTACCCTGCTTGGCAGACAGATGGAGGTAAACATGGTGGTGTTTCGACAAAAAATAAGATCAAAAGCGACTAATAAAACATAGGAAGGAAGACATCTGAAACGTACCCCAACAGAAAAATTAACACCACACTAAGACTATTTCTAGGGAGTATTTGTCCGGGATAATTTCTAGGGGTAGATGTCTCTCATGGAGGAAGGAGAGAGAAGGAGGTGGTAGACAATAATCGGGAATGGACTGGGATGGAAATTAGCAGAGTCTCAAAGAGCGGTGGAAGATGAAATGGTTGGAGGAGGATGTTGGCACGTCTTTGCTGGTGCCCCTACGATAGCAGCTCTGTCAGGATGCCGTAACGGATACAACACACTCCTCTCCTACCCACCCAGTTATTTTTGGTCACTCCTGCATGTGATGATACGAAGCAAGAACATGTCTTTACCTCTTCCTGCATCTTACTGGTTGCTGGAGCAGATGGAATATTGTAGACAGATTTGCGCTCTAATTTTTAGATCTAATGGAGTGTTATTAATATATTTAAGTTTCACACAAGGGGGGCTAGATACCAGCCGGCAAATAGAGAGTAAGTCCAAAACAGGAGATCCTAGTAGAAAACCATGGATGCGCTAGTGCTTTCGTAGGCATTACACCTCATTACAAGTCCCTGAGATAATACTTAAAGACCGTAGGACCTTTCTTCATTAAAAATTATTTGATTGTTTCTTAGCAGGTAAATAAACCAATAGATTAACTCGATATCAAAAATCATCCCGCGCCACCGACCCAGAAGTTTCTTTTTTGCTATTAACTGCCCGGTAACTGATGCGAGAAGGGGTGAACCAGTTTCTGCGACCTTGCTGAGGTTTGCTGTTAGCTGGTGGAATGGAGCCGGTGACCCGGGGAGGAGTTTGCACTCGCTGCTACAGTTGTTGTTACATGGTAGGTGATTGATGGTCGATGGGGAGGAGATGACCACTTGATGAGGAACAGGTATTGAAGGTGACTAGTTAACGCTAGATCAGTGCTACTGCCAGCTTCTTGTCTGCTCATTTCTATTGTGAGAAAAATAAGAAAATTATTACTATTTGGTTTATGTGCCTACGGGAACATAAGAGATTACCACAACTTCTGGTAAGTTAGTTAGTAAACATAGTTTAATATTATGTAGAAAGAAGGCAAAATGATATCAATAGAAGAAACAAGCTTCTCCTGCTATTATTTCCTCTGTTAGCTTTGTGTACTTATTGTGTATTGAGAGGTGGCAGGACACAATTATTGTAAAATTCATAATACTATTGTCCAAATGCTGCACTAAAAAAAACCACAGCGTTTTTTAATTAATACCTGCAAAAGTTCGTTCGCAAGCTTAATTTCAGCCAATTGTGTGTGTATCATGCATGCATAAATAACCACACAGTAAATAGCAGCGGATACATACAAGTTACCATTGCACAAGTGATATCATATAAATATAAATAAGAGCAACTGTAGAATTTAATGAATCTGTTGTATCATCATAAGACTGAGGCAGCATGCATTAGTGATGTTGACATTTAAAATCTCTCAGAAACCATCTAGTGAGATAACCGGGTAGTAAATTTTCACAACCTTAATCGGTTGACAACAGATTATTTCTGGTTATTATGCTGCAGTCAAGCAGACACTTACATTGTTACGTTATTGTTGCTTTAATCTTATTTTATCTTTCTTTTATATATTTCTTTGAATTTCTAGTTATCACTATTTTCACTGCTGTCTATGGAGGGAAGGCACGGTGGGGATCAATAGAAAATAATTTTGACACAACGGACGTAATGCACCGTCACTGTGTGACTGTAACCCCCACATTAGGTGGATAAGGAAATCTGAAAGTGCTTACAAGGGGTTTTTATCACAAAATTAGCATTATCGAGCAATATGGAATTGTGTACAAGCACCTGGATGGCCTTTCTTTAAAGACCATCGCACATCCTTCGACTGGTCTACGATTCCGATTTTGAAGCAAAATCGCTATTTGTCATTTTCGGAAAGTATGAATGAATTAAATTTATATAAGGTTAAATGACTGAAGAGATACTGATATCTGAATTTCCTAGAGAAATTGCAACTGTTACGAAGGAGTATGGCAAATTGGCTTGAAATCGTAGCCAATCGTGCATTGCTATACGTCATTACGATTAGTATTGAATTGCTTTATTTTTAATGAAGGATTACATAGTCACTGATTTGAACATATAGTATTCCTGCGAATGATTTAGAGCTCTGCACTATGAGTGTTATTTTTAATATCACACACACAATATGACATTTTATACACATGCAGGTCAGCAGACCAATCGTAAGGTGTGTGGTGCCTAAGGCACTATATCAAGATTATCACCTTCATCGGTGCATGACATTGCAGATAAGGGATGCTAGGATATAGTCAGGAGTAAATTTTTGAGGCATGCCTAAATGAATCGATAAAGTGATTGAACTATAGTGCGATTTAAATTTGCACTGGTTGACGAGACGCGTTTCTTCATTTTTCTTCTTTGCTAATTTTCTTGGTTGAGAATGTCTTCTGCTCCTTCTTTACTCAGTATTCAAGCAGTGTGAAGTATAATGAATCAGGTCACTGCTTGGTACTAAATAGAAAAGGAGACATAAATGATAGATAATTGAATTTCTATTCACATTTCATACAAAAAGAGAAGCTTAATGAATGAATAAATTTTTGATTTCATTGAATGCATGAATTGCACTTCTTCTTTTTGGTTGTTTTGGAAATACTGTTAAAAAACACAAAACAAATTGTTTGATCCATGTGCATACATAGACATATAGAATTCGGAAGTTTCCTTGAAATGTATGTATAAACAAGCGCATGGGAATATTTTGAGAAGGTCATTAAAAAAATATATCTATCACGTACATTATAAGCATAGTAGTAATGATTACTGAGATATTTTTAACAATCACAGACTTCTGGTCCAGTTTTCAGTTTTAATGAATTCAATTGTATGGAATGAAGATGGTTTTATACAGTCTCTGACCTTTTAACAATCTAGACACACACTGACGACGCCGACAATTAATTGCAAGAGAAGACTAGTGCTTCTACCTATATAGATTTGTTGAATAGTTAACATAGATTAGAGGGTGCTACACACATACAATACAAATCGATGTAACCATAATTTTCAGATGTATATTGAATGATATGATTATACAATGTACAATGTAGACCCTGTTTTGAAAAAGTTATCAGACCATAAAAGTAAACAGTGAGAGCCTAATGTTAAAGATCAACACAAAATCACTGATAGGAATACCAACAAAATCAAGTAAAATCACAAAAATAACAATCTCCGAGTAAAATACATAAACAAAACAATTCAATAGGAAGTTCTGCCTATGATAAACACTACAGCGTTCCTTCCCTCTCAACACATTATAGCAATGATAGAAAACTAAATATAGGATAGTATCACTATTGAGTCATGACCCCAATCATGCTCCCCTGTCATAGAAACCTGTTACGCTAAGACAGACATCACTCAATGTGATACATAAAGGATCCTATTAAAGACAACAATAGTAGAAATATAGCATTAATAACTCACGTTAAATTACTGAAAATAGTCATAACGTACGTAATGTTTTAATGTCCACAAACAATACCTAAGAATTGTTCATAAAATGTCCAGGCGATTGAACAGCTGCATTTTAATGTTTATGAGCGATACGAATTGCTTGATTTTATGTTTACATGTATGTATAGTTTTGTTTCGATAAGATATTTGCTTGTCATGTAATTAAAGGTAAAAGCGTAGTGCACGTAATCTAGACCAAATAGAGGCATACATAAATGTACGGGATGCACTACCATTTTCTCTATTTCTATATTATTATTGTTTGCTTATTTATTGGGATGCATGTCATATTAATCTTGTGAATCAACTTTCAATTAGCTGACCAAAATGCAGCTCATGAAATGCATAAATATCTGACAAGTTCTTATACTATAAATACAAGTAGCCAACGAATCATTGAGGAATACAGACATTCTACATGAAAGCTTACAGGGCTCAGATTTAAATTTAAATTGCAGCTCATAACCCAAAATTACAAATCTAAGTATAATAAACTTTCTAAAAAATGAAGTTTGATATTCAAGTTGTATATTCTTCAGATTTTAATGACCAAGAATCCGCTAGTCGCAAGCAAACCCTGATGTGTTAAAGAAGAGCCAATTGTTTGCATTTAGCCACATGTTAACTGTAATTGAAAAGCGGAAAAATATGGGATATTTAAAACATGAAAGTAACATACAATTGTGACCTAATTCATTGTTGTCATATGGTGTAAATTTGATGTATTGGTATTAATGTCAATTATAAGCATAAGAAAGGAACACAATCATACTACTATTAGTAGAAGTTTGATATCATAGTCATAGGATAAGTGTGTGCAACAAACATGAAGTCACTTTTCATAGCAAGTGACACTTTTAATCAGAAATATAATAGCATTGTTTCATCACTTTCCCCATTATCTATTTTTTGCTGTCTTGAGATTGAATAAGGAAAGAAATATAAGTAAACAAGACAGAAAAAATCAGTCACCTTGTTTAATATATACAAACACCATATTGACATAATTTTTTCCTGATTTGACCCTACTGCATAAAACATGTGTGGACCAAATAAGCTACAGCCTCACACTTAAAGAGTTTTCTTTCGGAACACATGAAGAAACATGTTAATTCAGGGGAATTGGGCACGATGGGCCACAAACACTTTGAAATAAATAGAAAATTACCCGCTTTATATACATGTAGAACCCAAAAATGAATTTAGGTGCCTATTGGAAAAAAAGAGTATTGTTTTAAGATCGTCCATAACATACTAGCATGATTTCTGAATATAAATTGGGGCCGGACATGAGAAACAGAACATTGAGATTCCAGACATTCAATTATTCTAGCAAGGATTATGCACGTAGGGTTGATATAGGCTATAAATGGCAATGCAGGATTAAAACAATATTACAGCTTAATAATGTACTCCATTCAGTACCCAACATATCAACAGAAGGATTATCATAATACATTTCCGCTAAGAGCAACAAAGGTCTAAAACTCATACACTAGAACTTTGAAGATTTGATCCATATAGGGACTAAATCCACTTTTAGAAAAATTGAATTATTGATCTGACCATTGTTACGGCAAAATTAGATCTAAATTAAGAGCATTATTAAATGCACCTAAAAATCAATTTCCATAGAACTTGCACTAAAAATTTGGCAAACAAATCTTTTCTCAGAAATTAAAAAAAGTGTGTCTTAGCATTTTGGAATCAATTCTTCATATACATGTATGTCAACACACACACAAAAAAAAGAGTCAAAATCCTTTCTGCTCTTGCGGTTATACGCTCAACACCATTAATTTTTCCATATCACAAGTACTAGAACACGCAAGCAATTTTTATGCCAAAACACACCATAGGCTCAACTAACTTCACACGGATGCAGACCAGCTGCCAACTAGAAACCAATTAAAATTGCTAGTTGATTTGACTGCAGTTAGATTAAAATACAGAACTCACCCCTACAGTGTAGATGTAGTGGGCATGCAATTACATTAGTAAGAATATTCAGGTTGGTTTCGTTAGGTGGGAGACTGTATAGAGAGCAGTAAATCAGACATTATAAGTTGTGCAAATTAATTGAATGCATTCGTAACGGAGCTACTGTGAGACTAATGAAAAAAAAAATATTCTTGAAAAATTCATTGTTAAAATAAAAGACCCTTTAAACACTTGTGAGAAATTACAAGATTTTCATTCTTTACTGTCGCAATGTTTACTTCTTCAAATCTAAGACTTTAATTTGATCAAGATTCTAAAATTGAAAATGAGCAGAATTACAAGTTAAATACAAATAAATTACTACTCATTTTATTGAAAATTTGAATTTTATACCCAGTTCAAGATTTATATCTTTGAAAATTATTTCTTTCAGCAGCCATCAGTCTTGAAGTGTTTTATAGTAATATAATGCTTTTCTAAAAACTGAATAACTGTGCACCCAAATTACTCCCTTTTCATTTCCTTACCACTAAATTTTGGGCAGATCAAGATTACTCTAGAAAAAAAGTAATTAAATTTAAATTTTTAACCATATTAAACATAGTACTACATTCCCCTTACTACAAATATATTAATAAAAAAAAAAATATTTTGGCAAGAGCAATAAAGTCTAGATCATTTTATCCCTTTTATCGTGTAATCAATGGTCTGTACATTTCATCTAGGAATATCTATCTTGAAATCAATGTAAATCTACGTTTATAGAATTCAAGGCTCTCAAGGCATTTAACAAAGTTCTTTATATGTTATCATTAAACTTTAAAAAGATATCAATTATTTCTAAGCCAATTTTAGTTTGGAGAATATTATAATCACTGTAAAGCTGAATGATATGGTACAAAAGATTGGGTGTATAACATCATGGTAGTACGGATCCAATCCGCATCACATTGAATCTATCTCTGTGGTATGAATAAGCCAATAAATAAAATTCTCAAAATATAATGTGTGGACTTAGTCCAGAATTATAATAACACATTATAATAAACGTAGCATGTACAAGGCAGAATACACATTTTAGAGTGAAAAGCGTTCAAACAGACGAAAGAACAAACGATAATACTTGTAGTCTGTTCTTATAAAAGTGGATTGTCTACTTGCAGACGTAATAAATTCTTGATGAAAATTCATACTCAAATTGGACTTATTGGTTTCACTAAAAATTATACCGCAATCTCAGTTCGGAGAAATATGACAAGAGAAGTAAAAGATAATTATTTTCCTGCTTCCAATTATAGTACTGATAGGCAGTTTTTTTTATTATTTATTATTACAATTTATAGATATTTCTTCCTAGGACATACATGTACATGTAGTAAAAGTTATTAAACAACCTGTTGACATGAAAAATTTACTTTTTCAATATTTGGAATCCGATGCATACATTAGCTGTTGCTAGTCACAAACAATGGACTGACCTCTGGTAATCGTGTTGTCTTTACACATGATCCGAACAAGAGTTGCTTTCCATTCTATTGAATGAAAGCTTTTTCCTCGTCAACAGCCCAGGACAACATCTCTCCTCGTTCGGATCAAATCAAATTCAAGAGAGACGAATAGAAGAGAAAAAGGAGACTAAAGTATACCTATATTCATGAGCACTGTTGATTATTAAAAATGTACTTGTCTTTCATTTATTATTTTTGTTATTGTACAACGTACATGTAACGGGTACGCTTAAATATTTTTCTTCAGATGGCCACAGAGACATACAATATGAATCCACAGTGATAGTTTAAGGCTTCATTTAGTGGCATTCACCCTCTAAGACTGCTGCTAAATTCATGCCACAGTACATGTACATTCAAGTCAAGTACAAATGTTTTTATTCTATGGTATACATGAAAATTACTAATATCACTGCCATTCTTGGGAATTTCAATGTTGTTGTTACATCTGTGTATATCTTAAAAGGTATGTGACAATGGAATAATTGTGATTATTACTAAACCTCATAAAGAAATGCTGTCATAAGCAGTACTTGAAGGGCATTACAATGCACAATGTACAATGAGAAAAGACAGGGATAGTCCGGTGTCATGTACAAACTGCGTGCAACACACAAATCAGGAGAAATGTCAACTTGAAGAAAAAAAACATGACAATTGCAATCAATAGGAACATCGCAAATTATTAGAAACTATGAATTAGAAATCTCTCACTCGTAATGTCAACAAACAAGTACATTAACATAGCTATCAACAAGCCTTTTTAAATGAAAACATATTTCGCGTACATCTCTAGCAAAGACAAAACCGTGATGTGGACCATTCCTGGTTCGTTAGATACGGAACACTCAGTGACTAGTAGTGCTCAAATAGACAAGGATGAAGTCACGTTTGAAAAATCAGGCACATTCATTGACTCACGAGGAGTAAAGAGCTAGGATCATAAATATTTGACATGGTTGGGTCACTGAGACAGGAGATGATATTAAAACGGACTGGATGTTGAAGCATTGAGGGAGTCACATTATTTGAGATTGTTGTTGGGAACACTCTCCCTCGTGCATGTCCCTGAATTCAAAGTTCATCATAGATGTTGTCTTTAATACAGATGGTGTCGATACGCAGTTCATCAGCGATTTCTCTCTGAGCTTCTCTCTCCACTATAAACTCTACATCAGCCTCAATAATCGTACTGTACACTGTACATATCTATAGAGATCTTTATAAATGAAAGGGCATAAAAATGTGCGCTGAGCGTACATAGACCTACATTTCAGGGTGCTTCGTTCTAAATCACACAATCCTACTGTGTACAGTACCTATGGTGGATATGCGACAGACAAAGTTGAAACATTCATCATTGTATTTGCCTTGCTGCATAATAGCGCTTTCAAAAAGAATCTATTATATGTATAAGATGGGTAGCCATACATGTAATAAGCACATATAAGTGAACTTGTAAAAAATACTTGCAAGTCTGTTGCAGTAGATGAGTCTGAATCCTAAGAACACATGCTACATGTATGTTACTTTTATGTTTAAGGAACGTATATAGAAGAATATGGGGAAATCACCTTATTTCGGACTGAATAATTACTCCAATCAGACGCTGGCGTGTTGCTAATCTAGCGCAACCGTCTGATTTATCTTCATGTGGAACTACTAACCATGATTCGAGTAAATCTAACCTATGTTTTGTTTTGAAATCGACATTAACAAGTCTTCTTTGAATTTATACGAAGAGCCGTTGAGATACTATATAACTAAAATTGGTTGAGGACTCGAAATCGAAGCTACTGACCCTATTTACTGACTGAATTCTGGTTCAATTCTCATTTCGTGCTGTCCGAATGTTAATCCCCAGGTAGGCCAACCATTGCGTAACACTGTCGTGTAGAGTCAATGGGCTCAGGAAATCAGCATCCCACACTATTTCCGACTTTCAGGGGCCTTTTATTAAGTATACATGTAGTGACACACATGCTACAGCCATTTGAAATGATCTAAATATATGGTAAAGGTAGATAGAGGGCCCAGGTGATGTGTAGGGTCTACTGCAGGCCAAAGTAGTGTACATTCCGAAGTACAAAGTCCATACATTTTGCCACCCTACAATGTTAGCGTGTAACAATATTAAATGTTGAAGGTATAGTACAGTATTTAATTTCCCCAAAAAGTTAAAATATAAATTTCTTACGCTCTCCTTCTTTCTGTGGTATTTCATCTCCTATTTCTCAAAACATCATAACATTCGTAGCAATAACTACTCCCCACATACTTGTAAACAGCTGGCAAGATTATACTTCAATACTTCTATCTGGAAGGCTACATTCCCTCGATACCAACTATTAGATTAGCGCAAAGGGGAGTGGAATGCAATGATAGACCTAGACTATCATATTACTTCTTTGGCATGGATACAATTGTGGATATTATTCAGTCAATTTTTCTACTCTGCTCAATACGTTTATACCAAGGTAACACGGAGAGTTGACGTGGTCGGTAGTAACAAAGGTTGAAATGGGCTCAATGCCATAAGCAATAATTCTGTTTTATTCTGCAATTGTTTGATGTTCTTATGTGGCCATTGCACTTCTGACTGTGTTACTATATTGTACCTGAAATCGAGACTTCAAACTCCTTGCCTGAATATTAAATCAATCTCTGAGTTAACTTAAAGAAATAATAATTAATAACAGGCTTCATTAACGGCGAATTGTTTTCATCAGCATTCTCAGATTGCCAGCAAAATATTGATGAACTGACTAATGACTATTCTTGCTTATTTCATTTGTTCTTACAAATTGCAAGCAGCATTTTTCATGTATTATTATGTAGTATCCTAGTATTTTAAACAGTTTAAATCAAGCTGTGCAAATGCACTTCTTCTTGTATAACTGTACACTATGTAACCCCCACATTACCACTAGTAATACACCAGCTGAGCTCAATTCTTCAATGTGTGTTCTTGCAACATTCTATTCAACTTCTACAGTTCCTTTGCAGCAGACATTTTCAATGGTTAGCATAGTAGACTAGCTACATGCTTATGTTATGTTGGATAACAACATGGTACAGTTACAGAATTATCCCATGCCATTCTACCACCACCAACAAAAGTAAAATAATTATCTAACCAAACAAAGAGAAACATGAAGTTGACAACAGACTTACTTTGCCATATTTCCATAAAAAGATCAAACTCTGGACAAACTGATGCTATCCAACCAAGAATGCACTTACAGTATGGGCCTGTGCGCTGGCCTCCTAATCCTGCCATACTGACCAAAACAAGATTCTTTCCCTGAAGCCTAGCTGCCCTGCAATAGTGTGCTCTCCCTATTAGCACTATCCCCACGCAGCAATCGCTTGTTACTACAACGCTGGTCTTCGATCTAAATACCAAAGATATGCATGCATTTATACACCAGGTTAAATGCTACACTCTCATTGCTGCAGCCGTGGTGTATGCATCATATATCCTTTGACGATATCCCTCTAATCTACACTTCTTACTAAGGGAAAACAAATCCACACAGTCTCCCTCATGCATACGGTTCTCCTCACGTGTTTGAGGATGAAGTACTGTCGAATGATGACAACTTCTATGAGGTGCACCACCATCTGTATAAAAAATAATAGAGTACTGAAGATTCAAGCATAACTCTAAAGACTAGTACCATAATAAGATGGATCTATTGGGTAGTGGAAAGTTTAGAAGCTTTCACTGTATCAAATCCTTGCAAAACAAAAAGTGCTTTAACTTGAAATGTCAATATCAAATGCAGTGCTCAATCCATTTCACAGCATAAAAACCTCTTTTTTGGATTTTTAGTACAAGCAGTGCAACATACAAAAAATGGTGTTGTTATACAGACAGCATGCAGGCCAGCAATGAAATGTGATTTATTGAGATATTCTAACTGGGTACACCGCTTACTGACTGCACCACACACAGAGTTACATATTTTCTAACATAACTGATAAATGAATCAAAACAATCCTTAAAGATAGAGAATGATTATTACTCGTTGATGTATTTAAAACAACAAAATTAATTTACTGGTAAACGTAAATACTTAGCTCATCTCTGGACTGTAGATGTAAATCTTTGCAACCAGACTAGGCCAATTAAAAATGATCTAGTTCTCGTCCCCGCCCGTTCCTTTTTACGCGCTCCTTTTTTTGATATTTATGATATTTTTTTTTAAAAGAAGAAAGATGCAATTAAAAAAGGTATAAAAATACATTTCATGTTGTGTGTATTCTCCTTGAAGCCTTTTGCTACAAAATAGGCTTTTTCTGACAGTTTGTTTGCGGTTGCATGCCAATTATGAATATTTAAGAGGATAAATTTTGCCCTAACTTCGTATATCTATCTAGATCTATTTATGCAGAGAACACAATCTCGATCGGAATTGACATCACGTTCTATATCGCGATCCAAAATACCGATGAAAATAGACATAAACATGCGGCGCTGTACTGCACGTGACAGCTGTTTATACGGTTACTACGCTGCCGCTGCATATCGAGACCACATCGTCAACGCGTCATGTCGACGATTTTTGTCTGTTTGGCCATAACAAAAGAGGGAGGGAGGGAGGAAAAATATTAAAAACTGGTTGGGACGGAGTACTGCGGTCAAACAACTTTTGCACCCTCTTTCCATAATTTTGCGGACGGCGAGTTGATGGAGACAAGCTATCGGAGAACTTCAAACAGCACGGGTAAGTTACGTACTCGTTCATTAGTCCGTGGCCACTGACGGCAATGTCTCCGGTCATGAGAGTGCCGAAAGTTCTGCGCAGTGCTACGTCTGCGCAGCCCACGTAATGCGCGATTTTCATAGAAAAAAATACTGATACCAATTTTCAATCTTGACCTCAGCATCATTTTGATACAAATGTGAAAATAATGATTAAAATGAGTTTCAGCAGTTTCATTTGCTACCTGAAAATTAAAATTTGACAAAAAAGAAATGTCGAACTTCACTGCGCTTGATTGCGTGCAAAGTGAGTTAGTGCGCAGACATGGGCACCACTCATTTTTTGCAAATATGACAAGCCGTCTAAATCGTAGAAAAACATTGTTTCTGTAAATAAATTTCTTAGAATATTTTGTTTCGTTGATCATTAGAATAGAAGAAGGAATATTTGATGAAAAATAAAAAAAAATATTCATTTTTTAATAAATCGAGATCGAATCTTAGGTGCGCAGACTTAGGCATTAGACTTTACATATCACTTGTTCTTACCATTCCTGCGTATGTCGTAGTTCCTAGAAATATGTACAGACGTTCGGGTATATGACCAACGTCCTTTTTTTTTTTTTTTTTTTTAATGGGTGGGAGTCAATTTGACACTTTACTCTTGGAAGATGAGAGAGTAAAGCTCCTAACGTACAAATGTGGTAATGTGGGATATAGATGTCAACTAAGTAGATGACAAATATACTGTATTCGTAGAATTTCATTTGAAATGGGAGATTGGCATCAGATGGTCTGAACCCCCACCCCCGCCCCACAAACGACACTCTTTGATATGGAGGGAGAGGTCACCTGTTGGGCCTTTTTGGGGGGATGGGATTTGGATAGGAGAATGATTTTCATATTGTCTCGTATGTTTTGGTTTCCATAGATATGAATAATTATCATTTTATTTGAATTTTTTTTTAATTTTCTTCTTTCTTTTTCTTTTTTTATTTTAGGTCAAGGCAAATGCAGGCCCCAAAAAGATAAAGTTGACGTGGCGGTTCACCACCTGAATATGTTGAAACATCGTTTCATGTGTGGCCGTATATTGAGTTCATCGGTCAACAGCCGTATATTGAGTTCATCGTCACAGAGCCGCAGGAGCCCCTTCAGGCCGAGGTCTCCGATGCCAGGGTCAATTCTTTTGACATACTGATGGGGGCACAGCGCAACCGAACAAGTCTCCCAAGGCAGTTTCCTGAGGTAAAACTGAACAATAAAATTCGCCTGAAAAATGACATACTCAAATGGCTGCAGCAAAATGAAATCGGCTGGACTCCTGATGTTTGTGAGGATCAAGGTCGCTACTTTGTAAACGTCCTAGCAAATGTAATTTGGGAACTTGATGGCCACCAGAAGACACTATCGGAGAGAGCTTGTCCTATCCCAGCAATGTTTGAAGAATTCAAGAACTATCGGCAGCCACAAAAGTCAAAACATCGTAAAAGAGAGAGTGAAAATCTGAGTTACAGCACAGTAACCGAACTGTCCCAGTCTCTTTTCGAGTTGTCAACCAAGGCATACTTCAAGCAAACTGCCTGGAATGGAGTATACAATGAAATACTTCGCTTCGCAGACAACTTGCGCAAATATGCATCTTATCAAGAGCAGCATCTCAACAGCAGTCAGATTACCCATGCCAGAAAGATTGTGCGAGCTGATGTGGATCACTGGGAGGTCTATCAGGCACATGCTGTCATAAATGCCACCAAAAGAGCCAGGTACAAACATTTGCACCAAGCTCTTCTCCATGCTAAGCCGTATGAGCCCATATTTGTCAATAATTTTGTTCCCATCGACAGGAGGCGTCGGAATGAATTCATTAATGAAGCGATCTTCCCGTGCAAATGCATCAGATACACGTACACAGGTCTCCATGCGCACCTTCATTTCATATGGAAAGTTGGTGTAGATGACAGCGAAACACAACGTCAACAAAAAAACGATGATACCAAGCAAACTCTGAAGAAGCGTTTTCCAGTGTTCCACTCTCGCGCAATGAGGAGGGAGTTCATAGACAACTTTGGCAAAGCAAATGGAGTGAAGGGTGGTTTGTTAAGGGAGGCTTATCGACGTCTCACAGGAGATATGTCTGCAGCTGTTAACCTCGACCAGCATGAAGTTGATGAGAGACTTCGGAGCGCCTTAGATGACGAAGACCCAGATTTGATTTGGGATCTGAGACTATCCCACAATGGTAAAGTTGAACAGTACACAGAATTTCTTGAAAGGTGTCAGGCATTTGTCCAAAGCAAGCTTGAAACGGCAGTTGGGGATCGCAGACATGATCAGGTAGACAATCAAGGTGAAAGTGTGGTACATCTTGCAATGGCAATAAGTGCAAGGGATCTACATGAACAAGTAGTGAAAACATGTCCAGAAGGAATTCCCATACCTTCAGTTTAATGGCTAAGGCTTCAATTTTGGCCAAGTCGTAATTCAGCAGCTGCTCATCGGAATACTGGTAGACTGAAAGTCAAGATGATGGTTGCTGCTCGCCAGTTTAGAAAGCACCACATAGATGCCCACTATGCATCAGCAGTATTTCGTTACATGAAAGAGTTTTGTGTCAAGTTCAGGGACAATGTAGCAATGATCTGTGAAGACGATAAGCATACTATCAAAGTAGGGGAACCAGGATACCCAGTGGCAGCAGTGGAGCGTGGGAAACGAGCAATTGTGGGACTCAATCAATCGCTAGAAGTCGGAGATCATGACTTCACAAAGTTTTCGCTATCACCATCGGTGAGCTTGGTTGTGGATGTTCCAGAAAGCATCGATGGTTCGTTCTATCATGGTCAGGTCCACGTCGGACTCAAAGAAAATGCGTTTGAACCTTCTTCCTGTCTCCGTCATGCGGCTGAACTCAATTCTGCTCTCAATTCAGAAGGAAGAACAAGTGCAGTTGAAGCTCACTACCATGATGGCGGACCAGATCATAATTTAAGGTTCCTGAGATCACAGCTGTGTCAGATCGCTTACTTCATACAGAGAGATCTAGACTTCCTTCTGCTGGTTCAGACACCACCCCAGCACAGCTGGAAAAACCCAGCCGAAAGGATCATGTCTAATTTGAACCTAGCTTTGCAGGGAGTTGGGGTTATGCGAGCTGAGACGCCGACACTCGAGAACGAATTGAAGGGGGCCAGTAGTTTGAAAGATGTGAGGAACTTGGGTAAAAAGTTTCCTCGTATGAAAGAAGAAGTGCTACTTGCAACCAAACCCACAAAAGAACTTCTGAACAGTCAATTCCAAAGGTTGAACTTGAAGGAGAAGTACTTCCAGACATTCCCTGCAGCAACTGAAGAGCAACTGAGGGAACTTGCTGATCAGTTGAAGAAGATTGATCCAGAGTTTGATACCAACCTGCTCTTGAACTCTTCAAAACCTTGCAAATCTTCAAGAAAGGTTAAGGAGTTTATGGAGAAGCATTGTAGGTTAGGACAGTACCAGTTCCCCATACGCAGACTGACGTCTTAAAGACGTCTTAAACTCGTCAAAACTGGTCAACATTCGTCATACCGTCGTAGAACACGACATCTTTAAGAGTTTAACACGTTTCCAAACGATTATAGAATCTTATTTAAATATCTTACATTTCCTATGCGATTGATAATGTCTTCTTGGTAATGACTTTCCAAAACGTTAATTTTCTATTTTTGGAGCCAAAATTAGAACGTAAAGAGTCTTTATGTGTCTTTACGACGTTATAAGACCACTTTTCTTTCATGTTTTTGCCTAAAATAACGACATCTTTAAACGTCTTTAAAACGTCTATAAGACAACCTTTTTGATGTCTTTACGTCGCAATAAGACCATTTTCTTGTCAGTTTTTGACCAAAATACGACTATCTAAGACGCTCTTTAAAAAGCTCTATAGACAACTTTTTTTGTCTATTTTTTACCCAAAATGATATCTTTAAGGACGTCTTTAACTGACATTATATAGACCACTTTTCTTGTCATTTTTGACAATCGACATCTTTAAGAACGTCTTTAAAACGTCTATAAGACAACTTTTTTGATGTCTTTAACGCAAAGCCTTCTTAGTTTTAAATACGACTAAGACTTTTAAAACTTAATTTGGTTCCCCCCCTTTATTTTCACAATGTATCTTAGACGTCTAAGCGTAAAAGACTTTCTTTCATTTGACCAAATCGACATTTAACGTTAAGTCTAGACAACTTTGATGTTACAGTCGACCGATTGGCAGTTGACTACTAAATTTTCTGGTATAAGTTCAAGCTTATTCTGAGATTTGAAAAAAAGGGGAAAAATGAATAGAAATATGCAATTTTAGCCATTAACCGGCATTTGGCTTATTGACGATAATCAAATTGTTTTAAAATTATTATCAATATTATGTATAACCAATTTCAAGGCTTCATAATGACAATTCTTCATATTTCATTAAACAAAAGTGAAATTTAATAATAAAGTAACTGTCCTTTCTTCAAACATTTGTGTGTAGCTACTTATATAGCAGTGACTGGACACACTGCCAGTAAATGGGCTTTGTGTGGACAGCAAGGTTATAATATGTAGGATAGGTTAGGAAGATAGGATAGGAACTCAGTATTAATGTCACACTCCCTGAATAGCACAGTGACGTCTTAAAGACGTCAGAAAAAATTTTTATGATCGTAAATTTTGCACGCCGCGTTTGGACGTCTAACTCTTTGCCTGCCACGTTAATTTTAAAGCAGAAAAAAGAAGACTTTTCTCATTAAGTTACTGAAAAAAAAAGTAAAACAATATGTTGCCTTAGTATGAACTAGGAGAAATATATGCCGCAGACCTGGTCCTAACATTATCAGATGATATTTTCAGATCTTTTAGCCCAGCCATACAGAAGAAATGAATTATTACGAATTGTATAGTTAAGTAAGTACAATTGTGACTAATAGTCGAATTTGGCAGGCAAAGATTAAAGAGTCGTAGTTTTTCGTCATAAAGAGTCAGTTTTAGACCGTATAATGACGTAAAAATACGATGGCTTTAAGACGTCAAACGTGGTCAAATTAGGTCATAAAGATGTCTTTTCCTGACGTCTTTAAGACGTCCGACGTGACGTCTTAATTGACGTCTTTAAAAGACTACTTCTGCTATCAGGGTCAACATTAGCAAGTGTTCAGATGGAGACTGCATCTGTGGCCAACCAAGAACACCCAGCAAGTTTTTGCAGACCTGGTATCATCTCCCTTTCCTGTACCAGACGCGACCATTACAAAAGTTTTTCAGGTAATATTGCCTCTTTGTGTCACTTTATGGAATGATTCTAAAAATTTGATTGTATGTTGATATTTTCCCATGAATACAAAAGCAATCTGAAATATTTTAAGAAAACAGTACAAAACATCTCAAGTAAGCTATAATGAGCTCATGTATTTTTTTTTCTAATCAGAAATTTTGTCACATATTTACATATTCTCTTTTCTCAGAAAATACTTCAACAGGCCAAAATTTTTTTTTCAATATTTTCATGACAAGTTTAAATATCAAGATGTAGTATAGTAAAAATAAGTTCATACAGATCTAATCATTTAGTCATACCTCCTTTTTTTTTTCGATCCCAGGACCTGTATGGAGAGGATGCTGACACTGTCGAGAGGTTTGTGCCTTCAAAGCTTGATAGAGCTGCTAGACGCCACAGCATGCCATTTCCTCCATCCGCACGAGAAGGCCAGAAACGTGAAGATGGTAGTTCAGGTGACTTTGGTTATCAGTTCATTCATCCTTGTCCGTCATGTTTGTGAGACTTAAACAATATTTAATGGATGTATTAGCAACAGAAGTGTACGGAAACTATGAATTTTTTTACTTAAAGTAGATTTGAGGTTAAATTTCCATCATGTATTTACATTTTTTTTTAAATTTCCTTCCCCCCCCCCTCTTTTTTTTATTCCTTCCATTATGGACATGAGCAATATATTTATAAAAATACTGTTTGAAAGTTTGATGTTTCTTTATCTATTGTTCAATGAAGTAAAGACACATTATTTGTCTTCATTGTTATTGGAGTGTAGCTTTGCCCTCCAGTTATCATAATAAGTATAGGTTTTAGAGTTTTCATATAGAGAAAATGTCACTTGCAAATATCATGGTGTGAAAAAAGAGGGAGGGTAAAGAAGAGTAAAGAATACAAGTAAATGAAGCAATGTGATGTTGAAGCCTACATGCATCACTCATTGTGATTTCTTCTTTACAAATTTCTCAATACATCTGCAGTGTGATGAGTGCTTGAAATGGCGGGTCTGCTATTCTGCCAGAGTAGGCCTACTTCGAAGAGACCACAAGCAGGAACTGGAGAGAGAACTAGAAAGGATTTCTTACTCATGTGGAAGTTGCTTCCAGGACATTGAAGACAGAGAAGGAACAGTGTTTGACGTTGTGTATGTCAATGACAAGTTGACTTGCCGAGTGAACATGGAGGTCACTTACTATAGTGTATTTGATGACCTTCTGTGTTTTTATTGTGGAGGTGAAGATGATTTTGCAGAGACTGCTCCAGGATTTTTCCCGCTATGCATGGCCTGTGAAGGAAAGGGACAGGTCGCACAGAACAAGAGGGCTTTTGTAGCCAGGGACTGAAACCCTAACTAAGAACTGAACATTCGTTGCCACAGATGGAAGAAGAACCATTGTTTTTTTTTAAGGATCTAAAGTAATGTAGGAAGGACTGTGGTGCAGAAAAACTGTTGTTGCCAGAAATTGAACAACTCCAATTATACCAAAGAATACAGAACTGAAACTTTTTTTTTGCCAAAGACTGAAACACTTGAATATATGTTGCCAAAGATTAATCATATTCATTTTTTGAAGCACAAGGACGCTGAATACATGTAACTGAAGATTGTCTGGAGATCTTTTGAATATTGTAGCAGGTGATTCTCCTGGTTTAATAAGTGACAAGAAATAAGTGTTGTGATATATTTGTGTTTAAGTCGATATGCCTTCTTGAAAAGACCTGATGTTTGGTCTGATACTGAATCATAAATATGCAACCAATATCAATATTAAATGCAGATTCAACCATCCCAAAGTAATTTACTATCAAAACCAACAAAAAAGTAGTATGAAGTACAAGTACAGTAGAACCTGGTTATAAAACCTTGGGAAAAAAAGAAATTTCCCTTTTTTTGTTGTTTGTTTTGTTTATTAATAGAGGAGCTTGTGAAGTAAATACAAAATTTCATACAAGGTCAAGTAAATTCAATAATTGCTAAATTGGTCTTTAGTAGCAGCTGAACATGTATTGCTATTTAACACTACTAATAATTTTGCAGAGCATGATAAATGTATATGATCCTTAGGAAACTTTTTTTTTTAAATTATTTTTAATATCTTTTTACATACAAAGGCCAAAAAACTTCTGAGCTGAAAGCATATTTTCTCAGTGATAGTCTTGCCACTAAATTTAGAAACTGAAGTGATGTTATGCTACATGTATCATAGAACACATGAAACTTATTTTAAAGGGAACAAATTATTTATTTGTTTATTTATTGCAAACCAGAACTTGGTCATTCTTTATCCACACAGATTATGCTCAGTTTGGCTTTTGTACTGACAATATATTCACACACAATAAATGAAACACAACTCCGAGTAAACTGAATTCAAATAGTATTTTTATTCTATATCTATATGAAAAATTACAAAAGAATATTTAGTGAACATATAAATATATGGAACAAATTTATAAATATGGATACGATTAAGAGGTGTAGAGTGAGATAAAGAGAGATTGAGCAGTAGAAGTAAACAGATCGATTCTTAATACCAACGTAGTCTCTGTGGGTCTCTTTATATAGCTTTATGGTAGGCTAAATAATGCTTTTGCAATTTACTCAATATTATTTCTTGTTTGTATATATTTACTAGATATTATTTCTTTATTGGATATAAAAAGCACTCAATTGTTAACAACCATTTATTTTCTGCATATTAGACCAAAATCCTGAGGTTGCCACATTTTGTATGAACAAAAATGAGAAAATCAAGATTATCGCGGCAAATACAATTCGCCCAAACCGATCGCTTCCCATAAATTGCATTTGATTGACGTATCAGCGCTCTCCAAAAGATATGACAGGTTCGGAAGTATTTAGTCAGCTTGTTGTCCTCGATCTTGTCAGAGAGGGCTTCGTGGAACCCGCTTGTGGACAAGTTGTTCACTCTCTTCGATTTAGTCAAGAAGTTAGACTTATGACGGTTTCGTGAAACGCCCCCCAGTAGTCTAAATCAGATGATTGTAGTTATCATTTTGAGGACACCCATCAAACTACGGACATCATCAATCAACAGATGGAAATGTCATTTAAAGATTTTACCACTGAAACACTTATCCACTACACTCGGCAAAATATTGTTAGAAGAAACACTCGACAGGCTTGACAAGTCTGTGCACCTAAATTTTGACCTCAATTTCAATATAGATCTAGATCTAATATAGATGACTAAAGTCAAAGTAAAATATTATTTTAAGATTTTTGTGACAGACTTAAACAGTTTTTTAAAACAATCTTATATAATTCTTTGATTTAAAACTTTCATATTCTCTCTCATGTCTCTGACAAAACAACTACTATCACGCGACGACCACACCCACCAACTGGCAGATCAGTGGACAAGGCCACAGGCACAGGTTAGCCTGGCCTGGCGGCCTAGCTGACCTGGAGCGGCTGCCTCGCTCAACAACTGTCACTGACTGAGCAGGACGATTTTAGCCGATCTATCGCGTGTCTAGTATAGGCAATGCGATGTCTGGTTAAATGATGATCTTTTCAGCCCAGTTCACTCCTATGACTACTTACCCTCTCAGCTCTAGCTCCAACTAGGCGATGCTAGCAATGTGAGGTTTAATCAATCATACAAGATATCTCTGAATTTAGTTTTGTTTCGCCTGATTGCAAAATAATAAAAAGACTGAAGTTAGAAACAACTTTTGACGACAATTGTTATGGTGTCTCAAATAAAACAAATAGATTATGAGCATAAAGTTCTCAAGTTGAAATCTCACTCCACTCTTTTTTTACTTTCCCTTTATGTTTTTAAATTAAATTTTGATTTAATCAAAGTTTCCTGAGTTTGTCAGGACTGGAGTTAATGTCCTTATTTATTTAAATTTCCATTAAATACCACAAATATAGGCAATTTATTATGGCGAAATTTAGAAAAAACCTTCACTGAATTCTCTAGGAGTGTAATTCTATTATTTAATTGCTCCTCTAATCTCACCCTTTCATTATCAATTTCTGTTCTTGGGTTGGATTTCGGTGGTTAGGCCTAACTTTTGTCTTAAAACTGTAACTTGAATTTTATTTGTTAAAAAAAAAATAAAAGAAAAATATGACTGGATAAATGAAGAAAATCCATCAAAAAAATAACTAAGTTGTGAAGTTTTGATTTGGTGACATCACTTGTGAGTTTATCTCCCATAATGGTGTGTTAAAATTCCATACTTTATTGCCTTTTTTTCCAGAAGATTATAAACACTCTTCTGGACAAAAAAAAAATGGCTGTCGGTTATTATCAAACCTATATAGGCCGATCACATGCCTTTATCTGTATCTTTGGGTCAGCAAAATGTCAGGTCATAACACATCACGTTAGCTTGAAAAACATAATCCAGAAACATAAACAAGACACATGCCTTTGGGAATGTTAGGTTTAGAGGCCAAATTTCCATGTACAATGGACAAATATTATAAATAGATTGAATTGAATTAAATAATAGAAGACCATTAATTCGAGAGCGAACTGAGCAACACTCTCATCGATTGTGTTATAAAGAGATAGTCTTAAAGTATACCTTTTGAGATAACTACACTGTTCGTCATAAAGGTGGAATATTTTTTTCTGGCTCAATCGACATTATGTTGCTCCGTTATTAATTTCTTGAATGTGTTTGTCACCGCTTTCACTTTCTGGGATCCTGGGTATATCTTGGACGTTCCCTCAACCCTTCCCGGGGATTTTTTTTCAAAAAAGTTTGTCACCCCCAGAAGGTGGCCATTTTCGTCATTTTTTCTTATTTTGGGGGCCCTTTTTGGTTCACGCGACCCACCAAGGCCCCCTCGGTCCTACCTCAAGGAAACACGTCTGAGGTGGAGATTTGTTATTGTTCTTTAAATTAATTCTAGATTTATGGTTACAGGCTCGACCCTTTTGTCTAGGGGAGGGGTGAAAATTTATTTTGATTGGGGTTCAACATTCATTTTATTCATTTTTACACCGTGGAAATTTCTATGTTCCCTAAATTGTATTGTAAAATCTCAACCAAACATAAATCAAAATAAAATATTATCAATAATGACTATTTACAACCTTTTCATCAAGGCTAAACAAAATTTAAGGGGAAAATGATGATATTTAAGGATTAAAGGTGGTATTTCATTTCTTTTGTTTTCCCCATAAAGATGGAATAGAATATTCCGAATTTTCACCAATCTCGTTTTTTACTTCAACCCCTCCCCTAGAAAAGAGACCTAAGCCTGTCCCCAGAAATATACATTTAACTTAAAAAACAGTATAAAGCAATACACCTCAGTCGCGTTTCCTGGGGGTAAGACTGAGGGGGGCTTGATCGGCCGGGAAAACAAAAAGCGGCCCCAAAATTAGAAAAAATGACAAAAATGGGCATCACGGGGGTTGACAGAACTTCTTTGGAAAAAGGTCCACGTGAAGGGTTGGGAGAATGTCCAAGATATAGCCAGGGTCCCAAAAAGTAAAAGCAGTGACAAACATATTCAAGAAATTAAAGTCAGAGCAAAATCATGTCGCTATAGTGTTTATCATATTTTTTATCAATTCTGTTTTTAATAATATTATTAATGAACATTTGTACTACCAAATACATATGAGTTTTATATAATTCGGCGATTGCAATTTTTTTTAGAATCCAAAAATGCTTAAGTGTCCGGTATTTGGTGGTTCTACTCTATTTGAATTCATACTCACATTGAATCAAATCTTTGAAGTTTTTCCTCGAATTGGTGACATCTGCGAATGTTTCACATGAAGTAATCAACTAATAATGTAGAAAAATACAGGAAAATTGAGTCCATCAACGTATATTTCTCCGTGCGTGCGTTGTCTTCGCCATACGTCATCGCACAGTAAAATGACGTCATAGAAAAATGGCAGCGATGGCACCAACACTATGAGAAGAGACAACGCCAACGGAAAATTCAATTTGGTAAGTCAAGAAGCTCTTATATACTTTCATTTTTAGTCGTTGTTACGCGTGAAACATCATAGAAACCTTACAACAACATTTTAACATTAGATTGATTAAATTGACCAGTATAATCACCTGAGCGCTCATCATCGCTGATTATTTCGCTGTAAATGGAGGTGGTGGAAGTACAGCCCCGTCGCCTTCGGCAACGGGGCTTATAGTTATAGCCAACTAGGCACGAGCATGACGAGGGGCATCATCCTGAATCAGGTTTTTTTTTTTATAGCGCGATCCCTGTTTTATAGAAAAGTACAAGACATGAAGCAAACTTTACTCTTCAATATTTAATGTTATCTGTTTTCAGAGAAAATAGGTTTTGAATGAATTTTGTATAAGTCACGTGAAAAAAAAAATTGATTGGAAAAAACGGCTGCCAAAATCAGACGGTGAACCTTGAATAGATACTCTCACAATAAGCGTGTACGCTCTCATGGAGAGGAGAGGGCTTTTGCTTAAAGTGTTGTGCATACATTTATATACAGGTGCATGTGTGTGGCGCAGGTGTGTCTCTACATTTAACGTTAGTTAGCTCTCGCTCTCATTACCACTCATAGGTTTACTAAGTCAATACAAAGTATTGACGTAGTAGTGAAAGTGGGACTAAGGGTGGCAGGTTTTGCATCTTGGTTCATTGGTTTGTCCCCATGAATTTTCTTTTTGCAAAAGATATTGACTCTAAATTGAAGCCTTCCTATATTTCTATGTATTTATGTTTATCATAGAATAGGTTTTCAATAAATTTGATTTCACTATCATGAAAATAAAAAATAAAAAAGACTCCCGATTTTTCGCCGACTCTGGCAAAACTTGTTTGGAATGCATACAGTCTCCACACTAAATTTTTGCCACAGTGCCGACAGAGCTTTGCTGCTAGCGTGCTCATTACTTGAACTTGAACTTTTTAAAAATCCAAACACACAAGTAGATTTCTGAAAACAATCGTATTATAGTAGAATATATTTTACAATACAGGATAAAGATATAGGATACAGTTAAAGGATAGAAGGAGAATAGCATGAATGATAGTCGAGTCTGGTGCCTTTGTACATTTAGAAACAAACAAATTTTCAAAAAGAAAGAAAATGTATTAAAAATACTTGACACTTAAAAAAGAAACAAAGAACAAAAATGGAATTATACATGCATACATACATGATGCAGCCTCCTGTTGGGTCCCATATGCTGTAAATAAATCAATGTTTTTACTCGCACCATTGGATGCTCATTTTATTATATCTATTTGAGTCTACCCAAACCCTGCACCTTGTCACCTCCACTGGCACATGACGGACATTCCAGTATAGCTTCAAAGGAGCTGCCTTTTGGGATTACAACAACAAGAAACAAGTAAAATACTTTTCCATAATCACAGAAAATTTTGTATAGGTCTACACTCATGAATATAGACATAAACTAAGATATATTACAAATACAGATTGGTAAAGGGTTTATGTACCAAATAATATCAGCTTAAACATACTCATCACTCATTCATTCAAAAGATACTCTTGAAGTGCCTTTCTGTAGGGTGACATAGATAGTCTTGTTCTCACAAGTGGCAGATCGTTCCATAGAGAACTATCTCTAGAGAACTACAGTATCTTGATTGTGCCTGAGTTCTAGTTTAGTGGTAGAGTGTTCCAAATTTATATAGCCCAAGGAAAGAAGCTGTACAAGCAGGTATTAAGTTTCAATGTTTTTAGGGCAAGGCCACTTTTCCAGATGGCATATTTTTATAATACAGCACAAATGGGGGGGGGGGGGGAAGGGCACAACAAATCTCCAAGGCCAATGAGTGGGGCATCAAGGCCAGTCAATAGGGCATCCATGACCATGGCCTTCAATGGCCTCAGGTTAATTTAAGCCCTGGTACAAGCGAACAGATATTGAAATATTTATTAACAAAAAAATGTTATAATTTAAATATTAATGTAAATTTGAAAATAAATTTATTTTTTATTATAACATTTTTTTTCTTTTTTGGTAAATACAGGAAGAGCTTCTGACTCGATAAATGAACTGAGGGCTACGCTGAGCAGCGGTAGTCCAAGAAGACGTACTTTAGGAAGCCATCTTACTACTCCCAGACAGTCTTCCTCTTCCATCAACTCCAAAAATATATCAAGGAGATCTCAACAAAGGAGTGTATCTTCACCACGGGATCTAGATGCCGGAAGTCTCCAGAACACAAGGTAATGTTGAATTCTTAAAGGGATTGTTCAACTTCATTCAGGATCTTTAAAAAAAATACTATTCTAGCTAATGCTCTAATCATACAAACCTTTAGGTCACTCAGGAATTGCCTGAGATTTTGAAGCTAATCGGTCATTTGATTGCTAAGATATTGATAAATGAGTATCAACATAGTCGTAAGCATACCTGGGTATGGTTAAATTTACCCTGTAGTCTATGAACGAAGTTCAATCACTTTTTTAATACTTATTTTGAAGCATGTAATGATGCTTAGGAAATATGATTGTCAGGGTTACCTCTTGATATATTATTACATTTGCTGATAGCTGGTAGGCTCCAAAGCTTAGATGTTTGCTATCCTCCACAAAATTTCTCAATCCTTGGTGTGGGAATAATCTTTTTGGTTGTTTTGTTATGCTAAAAAAAAAAGCAGGTGATTAAGAATAATGCTCTTTAATTTGCAATTAATTAAATATAAGCCTATAGATGCTTGAATCTGTTGAACAGCTAAATTTTGAAATGATGCTTCTTGGTACATGTTATTGCACAACATGCACTTTCGATTGTAGTTTTAAAGATTTTTCTTAATGCCTCTTGAATTTTGATTTTGTTTTCAATCTGGTATAATTATAACATTGAATCACCCTCTTGTTGTGTAGGTTAAGTGATAACCGTGCACTAGATAACTACAACAATGCTGTTGACAGACTGCGGAATCTACTTGTAAACCACACCCATCAATCAAGCAGTACATTACCGGGTAGAGGTCGAAGGTCGTCTGATGTGTTCACTCCACAGAATAGCCAGCATGGTCAACATGAGGTGAATATTCTACTCAATAGTTACAACTTTGGTTGAATAAACTTTTCCTCTCACCTCCTCTCCCCAGGTTTACCTTTGCTCTTTCTTTCACCCTCCCCCTACTATCTCTCTCTCTCACTCACTCTTTCTCTCTCCCTCTCTCTCTCTCTCTCTCTCTCTCTCTCTCTCTCTCCCCCTGTCTCACTCTATCTCTTTTCTCTCTGTCTCAATTTTTTCAACTGCAGATTTTAATTTTTTAATGATCTTTACTATTATAGAAGTTATACGTTTGATGTTTATGTGAATATAATGGTTGCATTTAACTCAACACACCTAGATGTTAAAATGGGTATTCAGTAGGATACTTTCATATGTGGTCATATTCAAACGTGAGTGACACGACATTTGGACTGATAGAAGGGCGCATATCTTTGCACTTATAGGTTATGAATGGATCAATGCTACGATATTAATGTATAATGTAGGAGTGGCATGTGTCATTACCAGTTGGATTTGAATTTTAAAATTGGTCCTGGAAATTAGATTACAAAACAGTGCGTGAGTGACACGACAGAAAAAGACATGGGTTTCTGAACATCATTGGTTATGGTTGAATTTTGTGCTCAGGTAGATCTCTAAGGGTACCATAGGTGCTGGTATATGTGTATGAATAGTGTACCTCTCCGACATTTATTATGTTTATCAATCATTCCCTCTCTGTGGAAAATGGTCCACCTCTATGTGTCGTGAGTGACGACATCCAAAATGTGAGTGACACGACCATGCCTTAAATTCAACATTTCAAGTAAATAACTAAATCCAAATTACCTGTATTTTATATGCCATGTTAGAGTAGTCCATGAAAATTACTTTAAGCAAAAAATCTTACAAAAGGATTAGTTATTAAGAAATAGAGGCATTTAAAGCACCATAGTCCCATAACGTGCAAATTCCTGTTTGCCTCAATTATTCAGCGTAAGAAAACTGGATCACATAATGTTGTAACTTAAATAAATTGTTTGTATTGTAAAGAAGCCTTTGTGTTGGATTTCAGATCCTAATTTGCATTTTCAAAGGCACAGCGCCACATTGAAATTTCAGCTAAATGTCCCACTTAGCCTGAATATGACCATGTGTGCCTGTAAAATTTATTGTAGCCTGCATATTAAATCCGGCACTGCTCAGTTAGACTGTTAGGTAATAAGAATTTCTGTTTCAGATGATTGTGTTATGGACACTAAAATTTGGAGCGTTTTTTGACTGAGGTAATAATACATTATAAAGGCAATTGTTATATATCATTATATATCATAAAAAAAGAACTACTTAATAATTCATTAATAACTCTGATTTTCATCAATGAAATTAAGTAAAGATTACTGAGATATAGACCAGTCCTTTCACACTTTTTTTTTCATTTATTGATGTATTTGCATCTCAGGTTCCCTTTGCCATGGAAGATACCTATACCTACAAGCAGTCCCCTAGGCTTCCCCTAACAAGCAGTGTGACGAAGGTACATACTGAACCCAACTCACAGCAGCTTCTACAGATCATCAACAGTCAGAGTGCTTACATACAGCAGTTAGAGGGAGAAAACAAATACTGCAGGGTACGAAAAAGATAAAATTACTCTTCTGTTCATTTGTAACATTGATAAGTTCCTCTTCTAAATAATTACACTTTGTTGTGCATCTGGTATAAGGACATGAGATTTTTCATATGGCATGTGCTTTACATGCTGCGCTAACTATTATGCCCTTCTGCCAGCCAAATAATGATTTATCCCTTTAGTTGCTATTATGAAATAACAAGAAATGTATTAGCAAAAGCATTTGATCAATCATGTTTTATAGGTATTATGTTAAATATGTGTAGAGCTTAAAACAAATAGTTTGATACATATTTAGTGAAAACTCAGATGTAAAAGACTTTATTTGTCTGATGAAGTATGTAAAAAGAATAATTGTGTAAGATCTTATAGTTGAGTTTGATCCATCTTGAATATGTCTGATGATATTGGAATTTCATATTTTTTCCAATGTTAGTTGGAATAACCATGTGACTGTAAACCAGGCATTTATTTTTCTAATTTAAAAAAGTCTGGGAACTTGTTGTAAGATTGTCCTTGGGACCATGGAAATTTTTCTTTATATCAGGGTAAAAAGGAAAAATAAAAGCTTCTTATACCGGAATCTCTTTATCATACATATTTATAATGAGTTTCCACTGTATAGACAAGTTACTTAAAACATGATTTTGTTTTCAGGAGGAGCTACATGGCCTAAAGGAAAGGACAGAGTCAATCGTGACAGAGAATACAAAATTAAATGATGAGATGAAAGATATCCTGATAAAGACTGCACTGGAAGAAAGCCCATTTAGACAGGTAAAGGTGAATTTCTGAGGAACAATTATTATACAGACAAATATAGAGATGGAGAGAGAGAGAGAGAGAGAGAGCAGAGAATATCAAACTGAATGATAAGGTGAAAGATATACTGATTAAGACAGCACTGGAAGAAAGTCCATTTAGACAGGTAAAGGGTGAATTTCTGAGGAACAATATACAGAAAAATATAGAGATGGAGAAAGAGAGGGAGAGCAGAGAATATCAAACTGAATGATAAGATGAAAGATTATATAAATAGTGCATGCTCTACCTCGCAACATACTAGATTATGTGCACGACAAATACGAAATTTTCAAGAGGGCACATTTATTTCACCGAGGCCGTAGGCCGAGGTGAAATAGAGGTGCATGAGGGATAATTTAGTATTTGGAGTTCACATACTCAGTAATGTTGCATTAATAGATCATGCACTATTTATTATAGTAAATAGACCCCTAGATCTTTGATCTTGCCTAATCTGGTTTTTATCTTTGCCAAACGTTAGGTGCTAATTAAGTTATTGTGACGTATATTGTTGCTCCTCGTATCCATTGTTGTTAAGTTTTGTGCGCACCATTTTACTGTTATTACGCGCTAGCGCAACATGTCAATCAATTTCATTATTCATTTTAACATTTTAAACCGTGTTTCATAACAAAAAAAATGTTCAACATAACAAAAAAGCGTGCAACATACCAGAATGTTGCACAACACGTGACATCCTTTTTACCAATCACAGCTCGTAAAATACTGCCACTATTTACTATATCCTGATAAAGACTGCACTAGAAGAAAGCCCATTTGGACAGGTAAAAGGTGACTTTCCAGGAGAGGATTAATCTACAGAAAAATATAGAGACGGAGAGAACAGAGAATATCAAATCAAATGATATGATGAAAGATATCCTGATTAAGACTGCATTGGAAGAAAGTCCATTTAGACAAGTAAAAGGTGACTTTCCAGGAAATAATTATTATAAAGAAAAATATAGTGATTTATAAAGAGAGAGAGAGAGAGACTGAGAGAGCAAGAGCGAGAAAATGAGAGAGAGAGAGAGAGAGAGAGGGGGGAAGAGAAAATGAAGGCAGGGAAAGCAACAACAAAAGAAAAAAGAAAAAGAAAACAGAAACTAACATGATGATGATGATGAGGATAATCCACAGCATTTATATTGCGCCATATTTCTGTTGAAAGCATTCCCCATGGAAGGGAAAGAAACACACATGCAGATTGAAAAGTTGTTGGATAAATGAAAAGTAACCGAAGATTAAAAATACTTTTAATATCGTTATACATTTGAATGTTAAATTTTGAGCTTGTAAACTCCGCCAAACAGCTAACTAGTCAGTCAAATGATTTTTTTTCCTTATTCAGTTTATGAATTAATTTAACATCTTACACCACCCCTTCATAAATTTGTCAATACAGGATGAGCAGTCTTCTGCAGCTCAGGGTAATACAGAAAGACTAGACTCTCAGAGACAACCTCAACCAGCACCAGATAGACTCATGTTTGCAAAGTGGAGTGAAGATCTTGTGAGTAATAAAGAAACCTTTATCTATTTAGTGTTTAACCCTTCAGAAAGTTTTGCTCTTCTTCAATGTATGTGCATTTTGTCTAAATCTTTTTGGTGCATGTTGCAAATTGCATGTATTTTAGTCTAATGCTTGAAATCTTGATTAGTTTAGTACCCAATAGATAATTTGATGTCACATTACATTTCATGTTTTGTCTTTAACATAATTTCAATATCTATGTTACAGAAATTATAATTTTAATGACGATTTATGTCATGATTGAATATCAATAAAATTTGCTTTAATTTATAAAGGTTTGATAGTGCTATCAGTTTCATTTTGATAATCATATTTTAAAAGTGTGAAAGTGGTCCATTTGAAAGTGTCAGTTTTAGTTATTTTATTTTTATTTTTTTTTTAATTAATTTATTCTTATCTTATCTAGAAGATCGCACATCTGATGAGTTAAAAAGATTGTTAATTGATTTGGACTATAAATATAAATCCTCTTTATACTATTTTCATGTTATATCCATCAGGAGAAGCTGAAGAAGATGCATGGCATTCGTGTGAAAAGACTTGAAGATCAACTAGCTTCAACCAAGTAAGTTGTACTCAAACATCATTGTACGTATCATATACAAATAAAAACTCATTGTGTCTTTCTTAATTCAAACATACTTTGCAGACATTATTGTTTCTTATGACCTGAATCAAAGATATCCTCCACGAATGATAAAACTTTGGCCCATACATGCTGATTTTTTTTTTATTACGTACCATTTGTTTGACAATTTACAATGACACCATTGTACTAAAAGGAATATATTACAATAGATATTATAAGGGTTTTTCTTAGTGACAAAGTAAAATTTAAGAACTTTAAAGAAACGTCCATACACAAAATAAGTTGTTTTTATCAAAAGCAGATAAATTTATGAAACAGATTGAAGAAATCAGACTAATAATAAGAAAGTTATGGATATATTTATGATACAAAAAAAGCTGATCGCTATACCAAATTAGCAAAATAGTCAGAAAGATGTGATGTCAAAGGGGCAGTACTTGCCATGTGTGTTCTATGTTGTCTTATCATAAATTTTTACCTCATTTGTTAAAAAACTGACTTTGGTTAAAGTTTGGCCACAGTTGAATTGATGGAAATATGTCATTGCAACTATACAAATATAGGAAAATCTGCATCCTCCAAATGAAAAATGAATACAAAAACATAGATTATAGGTAGGATTTCAGTGTAGAAAGAAGATTTTTGTAAATTTTGAAATATATGCAAATTTCACTTTTGATAAGTCATTACAATTCTCCTACTTTAAAAATGCATGTGGTCATATTCAAACTAAGTGGGACATTTAGTTGAAATTTTAATGTGGCGCTGTACCTTTGAAAATGCAAATTAGGATCTGAAATGAACACAAAGGCTTCTTTACAATACAACCAATTATTTAAGTTCAAACATTACGTGATCCAGTTTTCTTACGCTGAATATTTGATCAAACAAGAATTCGCACATATGGGACTATGGTGCTTTAAATGTCTCTTATTCTTATATCTAGTCGCTTTTTTCAGATTTTTTTGCTTAAAGTTGAATTAAGAAGGGGATGAATTTGCTTAAAATTGGGTTCTACAGATAATATATAGCATATATAAGTTGTTCAAACAGATAGCATATCACAAAAATCCTCTGGCTTCTCAATATTCTGGTTTGATAGTTCATGAAATTAGCCTCCTGCCTGGGCACGAAAGACTAGTGTACTCTAGTACACTCTGAGGGTGACGTCACGGCCGGATATTGTGTATAACGTGCCTGGATGTTGAATACAGAATGATGTGCAGATAGAGATAGATAATTTTACCAATTTTTTTCAAGGAAGTCAATTCAAATAATTAAGGATCATATGTACAAATCTTTACTATCCCTATATAAACAATAGTATGAATAACGATTTCCAAGTCTTAAATTGTGAAGTAAGATTGCAAACAATGAGTTATTTATTGATATTTTCACTATTTTATGTATTTTTTAACTCAGCGTATACATTGTAGATCCGGTCGCTCACACACTGCACACGCGGCTTGAGCAGCTTGTTCTTATTCTGTACTGAGACGTATTGTGTACTTTTTCATGATTTGTGTGTTTGTGTGACGTGTGTTGCTTCGCTGCATACAGTGCATGTTTGTGGCTTGTTTTCGATATGATTCCGTTATTCCTTGTTGACAAGTATTCAAGAATGGGTGAAGTTTGGATCAAAATGACCTTTCTATGAAGTTTGAAGACATATAAATGTCTAGTGAAAGATGATGAAGCAAACTTACAAAGAAATTGATAAACAATTCTACTTACATACTTCTCGGCCTATAGGCCTACCGACTGATTTTAGTATAAATTGTAAGGCAAAACCGAATTCATGAGACGGTAATGTGCAAAGTGAAGCGCAAAAGCGAACACCAGCACATAGCTAGCTAGCCAGGCCAACCGCGCTGGCGGCAAGCGCAGACCGAATCCGCTAGCGACTCTGGTTTTTCAAGAGCCGGCCGCATCACACGCGGAAGAATATCTTAGAATAACACGAACGATTAGCGTCCGCTACGCGATTGACCGGTGAGCATATCTCGATCAAAATTCACATTATTTATCTTGAAATTAACATATAGGTCTATCGTATCATTTAGAGGGCAGTTACATATTTTGGAGAATGAATATGATCATAGATCTACTTTTATAAGCATTTACGTTTCGAAAATTGATCAAATGCACACCACAACTAGCTGATTTCCATACCGTAACAGTCATGACAGTCAGTATTTATTGACTTTGTTTCGCCACGGTCCTGAACGAAGCCAAGGCAGTAAAATCGTCTTCAAATGCTACAAATAAGAATTGGTTGTATAGCCATATCATTGACTGTAGGACATTGCTTCATTATTATTTCTTTTTTTAAATCATTCACATAAACTCAATAACGATTAAATAAAAGTTCTGACACGCAAGTAGATTCATATAAATGTGTCAGCGTGTACACAGTACATGCCTTGTGTTTTCGCTGGCGCCAAGACCGAACTCCCGTCTGTGACGTTGACAGAGAGAACACTACTCTTAGTACGCATCCCCGGGGAGCGAACTCGGAATTACGGGTAGGGGTACATCGTTAAAATTCACTATTCTGAACTTATTTTGGGGGGTTGAAACGCCACTCAGTATTTTTGGGGGGTTGTAAGGTTGCTATTAATGTACATATCTCAATATTTTGGATCGTCTTCTTAATTCAACTTTAAAGTAATTATCATGGACTACTCTTACATGGCATATACGCACAGGTAATCTCGATCTAGTTATTTACTTGAATTGTCGCATTTAAAGCACTGGTCGTGTCACTCACGTTTTGGATGTCGTGTCACTCACGACACATAGAGGTGGACCATTTTCCACAGAGAGGGAATGATTGATGGGGACAATAAATGTCAGAGAGGTACACTATTCCTTTACATATACCAGCACTTATAGTACCCTTAGAGATCTACTTGGGCACTAATCAAACCATAACCAACGATGGTCAGAAACCCTTGTCTATTTTTTGTTGTGTCACTCACGCACTGATTTTTAATCATAATTTCGAGGACCAATTGTAAAATTCAAATCCAACTGGTAATGACACATGCCACTCCTACATAATATGGTAGTCGTGATCCATTCATAACCTACAAGTGCAAAGATATGTGCCCTTCTATCAGTCCAAATGTCGTGTCACTCACATTTGAATATGACTATAGATGAAATCTTTTACAAGAATTTCACATGTGGTTTAATTTCTATTATTCCATCTGTAGATCTGAGATGGTTCACTACGAGAAGCAATGCAATGAGCTGAAAGTGAAGCTGAGGATGGCAGACTCTGTGAACCTACTCTCCAGGAAAGACAGTCACATCAAGGATGGTCTATGTGTGCGCTGTGCTCAAGAAGAAGCTATCATGACGAACCCCAATCAACCATTCAATAGCACTACTATGCATAGAATAACACAGTATGTAACAGCCTAAAATTTCATTTTAGGCACTTTTTCCTAAGTTTGGGGCTAATGGGGGGGGGGGGGCTGCCGGCCTTGATAAATGCCTGCTTCACTCAGCCATTTCAAAATTTCCCGCAAATCGATTTTGTATGTAATATTTATTCATAATACTTGAGGTTTGATATATAATACAATGGAAACCGATTGATTTATTTTCTTTTGTATTATACACACTTTTTGAGTAGATCTTCAAAGTAGACAAGACCAAAAGCTTAAGTTTATTCAATATATTCTGTTTACGAATGATTAAGTTTTCCTGCTGTCTGTCATAAGTCCCTTCTTTTGCATTTTAAAATACATTCATAGAAAGGGATGATTTAATGATTTGACTTACAACCAGCCAATCAGCTAAAGAACAAGCTGATATGCGTGAAGCTGAAGCTTATGATAATAATAAGGATAATAGTTCTAATAACAATAATAATAATTATTATTATTATTATAATTATTATTCAGAGAGAGGGATGATTTAGTGAGTCGACATACAACAAGTCAGGCAGCTAAGGAAGAAGCTGATATGCGTGAAGCTTATGATAATAATTTTGATAATACTACTACTAATAATAATAATTATTATTATTATTATTCTGAGGGAGGGATGATTTAGTAAGTTGACTTACAACAAGCCAGGCCGCTAAGGAAGAAGCTGATATGCGTGAAGCTGAAGCTTATGATAATAATAATGATAATAATACTAATAACAATAATAATAATAATAACTTTTATTATTATTCAGAGAGAGGGATGATTTAGTGAGTCGGCTTACAACAAGCCAGGCCGCTAAGGAAGAAGCTGATATGCGTGAAGCTGAAGCATACGATCAGGTGCAACAAAGTATTCAACTAGTAGAACAAGCTCAGCTTGAGAGAACAGAGGTAAGTGTTTAACCCTTTAGCACCTAGAGACTGCATGAAAAGTGTCAGTTTACTCACTAGCGGAAAGGATTATGCTGTGTTTCAATCACGTTTTTCCAATAAGAATAGCTCTTAAAACATATTTTCTTGTGCAGAATCGGACAGCACACATCCAATGGGTAATCTACAAGAAGTATGGGCATGTTTCATCACATATTTTTTATACAACCTTGACTAAAGCGTGCTTAAGACGGGCAGTTTGGGGTGGTTTAGTGAGTAAGCTCAGGGGCGGTCTTGGGCGGTTTAGGTGCTAAAGGGTTAATTAATATTATCTGCATGAAAATCAGCCAAAAAAAATTGTTGTATTCTAGTGGTTGTATCACTTTACTGGGAATGCAAGGGCTGTGAGATCGATTCCCGGCACTTATGTCCTTGGTTAAGGCATTTTATCTTCATTTGCTTCACTTCACCCAGGTGTAAATGGGTATCATATAGTACCTGTAAAAAGAGTCCTGCTGGAATCCTATTTTCATTTTCATATATATATTTGCAATCAGTTTGCCCCTGTGTTCAAATTTACATTAAATATTAACATTCCTATAGTTCACATTAGATGATATTGATGGAAAATATACAGTGTGTCCCAGAAAGAACTATACACTTTTGAAATGGCTACCAAATATGAAATATATGGTTCTTGTGGGAAAAGATAAATATGTAGATAAAGCTCATATTCTCAACTGTTATTTGACACCAAAAAGTCCGAACTTGATGCATGCTTCAATGAGCAATGCCCACTTTTGTGACGGACACAAAAAAGGGGCTGTGCAGGAATTTGCTACTGTATTCGATGTTATTTTCGCGCGATTAATTTTTCGCGCTGAGCTGCCTCAAAACATGTTCTCAGGTTCTTAAATTCGCGCTGCATGTTCTTAAGCTCGCAATTGCACCCATTCAATACATGCATAGGAAATCATGCCTATATATTCGCGCCTGCTGCTCTTTGCGCGAAATCCGCGAATATTTTCACGAATACAGTATTCATTTACCACCTGCTTATGGGCAGCCAAAAAGGCCAATTTTAATAATGGCGTGAATCGGCTAACAAAGACAAAAGAAACTAAGATACAAAATAAAAAGGTTAACCATCACATTTTTGCATAATATTGATGTCTATTTCTGATTTTTGGTTTATTTATGTCTTAATATTAGCTGATTTATTCTATTATTATAATTGGCCCATTTGGCTGCCCATCGCAGGTGATAAATGAATAGCGAATTCCTGCGCAGCCTAGTTTTTGTGCCCGTCATAAAAGTGGTCGGTGCTCACTGAAGCATGCATCAATTTTGCACTTTTTGGTGTCAAAAAATAGTTAAAGGAAAATGAAACTCTAGAGCTACAACCCCATGGTAACAATCTTTCATATATGACAGTCAAAATAAGCCATCAACCACCAAAATCTGATCTCCGAGGAAGGAGAACCATCCCTCCAAAAGTTGGTTACCTTGGGTTAGACATCGCTAAGGGAGGTCGCATGTTGGCTGGGCTGAAGCAAAACTGTGACGTCACTTCGAACAACCCCACTCAGCTATGTTTTTACACACTATCATACACTAATCACGATTTAATTTCCGAATCACAATATAAAGTTATAAATTATAAAGAACATATTGAATAATTGAATATTATAGTATCATGTTTACATTATTTATTATTTTGTTTCTATTCAAACTTATAAAATACAACTCTAAATTTACGATCATCAATTCAACAATAACTGGACGCGTATGCGTCGCATTTCAGAAAGCTAGCCAAAGCTGCTTTTCACCGTCGCTACCCCCCCGCTGTTATCGGGACGATCCTGTCTCTGGTCCGGTCGCTAACACTGGCTGCTCGACGGACGCGTACGTGCGCCATTGCTTTCATCAAACGCCGAGTACACCGTACATCGAAACATTCAACTTTATCAATCTGATGTGTCCTTTTGCTTCTTTATTGTAAAATTGCAGCAGACTACTTTGCTTAGTATTTTCTATTTCTCAGATATCTCAGGCCTCTTTTGTGGGTCGGGAAACTGAAAAAAACACTATATTTTGCGCCTTTATCGGACCGAATTCCGACAGCCAAATGCTTGACAGTACACCATCTGCGGAGCCGACTGCATGTAAACAAACACACAAAACGCGCGCTGGCTGGGCGATCAGCTGAGCTTTCGTCGATCGTGCGAGGGTTGTCGTCAGTGACGTCAAATATCGCAGAGGACCATGGGAGAAATATGCAAAATACGGCAAGATGGCATCTTCCGCGGTAATCTCAAAATCAAGTTGAGTTGAAGTTTGAGCTGGCAATATCTTCGCGATATATCAGACGGATTTTCTTCATTTAAGTTTTATTTAGTAAAGTGGAGTATGGCTCGACTTATTAAGGGGTTTTTGCTCTAGCCTTTCATTTACTTTTAAGAATATGAGCTTTATCTACATATAAATCTTTTCCCCCAAGAACCATATATTTCTTATTTGGTAGCTACTTCAAAAGTGTATAGTTCTCTCTGGGACACACTGTAGAGAGATTACAGACAAGTAAAAATTAATGTTGAAAATAATTTGGAATAGATATTTCTTCTTTTTAATAGTGTACAAATGTGAATAAATCTTTAATGATGAAAATTATCTTTTTCAGAGCAAGAAAGAGAAGTGGTTGTATTAAAATGTATGCACAAATACAGTGGTGGCTAAAATTGTTAGAACACCTGAACCTACACAAAGTCTATGGGATTATCAATGCCCTAGTTCATTTGCCGAAATCAGATTAAAGATATCTTTTGTGTGCCATGAGCATTCATGACTTTTTAGCATAGGGTCTTACGTATTATGTAGACACCAAATTTATATAGTTTTGACCATCTTGTAATGTGCAGCATTAAAAACAGTTGCGCTATGAGCTTTTGGCTTCCCAATAGAATTGTGTATTAAACATGTAGTCCAAGTGCAAAAAAGTAAAATGTCAATTACATATGCCGATTGCTCAAAAAGTATTTGAGGTAGAAGTATGAAACTTAGCAGGCTTATTTATTCTAATATACCTCAAATTCATGCTAAGTTTCAGAAAATTTGGTCAAATGGGGAGGGTGGATTCGCCCCCACCCTTGGTGGTGAGATGACCTAAATAACCATGCCCATTGAAGGTTAAGAATTTAATGAAGACACTCCTTGTAAATGTATATTTTGTAAAAGGAAATTTAATGAGCTATTCAAATATGTTGAAATATTAAAGGTCATTGGAACGGGGGACTTAAATAGGGGCACTGAATTAAAAATTTGGGGCCCTTCAAAAATAATTTTAAAATTCCCACATAAGATGTAACTACTTCACCCTGTGTTGTTATGAATGCCGTTTTTGACATCCTCAGGAAATTTCCTTTCAAAATGTATACTTTTGTAGGGAGAGGCTTAAAATGTTTTTAACATTATGACACTTTGATCCTGAAAGGGGCAAGAATTTTTAGATTTTTCAATCGGTGGTGTAACATAAAAAAGGGCGACTTGGGGGCGAATTCCCAATGCATGGCTTTGTTATTTATTTTTTAAAGCATAATGATGATATTCGGAAACATTTCAATCATTTTATAGGTATTTAAATGGACAACTGAACGAAAATTACTAAAATCATTTAAATATGCTTGGTGGTCTAATAATTTTGGCCACCACTGTATATAAAATTTGAAATAATAACATCAAAAAAGTACTGGTTAAAGCCAATAGAGTCTTTTTAATTTGTCAAAATTTTTAAAAGCAAATAAATGCAAGCAGAACTATAATGATAATACTACTACCACTAATAAAAATACTATTTATAATGCGCTTTTCCTATAAGAATAAAAATATGAATGAATAAAAACAATATTCCAATATTAAAACATTTTCTCTCGTGTTTAGGCCTTAGTACAGACAGAGCAAGCTAAGGAAGACATCGTCAGACTTCAAAGCAGAATGGCGGACATGGTTACCGAGCAACAAGAGAAGCTACATCTTGAACGAGAGGCAACCAGAAGAGAGAGTCAGGAAGAGATTGAACAACTCAATCATAGAGTGAGTTATTCATTTGATTTTTTTTTTATTTTGAATTTCATTTTCATCCATGAAATACTTATTCAAGAATCTTATATTACCTCTCAACACGACAGGGTTCCCACCCCATCAGGGAAATCAGGGAAAATTATTTTACTTTTTTCTAGTCAGGGAAAAGTCAGGGAATTTGATAATAATGCTTCAAAATCAGGGAAAATTTTGATTGGCCCAAAAATTGAAAGTTCGGTAGTCAGTCACACTATTGTTTTATACTGCAAATAGTTCACGGCGACAACAAAGAAAATATGCGAAACTGGAAATGGGTTTAAATAATTATCAGGGAATTTTTAGATATCATCAGGGGAAAATTTGGGAAAAATCAGGGAATTTTGTTTTCTCGAAATGCTGGGAACCCTGCACAGATTGTGCTCCATACCTGGCCATTCCAGCTATATGTTTTCAGTTCAATTCAATTCAATTCAGGTTGTTTTATTCAGTCATTTAAAATCAATATAATATATACAAATCATACATGAATAACAATTGTAAATAAAGTTTAAATGATTTGGGTGCCCCTAAAAGCAAAAGCTTGATGAATAGGGCTCCCAATACATAAAAGTACATAAAAGTGTGTCTCTGTATTGTGAACAGATTACTTATTATTTATTGAATTGAAATTCTGGTCATATTTTTGCATTTTGTTAATTTTTTCATCTTGATTTTAAAATTTACATTCAAATTATACTTGACATATGCAGTTTTTCATGCTAATGATTAGGGAATATTTTCTTCAAACAAGTTTAAGAATTTATATCACTGTTCCACGCCTAATATATCTGTGCACATACGGAGCAACAACCCACATGTACTTTTATGGACAAGAGAAACATCTTTTAAGACGTTATAAGAGTAGACTTTCATATGCAACGTCATTGAAGAATTTAGGTTAATTTCTTATCGTTTTGTTGATTTCAAAACCTCACAGCACTCAAAAATCCTCATGTGATCAACCATTCCCAATCACTTTGAGACAGTTTCTTCTAATATATCAATCTCATGACCACAACAATAATTTAGCTTTAATAGTAGGGATGACCAAACAAAAGCAAAAAGCCACTAGAACGGTTTCCACTTCACTGTATGGATGTAGTCACCCATGCATTTACAATGCAAACAAAAACCCATGCACTGCCTACTCAATAATACACAGGCAGAGAAACAGCAAAATTTTCAATAAAAAACAGCTTTCGAAATTGTCTTTTGGCCAGTGGTAAATATCAATAATTTTTATTCCTAATTGGTCAGTTTCTTCCTTAGAAAATACCTCAGCAGAAGATCAACTTCTCCTGTTGGAAAAATGGATATAAAAAAAACTACAGCGTGTTCAAAGTGATGCTTCTGTGTGATGTGTGTTATGACTGGAATTTCTCATGATTGGAATAGATTCAGATAAGGAGAAGTAGATATTTATAAAATGTAACCATTTTTGAACAAAAAATGTGTTGGGGTGAAAAACAAAGAACAATGTTTACCACTGGCCAATTAAGTTTTTAAATTACTCTACCATGTCTAACACTCAGCTCTGAGCCACACCACCATGAAATAGCCCATTGTCTAGGGTGTTCCTATTGAAATATGCCCTATCATGCTATGGAGTATTTTTCCACGGTGGTCATATTGGATCACATACGGTAACATACATGTCAAACCATCAGTTTTGTACTGCCATAAAGACAGTGTATCTTTGTATAATCTACTCAATTGTGTTACTGTAATCTCATTTCATGTTGATACACACATAGAAAATGTTAGGTATGATTTGGTTTAATAAATCAAAGACAAAAGAACCATAAACTTGAGCTTTTATTGCATTTTCTGGCTTTGTCTGAAACTTGTAAAAGTGTTCTAGCAGCTCATTGGTAATCTGAGACATTCTTTGGGTCATATCTTTGAAACGGAACATCTAATTGTGATAATTCAAGTACTAAAATGTTTCTTTTAAAATGCTCTATCAAATAAGCCTAGCAAAAACAATTTAAAAACAACTTTAAAGTTTAGTGGACATCCCTATTAATAGGATGAAGTAACATTGAATGATATTCAAATCACATTTTATTTGATTTAGCTTATTTTGCCAAGATAATTATAAACACTTAGGTCAGTCTGGTATCTCTTCAAAATTGCAAGCTAATTGCTTGCTTTACCTTTGAGATATCAATGATTTCATATTCAAATTTTATAAACCAACCCTGGATGGTTTATAAAACCATGTGCTTTTCCAAATAGCACGACATACACCCATTTCCTGTTGTATAGTCCCCGTCCCTAGCAGCCTGCTGAGTTAGCAACAGAGGGTACTCGTGTTCGGCTGTATGCTTGGCATAGTTTGTTAGACTGTTTTAAGGTAGTAAATGACTTCCATTTGATCTGAAACTTTCAGTAGTTTGTTTTTACTGTTGGAACAATATAATTTTATTAATCTTGATATAATTGCTCTTGTTTTTGAAAGTTACCCAATCCCTTTAAATCAGTCTATCCATCACAAATTACCAGTGTCCATGATATCTCTTCTCAGGTTGGTAAGCTATCTGAAGAGCTTGCTGCACTCACCAATCAGCTAGAGAGGGTTACCAGAGAGAAAGTAGATGTGACAACTGAGTTAGACCAAGCTAAAATGCAGATCATGCAACATGAGGTCCAAATCACTAGGGTAAGTACAGTATACTCCTATAATGACAATATTCTTGGGACCATGAAAATTAACTAGCGATACCAAAAATCTTTTTATATCAGGGTAAAAACTAAAGAATATACAGGGCTAGAGAGAGAAAGTGGATGTGACAACTGAGTTAGATCAGGCTAAGATGCAGATCATGCAACATGAGGTCCAAATCACTAGAGTAACTAATATCATTTTTTAAGCGTAGATCACATATCACTTTGAGGCCCGTACTGCGTGTGAGAAGCAGCTGTTTTGCCCATTTCCGTAGAGTGTAGTTCGTAAGAACATGTTAAAAAATTGCTGTCTTTTGCGAGCTGTGCAGGCCCCTGGAGTAATAAAGGCTTTATTTTGTTCATTGTACACTCTCACTATCGCATAATGGATGGTTATGTTTCATTAGTGCAACATTTGATATAAGTGGACTTGGCATCAAGATTTAAAAACAAACCAATTGAAATTCTGAACACTTTTTCAGAATTGTGTGTTTGTTTGACTGCTAAGTTTTTATTATAATAAATACCAACAAATGGAAAAGACAACAGGAGTAATATAAATAGTCATTCAATTTGTTTGTAGATGATTATGATTAAAGCAGATATGTCTTACTGATTTGCCTTAGGGATTTGTGGTTTATTCAGTGTCTTGTAAAATTTATTTTATATGAAAGTGATGGAATATAAATTGAAAATATATGTAAGTACCAATAGTTTGTTATTTTCAGTTACCATAATAAACATTTCTACATATATGTGATTGTTGCCTCTAGGTATCTGAAGATACAAGAGTGTCTGCTACTACAGCTAAGGTACAGAGAGACGAAGCTATGAGACAATTGGAGAGACTGCGGGCATCCATGGAGTCAGAACTGAGAAGTGCTCAACAGGTATGTGTTTTAAAGTCACAGAGTCCGGCAGTACCGATGTGTTTCTCCGTTGTTCCTTTATTGGAAGGTTCAGAGATTTTGTATCACCTGGTCAAGCTCAGGAGATCAAGCTGTATTAGTTAACCAGCTCACTATAAATCATGCAACAAACCATGATGCACCAAACAGAGGCAATTTGAACTCAGGGATTTCGTTGACCCTCTTATACTCAAATGTGTACAAATATTTTGAAAGCACAGGCAAACAAAGAATTTCTTCATTGAACGTGGGAACTTACTGTCTTCAAATCACTTGTAAGGGTTCTCTCAAAGACATTTGTGATAATTTGGTGTTATTGTTTCATCAGTTAAGTATGCAGGCACCTAATTATATGTTGTGTTTTTTTTATTATTACTTTTTTATTCATAATAAGAATGGATTTTGTTGAATTGTTAAAATATTAGGTGATTTTATTTATAAACTGTTCAAACTAGTCTTTCACAAATATCCTCATATCATAAATATAAACAAATTATTATTTTCACATCTGTTTCTGTAATCTACAATTTATTTCCCCACATGATTATCAAAGATTGAAAGAAAATGAGCTTTACACACCAGAAGGTAATGTTTGAATTCTATAATTAATTGCAATAATTTATTTTGTATGTTGTTGGGGTGTATTATATCTTGCAAACAAATGTGCAAATGTATTGCAAATGGACTAATCCAAACTATGTCTTTATTACGACAGGAGTCGTCTCGGGTGAAGAATGAGTTACTGGATGTAAGAAGAAGATTACAACAGGCTGAGAAGGATGCCTCCACATCACGGGAGGAATGCATCCGATTGGTAGAGAAGCTCAATGCAGCTGAGAGAGAGGTAAGTACTCTGAATAAATTATATGGGATGTGAGAAGGAGATTCCAAGAGGGATGCCTCCACATCATGGGAGGAATGCATCCAACTGGTTGAGAAACTCAATGCAGCTGAGAGAGAGGTAAGGTGAGTTATTGGATGTAAGAAGGAGATTACAAGAGAATGATGCCTCCATATCAATGGAGGAATACATTTGACTGGTTGATAAACTCAATGCAGCTGAGAGAGAGGTTAGTACTCTGAATGAGTTATATTGTATGAAAATAGGTAGAGAAGGATGCCTTCATATCACAGAAGAAATTGATGCATCCGACTGCCAGAAAAACTCTACGTAGCAGAGAGAGAGGTAAGCAATGAGGTATTGGAGGTAAGTACTCTGAATTACTTATATTGGATGTGAATAGGTATAGAAGGATGCCTCTACATCAGGGAAGAAATGCATCCGATTGGTAGAGAAACTTAATGCAGCTGAAGAGCAGAGGTAAGTACTCTGAATTACTTATATTGGATGTGAATAGGTATAAGAAGGCATGCCTGCTACATCAGGGAAGAAATGCATCCGATTGGTAGAAGAAACTTAATGCGGCTGAGAGAGAGGTAAAATACTCTGAATTTACTTAATTGGGATGTGATAGGTATAGAAGGATGCCTCTACATCAGGGAAGAAATGCATCCGATTGGTAGAGAAACTTAATGCAGCTGAGAGAGAGGTAAGTACTCTGAATTACTTATATTGGATGTGAATAGGTATAAAAGGGATGCCTCTACATCAGGGAAGAAATGCATCCGATTGGTAGAGAAACTTAATGCGGCTGAGAGAGAGGTAAGTACTCTGAATGAATTATATTGGATTTGAATAGGTACAGAAAGATGCCTCCATATCATGGGAGGAATGCAGCCATTTGGTAGAGAAACTCAATGCTGCTTAGAGAGAGGTAGATCGTACTCTGAATGATTTATATTGGATTTAAATAGGTCATAAAGGATGCCTCTACATCATGGGAAGAATGCATCCGACTGGTAGAGAAACTCAATGCAGCTGAGAGAGAGGTAAGTACTCTAAATGAGTTATATTGGATGTTAAGAGGTAGATAAGGATGCCTCCACATCATGGGAGGAATGCATCTGACTAGTAGAAAAACTTATGGGGCTGAGAGAGAGAGGTAAGTACTCTGAATGAGTTATATTGGATGTGAATAGGTACAGAAAGATGCTTCCACATTACGAGAGGAATGCATCTGATTGGTAAAGAAACTCAATGCTGCTGAGAGAGGTTAGTACTGTGAATGAGTTGTATTGGATATGAGAAGGATGCCTCCACATCACGGGAGGAATGCTTCCGACTTGTTAAGAAACTTAATCGAGCTGAGAGAGAGGTAAGTAATGAGTTATTGGATGTAAGAAGGAGATTACAAGAGAAGGTTGCATCCACATCACAGGAGGAATGCATCCGAATGGTTGAGAAACTCAATGCAGCTGAGAGAGAGGTTAGTACTCAGAATGAATTATATTCATGAGCGTATTCTGGGGAGGGGGGGGGGGCCCTCGGGTGCAGTCCCCCCGGGGAGTGCCAAAAGGCGGCAAATGACTTAAGGGGACGCCAAATTGACCTCAAGAGGGCACAAAACGAGCAAAGAGTGTTTAAAAATAGCACCTACATACCCCCCCCCCCCCTCCTTGCTTATCGCACGGCCAGCGTGATGTGAAAAAAATATAGAGTACCTTTTTGCTCGCCCGGTGTAACAGGAAAAAAAAATTGGGTGTACCATTCTCGATCCACCACTGGGGGCGCCAAAATCCCCCCCCCCCCCCTCTTAGAAATCAGAGGTGCTCATATCTTTTTTGGAAAGGGAATTAAAGTAATATATTTAGTTGATAGAGCATCATGATTTTACAAATTACTACTTGACATTTGTATAATAATGTATCATGGACTTCAAATAAGTTTAGAGAATAGATACAGGAGAAGATAAACTAGATGCAAATAAAGAAGTATATCTGCTATTTTTTGACAATTATTTGAGTCAAAGAATTTGGTTTCATTTGGAAGAGTTTTTGCTGTTCTAAATTTTGATTTATTCATGTTTTTTTTTTTTTTTTTTTTTTTTTTTTTTTTTTTTTTTTTTTTTTTTTGTTTTTTTTTTAAAACTATGATTAGGCTAGCATCTTGCGACTGTCTCATGAGAGTGTTGAGAAGGGTAACAAGGATGCAATCCGGATGGTGCGTCATCGAGCAGAGAGGAAGGAGCAAGATCTCAAACAAACTATTCATGACATGGACGCAAAACATAGTGAGTAGTAGTTTGGGTCATTCTGTAACAAGGGGTGCTGTTGCATAAGCAGTTATAATAATAATAATAATACCGGTTTCTTATAAAGCGCTTTACCTGTTAAGACCAAAGCGCTTACAGTATATTATTACCCCGGTCATTGGATTCATTTTCGATCCCGCACTTTACAGTGCACAATCTCCACTCCCTGGGGAGCATTCCATTATAGTAACATTGTCATCAATGGTAACTACCATGGTAGCACTGCCCAACAGCAAATTAGAATGCAGTATTTCTCAAAAATTGCCATTGAAGGCAAAGTTACTGTAACAGCAAGTTTTATGTCACCGCACCCTGATGTTACTAGCTTTGGTTGCAGAATATGCACAAGAATCTACAGGTTTATGGAAAAGGGTCATTGCGTATATAGCACATAAGAAAGTCTCTACATTCTTGAAGAAAATAGAGGTAATGCAATTATGGAAAAGCATTTTGCCTGCTCAAACTTCTTGCCATGCCCTTTATATTTTGCAGTCGCTATATTGTCTTTAGATCTTTTACATTTAAAAGTTGGTTCCTATTAGCCGCATTTGGCACCATGTCTGTATAATTTCAACTTGTTTTCTTTTCTTACTATGTAATAAAAGATTTTGTAGGTATATACTGCTTTCATTACCGTATATGATTTATACCTTCTGGGGGGTGTTTCACAAAGAGTTAAGTAGACTTAAAAATCGCACTTAAATTGTTAGTTTCGTGCGTTATATTACGCATCACCTCATTGGATTGACCATGCTCCGAGGATACGCGCCTTGGTGAAATCTATCAATTAAATTGCGTGTTATAAAACAAGATGCGCGCAGAAGTTAAGTACGACTTTAAGTGTACTTAACTCTTTGTGAAACACCCCCCTGATTCCTCTGACACTGTGGTGCTGAAGGCATTGTTGTTTTCCCCTCCTTTCTCAGCCTATATTATACCCCTTGTCTTTCTTTTATTCTTATGCCAGGTCTTGCTGTGACTGAACTGGAGAACATGTTATCAGACCAGCAAGCTTTGATCACTAAACTGAGAGAAGAAGGTAGAATCCTAACAGAGAAACTTGAGAGTGGCACGAACAAATACAGGTTGGTTATAATGCAATATGAAAACATTAAATTTCTTACATCAGACCGCAGTCAATAAAGGTTCAGGAAACTTTGAAGCTTATCGTGACTTAACCCTAATCAGACTGGGGGGGGGCCATCATGGCCCCCCCCTCGACATTTTCCGCAACCACTCCGCCGCACGAAATTTTCTGATCGCGCCGCTTGCTGACTTTTTACTTTCAAGTCTCGCGCATCTTTTGAAACCATTTTCGCAAAAATTGGTCGTACCGTTACGACGCTGCACGATTTTCAAAAATATCCGTCAGACCGAAAATGGCTCAAAAATGTGATTTTGTGTACAAAGTCAATGCAAATTGAGTTTTCTCACCTAATTCATAAAGATATGAATATTTTCACTTTCATTGGCTGAAATCAATTTATTTTAGCATATTTATGCTTAAAAATGGTTCTTAAATGATTTTTGCGTAAAAAAGAAAGAAAAACAAAAGGTCGAAAAAACAAAGAAATACATAAGAAATTCCTAAAACAATAAAATACATAAGAAATTAATTTTGAAACGAAAATTTTTTTCTAGTACAATTGTTAGGAATGCTATAAGGAATAATAATACACAAAATTAGCATTCTAGGAGCTTTATTTTTTCAATTAGAGCAAAAAGTATGATTTTATGCATAAATTAGCATAATTAATTCATATAAAAAAAATTCATATTATTTTGGAAAAATTAACAGCGCAGTCTTGTAGATTACATGGCTCACTACCATCGTGCAAATTTTCGGCGCGGTCGCGCGATTGGCGGCCGAGATCTTAGGGGGGGGCCATCATGGCCCCCCCCCAGTCTTGACAGCTACCAAAACACCCCAGTCTGATTAGGGTTAATGAGCTACACGAATGCTGGAGGAAATGGTGCCCGGTTATAGTGACTTTTTGGGAAGATGTAAATCAAATATTATTTGTAGAAAATACTTGTACATTGCAAGGATATTTTCCACCAAATAGAAAGATATGAAATATAAAGGGGAAAAAATTGGTGCAAACAAATAGGAAATTATATGTATATATATTAATTTCAGAGGAACATAAGTAAAACTAAAAAGGCAAATCAATGACAAAAAAGGACCAAATCTTGTTCTAAATAAATGTAGCTTAGCCTTATTGAAAGTTGTTTCATGTATGACCACATATTGTAGCAATTGTAGCATACCATTTTTATGGAACAATCTTCTGAATCATGTCAGAAATATATGGAATTGAAATATGCATGGTATAACAACAATACTCATCTCTTTCTTTCTTGTTTTTTTTTCTTTCTATTTATAGATCGGAGTTACGTCAACTAAGGCAGTTGAATGGTGAGCTGGTAGCACGATCAGAACGCCTATCCCAGCAGCACAATGATATGGAAATACAATGTGTTGAACATGGCAAACTACATCACAGGATGAAAACAAGACTACAACAAATGGAAGAACAGAATAACAAGAATGCTAAACAGGTCAGAATTGCGCTCTTATACATTTTTTGGTAATATTATTTGTGTTCAACATTTGCTTTGGGATTCATTTTGTCTGAAGTACAGTGTTAGGGTGAAGATCATTTGGGTGTAGGTAAAGGGGCTTTCACAATTGCTCTTGTGATCGTTTGCGATCGTTTGGTCACAATATATGTTGCACACAATCGCAACGGTTGTAAGCAGTCGCACCACCAATTGTAAAAGGGGCTGTAAGGAAACTTTGTGGTGAGGTATATAGTTCAAGTTTAGAATTCAGCTGTTGTTTGGAATTATAAGTTGAACATATCATAATTTGTATGATATGTAATCCAGTTTATTTCTGTTAAAATGAGTTCCACATTTTGTACAAAATCTGGATTCAAATTTGGGACTGGGGATGCAAAAGTCGTGAGTTTGATTCACGGCACCAGCACTTACGCCCCTTGGCAAGGCATTCTATGTGCACTTTCTTCACTCCACACTCCACCCAGGTGTAAATGAGTAATTAGGAGAATAAATTCCATAAAGCGCCTGTATGACATCTGGAATTTAATCATATTCATGGAGAAATAATACTGTCAAGCACTTTGAACTTTTTCAATGCTATCAATGCTTTCCAGACTAAAGGAATAAGAACTATTATTCTATTCTAATCCAATATATTATGTACGTTTACTTGTTTATATTAATTTCTTTTCTCTTTCTCTCTCTCTCTCTCTCTCTCTCTCTCTCTCCTGTTCCTATAGATCTTTGAGCTCCTTCAGAAGCAGACCAGTCTAATGCAAGAGAGACAGGTCCTCAGTAAGGAGGTGGAGTTCTTAAGAAGTCAGACTGGTCCTACTGCTCCTCTAGATCTCAACCGAAGTGAGACCAGCTGGCTGAATAGCGATGTAGACAAACTCAAAAGCTCTGGGAATTATAGCAAAGGGTTGATGGTTCCAAGCCATGATGAGGGTAGATAGCATATAGGTGCATATAGGTGATATTTCCATTGCAGAATGAATGTTGATGGAATGTTACAGCTGAATTATGGCAAATGGAGTATGGCTCGTATTCAAGATAGATAGCATTGAGGGGATTCCTAGAGATTTGCTCAGGCGACAATTGCCCTGCTATAAATTCCATACACTAATCAAATGGCTAACTTCAATCCTAAACTTAAAGGGGAAGTTCACCCTGGAATTTTATTGCTTTTAAAAAATGCAGAAAAATAAAAGAAAAGTATCAGTGAAAGTTTGAAGAAAATCGACCAAAAAATATTTAAGTTATGAATATTTGAAGTTTTGATTCTGTGACGTCACATGCGAGCAGCTCTCCCATGTGTTGTGTATGTAAATTCCATAAATTTGTCATTTTTTCATGGTTCTTGATAACGAAATTGGTTGCATTGATACAGGCACGTATATGAACATAGGTTTGATGATATATCAACCGCACATGTGAAATAAATAATATTTTTCTGAAAAAAAATGGCACTTTATGTAATTTACATTACATAACACATAGGAGAGCAGCTCGCATATGACGTCACAGAATCAAAACTTTAGATATTCACAACTTAGTTATTTTTTGGTCGATTTTCTTCAAACCTTCACTCATATTTATTTTATATTTTTATGCATTTTTTAAACCCAGGGTGAACTTTCCCTTTAACACTATACCCTACCCTAAACATAACCCGAAACCTAACATAAAACCATATTGCAACTGAACCTTAACCCTATATCTTAGACAAAATAAAGGCGGATCAGTGGTCGCAGGAGCAAATGTTGTGTCACCATAGAGATGATATTGCTATTGCAAAATTAACATTGGTCGAATGTTCCAGCTGTATTACAAACCAAGTACTTGGACTGAAAGCCAATTTTTAAGCTTGCAAATCTCTGCTTTTTCATAGATGGGGGTGGGATAAGCACAAAGAAAAGTCACAGGTCATGCATAAAGCCATGAACAATTTTGTGAACGGCAGGAACATGTTTTTTGTTGTGCTATGCTAATCACAATTTCATTCATGAAGCATAAGAACTGATCACCAAGTTTTGTGTAACTAATTAACGCATTGATAAAACACCACCCATGCTGCCATCAGTACTAACCATCAATACACATACAATTGCAAGCTTGGTTTAATGTCTACATTTATTATAGATTCATACAATTTGACACAGTTTGGTTCCTTACTGTCAGCGATGCGCCAATTACCAAAATTATGTGGTCGTTACAAGAGGACACTCTGTTTATTTAGAGGTTTCTTGGTTCAATAATGTTGGGTTTATATCAGGAAGTAAGAGAGTGAAAATTTGTGATAGTGGTGATCACTTTAAGATTATGGGTGCTTTATTATATCACATATTAATGCAGTGATATTTTGACTATGAAAAAATTGATTTGTGATGATCTTCTTGCAGTTGATCCTGAAATGAGTTAAACTGAAATTTGAAAAATTGATGTGAATGGGTTAAGACTTTTATATCATTGAAATTTTAAAGTATTCCTTATTTCTTATTAAGAGCCTTTCCACCAATGAGTGGTGAATGGTTGTTTTAAAGCTGACATTAAATATAAGCTCTGTGTTTGTCTGTACTTTTATTGGGTAGTGTTTATCGTACCGTCCTTTTGTTAAATTCGGGTTAATGTCATTTGACTTGTTAATTAATAATCTCTTCTAAATATCATATTTTATGTAGGCTTAGAAATCTTGCACTCAACCCTTTTATGTTATTTTGTAATCTAATTATGCAATAAGAGTTTTTACCGTCCATGTTATTATTTTATTCCCAGGTTCTATTGGTGCTAGGGCAATGATTTGTTATGTTTTCTGATTAGTCAGCAGGGAGTTTACATGCAGATTGTAATGAAAATAAGCAGTTCTTAATGATCCTCTTTTTTTTTTAATGTTGACATATTACTAAATGGGTCTCATTGGCCTACTTGTGTGTGAGATATATTCCAATAAATTATGGTACAATCGGGAAATTTTTTTTAAATTATTAATATCTATCACAATCTGCTAATGTTTGGTATTTTTCCCCATCTCATTTTGTGCAGTAGATCTTGAGATGTGATTAGTTTCTCCAAATCAAGATATCATATGTAGGTGGCATTGTTTAGGTTTTGAACTAAAAAAAAAACAAAACAAAGGATTTGTGTATTTGCAATTTTTTTCATGTGGCACAAAATTTAGCTTTACTTCTTTTTTTTTTAAGCAAATGATCCAAAATAGAGTGTATCAACAAGGAAAATCTTACAGTTTTAATTTAATACCAAACACACATATCATTTGAGAGGATTTCATACCTAAATTATCTGTTCCCCACTTGTTCCATTTCCCCCCCCCCCCTTCTTTTCAATTCAGACTATATGCAAGTTCAAAAAGCTTAGTTGATGCAAGCATAATTATAAAGGATATATTAACTGATGCTTTTCTCTTGAATAGAGATAGACATGAGAAGGGCGAGTGATAGAGAAGCTGTCTGTTCTTTAACCCATTGAGGACTGAGCCCGAATATATTTGGGCTAAGGTCTATGGGAAATGCGTTTTTTAACCAAATCAGCTCGTCTCCAACAAGTTAACTACTTATATTATATCAGTATTTCTTTTTTACCATATTTTTACATAATTTTTGTATTGTTTATAGTATGTGAAAATATTCTAAATTTTTATATTTCTTCTATATGTAAAGTCATATGATGTGTGTGTGTGTGTGTATTTTTTTATGACTTTGTTGTACATGTATGTGAGTTGTAAAGAAGTGTATTTAAACAATTCTACAGAATACTTCAGTGGAAATCAATTAAAATGCTCTTAGGAATCAGAATCAAACTGATACATATCTTTGAATTTGGTGCAAGCTGGAAAAAATGATAACATTTATCTCACAAATATATCCTCAATAACAATGCTCATAAATGACTTCCTTTTTAATATTTGTACATTCCATTTGTATATTATGATAGTACTTAATTGTTTATATTCCTTTATTGTGCCTGTGCTTGTATGCTAATGAACAAATGTACTTATACCACTGTTTATGTATTTATACGTTTTTAGATGTACAGTGTCCCCAAAAATTATTTGTACACTTTGAAAAAATGAAATTAAATAAATTTATGTTGGTTTGAAATTTCAATTAATATTTATATCAAATGGTAGGTAATGTTACTATCACCTAAACACTGAATCTCAAATGTTCCGTCAGTCTCGGAAGTTCTAGGCCGCCATTTGCAATTTTCATGGCCCAAAAATTATTTGTACACTTCAGAAGATGGGTTTTTAAAGGAGTGTTGAAATTTTGGGAGTCTTCTTTGGCTTCCAGGGCAGTCATCAACCTTCTTGGCATACTGACGACCAATTTAGTACTCATTTCACGGCCAACAACATTCCAAGTTCGCTGGAGCGTGTCCTGGAGCTGCTAGATGATGGATTTTCAGTCTAGAGGGCGCTGTTGCTTCAGATCACCTCTCATTTGCTAAATGGGGATTAATTCTGGGCTGTGAGGTGCCCTTTCTTGCAGCTTAACATGTGTGTGTTGCAATTTTGCTTTAATATGGTTTGCTGTGTACTTGGGGTCATTGCTATATTGGACCGTAAATTGATGACCCTTCAGACTTGAAGCAGATGAGAGCATCTGAGCCATTCTGAGGGGCAAGGATATCCTCATGGCTTCAGCATTCATAATGCTATGTTATGAAATTTATCTCTCCAACTCTACTGGCTGCCATACAACTCCAAATTATGAAACATGGCTCCAAGCATGACTGACCAAATGCTGACTGAAAGCTTACTACAAGACACACATTGTCCTGGGCATCATATCCAATCACTTTTGCATCAATTAGGTCTTAGGGCAGAGGGCTAGAACTCCGCAGGCTTGTTCACATGTTGTTTTGCAAAACCATGACGCTTCTTTGTTACATGTCCCTTACATTTGGCTTCTTTCTTGCCAATTATTCCACTTATAGTCATGTAGCCATTTAGTCTGTTGCAGACACTCTTGAGGGCACCCAGTCATTCCTCAGCCTCTGTGGCCTTGGATGCAATTTTCTTTGGTTGCAAATTGCAATATTTAATTGCTTACTGTCTGTTTATCAATATCATCATGAAAACTTTTGTCAATGAGACTATTCTTGCCTCTTAGAGGCTCCCACTTGCGTAAAGGCTGATTGGTCTTCAAGTTATGTTCCAACATTACAGGGACCCCAAGCATGCAGCCAAGCATATTAAAGCATTATTTTAGCAGACACTTGTTAAGAAGCTAGAAAAGGCACCTCAAATCCCAGATTTAATCCCCATTTAGCCCATGAGATGTGATCTGAAGCGCCAGCGCCCTCAAGACACACCATCAAACCTCCAGCAGCTCCAGGACACGCTCCAGCGAACTTGGAATGTTGTTGGCCGTGAAATGAGTGCTAAATTGGTCGATAGTATGCCAAGGAGGTTGATGACTGCCCTGGAAGCCAAAGAAGGCCCCCAAAAATTTTAAACACTCCTTTAAAAACCCATCTTCTGAAGTGTACAAATAATTTTTGGGCCATGAAAATTGCAAATGGTGGCCTAGAACTTCCGAGACTGACGGAACATTTGAGTTTTAGGGTTCAGGTGATGGAGACATTACCTACCATCTGATATAAATAGTAATTGAAATTTCAAACCAACATCAATTTGTTTAATCTAATATTTTCAAAGTGTACAAATAATTTTTGGGGACACTGTATCATTAGCAATAATATTGTGGTTTTGTATGAATGTGTGAACTAAAGAGAAGCAATAAATTGGACATTTGTATTTTAATAATTATTCATCTGTATTCCTTCCTTGGCAGTTGATCAACTATCAAATGTAAAAGTTATTTGGGTAAGATTATGAATTCACTCGAGAATAATTTCACCCTCATGTAATTGCTTGTTGTTCGCCTCCTTTAAGTCGAATAAGTCAAAGCAATTTTCGGTCCAGATTATACAAGACGTGTTATTCACCTCTCCCAATTCAAACAGATTTCTATTGTCCCAAGAGATTTAGGCAGACTTAGGCAGAGTTACCTGTATGTTCTTTGTAGACATTTGTATGTAATCAATTCCCTTTACTTCACAATTTTCCTTTATGTAAAATCAATGCTTTTATAAATATCATTAATTTCTTAATAATGGTTCTAATGTCTCATCAAACCAACAACATCAGAAATAAGATGAGTAATTTACCAACCCCGCCCCCTCACGATAATAAGAAGGCCTCATCTAGCACGTAAGGCTAGATTTAATGCTATTATTTTCTTTCCTCTTTTAGGATTATTTTCCCCTCTTTCTTCACTAGGAATTCTTGACTCTGTTATGTATCCGGGATGAGATGTTGCAAATATAGCACTCTGAAACATGAAAAACATGTTGTCGTTTCCTGCCCTTCATTAATAAGTTCCTCACATCATCTCCAGAGGGAATTCATTTTGCATGTCATAACATAACAGGATAGGTTTATAACCAATGACATGGACGATCCAAATGTGAAGTTTAAGATGATTCCGCAAATTAAAACCATGTGTTGTGAGATTTTGAGATAATGAAAGAACAAATTATGTCTGCTTGCAAAGGAGTAAACGTAATATCTTAACTCCATTCAAAGAATTCTTGGAGTTACATAATCAGTGGTGAATAACTAATGATGTGGCATTCCGATACATATACCCTGAATAATATATTCATGACCATGATCTTTCATATTGTCAGTATAGTATAAATAGGCCTATACTTTTAGGGAATTCTCATCATTTCCCAATAAAGGCCTATGACTGGAATTCGAATCAACATTTTGTTTAGATTTTATAATATTACTCGTTTAATACGTTACATAAGAATATTTTTCACAAAACAAATGTTGGAGGTTGGAGATAACTTTTTCTTCAAAATAAAGGACAGCCCAAAGAAAGCAAAAGAACCTGAACGTTGTTGGTTTTCGTTAAATATATGTGCAGAAACGTGACGTCGTCAGGTTCATGTAATTAGCACCAGCGACTTGTTTAGAAGAGACTAATTACACATTTGGCAATGTCACGTCTACTTAACGGAAAACGATATAGGTATTACTGATGGAAATAGGATTTATTAACACCACGCTATCTTTACAAACATATGACTCTGATTTACAAGTCAAACAGCACATATTTTATACCAACTCCATCATTCAATCATTTCTATCGGCTGCTTTGAAGGGTGAAACTATATTTTAGTCAAGATATTTTCCATTCTAAATAAAGATCGTCTTAAATTTTGATGTTTTGATCTTTACTTTACACCATCTTTATAATCAATGGATTTATACAATTATCCAGTTCCTGTGGTTCATCTGGCGACATTTTGTAATTGATTTCCGTGGTTTTCCTTTTCCTTGTAAGTTCCTCTTTGTTCTTTTAATTCCCCCTTCTAATTTCACCTCTGACCTAGTATTAAACAGCGGCGGATTCAGGTAACGGCTTTGTAGGACGCGCGCCTACAGCTCACCCCCCCCCCTATGATATGGGTGCACCCCTCCCCCTATTTTCAATTCAAATGGTAGTATTTTTTTCCCGGTAAAATCAAGGCTAGGAATCCCAATATGTCGACTCTCTTTTTTCTCTCTTTCTTTCCATCTATCTTTCTTTCTTTATATCTTTCACTTTGCAACCACATTTCCTTTTCTCCATCTCACTTTCTTTCTCTCTCTCTCTCTCTCTCTCTCTCTCTCTCTCTCTCTCTCTCTCTCTCTCTCTCTC
>CALNVZ010000174.1:51771379-51815831 GCA_940671915.1 Paracentrotus lividus
CTCTCTCTCTCTCTCTCTCTCTCTCTCTCTCTCTCTCTCTCTCTCTCTCTCTCTCTATTTACCTTTACCTCTCTTTCCCTCAGCTTCCATTCCCCCTCTTCCATCATCTCCCCATCGCCATATCTACCCTTATTTATGCCAGCTATACTCTTTGGCAGTCTTTATTCCCTTATGCTCTATATACCATTTCCTCAATAATAAAAGCCCCCATCTCTCTCATCGTTACAAATCACAATGGCGACATACAGGCAGGCCTTGTGACAAACATTCAAATTCGAGACGTAAACACTCAAATGATCAGTTTTCAATCAACGTAATGTGTATTTTCAGTGATTAGATATTTCTAGAATAGACATTTATCCTAAAATTCAGATATTATATTCCCTTTTGATCAGGTATGTTCTTTTTGAAGAGACCATCTCCGCCAGTACCAATGACTGTCTATTCTTCATTTTCTTTTATGTTTATTGAGGAGGATTAAGTTTTTAAAAAAATAATAATTTAGAACATAATTGATTAGCCACAATTGATAGTCTATCGTCAATCCTGTCATTGAGCTGCATTGACTTCTTTTAATTAATTCGCGCGTATTGCAGATTTTTAAAATACTGTATGTGCCCCTCCAATATTGGAAATGCAATGGCATTGACTGTATAATTGTGTTAAAAATCTGAAATTTTGGCGAGCGCGCCCCCCCCCCCCCCCCCCTCCCCCGGCCTGGTGTCCTACTTGTATTTTCAAATCCTGGATCCGCCACTGAAATGGATTGAACTTTTGAATAGTGGCATACCACCATTGACCGCTACTGGACATACCAAGGTAATAATTGACCCTAGTCTACGATACCGTGATTGATGAGGACGACCTCGACCCACGATGGCGTCGTAAAGTTTATAGCTGTGGTCGAACGGAGAACATTCATTACCTTAATACAAACATTGCAATATGAAGTGCTGTTGGTGTAGGATTTATTTTACGATGGTGTATAAACGAAGTATGAAATTTCATATTGAGGGGTGCAGCGAAGGCGAGCACTATATTATGCCTTATAACATTATAATAATTTCAATTTAAGGTAGATCAAATAGTAATAATTAAACATGAGGGCCCCCGGACCAATATTTCAACTGTCTTTGAATTCCCTTTAACCCTTTAGCACCCAAACTGCCCTAACAGCTAACTACCTACTGAAATTGGAGGTATCACAATAATAATATTTCTTGAGTTATCTATCATCTCATTCCCCCGCCCCCTCACTCTCTCTCTCTCTCTCTCTCTCTCTCTCTCTCTCTCTCTTCTCTCTCTCTCTCTCTCTCTCCCTCTCTCCCTCTTTCTCTCTTTCTCTCTCTCCCTCACTCTCACTCTCTCGCTTTCTATCTGTTTCTCATGAATACAACATCTTCGGAATACACATTCCCCAAAATATGTCCTCTATGTTTTCAAATCTATTCAATACTAATATCATCCCTTTTCGTACCTCCTTGCATTTATCAAGCCGCACTCAAAACCGCGATGGCATTTGAAGGGATAAATCTGGTGTAGTAAAGCGTCTCTCTATACTCACATGTAACTGTTAATAGAAGGGGAGGCTTATATCCGGAGCATTAAGACTCAGCAGGGCTCAGTCAACGAGGTGCACTAATTACTTACATCATTTCTAATTAGGATCTTCCAATTCTTACTCTCAGTGAAGTTCTAGTCTAAACTAAGCTCCCATCACATGCAGTAAGAACTCTTGGAGTACATGGAATATCATGGAATAACTACACACTTCAGTCGAGAATGCTCTGCAGACGACAGATTGGTAAATATATTCGTTATATTTTCCCGCCCGCCTAATTGTGGTCTTGATGGTGTTAACCACAGAAGCATTATATTCGTTTTATCCATCTAATTATATATATCGTTCAGATACAGTATGAATAATGGTTTGTGACATGTAAAGCTCCTTTCTTCCCTTACATGTTGTGTATGTGTTTATTCACTCTAGAAAATACATGGATTTGTATCGGTATATGCTTGAAAACTGAATAACAAAGATCAAGACTTTAGCATGAAAAGTTTATCTATCATTTTATAAATTGTTTAGGCATGAAAATGTTAGAAAGTCATTGTTGCTTGATCATTTCATAAACATATAGTTTAAAAAAAAAATGATATCACCAATGTTTCATGTTGAAAAAAATTATTGTGGAGAAAACACAATTCACAACTCTCTCTCTCTCGCATATCAAATCAATGCTTATTATGTACAAAGGACTTTGGCAAACTTTTTGGTTCTATTCCTCTATCATGTCTATCATGTCTATGGTTCTATCTAGAACCTCCATGAGCTGTACTGTCTTCGACTTCTTGACGCTTGATTTGTGGCATATGAATGGGGGATCCCGTGAATCTCTTCCAATAGACCAGTTTGCTATTATTTTATGCATACTTTTTAAACAAAAGTTGTTCATGACAACCTGAAAGCTTGTCTGAGGCTTGCCTGACATAGCAACAACTAACGTATTCAAACTGGATCCAATGTATTGTAGTTCATTCTTTTATTGCCAGTTGTTGAATAACTTGTTACTAATTTCACCTGACCAGGAAAGAAACGTGGATAAATTATAATAACTTAGTAAACTATATTCCGCCAACGCGTAAAACTGTAAATTAAAGCAACAGATTTATATTCAAATATCATTGTTGCTCAAAGTTCAAAGGGAAGTCCCTCCTCCTGATCTGAACTGAATGACTCATTACGAAGAAGGTATAACATCAGGGCAGAAGAGATATAACACATCTTGAAGTATCTTTGATCATACACATGGATATGTGAGTTTTTTGCCAAGATGCAGGAGTATGACGCTCATGTGAAGATCAAGAGTGTAATATCAGGAAACAGTCCGACCCCCACTATAACAGGAACGATGGTTTGCTTTTAAGCGTCCCTGGGGATAACAAAGGGGTCCAAGAAGTTTTTTTTTTTTTTTTTTTTTTAATCCCGTTCTCTCTCTCTCTCTCTCTCTCTCTCTCCTCTCTGTCTTTCTGTCTCTCTGCTCTCTCTTGCTCCTTTTCTCCCTTGCCTACACTGATCGTCATTTTTCCTCAATCCACGTTTTCAATCTACTTGTATTTTTGTCAATATTCTAAAATAACCATCAAAATTGGCCATCACTTTGGCGGATCCAGGCGGGCCTATAGGAAAACACCCCTCCCCTATTCTTAAATCCTGGAACCACCCACGCATCATAATGACTAATAACATGATAAAGGTCGATCATGAATAAGAGCAGTGGTTAGAGCCCCCCCCCCCAAAAAAAAAAAAAAACACAACAACAACAACAACAACAACAACAACAACAACAACAACAAACAAACAAACAAACAAACAAACAAATCAAATCAAATTAAAACAAAACAAAACAAATCAAACAAACATGTACAGTCTGTGTCAAAACGAATGGTGCAATCGGCGAAAAAATCATTTAGGTATGAAATCTTTTAAAATGTTATGTATATATGGTATAAAATTAAAGCCAATATATTGTTCATACTTATGCAATTTATTTCAAATAATTTGCTTTTGTCGAACAAAAAGATATGCTAATATCTGTGTGAAGACAAGGGAATTAACTCCGCGCAAACCTATTGTTCTTTTGGTTCATATTGGCGAATTCTGTTCGAAACCTACACAAAGGCATGGCACGGCGTGCGCAAAAATGAAATTTTATCGATTGAAGAAAACTAATCATATCTCAAGATCTACAGGACTAAATGGGATGAAAGAAAATGCAGAAGAAAGCTTATTGGTCCTGCTTTTTGGAAATACCAATCATTATTAGGATGTGACTACTCCTCATACAATAAAAAAATGTTTCCCAACTGTACCATTTTATTTGACACAGACTGTATAGTGTGTAACACTTTTTACTTGTTACAGAGATAGAACGGGGCCTAATTCTTGCTCCCTATTACGATGCCTGTTTTGAATCATCCCTCTCACATCAATAGTGACAATCTCATCAATTTGGTTTCGCATCAATGCTGACCATGATGTCCATACTGACTTCGATATCCGACCAACATGTCATGCATGATGTCCGCTGTTCGCTCCAAGACATCGAAAGTGGGGACACCAGTCGACCTCCATGTCTGCATGTTATGACTCTCATTAGGAAGTGTTTCTAGTAATCTAGTTTGCAGGCAATTTTATTGTGCCCAATATCCGCGGATGTTATGGTGCTAGTCGCTTCCTTTTCCCCAGTTTTGAAATTGGTTGGATTATGTTAACCCAAGAAAAGAGGAGTGGGGATATTACTGACTGACTGGTCATGTTGCACTGTTTTATTTCTATGGAGATACTGGATATGTAACTTCATTCTTGGCTTACTTCCATGCAGAAATCATTTGTTGCTGCCACAGTACAGTACACCACTTCTTTTTAAACACGATGCTCACATACTTCCCTACTTTGACCAAAGCCGGAAGCAAGTGATATATCAACCAAATATGAGTTCTTGATGTTTACATATTTCATTTTGAGCCGTCTTCCTTCGGGCCAAATGTTACAAATAAACGCTTATCAAGCTTAAAGATATTAAAGGTAAGACTGATCATGAGACCGTGACTTCAATATGAAGGACGAAGTCCACAAATTTTAATGTTTTTATATGCCATTTATGTTACTTGCCTCTTTTAATCGAACACGGTGCTATAATCTTGTGGATTCTTGAAGGAAGTTCTCTCTAACATCTTGCTTTTCTTCTACCCAATCCCTGTACTAGAGGAGCTCAACAACCTATTACCCTCATGACCTGAAACCTGGCTTTTTAGCTGGTACATTAGGAATCAGGGCAGACGGGGTCGTGACATTAAGGGTGGATACAGCCAAGAATCACTTCCAATCCATTTGCTAGATGCATCCTCACAGCTCACTCAAGTTCAACGAGCATTTTGTTTCAACTATTGGACCATAATACATGTAGCTTTATTCAAAGTTTGGTTGCGTATATTGATGACGTCAAAGTGTTTGTGGGAGTATCGGTAAGTTGTTGGCTTTTATCTTCTTTTTTTTTATATTGGTCTTTGGTACCAGTATCTCTGAACACTGACTATAATGAAATGCGTCTTGAAGAATAACACTGGTACTGACAAGTGCTTTATTATGTGTTTAATGGACGGGAAACTTTGATCTAAAGTCTACCCTAAAAACAAACAAATTAAAAAAAACATATAGTCAGAAGGTTAAACTCGAATTGGGTCCTTTTTACAAAATGTGTTGCGGATTATATATTATGTAGGCCAAATGAAAAAATATATACACAAACCTATTACTGTACACAGATAAAAATGATAAGTAGTATTGTATTGTATTGTTTTTTGTGTGTTTTTTTTCCAGATCGAAATAATAAAAAATACAGTTATCATAAAAACAATTTAAAGGAGGATTGATGGCTGGATGGCAGTATACTGGAGATCATGATTATAAAAGAAACAACATAAATATATGTTGATTTGAGTACTATCAATGTCTTTCGTACTTTTTGATTGATAAGCATGCCTGAAGATAATGTTAAAACCAGAAACAAAGAAATTCTATTGGACACATTTAGCTCGCATGGATGGATTATAGATGGGTATTTAAAAAAAATTGTTTTCTCATTAATAAAATGCTTAAATAAAATAGTTATAATTCGAATGATAACACAGTATGATGTATCAGAATATAATGTCACAGTGTTGTACCTGCGTCTGATATAAGCCTGTACTAATAGCGCACATATAACCGTACAGAAAAATAACAGCTTATAAATTAATCCATAAGGATTATAACCTTTAACGATTATGCAAGTCATGTTAGATTAAAGCCTTAAGTTCCTCATAATCAGTGGTGAAAAATAAATCACGTTTGGTAAAATATAATATATCAAATCACAAATATTCTTACTCAATTTCGATGTGAGAATATGAAGTTACAGAACCAAACTGGGTTATTTTTTTTTCTACATGCCTACAACATCTGCCGGCTTTTGATAAGAAATTTCATTACTTCAGCATGCAACTGAAATATGTTTTGCAGAATTAACACGTCCTGTAAACAGCCTCGTGCAATAAAAATGAATAACAAAGTCATGATCAGGATTTGCTATAATCTCTCTTCCACCTCCCCGCTATAATAATGTAGGGTAATGACAGGCAGTTTATAATCTAGCTGTACAGTCAAGTTGAATCTTCTTCTCAAGATAATGAATACCACACACGTTAGTTTATCTTTGTTATCAGAATGATTGTTTTTGATCCATCATCTTTTGCTATGCGATCGCTGGCATAAAGGCGGGCTGAAGCAGAATAAACTTGTTCAATCGTCTGCCCATGGATTACGATCCATGGTCTGCCAAAATAAAATGTCATCACCCGAAAACTTGGGGTCGGGAATCCCTAAATGAGAAACAGATTTTATTATGTCGAGTTGTATCTTCACTTTGGGGTACATCTCAAATAATAGAAAACATGTGAATAACATGATGCCCATATATGGGATCGTGGGAAAATTTGGGAATTGAAATTATTTTGAAAATGTATAGTGATGATGTTGACTGCAGATCTAGTCTACTATCAGACTCGTTAATATCACTATCCCGAATCTGGTATGTCTTGGCAACAACAATAATGTGTCAAAATAAATCATTATTATGTGAAACTAATAAATTAAATATGACTTGTAATTTGTGGAAAATATTGGTATAGCCTATGATGAATTATCACAAGTATCATGGATTGTCATGAATGCTCCCATAATTGCCGGCCTGTCAGTGAAATTTTGAAGAAAATCGACCCAAAAATAGCGAAGTTATGAATATTTAAAGTTTTAATTTTAACAATACATAGAGGAGCAGCTCGCACGTGACGTCACATAATCAAAACTTAAAATATTCATAACATCGTTATTTTGGGGTCGATTTTCTTCAAACCTTTACTCATATTTTTCTTTTATTTTCTGCATTTTTTAAAAAACTAATTTAAAATCCAGGGTGAACTTTCCCTTTAATAATATAAGTTTCATTAAATTAGATTGAATTACTTGGCTTACTAATCCGACCCCATGACCATGATGACTATCCCTAATCATAATACACTCGACATTATCTCCAATACTCTCGAAGAATGAAGACATAACGGTTGATCTGATGATAACATTGTATCAAGTCAAGGTCGTGACTCAATGGTCAAAGGTGTTAGAACAGAGAAAGACAAACAGATTATCTTGCATTGTATAACCAAAGAGGTTGAACCTCTTTGGTATTACCCAATAATATTCAAGAAACAATGTCATTTACACATTCAAACAATGCCATTGCAACTTTCTCCCGTGAATAATTTAACCATAAATCAATTTTGAAATCTCAGATATTTTTCATGTTTTGGGTAAAGGTTATTAATTTTAATTATTAATTTTACCCAAAACATAAAAACTGTTTGAAGTAAAAAAAAAAAATTGATTTATGGTAAATTATTCGTTGACAACATACAGGACAAAGTTGTAAAATAGCATGGACTTAATTGCCCTGAAACATCATTGACCTACTGCCAGATAAACATTATATGAATCTTATTTGAACAAGCTGTAAAGTAATTCTTATAATCTTATAGCATTCCATCAATTATCATTATGTCCACCATACATAAACAAAAGACCTTCTTTATCCGGCTTTGATAAGATGACAGCCAGCTAGTCTGGATGAGGACTTCATGTCGCTATGATGTACGCCGTCCCTGGCGGGGACTCTGTTCCTCACCGTGACACCCCTGCAGGGTCAATGTCAATATCTCTTTCCGTTCATATCAGTACCATATCATGACTCGCGCTTTTGGTTGCCATGGTTACGGACTAGATTGAAGTCATGTTTTAAGTGAACATGATAGGTGATGATTATAATCCCCCTGATACCTCCTTAGCTGATGTGGAAATATTTATAAACTCTCGACTGTGGCTATTTTTGTAATCTAAACCACAAAGGAGGTATAATTATACAAGGGAATTCCTGATAAATAAAGAACGTGCATTGATATATACCATGTATACATTGGGGGGAAATAATTATTTTTCTCCCTTTGCCTCTTATTAGGAAGAGTGATTAATCGCAATTTAAGTAAATTCTATTTTTATAATCTTTTTCATTTTGGGTAATGTTAAATGAGAAGAAAAACAAATTACTAAATATTGTTACTCAATATCGACAATAGATTATAGATAATAAGTCTGAGAGAACGTTTATTTGAATGAAACAAAATGGGTCAATGATTATCATCTTAGGAATGTCATGACAGTTTGTCAATATTTGTGGAGCCATTTCGCCACATGTTTCCGATTCAATTTGATATTGAACTAATCGATCTTGAGCTCTTTTTTTCGGAAGCCAACATGAAATTTGCAAGTTTTGAAACATTGCCAAACTTTCTCTCTCTCTCTCTCTCTCTCTCTCTCTCTCTCTCTCTCTCTCTGTCTGTGTCTCTCTCTTCTCTATTATTCTTTTTCAATATCAACTCTCATTCTCCCTCTCTCTTTCTATCCTTTTTTCCTTCTAGTCATCTCTCCCTTTCTTTCTCATCTCTCTCTCTATTTTCTCTCATTTCTCTCTCTCTCTCTCTCTCTCTCTCTCTCTCTCTCTCTCTCTCTCTCTCTCTCTTCTCTCTCTTATTCTCTCCTCCATATCGTGTCATCCGGGTTCAATTCATATATATTGCCCTTCGTTTAGTTGTTAATTGTCTACACATGACTTATTCTACTCTTCATCCCATTAAGTGATCCCGTTTCCCTCTAAATGATACTCGTGTCAACTAGCCGACTAGAATAATCCTAAACCCGTCTGAAGCAAGCCGACCGTGCAATATCGCAATAAATATTTCGCTGTATTACGCGTAAGGGACGTAAATAATATATGACTTTTCGCACACTTAAGGTGTCGATGAACTTGGTGTTGACATCTGTGATAAAAAGAGAGAAAGGAAGACAGAGAGATGGGCGCGGAAAGAGAGAAAATGGCAAGAGAGAGGGGGGGGGTAGAGAGAGGGAGAGCTGAGCAACTTCATTGATATTCCCCCTCAAAAACATACAAAACAAAAACTAAACAATCGCACAAACAAGTAGTTTGAATGGGGGGGGGGAAACTTGCGTTAATAAGGTACATCCCATGCATAGAGATGTATATATACACGGTCCGTCATATTAAAAGGTGGAATATTTTTTTGCCGCTAGAGCGACATGATTTTGCTCTGACTTTAATTTCTTGAATATGTTTGTCCCTGATTCTACTTTTTGGGACCCTGGCTATATCTTGGACATTCTCTCAACCCTTCACGTGGACCTTTTTCCAAATGAGTTTTGTCAACCCCCGAGATGCCCATTTTTGTCATTTTTTCTCATTTTGGGGCCCCTTTTTGTTTCCCCGGCCAATCAACCCCCCCCCCCTTAGTCCTACCCCCAGGAAACGCGACTGAGGTGTACTGTTTTATTATTGTTTATTATTATTATTGTTCTTTAAGTTAAATCTATATTTCTGGGGACAGGCTTAGGTCTCTTGTTTAGGGGAGGGGTTGAAGTAAAAAAACGAGATTGGTGAAAATTCGGAATATTTTATTCCATCTTTATGCTGAAAACAAAAGAAATGAAAAACAACCTTTAACCCTTAAATATCATAATTTTCCCCTTAAATTTTGTTTAGCCTTGATGACAAGGCTATGAATAGTCACTATTGATAATATTTTATTTTGATTTATGTTTGGTTGAGATTTTACAATACAATTTAGGGAAGATAGAAATTTCCTGGGTGTAAAAATGAATAAAATGAATGTTGAACCCCAATCAAAATAAATGTTGACCCCTCCCCTAGACAAAAGAGTCCAGCCTGTAACCATAAATCTAGATTTAATTTAAAGAACAATAACAAATCTCCACCTCAGACGTGTTTCCTTGGGGTAGGACTGAGGGGGCCTTGGTGGGTCGCGTGAACAAAAAAGGGCCCCAAAAATAAGAAAAATTACAAAAATTGTCATCTTCTGGGGGTGATAAACTTTTTTGAAGAAAAATCCCCGGGAAGGGTTGAGGGAGCGTCCAAGATATACCCAGGATCCCAGAAAGTGAAAGCGGTGACAAACACATTCAAGAAATGAATAACGGAGCAACATAATGTCGCTTGAGCCAGAAAAAATATTCCACCTTTATGACGAACAGTGTACATCTCTGTGGTACATCCCCACCTTTTAAAATGTATTCTAGTTATTGCCTATAACCTGTTTGGCAATTAACTCGATAAAACCTTTTGAATGCTTAATATAAATTTGACATAAGTATGAGTTACCAAGTACTTTCACTCCCTTTAAAATAACAGTTAAGGATTAAGGTGAGATAAAGATAAATTGAATTGATTGATCGAATGTTTCTTTTTACAATGTCAAATGAGAAACCGATTGCTTATTCTTGATCTTCTTTGCAGGTACATAACCATTAATTTATTTTATTTTCTTTTCCATTTTCCTCAGGTACTCACACATGGCACTTGTAGAGTCAATACATCCAATATATGCACAATGACAACAGAAATGCAGACAAGAAACCAAAAACCGCGGAATAAACTCTGAATTCTGGACACAGTCACTATTGTGGCAGTTCGATAGCATTGACCGTTTGCTCATATATCAATGTGTTAATAATTGATAATGCACGGCGGTATAAACCTATCCATCATCCCATACTAAAATATACTGAAAATATTCATCTGCTTTTGTGGAAGAACTAGAAGGATGTAATGTGATAGGATTATACCTTGAGCGAGTTACGCCCTTCTGACAATACGATGTACAGTGTGAGGTTTATTGTCTGATAAAGCAGGCGAAAAACAGACGAACATTACTTTGCCTGATTTAGCGGTAGAAGGGCTTAATGTGACAGGATTATATTGAGGGAGTTACACCCTTCTGCATATACGATGTACAATGTAAGGTTTATTGCTGGATAAATCGGAAGAAAAACCGGACGCCGACATCGTTTGGAATATGGCAGCGTCGTCAATGTTTGGTGGTGGTCGAATGTCCTCATCATCAAGGGCACGACATGGTCTGAAATTCGGCCTCGTTGTCATCTTGGTTGTCGGTTTGGCGCCTATCTTCATCGCTTTGAATTCAGGATCAGGATCATCATCGTCGTCGTCGTCATCATCGGCGGGGATGAGAGGACATGATGAGGGATTGATTGATGGTTGGAGGATGAAGGGTGATGGAATGAAGACGTTGGAGAGAGTGATGGATAAATTCATCGGAGAGAAGACAGAAGGAAGGATGATAACCGTGGAGAAAAGCAAGGTACCGTCGAGATTCAACACCATATTTTTAATCCCCATCCCCAACCACGACCCCGCCTATAATCCAACCCCTCCCTCCTCTCTCACTCCTCTCTCTCTCTCTCTCTCTCTCTCTGCTATTTCATATTTTGGTTGATGTTTCTTACATCTCTCCGAACTATCTCCTTATTCTCGCTTTCTTTCGTTCCATTATTCCTACATAACTTTATACCCCATTCACAGTGGTTTTCAAATTTATTCCGGTGCTGTCGCGGTGCTGTCGCTCGACGGCAACACCGCTATAAACCCGCTATAAATGCATTCACAGTGGAAAAGTTATCCCGGGACAGTCCCGGTATAGATTTCATGTACCCATTCACACTGCAGAGTGTGATTTTTATGACCTCCGTAACAAAATACTTGCATTTCTTTTGTATTCTTTGTTTTTCTCCTTCTTCCATATTCTTTTTCATCATTTCTTATGTATTTCTTTGTTTGTCTCCTTCTTTCCTTTTCTTTTCTGTCAATTTTTATGTATTTCTTTGTTTTTCTCCTTCTTTCCTTTTCTTTTCTGTCAGTTTTTATGTATTTCTTTGTTTTTCTCCTTCTTTCCTTTTCTTTCTATCATTTCTTATGTATTTCCTTGTTTTTTCTCCTTCTTTCATTTTCTTTTCTATCATTTCTTATGTATTTCTTTGTTTTTCTCCTCCTTTCCTTTTCTTTTCTGTCAGTTTTTATGTATTTCTTTTTTTTTTTCTCCTTCTTTCCTTTTCTTTTCTATAATTTCTTTTGTATTTCTTTGTTTTTTCTCCTTCTTTCCCTTTCTTTTCTATCATTTCTTATGTATTTCTTTGTTTTTCTCCTTCTTTCCTTTCCTTTTTTTTCCTTTTCTGTCAGTTTTCATGTATTTATTTGTTTTTCTCCTTCTTTTCTTTTCTTGTCTATCATTTCTTATGTATTTCTATGTTTTTTCTCCTTCTTTTCTATCATTTCTTATGAATTTCTTTGTTTTTCTCCTTCTTTCCTTTTCTTTTTCTGTCAGTTTTTATGTATTTCTTTGTTTTTCTCCTTCTTTCCTTTTCTTTTCTGTCAGTTTTTATGTATTTCTTTGTTTTTCTCCTTCTTCCATATTCTTTTCTATCATTTCTTATGTATTTCTTTGTTTTTTCTTCTTCTTTCCCTTTCTTTTCTATCATTTCTTTTGTATTTCTTTGTTTTTCTCCTTCTTCCATATTCTTTTTCATCATTTCTTATGTATTTCTTTGTTTTTCTCCTTCTTTCCTTTTCTTTTCTGTCAATTTTTATGTATTTCTTTGTTTTTCTCCTTCTTTCCTTTTCTTTTCCATCATTTCTTATGTATTTCTTTGTTTTTCTCCTTCTTTCCCTTTCTTTTCTATCAATTCTTATGTATTTCTCTGTTTTTCTCCTTCTTTCCTTTTCTTTCTATCATTTCTTATGTATTTCCTTGTTTTTTCTCCTTCTTTCCTTTTCTTTTCTATCATTTCTTATGTATTTCTTTGTTTTTCTCCTCCTTTCCTTTTCTTTTCTATCATTTCTTATGTATTTCTTTGTTTTTTCTCCTTTCCCTTACTTTTCTATCATTTCTTATGTATTTCTTTGTTTTTTCTCCTTCTTTCCTTTTCTTTTTCTATCATTTCTTATGTATTTCTTTGTTTTTCTCCTCCTTTCCTTTTCTTTTCTATAATTTCTTATGTATTTCTTTGTTTTTTCTCCTTCTTTCCCTTTCTTTTCTATCATTTCTTATGTATTTCTTTGTTTTCTCCTTCTTTCCTTTTCTTTCTATATTTCTTATGTATTTCCTTGTTTTTTCTCCTTCTTTCCTTTTCTTTTCTATCATTTCTTATGTATTTCTTTGTTTTTCTCCTCCTTTCCTTTTCTTTTCTGTCAGTTTTTATGTATTTCTTAGTTTTTCTCCTTCTTTCCTTTTCTTTTCTATAATTTCTTATGTATTTCTTTGTTTTTTCTCCTTCTTTCCCTTTCTTTTCTATCATTTCTTATGTATTTCTTTGTTTTTCTCCTTCTTTCCTTTCCTTTTTTTTCTTTTCTGTCAGTTTTCATGTATTTATTTGTTTTTCTCCTTCTTTTCTATTCTTTTCTATCATTTCTTATGTATTTCTTTGTTTTTTCTCCTTCTTTCCCTTTCTTTTCTATCATTTCTTATGTATTTCTTTGTTTTTCTCCTTCTTTTCTTTTCTTTTCTGTCAGTTTTTATGTATTTCTTTGTTTTTCTCCTTCTTTCCTTTTCTTTTCTGTCAGTTTTTATGTATTTCTTTGTTTTTCTCCTTCTTTCCTTTTTTTTCTATCATTTCTTATGTATTTCTTTGTTTTTCTCCTCCTTTCCTTTTCTTTTCTATCATTTCTTATGTATTTCTTTGTTTTTCTCCTTCTTCCATATTCTTTTTCATCATTTCTTATGTATTTCTTTGTTTTTCTCCTTCTTTCCTTTTCTTTTCTGTCAATTTTTATGTATTTCTTTGTTTTTCTCCTTTTTCTCCTTCTTTCCTTTTCTTTTCTATCATTTCTTATGTATTTCTTTGTTTTTCTCCTCCTTTCCTTTTCTTTTCTATCATTTCTTATGTATTTCTCTTTTTTTTCTCCTTCTTTCCTTTTCTTTTCTGTCAGTTCTTATGTATTTCTTTGTTTTTTTCTCCTTCTTTCCTTTCCTTTTTTTTTCTTCATTTCCTATGTATTTCTTTGTTTTTCTTCTTCTTTCCTTTTCTTTTCTATCATTTCTTATGTATTTTCGTGTTTTATCCTTCTTTCACTCTCTATTCTGGAAATTCTTATGCATTTCATTGTTTTTTTATCCCGGTGCTGTTGAACAAGAGGCCTCTCTCTCTGTATCTAAATGTATAATTATTATGTTTTCTTGAAATTTTATCAGCATCTATATAGCTTATTTTCTCCTTTAAAACTGCAAAAAAAAATCTTAACAAACATAAGTTTGTGATTGTATTTTAGGTTTAGTGACTGAAAGCAAAGCCTGATCTACATGTAGACCTTGACCAAAGTCTACAAACACACCTGTAATGTCGACTCTTCCTGTCTGTAATCACATATACCATAAACAATGTTGTAGTCAAAAGTATCCATATTGCCAATAAAACCAGCTTTAAAAACAAATAATTTCCCGTATTCTGTATTTTTTTTTATCCCCTCCTTATGCACATGGTCAGGTCAAATCATATATATATTTTTTTTTTTTTTACAATAATGGTACGAGACAAGCCCCTTGTTAACGCTCCAAATTTTATTGTCCGAAACAACGGTGAACGGAAATTCTCTTTGCCCCCCCCCCCCCCCGCTGAGCAGCACCAGATGGACGTTGCTATATTCCTCTCTTTTTTAAAAATTATTTAAGCATACAAAGTGTTTTTTTAAACGATTGAAGTATCTCAAGAGGTGAGTTTAACTAGAAAAGACTAGCTTCTTGTGTGTGCGGTATAGAAGACTTTAATTGTTCTCAACAAATTCGTAAATATTATTTTTTTATAGAAAACTATGATTCTTATATCATGCCAGTTCTGCCTTATATTCCATTTTTACTACACTGCTTGATAGGCGCGATGCAGGTGTGTTGTAAAATATTTATACCCAGTGGCGGATCCAGGATTTCATAACAGGGGGGGGGGGGGGGCCAAAATCGGAATTTGAGATTTTGGTACACCCAAATTTTTTTCACGTTACGCTGGTGGAGCGATAGCGATAAGGGGGGGGGTAGGTTTTTTTTTTTGGGCCTTCGGCCAACAAAGAGGTCATCAGGTATCAGCCATAGGGGTAGGGTTGGGGTCAATCGGCCCGCTCATCGATTTTTACTTCGATTTTATTTCTTTCTCTCTCTTTTTTTTTTTTTTTTTTTTTTTTTGTAGGGGGGGGGGCCCGGGCCCGTCGGCCACCCTGTATCCGCACCTGATACCAAGAGTAACCATGATTATCTCCATTCAAAATGGACAAAACTGTGAAAAGCTGTACTCCATATTAAAACATTTAGATACACATTATGAATATTTCGTTCCGAAAATGTTTACGTGTCATTTAATTCTTAATTAATGCATTCTTTATTCTTATAATCAATTATGCTAAGGACATACTGGGTAACAAGCGCCACCTCAACACCAACCAACAACTACGTCATCGAACTTTCGACCAATCACAATCCGTCCGCACATCACATGACATTCCCCCACCAGTGCTGAAGGAGACGATAGGTAACTACGAGCCTCCCCGCCAGCCTTACCGGACCGGTCCCGGGGAGTATGGGCTAGGTGTCCTGCTGGAACATAGTGAGCAGCATCTCTATGATAAATCTCTCAAGGAATATGGATTCAATATGGTGGTCAGTGATCGGATTTCCTATGATCGCATCATTGCAGATCTCAGAGACAGAGAGTATGTGGATAAATTGATAAATAACTTATAGTAATAATTAATAATAACATTCTGGATTTATAGCCCCTTATAATAGTTAGACTACGTGTCTTAGTGCTTTACAAACATTATTATTACCCCAGTCATCGGATTCAGCCTTGCCTGCACACAATATATGCACATTCTCCACTCCATGACGAGCATTCCAGCCAGGCATCATCACAATAGGTGCTCTCAGTGCTGATCAAACTACATTGACGTTCACATAATTAACAGAAATACTAGAAACACCAGTTATTATAATTATACGACTAATGAAAAAAAAAAAATCAATTTTGTTTAAGACTGGTCCCCAGCTTCCCTGCTCGTTAATATCATTATCAACAATGATAAATTAAAATGTTTATTGCAGATAATTCCAAATTTGAAAACAATATTCTGTGGCATTAGATAAATCAAATACAGTATTACACGTATGCAAATAGGTATGATAATCATTTGAGGTTTCAAAAAGGTAAATAGCTCACTTAAATCTTTATGTATACTAATAAAATGTCAGCTAATACGTCATATGCTATTCCAGCTATTTATAAATAACATTTTACAGCCAAAAATGAATTATCGTGCGCCGAAATCTAAAATAGTCTTAACTATATTATATTTATGCATTGTGATAACACCCTTTTGTCATTAGCAGGAACAATATATTACATCCTGACATAAATTTGACATCAAACCATCCATCTTGAGGGCATTTCATCAAAGGACTTGTCGGACATTTTATCTGACAAATTTGCTCTCAGCCAATCAGATGCAAGCATTTCAGTAGCTTATAACAGTTTGTCGGATAAAACGTCCGACAAGCCCTTTTATGAAACGCTCTCCAGTTCTTACAGGTGTCAGCGTATAAGTATGATATTCTCACGGGACAGTTGAATATTTCATAACGAGGCTTCACAAACAGACAAGACCGACTATTTAACACCGTTACGTGACATTGATGAATGCTTTAATTGGTCTCTTGGGATAAGGTTTATTTTGAAATTATCCTGGCTTTCTCTTCATTTTATAGTTGGCGTAATTTCAAATGATGTATGTTAGAAATAGAAGAGATGATAAAGATACGCATGATTCTCTTTCTAATTTGTCTTTTTCTTTTTCTTTCATTCAGTTAATTCCTTTCCATTTTTAATTTATCTATTTCCTTTCATTCTTATTTTATTCAGCTAATTTCCTTTCTTCATCTTTCATTCAGCTAATTTCCCAAGTCCTGACGTTCCTTTATTAATTTTGCACCTTTTAACGCTAAACGCTACAACTTGCATCCTATTAAGATTTTATCCCTATAAAGTATTACAATTTATATTTCTTTTCAGATGCAAGCACTGGCACTATCCGAGTAGTTTACCCAATACAAGTGTAGTGATTGTGTTTCATAACGAGGGTTGGTCAACATTAATACGGACCATACATAGTATATTCAACTCATCACCGGCTGAATTACTCGCTGAGGTACTGCTTGTTGACGATTACAGTGAAAAAGGTATATTTGATTAAATGAATTATTCTAGAAGTATCATATAAGGAGAAATGCATTTCTTTGGTCAGAAAAGTGAATTTTGTCGCAGATTTATGCAAAACAGAATTACAGAGGAGTAGCAAAACATAGTGAAAATGTATTTGCTTTCTTTTTGGTATTCATATCTAATTCTTTTTCTGTTATTCTCATTGTAATATGGCTCTTTTTTTCCCGATCAAATTAACTGCTAAATGATTGCTAAAGGAAAGAATCATTGATATAATTACATTTCAAAAATAAAAAGACAGTATCTGCATTTTTGCTGAAAATATAGTCTAATGATGATGTTTATCAGAGCAAACAAAAAACAATAGTTTTTTTTTTATCGCTTTCAAGACCATTTGTGGCAGAATAATAAAAGGCCATTTTTACCTGAAATTATTGATTAGAAAAGTTATGTCTTCTAATGTAATGCCCATTTCCTTATGATTCATTACGTTAAATCGATTATTATTATTTTTAGTCCACTTAAAAAAGAAGTTGGAGGATTATATTCGCAACCCACGATTTTCTGGAAAGGTCCACATTATCCGGAACAAGAAGCGAGAAGGCCTGATTAGGTCCAGGACTATTGGGGCTAGGAGAGCTATAGGACAGGTCCTAACATTCCTTGATGCTCATGTTGAATGTGGACCAAATTGGCTTCCTCCTCTGTTAACAGAGATTGCAATTGATAGGTAAGCATCTTCTCAACAGCTTTGTTTATTTACAAACAGGCACATCCCCTATAATGTTGAAACCACCCACTGACTTTACAGCCATGCTAAAATCGGAAAATTTTAATGGCGTCCACCCCCCCCCCTTCAATTGGGCTTGGCGCCCACTCCCCCTCTATTTTGGAAACCTGGATGTGCCACTGAGTTCATCAACACAGTGAGGCTCAGAGATCCCCACTATGTTGTAACCATTTGCCCTACATAAGCCCTTATTTTTATACTATAGAATTCAATTTTAAAAAGGGAATTGAATATAATAATATTCATCCTAATTTGCAACAAAGTGCAATAAGCTATCAAAGAACTTTTTCGTTATTTTCACAAGATGCATTTTGTAACAACAATTTTATCTCTACAAGATTACGAATTACTGTGTATTATTATAACAACACATCTTTGCATATAGATAAAATCTGCTCGAGGTGCTTCACATAAAAAACGAAAACATAAGCATAAGAATTGGCAGATCAGAGGGAGAATACACCTGTGAGAATAATGTGTGTCCAATTTCTTTTAAAATCTTTATCTGTTGTAAACGAACGAATTTAAAGAGGAAAGTCATTAAAAGATGTATCAAATATTTAATTTCACCGTGTGAATTCTTTGTCTTACAATCCCCTGTAGATCTACGGTGGTTTGTCCTACTGTTGATGCCATTGATGCTGACACCTTTGCCTATACCTCACAGGGGGATGGGTTATGTAGAGGAGCATTCGACTGGGACTTCTGGTACAAGAGAATACCCGTTAAACCCTACTGGAGTAAGCTGGGATTAAAACACAAGACTCAGCCCTATCCGTAAGCAATTAATCGAAATATCAGAATAATTGTAAAATATTAGTGATGTTAACAGATATCACGATCTGATGAGAACCTTGTGGTTTACTATACAGTTGCGGATCCAGGCGGGGCGTAGGGGACGTCCCTCCCCCATAATTTGAAAAACCACTTATTCACTGTACATGTTAAAAAAAGAAATATTTTCAAATCTTGCACCCGCCACTGCCTACATTTTTTGTCTTTTTTTTTTTTTTTTGGGGGGGGGGGTGGAGAAACTAAACTGTAGTTGCGGTAGTGTCATAGAAGTGAAGAAATATACGGATGCAACCAAAATAAGAAATAGATATTCCAAGGGTAAATGAATCATGAAGAAAATCATGTGACCCTATTTTCCGCCGCTCTTCCTCCTTTCGTGTCGATATAAAGTCAGTAAAAAAAATTCAATGTCAATGTGTTGAAGTTTAGGTTTCGTTTATCTTTTGAACATTAAAGACACTGAATGATTAAAACTAAAGCAGTCATGTACACAAGTACAAGACACCTTGCACAACATTTTTGGAATGTAATTCTCACTACAAGGCAACCATGGATCAAACTTCACCTCTCAACCTGTTCCTCTATTCTTGAATATATCTGAATTCTTGATAATTATAGCGTATATGGATTTACCAATAACCATCGCATTGGCGGATCAAGACGGGGTTGCAAGGAGGCGCGCTCCATGTAATTTGAAAACCACTTATTATACTGACTGTACATTTCGACGCCCCCGCCCCCCTGGCGCCCCCTATTTTCAAATCCTGCGTCCTCTATTACATATGATGTATATTTGACATTAGTTTTGTATATATACATGTATATATATATATATTTGTTTATTTTAGTTCTCCAGTGATGGCAGGTGGTCTACTGGCTCTAGATCGTTCGTATTTCTTTGATCTTGGTGGATACGATCCAGGTCTACAAATTTGGGGAGGAGAGAACTTTGAAATTTCATTCAAAGTAAGATATCATGCATGTGCTATTGTGATTATACAAAATTCCTTGATTATATTTATAGATGAAAAATCAACTCTTTATTTTGTAGATATTTTTGATTGACCTTTTCATGAAAAGGAAAGAAGGATATTAAGAACAAATAGTGTTTTTAGATGTTCGGGGGATACGTTTTTCATAATTATTATATGTTTTAGGGAATCCTCATGAAAGTGACTTATAAATTTACTAGAACTAGTGTTTGGGGTTAAATGGAATATTTTAATGTTGATATGATTTTGATGAATCTTAAATGGCAAAAAGGTATAGGCAAATACGAAAACCTGACCATATTTCACATTTCTCATGTTTCGTTTAGGCCTGGATGTGTGGTGGTTCACTCAAGTTTGTTCCCTGTTCTAGAGTAGGTCACATCTATCGTAAACAAGTGCCTTATAGCTATCCATCTTCAGGCGTAGAAGGTATCTCGGTCGTGGATTTGGTAAGACATGTAGTTGAAAATCTTGGGAGTTGATGTTACACTCTAAAAACTGAAGTGCTGTTTTTAGCACCTCAGAGACTGAAATCAGCACTTTTTAAGAGCTTGTAAAGTGACTGTACTCAAAGTGCTCTTTAATTGCACTCAAAGTGCTGTTTTAACACGTTCACGTGAGCTGAAATTTTAGCAAAAATGGGCAAAAACGGCATGACTTCGTTAGGATTCGAAGCGCTTACGAGCACGTTAGACCAATTCACATCTCACGATTGCCAGCAGATCATAATGTTTCATGATGAACTTTCTTCAAAGTTGCCATAATTATCAGATCTTTTGTTTCAATTTAGAATTCTGGTATTTGAAAAAAAAATTTTCTAGTTTTCACTGCACTTTAGCTCATGATATAATTATATTCATATTGTCCATCTTTTGAATATTAAGGAAACGTGTAATAAGTTCTTCCCAATTGTAACTTTTATTATGTGTTACAATAATCAAACTCTAAATGAAAATATTATTATAACCAACAAAATAATGTTTTTTTCGATTCTAAGTAATTATCGTTGTTTCCATTTCATTTCTCTTTCATCTCTCTTTCAATTCTTCCCATCCTGACGTCATATTCACAGCCCCTCTTTCTCTTTGTCTCTCTCTCTCTTTCTTTCCTTTTCCTTTTTGTTTTATTTTGTTTTGCTTTTTGTTTTGTCTCTCTACAGTGCGTCCCAAAAAGAATTATACACTTTTGAAATGGCTGCCAAATAAAAAAATATATGGTTCTTGCGAAAAAAAAGTTTAGTTCATATCTTCAACTATCATTATGACACAAAAAATTCCTAAAAGAACCCATTCTTCCGTGAACAATGCCCACTTTTGTGTAGGACACAAAAATTAGCCTGTGCCGGAATTCGGTATTCATTTATCACCTTTGTATGGCACGCCAAAAGGGATTCAAGTTATAATGGAATAAATCAGCTAACAAAGACTAAAATAAACTGAATTCAAAGCAAATCTCCCTCGTGATGAGAGTGAAGTTTAACTGATCACCATTTTAACTTAAACCATGCTCCCTATTTCTTTCCATCTATATTTAACTATTTCCAAATAACTATCTCTATTTCAACTTGTTTATATCCCCTTCATAATTATATTTCATTTTATTTATATCATCTGCTAACTTCTTTTTACAAAGAACTATATGCGGGTAGCTGAGGTATGGCTTGACGAATACAAAGACTCTTTCTACGCCACCAAACCTTTGCTTGAAGGCAAGCCTTGTGGGAATCTCAGCCGACAGGTGGAATTTAGGCGACAGAACTGCCCCAAATCATTCAAATGGTTCATGGAAGAGATTGCATTCGATACATTAGAGGAATACCCACCACCAGCAAAGAATAAAGTCTGGGAGAGGTATGTCCCGACATTGCAACATTGCATATCATTGATGATTGATATATTACATTGATTATATTAGCAATTCGATGGGGGGGGGGGGGGGGGTTGTTTCAAATTTGTACCACCATGATGCTTACGTTTTTGCTCAACTAATAATAGGATTTTTTTTATTTGTGTCGATGTGTCAGCCTGAACGAGATAGAGCTGAAGCAATGAAGGTTTTAAACCAAAAAAAAATAATAGTGTCAAGGTTGGCTTCTTCACGCGTGACGCTCAAACCTCTCCTCGCTACTCATGAAGTTGACTGGTCGGCTGAGCTGAGACAAGGCACTTTATGTTCTCCAGACTTATACTAGTGCTTAGAAGAGCTTTGAGCATCACGCGTGAAGAAATTATTCTTATTACATGTACTATAAATTTGTCGAAATCCCCCATTCTTTTCCAAAAAATCCCTAATAATTTGTTGAAAGTTATTGGTTGCCCAGAGATGGCGCTCTTCAATTTATTGGGATGAAGAGCATTCAACTACTATTTGAGCTATTAAAAAAGAAAAAAAAAAAAAAAAAAAAAAAAAAAAAAAAAAAAAAAAAAACTGTAATTAAATAAACCAATAATATTAATCTTTCGTTTATTAATATGTTTCTTTCGTTTTGTGATTGCAATAATCATGAATGCAGTGGCGGTTCCAGGATTTTGAAATGATAGGGGGTGGTAGCCGGACAATTTCTAGGGGCGCCGCTGTGAATACTTGGTTATTTGCATGGTCATTTTCGTTTTTTCGTAATGCATTGTTTCTGATGATCTAGTAGCTGATCGTTTAGTCACATCTCCTATTATGTTTTATTCTAGAGTAGGCGTTAACAATTTTCATCATGCTTTAGTTACTAAAAAATGGGAAGTAAAGGGGCTACAGCCTCCAACCCCCACCTCCACTGATTCCACGGCCCAAGATTACGCACGGATTATCATTACATAGAAACTTATCAAAATGCTTATATATAATACTTGAAATGGAAAAGGACAATTAATCAAATAATATCATCTAGCAGAAATCCGTATTCTAACGATAATTACGACAATATTTCTCAGCTTAAACAGTATTGAAGTAGTATTAAAATCTCAGCTTTCAGTATTTCGTTGATTTTATTCATATTTTGTAATTTCTTTGTCCAATCTATGTCCAGATCCGATCCATAGACTCTGAGCTTTGTCTTGATACCAACGGCGCCCAGAACGACCCCAGCCATGCTTCTATGGGTATGGAAGGGTGCCATGGAATGGGTGGTAACCAGCTATTCAGGATCAATACCAAAGGACAGTTACTGATTGAAGATGGTTTCTGTTTATATGCAATACCAAAGACAGGAAAGCTGGGATTTTCAAAATGTACTGCAGAGATATCCATCGCCTCAGAAACCACTGTGTGGGATTACGATTCGGTATGTATTAAATTTTGAACATTTAAAACGTCTAAGTTTTTTTTTTTTTTTTTTTTTTTTTTTGGGGGGGGGGGGTTTACTCCGTTGTGATGTAATAAAGACATGAAATAGATCATTATTTCAAATCTTTGAATAATATATAGTTTCATATTTTGGATATAGGATTTATATAATTTCGTTTGCAGGAAGCTCTTAGTAGAAGTAGGCTACATTTAGATTTCTTCTTTCTTTAGATCTTCATTATTAATTACAAACGAACAAATACTACAAAGCTGGCACCAAATATGGTATAGGTGTGTACTCCAAGGAATGATATAGTAATATATGGAATCCTCGATAAGGAGAAAAATCTACTTCGATCACTATTACTTCTCCATCTGATTGCAATTAAGATAGGATATAGTTTTTTTTTTTTTTTTTTTTTTTTTTTTTTTTTTTTTTTTTTTGCATTGACCATTATTTATTTTTCTTGTATTTTATATTTACATACAGAATCAACAAATTATCCATTTGGAAAGAAAAAAGAGATGCCTGGATCATAACCAAGAAACAAATCGAGTCTTTGTCTCACCTTGTAAGCATGGTCAAATATCACAACAATTTAAATTTTATAAGGAAGAAATTCGCTGATTATACATTGACAACGTAATTATTTAATTCATGTTTCAGAATGAGATTATGGTGGCCTATATTTATACACACAATGCCTCATGATATAAGTGCGCTTCAAGCCAATATGTATTTGTGTTTGCACTGACATAATTATTTTTTGTAATTATTTTACAATACATATATTTCGTCAAAGCAACGTAGAAACGAATTTATGATTTCATTTCATAATATATGGAGTATTTTTATTCCTGTTCAGCTGCTTTTCAATCTAAAAAAAAAAATCTGGATTTGGAAACTGTGGACCGAATGGGTCCAGAGCCTCTAACCCCAAAACGGCTGAAACGAGGGGTTACAAACAAACAAAAAATACGAAAATGGGAAAGAACGGGAAAAAAAAACAGGCAAAATTCCTTTTTGTATGAATAATGAGAGAGAGAAAAAAAGTCTCGTTTATTTGTTAATGCTTTTTGTTTTGAGACCCCCCCCCCCCCCCATTATATGTTATTATTTATCTTTTTAATCTTTCGGGAAATGTAAAGCTACAAACAAAAATCCTTCGCCCTCTCCCAATAACATGAATGAAAGGATTTTGTAATAGTATACCTGTGCTTTTGTTTTGAAAGCCTCCTCGTGACGTGAAAGCTCTTTGGTTGAATGTTATTTCTTTCATGTATTTGTTAACAAACATGTTTTAATTAAGATCACGTTTGTTTAATCCAGAAATTGGATTTTCAAAAGAAATTATTTCCTATTCGATTGTTTTCGCGTTCGATGCAAATGGAATTTGGAGTTAATATCACTGGCTTTGTAGATCTCGAAGCGTACTACCTTTATTTAAAACAAAATAATAAAAAATAACAAAATTAACGAAATTAGCCAAAACGAAACAATACAAAACAGGAAGCCAAATTTTGATAGGTTTAAATTTAGTTTATCAATATCTCCAAGTGACGGTCAGGCAGAATAAAAGACACGGTGGGTCCAAATAAGGGCATTTAGGGGAACATGATTATGTTTCAAACTTTGAATGGCCGACTGCCACTAAAAAGAGAAAATTATCGTCTTTTGCCAAATACATTACAATGTACTTATTTATTACTGAAGTAAAGACCTGATATTTTTTACTTCTAATCTGATATTCATTTGAATTGGTGGGTAGATAAGCTCTGAAGCAAATGAAATGAAAACTTATTCTTTACCTTCGCCAGTTTAGAAGTGTGTGTGTATCACGGTATTGTAAGGAGAGTATTATTATTATTATGCCATGTTGATTTAGGCGCCCTCTCCATTCAAAGGGTGTCAGTTTCCCGCGTCTTTTGTTCCTTTGAATAGAATCCCGGAATCTTAATACTGCTTAAACACGTTAAAAGTAGAAAGCCGAATGTTTGCCGGAGTCGACCAGGAAGCCGCGGGAAACTGACGCCCTTTGAATGGAGAAGACGCCTTACCATGAAATCATTCCTCTATTCCATCGTATGTAGTTCTGATGAATCAATCGATTAATTACCCTGCTTTCATGGACATGGTTCTGTAAATAAAATGTATAATTGTGAAATAAAATTAATTTCTTTTGTACGTCCTGTTGTGCTTTTGTCATCATTACTCCTTGATTAAAACGTATCATTATTTAGTTATATCAACTCTCTTTCTCTCTCTCTCTCTCTCTCTCTCTCTCTCTCGCTCTCTCTCACACACATGCACACACTTTGATATTTTATGTTTTTAATGAAATGCTCTGACATTCTAAATGCTATTTTTTTTCCCAAATTCATACAAAAAAGTCTGACATTCCTTTTGTGCGAATTGCCAACATTTAATGAAATATATTTCAAAATGGCAAAAATTATGGTAGAATTCATTTTGTACAGTTTACATTACTCTTCCCCCTCATCAACATTTTGTACACCGCCAAGAAAAATGGCGAAATAAAAATCATAAAATGAAAATTTCTTTAAAATCAAGAGAAATCAAAATAGACAATAATAATTTCCTATCTAAATATAATTAGTCACTTGAGCATTCACCAATATATGTATTCTCTCAGGGTAGTAAATCAATTGCCACTTGGTCTGAACCCACATTGACTTATGTCCATTTGGTTTCATCATCAATATTGGTTGAAGTACCATTTCGCCTATTTACCATTTCGTCTCATGTCCAGTTCGTCTAATTTCCACTTGGTTTTTCACCACTTGGTCAATTCCAGTAACAAACTGGTAATGGACAAAATTTTCATTTGGGTATTACACAAAAATTTAATTAGATGAATTGGCAATTGGACCAAGTGTCATTAGACCAAGAGAGAATTATACCAACTATATATTAGACCGATTGTAAATTATACCAAATGGTTGTAGCCCATGTGGTATTAGACAATAAGAGAATTTGACCAATTGCTGTTAGAACAAGTGGATATAAAACTTCTCTTAGGATATTATCAGGTGATATTATCAGGTGACATGGTTGCTTCCATGGATATTATGCTGTTCTAATTTGACGTGAAATCAAATCATCTCATTATAACACAAACTCCTGTATTATTGAAATATCTATCTCTAGACTGATAGGGGATAGAAAAACACAGAAAATGTACAATATGCCACATTAATGTTCTTGCTGATTGTATAGATCTCCAGACTTAAAAAAAAAAAAAGGACGTATGGCTTTTCCAGATTTGAACACATGCAGAGACATATGATTTATGATATAATGACTATGTATATTAATCAATTTAGGACTACTCAATCTGAAAAAAAACTTTGCATAATTAGTTAGATACTTTTGTAAAAGAACTGTTTCTGAAAAAAATAACAGAAGGAATATCATATGACACCTTAAAATGTTCCAAGGCACAAATTAGAATGTAACATCTCATTCCTCTATCAATTTATCGCAGGGTTTTCTACTATTTATCCTATTATTTATTACATGCAATGTACATTATTTCTGTTAAGACAAATGCATAAACTCATTTATATTTATATATCCATTGAGCTAGTTCATATATTACCCTCTCAGTAAAAATAGGTTGTAATGAAATATAATATGGAAATGGCATGAATTGTTCATACCGCTACCAGCAAATTAATGATTGCACAACTTGATATGCCTATACACATCTCGCACTAGCAATTCCAACATCAGTTCTAGTAAAAGATTTCATTATGAGGAATTGAATGCTAGTCTAAACTAAGTTTGGCAGTTTGACTGCGGGATTAAATACTTCCAGTAATATGCAAATGAGAACTGAATTTGGTTCAATATTAAACTCAAGTTCTGATATTGGGATTGAACTTTGTGAGAAACTGGTATATATTTTTTATATTTATTTTGTTCAGAACAGCAAACAGACTGAAGAAGACTTCTCAGTAATCATATTCACTGAAACTTTCATTTATACACACATTTAATGTATGTCTTTCAGGGCAACTACAAATGAAGCCTGCTCAACTTTTTTTTTTGGGGGGGGGGGGCTTTATAATAATAATAATAATTATGTGATTTGTATTGCACCAAATCCACTCTGTAGACTTCTCAATACCCAAAATATTTATTTTTTATATGAGTCAGCCCAAATCTTTTTCGTGTTGTTTCTTTTTTTTTAAATTCACCAAAACTGTTTTCCACTGATAATTTATCTTTAGTCTTGAAACATTGTCAGTTTCTTTTGAATCCACAATAATTGACTTTTACTCATTGCTCAGTGTAATTACAAAGCATGAGAATTTCTACACAAACCTTAGGAAGCACTAACAAAGCAAAAAAAAATAATATTAAAGATTTCTTATAATGCGCTTTACCAGTTATGACCTAAGGATTTGATTGGTACTTGATACAGTTTTATTATGTTAATACTGCTGCAATGGGCTATCCATCATATTTTTCTTGTTAAAATATATTATGTATTTATTTTTAAGGAAATAAAAACAATCATAAATTTGTTTGGTAATCGATTACTGGATTAAGAAAACGACAAATACTTGGTTACATGAGTGAAATACCTTTAAAGAAATAATATATCATCAAAAATAAGAAAATACCTTTAATTCTGAAATAACAATAACTCTACATCCAGATTGGGAAAATGACATTCAAATATCTACACAGCTCCTAACAGATTAAAGGGAGATACCAACCATTCTGAATGAACTGTTGTCCCTAACAAATGTAATCTAATTTTGTTTGTTGCAATTATTGTTAAGAGCTTTCCCATTTTAATAATTTAAAAAATGGTCAATAGATTTAACAAGGATAGGTATTTGATTTTTTTAAAACCAAACAACAATTTTATCTGTTTTAGATGACAAGATTTACAAAACATATTAATCCTAAACATGACATTAATACCTCAAAATATTAATGTTAATTCACATTAGTTTTTTTGTTTTTGTTTTTTTAATAGTAATAAGGCACATCCTTTTTTAAATGGATGTTCAGAGACCCCTTTTATTTGCAAAGACGAGGTTGCACATAGTTGACATTATTGAGTTATCCATTAACACGTTCATGGTTATCACTTAGTGTCTTCTAGGTTTAAAAATGCTTCCTTATTGAAAAAAAAAAAAAAAAAAAAAAAAAAAAAAAAAAAAAAAAAAAAAAAAAAAAAAAAAAATCCATTTTATAAATTAGGAAATGACTTCCACACATCTCTTCTTTTTCGGTAATCATAAATAAATAGATAAATAGCAGGGGATCATATAGGAAAAAATCTTCAAATGACATCTTTCAACTATAATTACTTCAGCTGCTTTACTGGACATTTTACTACATTTTCTATGTTGACAGATATTTTCTTGACAGCAAGTGATTTTAAAGATAATACTATAAACATATTTTGATTTTAGTCATCATAGATATAAATCCAATAAAATACAACTGGTCTGGTCATATCCCTCATAAAAATTTAAATTATTTTAAATCTCATTATTCTCAATTTTTCTCAAATAGTAGTTTGAGCTTGTTAAGTGCAACATAGCTCACTAAATTGAGCGGCACTTCACCATTTTGAGCTTGAACCTGATCATAGCATTGATAAATCACAAAACCAAATGTTACATGCGCACAATATCGGGCTTAACCTTCGAGCTTGGGCTGATGTAACACCTGCTTCACGATTCATCCTTAAACTCTGTGGATTCATCAAATAACTTCAGGTTTTCCCCGCTTTTCAACCTAAAGTGTGATATTCGAGTATTTTGGGCTTGTGTACATGTATAAGCACCTATTTTGACATAACAGCATTCAGGTCAAATATTTTATGAAGGACGTGCCTATGTCTGCACACCTATAATTGACCTCAATTTCAATACAAAGTAAATTACTATTTTACGATTCATCACCATTATTCCATTCTTTATATTGTAATGATCGATTAAAACAAAGAATCAAAGTAATTATTTTCAAGAACAAGTTTTTTTTCTTCACAATTTTAAGACGAGCTTGTCATTCTGTGTGGCAAAACTGGAAAGTGCCCATGTCTGCGCACTAGGTTAACTCATTTTGCATGCAGTTCAAGCGTAGTTTAGTTTCAGACTCTTTTTTTTTTTTTGAACAATGGTTAAAAATTTAAAGGTACATCTTATGTAGCAAATAAAACTTGCTGAAAATCATTGTTAATTATTTTCACAGTTTTTACGTATCAAAATGGATTGTTGATGAAAATTGAGGTTAGTTGGGCATTTTGTTCTCTCAAAATTGCGCATTTACATGGGTGCCCAGACACGGGCACTGCACAGACTTACATGTAGGCACTCCTACCATACACTAATGACTGTAATGCTGATGAATGCATGATTTTGTAATAATATCAACAACTTAAGTTGAATTCTAATCAAAATCCCTATCCATTCCACCTACACATTGGAGATTGATAGGAAATAACAGCTGAAGGTCTGCATAATCTGAAATTATTGTGAAATAAGGTCTAAATATAATATGATATCAACAAATCCTTAAAAACAATCATAAATTATCTTTCTATGCAATTTTCTGTCTACCCATGTAGTAAATGTAAAATGAAAAAGAAAAAGAAAAAAATTACGATGGTGGGAATTTTTATTTTTAATCAGGATCCGAATATATGTATTTGATATTTAAAAAAAAATAAAATGTCATACTTTCTAACATACTAAATCTGTATTTAAAAAAAAATTAACAGCACCCCAACATAGTGTTATGCCAAACAATGTGTGTCAACTCTATGCAACATCAGTAATGGCAAAGTGTCTCGAAGACAACTATATGCTGTTGTGGCTACTTACAACAGCAGGGGATATTGCTACAACTAGTTGCTGAATTGTGTGTGCTTCTCCATGTACACATATTGGCTGTAGTTTTACTTCCACAAATTGTTGATGTTGGCATGTACTCTAACTAGTTGCTAAAAACTGGTGGGTAGCTTCAGCCAGTTGCTGTAGCCATTGTGTTGCTACAGCTACATATATGTAGCAGTGCTGCATGTACTCATTGTAGCCACAGTTTGAGTCTTAATGCATCAACACCGTTGAGATAGTAGCGAAAGAGTCTCTTGTCTCGAACAAAGCCCAGGTTCTGATACAGACGCAATGCAGGCTTGTTTGTTATCTCCGTTTCTAGAACCACCTACAAACAAAGTAAAAAACACAAACATATTGGGCAACTGATGAGCTGTGATCAGGTTTTGAGTTCAACACATTCAATATAATAACTCTTTTATATGTACAAGAACACCACATTTAATAGAATAACAGTGATAGTTATTGATATATTCCACATACTAAGAAAGTTGCAACAGGATTGGTCAAAAGTCAATCATGTGATAAATTTTAGTTTTCCCATCATCAATCATCACTCGCAGTGATGGTACTTTTGAGTTTCGCTGATCACTTCAGCAATTCATAGAGCATGTAGAGCCATAACGCGTTATCCATTATTTTTAGGATGCGCGGGAAAAAAATTGTTGTCACTCGGTTTTTTTTTTTGGTACTATCATTTTACCATCACATGCAGCAACAGATAAATTCCTCTGTGACGTAACAATTCTTTTTTTAAATTTCTTTGTTACGTAACAATCACTTCAGCCCATTTGAGATATCTGTCTCATTCATCCAAGGACTAGCATCTAGTTGTATACTCAAAATTTATGTGGGAGCTCAAAAAATCCTGTGATTTCTGTTGAAATTTCAAATAGCTTGAGGCATTGGTTTTAAACACACATGATCTCATGTAGCAGTATTCCAAATTGGCCCATTTCACGTTTGATAAAAAGAAATACACGCTACAGGAATGCCATACCGTAATCAATGCTTTCATGATTTTGTTTTCAAGTATTAAAGCAAAACTAAGTTCACCTGTTTTAGATGAAGAATAATCAAAGTTCATTTTCACTGGTTGTGCTTACTTTCACAAAATCAGCAAACTTGGAATGGACTGAAACCTACTGCTGTTGCATAATAGGCTCTCTTTTCAAATGTGAGACCAATGAAATTTTAACATTTACGTATATAAGTTACAAAATTAAATGAATTTTCACAATATGAATATGAACCTTTGAATAGACAATAACTTATTCTAGAATTAATTTTGATAGCGCCCAATCAGAGGAACTTTTTTTGTTGTTGGATGTGCTGTATTACAATCTTAGCTATGATCCTAAACTACATCAAATGACTAAATGCTCCAGAAACACTTTTAAAAACACAGCTCTACACGATTGGCTTACCTCATCACATTCTCCTCTGACCATTGCACGGATTGCTTTTTTGACAAGACTTGAACCTGAAAAGGAATCACACAAGCAAAACAATTGAATAGACATGTATAACTATGTCATGAAATAGGATAAGCATTCAGTCATTCAATAAAGCAAAGTTTTATATGAATAATAGTACCCATTGCAACATACAATTTGTTTTATCAGATCATTCTAATTTGCTATTAAAATAGAACTATGATGGTAGAGTACATGTACAATATTGAAAGTATACTGTAATCTTGATTCTTGGTAAAATGATTGCAATTAAATACAGCAGAATCAAACAAATATACACTGGATCAGGCCCGTAACTAGGATTTTTACGGGGGGGTTCGAAATCTGAAAAAGTGGACCTTTTTCAAGAATTTTTTTTTCGAGCGCGAAGCGCGAGCCGAAAATTTTGAATGAAACTTGGAGTAAATTATGCATTATTATGATTATAGACTCTATTTAGTATCCGCGAGCACAAAGCTCAAAACTGGGGTTAATTGTTCATTATAGACCCTACTTATAGTATCCGCGAGCGCGAAGCGCGAGCTGAAAATTTTAGGAATCTTAATGGCTTTTATTTTGTATTGTTCATTTTAGTAATGAATATAAAGGAATGCGAGCGCGAAGCGCAAGCCCAAAATTTTGAGGACAAAATTGGGGTTAATTGTGCAATATAGAGCCTATTTAGTATCCGCGAGCTGAAAGCTTTGACCTAAAAATTGTGCCTTAGAGACTCTTTTTAGCGATCATGTTGAAGATACATAATAATCTGACTCGTTTAAATAAATATCTTTGCTATGAAATTGTGGGCTGGAGCCCCTAGCCACCCCCAATCTGGCCAAGCGCAATTACACCAATTCTTTGACAAGTTTGTCTCCAGCAGAGGGCACTGGTCCAACCCTTTGTTTTTAAATATATTTATGTTTGTAATTTTACAGTGCGAGGTCGCATAGTGACCGAGCAGGAAAAATGGGTTTTAAAAGATATATGAAGTAAAGAAGGGGGCACTTTGTAGTATTTTAAGTGAAACTTTTTAAAGAAATTGTCCATGGGACTTTAAAGAGTATGAAAGCTTCTTTTTAGTTTTAAAAAGGCATTTTTAAGCTAAGAAAAGGGGCAAGAGTGCATGAAAAAGTGGAGCATTGTGCCCCCTGCCCCCGGTCCACCGCCTGATAGACCCCAAATCCTCAAGCCCGGAGAAGGGGCTAGAAAACTTTGAGCTCAAAATTGTAGTTTATTGTGCATTTATGGACCCTATTTAGTATCGCGAGCGCAAGCGCGAGCCGAAATTTTGAGTTTTAAAGAAATGTGGATAACAAGGGCCCTTTTTAATTAAAATTTGCCCCCTTTCTAAACAGAAGTTGTCCACGGGACTTTTCAAAACTCTGAAAGGCTTCTTTTTAGATAAAGATGACACTTTTTTAGCTTAGAAAAAGGACACTTTTTTGGTCATGAATAGGGGCACCTTTAGGGTGGATGAAAAATGGGTTCACTGTCCCCCTGCCCCCCCCCCCCCACGATATCACCGCCTCTGCCCACTAGCCTTTTCTGTTATATCATTTCCTTAAAATTGAGAATAACATAATTTAAAAATATAAAAATAGAGTACAAATGCAAACGAAACATTCCTGTTTAAATGGTTTTAAGTGTAATTCTGCGTAATTTGTTCTGAAAATCATGATTATCATCCACAAAATAAAAAGTTGCGTGAGCGCGAAGCCGAGCGAAGATTTTACATGTAGGGGACGGAAAGCAAAGTGTTTTTAATCTTCCTTTCTTGTATTTCTATTCAGTATCTGCTGCATTTCTGCCAAAAAAGCGGGTTTTATTTTTTTTTTTTTTGGTCAAGCGGACCCTGCTCGCCTGCGGGGGGGGGGGGGGGGGTTCGTTCGAACCCCCCGAACCCCCCCTGGTTACGGGCCTGTGGATGTTCAGGACTAAAAATATATATATTTTAATATTATGGAGGTTTTGGTTTAAAAAGCTTTAAATTTGAAACCTGATGGCCAATTCATTCTAAACCACTGCATGACAAATACATTTAAAGGTAGTCTAGAATGATATACAGCTTGGGATATAACTACATGTATTATATCAAATCATATGGGAGCTTCATATAATTTGGTCTAATAATTTTCCCCAAATCTTACATGTATGTAAGTCATTTTCTCTCTAAAAATGAATTCCATTTACAAAAGACTCAAGATAAGCATGACAAATCACCAACAGAAACTGCCTCATATTTTTAGGATATATTGCACAAAATAGAAGAAAACTTTTTGTCAATAGCCCTTGGTGACATTCATTTCTATGACCAAACACTAAAAGAGTAGATCATTCGCATAATGATGAAGATTATTCCCAGAATGATAAAAAAATCAATCAATGTAATTTACGGTGATGAGGTTTATGGTTCACCATGTGGTTAGTCCTGAAGAGGACTTTTTGAGAAAGTGGAAGAGGAAATGGAGAGTTACAGAAAGTAGAAAATTGATAGGCAAGATAGAGAGTAGAGAGCAGAATTAAAAGTTATCTTTCTTGATTTAGTCCTGAAAAGGACTGTAAACCAGTTGAGAAGACGAGATGCGAGGATGGCTTGAGTAGTAGTAGAGAGTGCTCGACGTTTTGGACAGGTTGACTGTCCGTCTTCAGGAGTAAAGAGCAGCAGAAGATGCGCGGGATGTATACATGAAGCTGAGCTGCGGACATGGGAGTAGCATCAACGCCGGATGGTCGGTGTGGGTAGAGCTCTATTGCAATTAAATTAAATGTAATTTAATCATTATACTTACCTAACTTCTTTTTCCTGTAATCTTCATCTACAGCTAGCATAGCAATGTAGCCTCTTCTCACCATCTTCTTATGAACATCTAGCTTACACACTATAGCTCCAACACAGGTGGCATCATGCATAGCCTGTAAACAAATCATTAATCATAATGCCATTACATCAATATCGAAGGTTCTTATAGTTGATCTACCTTATGTAAGTAGGTCATCCTTATGCAGTGCATCCTAAATAAAAGTAAAGCGAAATTTGACAGCTTCGTATTAAAATTGTTTAACTAATGAGTTATCAATTTTTATATCATGACAAAGAGTAAATCAGATTCTATGCAGTGATACCGAAATCATACCTGTACTGTTTTGGATGACTGAGCACTTGAGTTTTTTAAAAAGTTGGTAAAAATACACATACCAAGTTTTGTTAGTTCTGAGCAACCCGGACTTTCTGAATATTCATTCATTGTTTGAAGTCAGTCTTCCTAAGTCCATTCATAAGGGACAAAAGATTACATGGACTATTACTAGATACAATATCGCAGAAAAATGCAAACTTTGCAGTTCAAAATGTGTCCAACTTTTGAGAAAATCTGGATATTTGTGAAGATAATTTGTTTCCTATCTCTTTTATTACTGAAATACCACATTAATGTTAGTAAGTTTAATAACAATGTTCCAAACTTTGCTGTTTTAAATCCTTATGATTAAAACAAAAAGAAACTGAAATGTATTAAGCTAAAAAGAGAAACAAACTACCATCCATTTTAAAAAATGGCTTTTGATGCTTAAACTGTTTCCCCTACTTTCTACATTGGTCGCATATATAACATAAAATTGTACCCGATGCCTCAATTCAGTGAATGTAATATAAGTACATTTTGCACTATATGCTGTACATTGTAGACTGTATCCAGTATTCTATTACTTTTATTTTGTTTTTAATTCTTTGAATGAAGTCACATAGTGTTTTAAAGTTGATAAAGTTGCATTTATGGTACAGCGACATGATAAAACATGATATAGCAGTACGGAGTCATCGGGAGGACAGAACCCCTATTGTAATAAGTCGGCACGTTGATATGACTCTGTTTCGAAACGGGTATTCATAAATTATGTCTCTAGTTCAGTCACTTAGTCAGGTACACTTCATGGTTGAAATTTGTCGTGCGTTGACGGTACTTGTGAAGAGAAAAATCAATGAGTTGGGTATGCATCGGCTCGTCTTCGACGAACTTTTTACAGTTGGGTTCAAGGAATTTAGATTTTCAGTCTTCTCTTTGTTTAGTTTGACCTATGAAGATCAGTCTTTGTTCCCTCTTTTATTGGTGGTGTTCTTTATTTGGTGTCAAATCATCATGATCCACATACGACTTCATGTAGAATTCGTCTCAACGGGCGTTGACTGTACTATATCAAACAAAACTTGATCAGTATGTAACTACAATACGAAAGTGGAATTTTAACGTGGGGTGTATTCGGTCTTCGGTGAATAAATACAGACTAAAGCTCGATTCTTGTTTTCTTTGTTTACAGGTTATATTTAGGCATATAGTCCGGTTTACAAAGAGGCTTCCTCCGTCTTGCTTCGGTACTGTATCTATTAGTCCAATGTACACATTTCCATAAATAGTCTTCTTCTTATTTATCCTCCTTTTTTTCTTATTGTTTCTATCAGTTTATCAATTTTTATTATTTGTTGTTGAAACTTTTTTTGTAATTGTTGATACGATGTTTTGTTTTTAATGAATAAAACACTTAAAATTAAAAAAAAAAAAAAAAAAAAGATTACATGGACTATTACAATGCTATGCCCATACGTGGTACAAGGTAATTTATATGTCTGTTTTTAAAGCCCAAGTACTTGGTCATCTGACACAAAACAGCTATAAGTTTGGTATAATTCAATAGAATATTAGTGTCTATTTATTATAAAACAAGCTATAAAATTCTAATATGAGGCTCTCAAATATGGTCTTAATTATTTCTAGAACGTTCAGTAGAAGTCTCATCCAAACAGGATCAATTGGCAACATTTATTTTGATTTCAAAAGGCAGAGCTTCACTAGATAAAGCTTAACAAATACTGTATAAGTGGTTATTTTCGCGGTGACTTTATTTTCGCAAATTTCGCGAGTTGGTCTTCGCGAAAATTTCCACTTCAATACAAGGCTATTTATAGTAATGAAATCATCACCAAAATCGTGAAATTTTGCTCTCGCGAATTTCACCAACTAGTCTAAAATCGCGAAAATATCTGGACGCGAAAATATTGGCTTATACAGTAGCCCGCTGTGAGGTACATGCAGATCAAGGGGAAATCCAAAACCATTTGAATCGTAAAGTTGACTCTACATCAGCTCAAGCTTTTGCTTTACGATCAGGGGAGCATTTCATCAAAGGACTTGTCGGACGTTTTATCCGACAAACTGTTATAAGCTACTGAAATGCTGGCATCTGATTGGCTGAGAGCAAATTTGTCGGATAAAATGTCCGACAAGTCCTTTGATGAAATGCTCCCCTGACCTCAAGCTTTCACAAACAATCCTGATATGTGCATGGTGAGAATGGCCCGTATTCTCAAAAGTCAACTAACCTTAAGCCTAGCTTAAATCTGTGGTTTAACTATGGCTTCCTAAAAGGGAATCAATCCCGAAAATTAGATGTTCAATTCATCATAATGTTTGGTAGTGAAACTATTAAAAACTGCTGTGGGATGATAAGTTTTTATGAAAATGGCGGTTGATATTAAAAAACACCCCTCGAAAGCCTGAAAACAGACCCTTTTCGACACTTTTTGGGGACACGCATGCGTAGCACATGTGGTGAGTGCCCCCCCCCCCCCTCTAGGGCTTGAGGTAGTGAAGCATAGCCTACTGTGTACAATAAAATCTCTACAACCCTGAAAGCCTCAAACCACATAGAACACATTACAACATTCCCACTCATCATGACCTTGAGCATTGGCAATCAGAAGGAAATCATAGCATGTCATCATTGAACCATATACAGGTAATATACACAATAGGTACATGTATACTGTTAGATTTACAGTACTTATGTACAAGTGTACACGTAGGATACAGAATACAGCATATCAGCAAATCTACCTGCTGGACAACTACCCCTCCCCCTCGCAGGGGCAGGTGTCTGGGGTGTAGTTTTCCTAGTTCACTAATGTTGTAGATTTTACTGACAGTACTGTATGAATTGTTCAGTTTTTTATTGCTGAGTCACCTCATATAGAGTACAAATGTACTTTTCACATTTATGGCACATACATTGTACATTCAATTATCTTTCCTTCATATTCCAAGGGATACAATTTAAATTGTATCTCAATTTTCAACAGATTGGACACTACAAAAATCAACAACAATCAGTTTACCGGTAAATTATATTGTCTTTCCTCTAATAAATCCTCTCAGTCACTGTTGGTCATATTCAAATGTGAATGACACGACAATTGGAAAGACAGAAGGGCGCATTTTTTTCGCACTAGTAGGTTATGAATGGATCATCACTACCATACTATGTATAATGTAGGACTGGCATATGCCATTACCAGCTGAATTTAAATTTTACAATCGGTCCTGGAAATTCTGATTTAAAAATGGTGCTTGAATGACACAACAAATTTTGGACATGGGTTTCTGACCATTATTGGTTATGGTTGGATTTGTGCCCAAGTAGATCTCTAAGGGTACCATAAGTGCTGGTATATGTACATGAATAGGATACCTCTCTGACATTAATAGTCCTTATCAATCATTCCCTCTCTGTGGAAAATGGTCCACCTCTATGTGTCGTGAGTGACACGACCACTGCAAAAAGTGCAACAATTCAAGTAAATAATAAGATCTAAATTACCGGTACTTGTGTGTATATGTCATGTTAGAGTAGTCCATGATAATTACTTTAAGCAAAAAAAAATCTGACAAAAGTGACTAGATATAAGAATAAGAGGCATTTAAAGCACCATAGTCCCATATTTGCAAATTCCTGTTTGATCAATTATTCAGCGTAAGAAGAAAATTGGATCACATGTTTTCAACTTAAATAATTAGTTGTATTGTTAAAGGGGAAGTTCACCCTGGAATTTTATTGGTCTTAAAAAATGAAGAAAAATAATAGAAAAATATTAGTGAAAGTTTGAAGAAAATCGACCAAAAAATAGCGAAGTTATGAATATTTAAAGTTTTGATTCTGTGACGTCACATGCGAGCAGCTCTCCCATTGGTTGTGTGTGAAAATTCCATAAATTTGTCTTTTTGTCATGGTTCTTGATAAAGGAATGGGTCAATTTGATATAGTCATGTATATGAACATATGTTTGATGGTATATCGACCGCACAGGTGACATAATTATTTTCTTCTGAAAAAAAATGAAATTTTATGGAATTTACACTACATAACGCATAGGAGACCTGCTCGCATGTGACGTCACAGTTCTAATCAAAACTTTGAATATTCATATCTTCATCATATTTTGGTCGATTTTCCCCAAACCTTCACTCATATTTTTCTTTTATTTTTCTGCATTTTTTAAGACCAATAAAATTCCAGGGTGAACTTCCCCTTTAAGAAAGCCTTTGTGTTGATTTCATAATCCTACATGTAATTTGCATTTTCAAAGGCACAGCGTCACATTAAAATTTCAGCTCCATGTCCACTTTTAATAAAATATGACCTGTTATAACTTTACTAAATTGCCTTTAGAAGGATACATTGTGCAATGGACTGCATAACATTTCATTATCAAATAAAAAGTATACTTTTGGAATTGAGGTTGATGGCATGATTGCTTCATATTACTCTAAAAGCATTTATATTAGATCCCAGAAACGAAAATGTATACATTTTCAATATCACACACATTTTATGCAAATGTATGCGCACGAATGATTAGGATACATTGCATGAGGCAGAGAGTGCCCAGGTATCATTTCTTGGTTGGACCTACCACATATATGCATAAGTAAATGTGAGACCTTTGCTAGTCTCTTTACACAGACTCAATGCAGAGAGTGTCAAATATTATTTCTTGTTTGGACTGGCACAGAGTGAATGTACATTTAAGACCTTTGTTAATCTCCACACAGAAACTCAATGTGAGTGCTTTGCTTCATGTAGTCTTCTTACACAGACACAATACAAAAAAAAAAGACAGGTATCATTTTATGTTTGGACCGAAGACCTTTGCTAGTCTCCATACAGAAACTCACTGCAAAGAGTGTCCACGTAGCATTTCTTGCTTGGACCATAGTAAATGTGCGACCTTTACTAGTCTCCTAATACACAGACTCAATGCAGAGTGCAAGGTATAATTACTTTCTTGAACAACAGAGTAAATGTGAGGCCTTTGATAGTCTCCATACAAAGACTCGATGTAAGGTAAGGAATGTGACATCTAATTAAAGGTGGTTTCTCATCGACCATGAGATGTTTTCGCACCTAGTTCGCCACATGAGTATCTGGAATCACAGAAACATTTCAGCAACCTGGAAACTTGGTAAAAGCTTGCCAGACATACAGTTGTATTAGCAAGTAATGTATGCAAACTGGATTGTAAGCCAAGTTGAACATTTATTCTATAATAAACCCCTATCAAATTGGGACCATAATAACTTTTCAGGTACGCTTTAGTTATCCCTGATGTTTATACCCTTGGAAAGTGAATTTATTCCCCTTTTTATCCTATTTCTAATGATTGTGCACAGAATATGAGAGTATACAGAAAAGTAAAAAGTCAAATGTTGTAAAATGCATTCTTATTGATCCCATTCAAGCTCCGCAACTCAAATTTAGGCCCTGATAACTTTTGGGTTTTTTTTCTTCTAATTTTTATTGAAGTTTATACCATTGTTCAAGTTATCCCTCTTTTCAATGCTCCCTAATTGTAACGATAGTGTTGTGCTCGCATGCACAGAACACCTGAATGTTAGGACAAGTCAGATGTCAAATGTAGCAAATTGAATGCCTATTGTGACTGTCTGTTGCGAGTTACTCAATGTGAGCAATAACAATTCATTTTGCAACTTTTCACTTTTCACCATGCATTATATTCATGAGTTATGTGCATTCAAACATGATGTTACCATTGCAAATAGGGCATCAATAAAAAGAATAAATTAACTTTTCAAATGGTATAAAAGTCAAGGATTAAAACCGCATTAAAATTTATCAAGTTGTGACGCTACAGAACTTTAAACTGAACATTATCTTTCTCTTTCTTTGCTTTGCATTCAGGGGTTTTGTGGACCCAGGCATGGCATCAGCATGACAAATTACATGTAGGTATCAATAAAAAGAGGAATAAATGAAGTTTTTAATGGTACTATGAAAATCAAGAATGATTAAAATGCACCCAAAAACTTACCCAGGTTCAAAGGTTGTGTTGTGGAACTTCAATGTGATCAGTAAAAATGCATTTTACAATATTTGACTTTTTACTTTTCTGCATATTCTGATATCTTGTCCATTGAAGCACGAAACAATCATTACAATAGGATATCAGTAAAAAGGGGAATAAATTGACTTTCCAATGGTATAAACATCAGGAATAACTAAAGCGTACCTGAAAAGTTATCATGGCCCAAAGTCGAGATGCGGAACTTTCTTTGAAGTCCAAATAAACAATTTTTGTACAACTAGTACATGTGTACATTTACTCCAAATAACATAAAATCTGTTGGCTAATGGTTAATTGGTTTAAAAAGTTTGAAGTACAAAATGTTAACACATCATCATACTAGGGTGCCAAGCATACATGTGTGTGCATTCAGTTAATAAGTTAGCAACCCAACCCATCTATGCAGGCCTAGGTATTTGGTATACTGAATTTTATTCTTTAACCAGTAACCATGGTTAATATCTGGTGCGCTAACAGTACGCAAGTTATTTCCTTTTTTACCTCTGATGGATGCTCTAAACTTTGAGTTCAAAGGATTCATTCCTGCATTGAAATCTGGGTTAAAATTTAATTATATCTAAAAAAAAAGATAACATCAACAACACCTGCCAAAAGACCAAATAAACCTTTCTCTGCCAGAACGTACAGATCCACTCCATACAGCTGTTCAAGAGATGGCCTACAAGACCCTTGTCAGACCCCTGGTAGAGCATGGTACCACAGTATGGGAAAGAAACAAGTAGAATGGTACAGAGGCAGGCTGCAATGTACATTGTGTGTCATGAAGCGATACCCAGTGGCGGATCCAGGATTTGAAAATAGAGGGGGCCCCAGGCCCTATAATTGGGTGATCAGACAAAATTGTCTGATTTTAACATGTACAACCAATGAGTGGTTTTCAAATTACAGAGGGGGTGCACGTCCCCTGCGCCCTCGCCTGGATCCGCCACTGGACATCACAAAAAGTGACCTTGGGCATCAGAAAAAGTTTAGACCAACTTGGGAACCACTAGCTGTCCATTGAGAAAACATCCACTGAACATATATGTGTACAACAACCTTGTTGTTGATACTCTGCTGTAAGGCATTACCTAGATACACCCTGCAAGTACACCAATTCGACAACAAGGTTCCCATTCAAGGACCAACTACCACATAAACTCCTTCTTCCCCCAAAAAAGTGAGAGCCTGGAACAACCCACCAATGGAACAAAGATGTCATCACCCTTTTTGGCAGCCTTTCTTCATAATCTTATAAAAGGCAGGGACTAAAACTCACGTGATAGTTTAGTTAAAACCTGCAAGAATACCCTGAGGCAGTGTAGCAAGGAGAAGACTCTTTATGAGGAAATATTTGGGAGAAAAAATGTGTTAGTTACAAAAGTTACATGTACTTGTGAAACACAGTAGTGGCCAACAATCCCCCCCCCCCAAAAAAAAGAAGACATTTGGACATTGTATGTACATTAACTTGATCTGTGCTCTGTAATATAAAGAGTTACAATCGATTGCAAATTTGAAACAACCATTCTGATTGGTTAAAAGTGAACACTTTGAATGCAAGAAGTATATGCAACAAGGATTCTGATTGGTTACTAATGATTTGCAATTGATCATAACTCTTAATGTTACAGGACATAGATCTCTATAGCCCTGGGACGCTGCCACGAAGTGGCAGTGTCCTGAAAGAAACTCTTCAAAATTTTTGATGTGCGATTTGGAATGGTTAAAAATACCAAGAATCGGTAAAATATAGCAAAAATATAATTCATGTAATGTCACTTACCTAAACAGACTACTGTAGATGCAAATCAGATATTCCTAAAAAAATTGTGTGCACTTGAAGAAATCTTGTATTTTCCAGTCCATTTCAGAGTCTCCTCCGATCTCTGTAAAAATACTAGCGTGTAGAGTATATAGCTGCTGTCGATGTCGTGCATCCGTGTTGCAAACTAATCACCGCGAATGTGACTCATTTAACTACACTGTAACAGCAATTCTGATGCCATTTTTTTGCTTTATGATCATCACAAAAAATGAGGATTGACATCCGGCTAGTATTGTAAGTACATAAACTAATAAATAAAGTAGGTTTGTCCATCTTTTATTCCATAATTTTGACATTCTTGTCTGGAAAAGGGAGGGCACCTCATGTTTTGATGCTAATAACTCGCAGCCCGTACACTTCGTGTACGGGCTGCCGCAGTAAAGATCTCTATAAAAATTAAAAATATTGATGTTGTAATATCCCCTTACCGGTACCTACATCTAGTACAGATAGAATTTGAATTATAATACTTACCAAAAAACATAAATTTGGCCAATTGTGGATGAAATATCTGTAGGTGTATATGGAGTACGGCTCTGATAAGTCCTTTGTTATTAGTCTGATGATATCGGGCATCTGCAGTTCTGATTCATAAGGTACTAATCTGACACAGCTATCTAAATCATCCAGTGGTATGGTATCAATATCATCATCATTTGGAGGAAGCTTGGTAAGGGCATAGTGGTAGTCTTCGTGGTATCCAAGAACAAAGTCTGACAGCGAGGATGGAAGTTCTAAATCTGCATCGTCCTCATCCTCAGAATTGCACTTTGCATCCGTGAGTGACTCGTCTATATCACCATCCTGACACACGGCTTCTGAAGGCACATCAATGTCTCTGTGGGCGAGTTCTGTTTGGGGGGAAAGGTTGTCCTTCACACCTAGTTTCTCAACCATTTCGGATAGTGCATGTAAAGGTTCATTAATCACATGGTTGTGGCTTTGATGGTTTACATGAAGATTCTTGTCTGATAGACAAGTAACTTCTTCTGTCCTATTTGATTCTTTGGTAGCTACTACTTTCTTATCGTCCGTTTTATCATCAACATTAAGTTCACCAAGTTCATGGATCCCATTATTACATTCTTTGACCTTCTGTCGCCCTTGTCGCTTCTTCCCTTTGCTTTTCTTTGATGAGCTTTGATGGTTGATGATGCTTTCTCTGCTTTTGATGTGATTTTTACCAAAGTTCTCAGCTGAATCTTGTCCATTGCTTCTCATCTGAGGTGGATCACCTTTACTGTCTAAACAGGGTAGAGGGGGTTCTGCTGCAGCCGCCATTGTCTACATGTAGTCTCGTACCTAATTTGGACAAGGGATGAAATTCATAAGAAATTAAGTTATGCCATCACTAATATGAACACATTAAATGAGGGTCTGAAATTATCTCATAACTCCTACAGAGCACTCCCTTCCCATAATATCCTGAACTAAAATCACACAAAAACATAATATTTGAGCAAAGAGGGAAACTGACCAAATAAGTTTGTCATGATTATCACTTTACCGTATGCAAATAAAACTCATACCTACGAACAATAGTGCATCTTTGGTATGCCAACGAGGTTGCTGGAGCATGCTGCATATAACTATGGAGTTAGAAATTATTGTATAGTCTACCATAAAGGTATCTTCACCCTGACCTATTTTAGAAATTTGATAATTACGTAGATCCTAGACTGTATTTGATACATATGACTGAATTTATGGAAAGAGTTTGGTACTGGTAGACTAATTTAATAAAGTTTCATCGGTCCTGCTAATCACTGCAAAGAGCCAAGAAGAGCCAAGAAGAGCCGCAGAGACGCACTTAAAATATTAGTACGAATCACCGCAAAGAGCCGCTAAGACGGTAAATTGCCACTACGTCCAATGCCATTTGGTCCAATAGCCATTTGGTCCAATAGCCAGTTGGTCCAATTGCCATTTGGTCAAATAGCCAATTGATCCAATTGCCATTTGGTCCAATAACCGTTACTGTGGGGGCAAGGCGCGGATCCAGGAGGCGC
>CALNVZ010000174.1:51828672-51872088 GCA_940671915.1 Paracentrotus lividus
AAAAAGTTTTGGTGTACCTTTTTGCTCGCCCGACGTGACGTGAAAAAATGTGATATACCTTTTTGTCCACTTTTGTAGATTTCGAACCCTCCCCTAAAAATCCTAGTTACGGGCCTGTCACGCCATTTTTGCCTATTTTTGCTGAAAGTTCAGCTCACGTGAACGTGCTAATACAATTAACACTTGGAGTGCAGTTATAGTGCAGTTGAGTGCAGTCACTATACAAGCTCTTAAAAAGTGCTGATTTCAGCGTCTGAAGTGCTAAAAATAGCACTTCAGTTTTTAGAGTGTAGGCCTATACTCTGGTACTACATAACTGCTCACACTTTCTGCATTCATTAAAAAAAAAAAAAAATTAAAAAAAATTAATAAATAAATTGTTTAAAAATAAAAAACATCAGTGATTTTTTTCCCTTCCCCGCCGGAAATCTGGCGGGGAACTCATTGTCAGAAATCGGTTCCCCCTAATTGAATACTCATAAAAGGGAAGTTGTCAGTTGAAGTACGAGTAGGCCTAACCTCACCCCACCGTCCCGCCCCCCTAAAAAAACAACACAACAACAACAACAACAAACAAACAAACAACAAAAAGAAGAAAAGAAAAAGAGAGAGAGAAAAGAAAGAGAACGAGAAAGAGGACACCCACAGTAAATAAATATAGGCCTATAATAATAAAATAATAATAATAATAAACATACAAAATGCAAGTTGCAGCCGGACGGCCCCGGGGAAGGCCGAGTACAGATATATTTTTTTTTCTTCTTTTTTTCTATACATATAGGGCCCGAGCGAATTCTACACATACTCTACCCCCAAACTACCCTCTACTACCTCTACCCCCCCACACGCACACGCACCCCGCCTCCACCCCCCCCCCCCCCCCTCCCCCCCCCCCCCCTCCCCCTCAACCCGGCGCCGGCGGCACCCCGCGCGCCCGCCCGCGTGCGCGTGCATGCCTCTGATATGATCTGATGACGCAATCACGCAATTCGTCTGCTTTAATTGATATGGTATTTTGATTGGGATAACATAACGATAACCTCTTTGATTTTCAGACAGAGCTCATTAATATCTTAAGGTAAGAAGGATATTGGATACGAATGACAAAAATGTTGATAATAGATGATTAATGGTGATAAAGTGTGTTTTAAGAAATTGATGTGGTATCGCCTTGGTTGATTCATATCTCAGTCCCATTAACTAAAGAATAAGTTTGTTGGTGAGACCTCAGCTCCACACGGAGAAAAGTTCCTCCATAATTTAGTAATTTATGCATGACGCTCGAATGATCACGAATTAGCATATGAAATACACTACCATTGTGCCTTCCAATGAACAATAGTCACGATAAAATTTAGATTTGTCATTTATTTTTTTGGTAAGTCCTCATTTCTTTATGCGTTTTGAAATATTGGGCGTACGTCCGACAGTGGATTCGTTGAAGTTCCTTTTTTATTTTTCTCTTCTTTATTCTAAAAAATATTGAAAGAGTGGGTCTACGCACACAAGCAACTGAACCATCTGGGACTAATGACAAGACTCAGTAAGAAAACTTTCAGAAAACAAACTTAATTTTTCACTTTTTAAAATAACATTTTCACTTATCTTTCTTCAATAACTGAGTGGTTAATGGTTGCATGTTCCTTTCACTATCCCTGATGTTTTGAGTTTTCTTTCTTTCTTCTTGGATGAAATATTATTTTTTAAAGTCCACTTTCTGAAAATTTCCCCGCACGTTTTTGGGCGGGAAAGGGCAAAAAAAATAAGTGATGTTTTAATTTTTTTCATGATTTTGATTTGAAATTTATCCAAAACCTATTCACTGTGTCTTATAATGACATAGACAATATGCTGCTACTTAATTTTGGAGCTGAAAGTTATTGCAAAAAGGAGAAAAACCTCAGATAAAACAACATTGACAAGGTTGCAAAATTTCCCCTACAATATGGCAGTTTGGTCCACGAGGTCAATACTAAAGTATTGACATCGTATCATGAGTGGGTCTACGCCCAACCGTTTTTGAAGTCGCGTCTTGCAGTTTTTCTTGCAAAATGGTCTCCTTTTTGGTAATGATTGACAGCGCGCACGACAAAGAGGTCTATTATCGGGAACAGCTGAATCGCGTTGTTCAGTTACGGTCAACGCACTTCAGTCATCGCAACCGGGAGGTGGAGCTCCTCGCGATAGCTACCAGTAGCTAATCAGAGCGCCCAACGATCAAAATGCATTGTTCTCTATTTCTGTAAAAGCGGAATGGTAGACTTTTTTCCGTGCTCCAAGATCAGAGATGAGATCAGTCACTCGTGGGACGATGTCAATAAGTTAGTATTGACCTCGTATAGCAAATGGGACTGTGGGTGGCAGGTTTTGCACATTTGTCCATTGATTTTTCTCCAAAGTTTTTCTACTTTTTGAAATAGATATTGAGGCTAGAGCCTTTTAGAGGTCTATAACTTCAAATAAGTCACCTCTCTTCTCAAATCTTGTGACTGTGTTTGCGCTCACCACAATAAAATTCAACTTCATAATTATGCACAAAAACTATTTTCATATGAACGTCTCATATGCATATGCTGCATTCATGGTCTCCGGAAGCCTGTGATACTCGCGCTAGAAATTCAGACTTGTCACTCTTTGGTAGGTTCTTATTTTCATTCCGTTTTATTTCCAAATCTGCGAGTTGCACCATTTGATTAGTTGAAGTTCACTTTAGCTTTCTGTGTCATTCTTAAGTAGACCCTAGTAATATGGCATTTGGTAGACTTCGTACCGACTCCCTATTTCTGAAAGCAAATCTTGCTGTTTTTATCGTAAATTTGATCTCCACGTTGCCGTTGGTTATGATTGACAGCACGCATGATAAAGTGTTCTTTCGAAGAAAAAAAACAGCTGACTTGCGCTGTTCAGTTACGCGGTCAACGCACTTCATGCGTTATGTCCTTACAAGCTTGCAGACGTTTTGTTGGGCTCACTGTGTTCAAAGTCAATAGGAGAGGAAGAATGTCACCAGCACTTAAGAAATGAATGGCAGTGAATTAGTTCTGGAAACTCTGAAATACTATTTTTTTCATTTGGTCATTAGTACGTATGTCAGAGACCTGGAGCATTACAATCTGTTTGTGTACAGACGGAAAATATGAAATAGTAAAAGTAAAATTTGTTGAAACGTAAGTTTTTAAAATGATAAAATACCTTCAAAAGTCAGCTCAGCATTTATTCACCTTCCTCCGGCTAAGAAAACTTCTTCTTCTTTAGAATACTCCTCAATGCCCCGTCCGGAACCAAATGAGGAGGATAGGGACTGCGCACTGTTGTTAATTTTAGTTCTTGTTGCCTGCAGATCTGTACGAATACAGTTTTTCCCAAAAATTGATTTTGATCAAGATTTATCATGAGAAGCAGTCAGCATTCGCACATATTGACTGGTTCGAGCCTGTCAGGGGTCGTGACCTTTTAATGTGCGATATTACACAGTCATGTGGCCCTTAAATTATCTCATGCTAAAACAGATTGTGCTATTTTACTTGATATGAAAATGTTTCTTGTGTTTATCATTCTAGCTAAAGAGGACTTATCAGCATGTCTAAACCATCATTTCCAGATGCCAATGCAAGGAAAGTTTGTTGGGGAGCCAGAGATGCTTACTTTGAATGCCTTACAACAAACAATGATGATGAGACTAAGTGTAAACAGTTCAAGCAAGCATTTGAAGCCAACTGCTCCAAATCATGGGTAAATCTTTTCTTTTCTTTTTTGTTATATAACCAGATCAAATTTCCATTGCATTGTGGACGATAAAGATGAACTTATGAACATATGTCAATTTATTGTGCATCTTGAAGTATTGTATCATTTTGAGCAATTTTTTTTTCTGGCACATTTAAAATGTGTTGGCACAATAATGTAGTGAAATTTTGCACACAAACGTCAAAGCTTACTACATGTTTGTGAATTTATGACTAGATGCACATTTTACATTGCAAAATATATCTAGTTGTATTCCCAGGTGCATCAAGGAACAAAGAATATCACAAATTGTATTGAGCTATAATGAGGTACATTTATTAAGTATTTAAAATCTAGTATGAGCAAACAAAATGCTGTACAGTCTGAACTCGCTTTGGCGATCATTTTATATATGGACTTCTTTAGTATCAACAGGCCTTGTCCTCTGGCCAGTTCCCCTCTTCTATTTTTTTAAATATCAAAATCATCTAAAAGCCTTAATTTTCTAATTTGATTTAATCACTTTCTACAAAAAAAAATTTAAAAAAATTAACCAACCCCCGCCCCCCAAGACCCAATAAATTTGGATAGAAATTATGTCCTACTTCATGACTCTCGTATCCGACCATATCACTTCTACGATGCCAGTATGGGGGTGCCAGTCCAAATATGGCCAGCTAAGCGAGGTCAGACAGTAAATGTATTTTTTTAAAGCTGAAGAGAGGGACAAAAACACTCTCTCCTATCTGAAAAGTTGTCATAAGTAAATTGAATTCTGATAGAACAACCCTCGATCTTTCTCTCTCTTTCTCTCTCTCTCTTTAAAACATCAACCCACACTTTCTAATCTGCAGGCTAAATATTTTCTGAGGAGGAGGCATTTCTTGAAGTACAAGGATGAATTAGATCAAGGAGGATTTATACCAACTGAAAATGAGGACTCATAGTACCACTGTTAAATATTGCAATCTGAAAGATAAAAGACAGTTTGTTATTTACTTGTACCACATGCCTGTATCTTAAAACTTCCATTGTGAATACAATACAAAATGGTTGTATTTTATATATGAATTATTCATTTATATAATTCATTTTACAGTCTACTCTTGTTCTCTTCAGGTACTCAGGATCAAATAGTGATATTGATATCTCATTGTACTGAACATATGGCTTGAATCTATTATTTGCATCTGAATGTTTGAAATTGGAACCGGGAAAATTTCCTTTCCATAACTTAATCTTATTATTTAAATTGTTGTAACATTCCTGAGTGGACTTTATTAATTTCAGTAAGGATCCAGGCAATATGATTGCAATTGAGCTTTGTTTCAATGCCTAAGTTACAAACAAATTGTGATAATTCACTCTGAGATTAGTTTGTGGAAATGAATGGAAATAACCAGTTATGAATGATTGTTTCATACAATTTGATCATGAGAACCTTTTATTTAAGACTAGCTTTTATCAATATCACATTGAGTTCCACTCAATTGGCTGCGCTCAGGGCTTGATACTCTGCATCTGGGGAATGTAGTCTTTTAGCAGCAAACCCTGTACACGGAGGTGGAGACTTGTCTAAAGGCTAGGTTATTAAAGATGACAGTGTTTTTAACTGCAATGGTTTTGCTCCTATACATTTATAGAACGTGGTATGCAATGCAGCTCTACTACTTTGTGGGTGTCCTCTTTCTTGTTATCTTTTTTTTTTGGGGGGGGGGAGGAGGGTGGGGTTAGGCCTACACTTCAACTCCCCTTTTTGGATTATTCAATTAGGGGGAACCGATTTCCTACTATAAGGACCAAACAAGGGAAGTTTGTTCCTTCCAACTTTTACGTAACGTATTCTATTTATTAGGTGTTAAGACAGATTACACTTGAATATTAGAAGTTGTACCTTGGTTCGCATAGTGATAATGTTAAAGTCCCAGACCGGACCGACTAATGAAATAGCCAAAAACGAAAGCTAATATGCTATATAATACAACAATTCCAAATTAAGGCGTTTTTATTGTCCATCTAGAAAGTATTTAATTAAAAAGATGACCGAACCTCAACCAGGCCACCCCTCCCGAATACTTGTAAAATTACCCCTAATTTAAAAGTGCGAGTGATGACGTCAAAAAATGTTAATGGAATGCTACAGCAGTCCTGTGGCCAGGCATGATTGACTTTGCCCTTTCATTTCATAACAATAGAATTCTAGCTCACAGGGCGTCTATTGTCCTGACATAGCAATAGAAACGTGTTTTCTAAAGGCGAAACGCAATCATGCCTAGCCGCAGGATTGCTGTAGCATTCCATTAACATTTTTTGACGTCATCACTCGCACTTTTAAATTAGGGGTAATTTTACAAGTATTTGGGAGGGGTGGCCTGGCTGAGGTTCGGTCATCTTTTTAATTAAATACTTTCTAGATGGACAATAAAAACGCCTTAATTTGGAATTGTCGTATTATATAGCATATTAGCTTTCGTTTTTGGCTATTTCATTTGTCGGTCCGGTCTGGGACTTTAAGCTGAAGGATGAGAGATAGATTTTGAGCAGATTGCATAGGTTCTGGATTCTAATTCATAATGTACATTTTAGAAATGAAAGGCTTTAATATATTTGTGTATCAGTTATTGCATATCGCTAATATCTAATGCCTGAGTGATTACACTTATCAGCAAAAAATTTTCAGAAATGAAAGGTGTGAAGAATAATGACACTGAACTTGATAGTGCAAAGATTTAGAAGCCCTGATTTGTTGAGAAGTTTACATTTTGAAGATATACTATCAAACTTGATTTGATCCATTTTTACTTTATTGAATTTTGCAAAGTGGGTGGATTCAATTCTTATCAGTATTAACTGTTTGTGTAACAATCAATGATCATGATTCATCACCTAGTTAGGCTAGTAGTTTAATCCTTTACACATTCATTACACTAAGTCAATAGATAAACAATGATTGATATTTTCCCAATTATTATTTTAAAAAAAGGTCCATTTTATAGGCATACATGACTTGTACAGAAAGTGATGATCATGATATAAAAATATATTGTTGAATTTTTATACACCAAATGTGCGTGATATGCAGGGTTTTCCCGAATTAAAATGATTCATATGCAATGTATGTTGTACCGTTTTTAAATTTATTTTCAATGTTTTTCCTGCTACTACAAAGGGATCGAGGATGGCAGATTTATAAAATTGTACAGCATGTGTGTGTGTTGTGTGTTTGTGTGTGTGTGTGTGTGTGTGTGTGCGTGTGTGGGTGTGTGCGAGTTGTGTGGGTGTGTTGATGTGTGTGGTATGTGTTGTGTGTGTCTGAGAGTAAGGTTGTTGTTGTGTTGTGTGTGTGTGTGTGTGAGTGTGTGTGGGAGAGAAAGAAGAGAGGGAGAGGAAAGATGATGAGAGAAAGAAAGAGAGACAGAGGGCGCGGGGGGGGGGGGAAGAAGATAAGAATAAAAAGAGAGATAGAGAGGAAAGGAAAGATATTGAGAAGAAAGAGAGAGGGGGAGGAAAGAAGATGAGAAAAAAGAGAGGGAGAGGGTTATAATGATGAGGAAAAGAATGGAGAGAGAGAGAGGAAATATGATGAGGAGAAAAGAAAGCCTGAAGAGGTTGTGTACCTTGAAGGAGACATCCAACTCGCACTTTATAGTATGGGGTCATCCCGATAGTCCGCGGGTCTGATAGTCCGCGGTCCGATAGTCCGCGGGGGGGGGATACGCGGGGTGTGAATGTTTTTTTACTCCTGATCAGGTTTCGTTATTCAGAAAATATTAAAGGTTCGTTATTCCGAAAATGGATAAGTCCAAAAATAGAAAAGGTTGGTTAGTCCGAAAATGGAAAAAAAAGGTTCGTTAGTCCGAAAATGGAAAAAAGGTTCGTTAGTCCGAAAATGGAAAAAAGGTTCGTTAGTCCGAAAATAGAAAAAGGTTCGTGATTCTGAAAATACAATAAGATTCGTTATTCCGAAAATAGAACAAGGTTCGTTACTCTGAAAATAGAAAAAAGTTCGTTATTCCGAAAATTGAGCTATTACTGCCTGAGCGAATGGATTAAGAATGAATAACCTCCAGATAAGGGGGATTTTTTTGGGGGAGGGGTGTCATTATTTAACAGCATCTGCGGTTAAATTTTGATTTTCGGAGAATTTATTTTATTTATTAATTAGCAACGGCGACTTCTGCTGAAGTTTCGCATCTAAAATCGGGCCGTTTAACAATCCATATTAAACTAAATAATTTATTAACACCAAGGTGGATGTAAATATTATTATTATTATTCGGCAATTGCTTATTAATCTCCCAACGTTATCGACAGCGACTTCTTCCGAAAAAGAATAATTTTTGCTACTTAAATCAGGCCGTTCTCACGCCATAACTAAATAATTATTTCGGCAACTACTTTTTTCATAAAGAAATTATTTCGAAACATCATCAGCGGCGACTTCTTCCAGTAAAGAATAAGTTTCGTTTCTAAAACTAGGCCGTTATCACTCAATAACTAAATAATTAATTCCACAGTTGTATCCATTCCGTATTCATTTATGAAATATTCTTTATTGGAAGAACACGCCGCCGATACTTTTTCCGACATAACTTTTAAGTGAAATAAAGACGGGGCGGATATTATTGCGGAATCAATTATTTAGTTGCCCTTTCAGTTTTCCCGGCTTCGCCACAGATTACTAGTATTTCAGTTTCGGATTAACGAACCTCATCTCATATTCGTAATAACAGATCTTCGGAATAACGAACCTTTTTCTATTTTCGGAATAACGAACCTTTTTCTATTTTCAAACTAACGAACCTTTTTTCCATTTTCGGACTAACGTACGAACCTCTTCTATTTTCGGACTAACGAACCTTTTTTTTTCTATTTTCGTACTAACGAACTTTTTTTCCATTTTCGGACTAATGAACCTTTTTTCCATTTTCGGACTAACGAACCTTTTTTCCATTTTTGGACTAACGAACCTTTTCTATTTTGCGGACTAATGAACTGCTTTTTTTCCATTTTCGGACTAAGAACCTTTTTTTCTATATATGCGACTAACGAAGCAACCTTTTACTATTTTCGGAATAACGAACCTTCAGAGTAACAAACATCACCCCCCCCCCCCCCCCCGCGGACTATCGAACCCGCGGACTTAACGGACCGGGACTATCGGAGACCCGCGGACTATCGGACCCCGACTAACGGCGACCCCGCGACTGTCGGGCTGTAAACCTATAGTATAGGCCTACTATTCCTAAAGTTTGTCAAATGCCGTTAATTTGTAGCCAGAAAAATATTTTCTTAAATATTTAATTAATGCCTTAGTGGGATTCCAATGCGAAAAATATTCTTTAAATCTTGTCCAGGATGACCACGGTATTTAGACAGACATGACACCCCCCCCCCCAAACTGGAGAGATAGATGGGGAAGTAAAGAAGGAAGCAATATGGGTCGGGGGGGGGGGGTTATAAGAAGATGGAAGCAAATAGAGGCGATGCTTCAGTGGCAGAAAGAATGAACAAGGCCCATGGTGTGATGTGTGACACCCACCAACTCAACTGCTGTCGTCAAACCGGGAAACCCCTCGCGGTTGGCAAAAACAAAAAAAAAAAAGATAAAGGAAATAAAGAGAAAAAGAAGGGAAAGAACTTATGCGGCTATGATGATAAATATGGAGGAAGGCCACCAATGAAATGTCCTATTTATCTCATTCTAAAGAGACGGGGGGGGGGGAGTTAGCTCAAATTGGTATTAAAAATCGCCTAGTCCGTATGTTCGTACAACGTATTGAACCCAAAAAAGTTGAATCACCATACTCCGCAACAATCGATTAACGACAAAGAAGAAAGAGAAATGAAGAATGAAACCTTAGGAAAAAAAGAAGACTGAAAATAAGAAACAAATCAATGAACGTGTGAGAAAAAAACTGAATAGGCCTAATAAGAAAATTATGAGCAGTTGAGATTTTGATGTCATATAGGCCTACAGGGGCCGCTGAGCGTTTTTAAAAGTGGAGGGGCTGAGCCGAAAGTGGGAGGGGCTGAACAGGCTAAAAATCCCTGGTGTATGGTTTATTTTCGCGATTTTGCACACGTTTGCTGTGAAAAGTGGGGGCTGAAGCCCTTCCCCCCTCCCCAGCTCCGGCTCCGCGGCCTACACGTGAACAACTTCCCCTTTACTTTTATACATATTTCACTTCAATTTTGTCTCTAGATATCAATCGAGTGACATGTTCTTTAGGTTTCACAAAATTTAGAATGAGGAAAATGGGACTTATTTTTGTGTCCGTCAAATTGGGAAGAGGAAAATGGGACTCTTTTTTTTTTGTCCGTCAAATTGGGGAGTAGAAAAATTATAGGCCTACCGTTTTGGGCATTTGACCTCTTTCTTTATTTTAAAAATTATTTTTATTAATCTAATTTGATTATTTGGATTGATTAATTGTTGATTTTATTTTATTTATTTATTATTTATTCATTTGATTTGATTGACTGATTGATTTTATACATTTTATTATTAATATATTTTTTTTTCGCAGGTTTGGGGGGGGGGGGGGGTTTCTGACCCGAGTGAGATTAACCTACCGCCAATTGCTGGAATTTAGAATTATACTTTTCCCCCTCCTTCTTCTCCTTTTTGCAAAAAAAAAGTTGTAGCTGCCCTGATCCCCCCGATCTAAAGAATTTAGGCAATATCAGACAGAGGCTCACAATGCAGGGCCGGCGGAGCGTTTTCAGAAGTGAGGGGGCCCAAGTTTTAGAAGAAATTCATGCGAACATAATTATGAGGCCCGAATAATGAGGATTTTTACAGGATTTTTTTTCGAAATGCGAAAAAGTGCACCTTTGTGAACGAGCAGATTATTCAAGCGCGAAGTCAGGGGTCAGTATAATGAACTTTTTAGAGAAATTTGCGAGCGCGTAGCGCGAGCCGAAAATTTTGGCTGATATTTACCTGAAGGTAGTGTATTCTATATACATTTTGATAATTACCATCCCATCTGAGACACATTTGCGAGCGCGAAGCGCGAGATGAAAATTTTGGCTTACAATGATGCAAAGGCCGTATATTTTATGCACATTTCCCCGAGGCTCTTATGTATTTTTGTTTGAATTCTTTTACCAGATAACAATCACCTTCATTTAAATAAAAATAAATTGCGAACGCAAGCAGAAAAAATTTACATAACATTACATATTTGGGACCAACGGCGTAAATCCGTGTCGAGGAGTGGGGGGGATGAGCGAAATAATTTGACAACTTGTAGCGATCTAGTGACACAAGGAATGTTTTTAATACCCATATAGCAGTGGCGGCGGGACGGATTTGAGAGGGAGGGGGTGCGAATAAAATTTGTCTTTGAATTTATGCTTTTATTCCTTACGGCTGCCTTAATTACTGTTCAGTTTAGTAATGAAAAAATAATGCGAGCGCGAAGCGCGAGCCGAAAATTTTAAGCTAAAAGTTGGAGATATTTGTGCATTATACTTCCTACTTAGTATCAGCGAGCGCGAAGCGCGAGCCGAAAAATTTAAAGCTGAAATTGGATATGTTTGTGTATTAAAGGTCCTATATAGTATCCGCGAGCGCGAAAAAAAAACACAACCAGAAACAAAAATATATAATAGAGGCAGCGGAATGGACTTGAAAATGGGGGTCTCGATAAAAAAGGGCACTTTTTATGAAAAGGGGGACACTTAGATCAAAGGCATAGATCTAAAGAGAAAGCGAGGGGAAACGAAAAAAAAAAAATTGTCTTTGAATGGCTGCCTTGATTACTGTTTATTTTAGTAATTGAAAAAGTAATGCGAGCGAGAAGCGCGATCCGAAAATTTTAAGATAAAGGTTTGAGATATTTGTGCATTGTAGTTGCTATTTATTATCAGCGAGCGCGAAGCGCGAGCCAAAATTTTTTAGTTGGAATTGATTATGTTTGTGCGCTAAGGTCCTGTACAGTATCCGGGAGCGCGAAAAAACAAAAAAAACAAACAAAAACGTAGGCCTACAGTAGAGGCCGCCTAACGGATTTGAAAGTGGGGTTTCGATGGAAAAAAAGGGCACTTTTTCTGAAATGGGGGACACTTTAGATCAGAGGCATAGACCTAAAGAGAAATGTATTCAGAGAGGGAGGGGGTACGAAGAAAAAAATTTCTTTGAATTGTATGCTTTTAAGAATCATAATGGCTGCCCCGATTCCTGTTCATTTTAGTAATAAAAAAGTAATGCGAGCCGAAGTTTTTAAGCAAAAAATTGGAGATGTCATTTTGGGCAGTATAAATCCTATTTAGTATCAGCGAGAGCGAATTGCGAGCCGAAAATTTGGTATCCATTTAGAAAATACATTTTACATGCTTTGTTAAATAACAGCAATAGAAAACAAATCCACAATCTTTGCTATAAAAATTTTGTGGGTAGCGGGCCCCAAGCCCTCCACCAAACTAGCCCGCACACAAGCACATTGTCAACAACACCCTTTCCTAAGGTTTGTCCCCAAACAAGGGCATTGGATCCAACCTTTTTATACTTAGGTTACTGTTTGTTACTAATTACGAGGTCGCATAGCGACCGAGCAGGAAAATTTGGGGTTTTGGAGTAAAACAGAAGCATTTTTTTTAGTATTGAAAGCGCTATTTTAACTACTAACACAGTTATCCAGTGTATTTTTTTTTTTTCATTTCTTTCTTGAAAGCTGGGGGGATGTTTGTACAGGCCATCCCCCCTCCTCAAAATCTGGGGGGGGGGGGGGGATGTATCCCCCCCCCCCATCCACCCGGGATTTACGCCCGTGTTTGGGACACCAGGGATCAGTCAATGTACCCTTTTTTAGAAAACGAAGCGCGAGCCGAAAATTTTGGCTTTACGGACCGAAGGTATAGTATATATTTTAGACATAATTTGACTTTTTGAATTTACATCCCATCACTTCACTTTACGATGTCAGGAGTCTTTCTGAGAGAAATTTGAGCAGACCATATGCGAGCGCGAAATCAGGGGTCAGTATAATAAACTTTTCTAGAGAAATTTGCGAGCGCGAACTAATGTGTTCTCGACCCATTTTGAAAATTGTCATCCGGCCCGTTTAAGAGAAATTTGCGAGCGCGAAGCGCGAGATGAAAAATTTGACTTATAATTAACTGAGGGTAGTGCGTTCTAGATTTTGAAAATTTTGAAAATTGACATCCATCACTTCACTTTGCGATGTCAGGAATCATTCTTTCTGAGAGGAATTTGCGAGTGCGAAGCGCGAGCTGAAAATTTAGGCTTATAACGACACAAATAAGGCCGTATATTTTACGCAGATTTCCCCCTCTTATGTAGGCCTATTTCTATTTGAATTCTGTTACTAGGTAACGATTACCTTCATTTTAACAAAAATAAATTGCTAGCGTGAAACGCGAGCAGAAAATTTAACACTACATTACTTATTTAGGACGCAGGGATCAGTCAATGCGCTTTTTAAAGAAAAGTTTGGGAGCGCGAAGCGCGAGCCGAAAATTTTGACTTATAATTAACTGAAGGTAATGCATATTAGATTTTTGAACTTGAATGACATCCATCACTTCACTTTGCGACGTCAGGAATCAGTCTTTCTGAGAGAAATTTGCGAGCGCGAAGCGCGAGCTGAAAATTTTGGCTTATAATGACACATAATAAGACCGTATATTTTACGCACACATTTTCCATCTTATCTCTTTTTGTTTGAATTCTTCTTTGGGTCAAGATCACCTCAATTTTAACAAAAATAAATTGCGAGGGCCAAGTGCAAGTAGAAAAATTTACATACCATACTAATAAGGGATCAGTCAATGTGCCTGATGCGCGAGCAGAAAATTTTTTATGGCTTATTATGAACCCCGAGGTTGTGTATTTTAAACACTTTTCCCTCTCCTTCCTTTCTCTTCCCCCCCTTTTTTTCCCTTAGAAAATATAAACATTTCTGGCAAAAAAAAAGGGGGGCCGGCCCATCCCCCCCCCCGCCCCCCCCCCCCCGTCTCCGCGGCCCTGTAATGTATGAGGTTGGTTATTCAGATGAAAAAGTGGGATGGTATACCATACACAGCCCCTGCATGCACTTCCCGCTCCATCCATGAGCCCCTGATCGCTTCCATTTTATTTATTTATTTAAAAAAAAAAAAATTCTCACTCTCTTTCCCTTGTTTCCTCTTTTTCTACTAAGGGGTATTGGCAGAGCCCTGTCGCCCCTGACCGCTGATTTATTACATTCAGTTGGCCTATGTCATTCAAGTTCAGAAAATTCTCATATTTTTTTTACTCATGATGGTACTGCAAGGATGTTTTTTGCGCTTTTGCCCTTTTAATTTTCGCTGCCACCAGCATAAAATCCTTTTTCATAAGTATTTGCGTATATGCATATGAGTTACATGACATCAGCGCAAACTGAAAGACCTCTTATTATCCTCGGAATACTCTTTCAATAAACAATGGATCTGTAACTGAAACTTCCGTAAGTCGAGAATAGTTTTTGAAACCGTGTGTAATTCGTATGAGAGCTCTGATATCACTGTTACTCATTTTTCTACGGATTTTTTTAATGAGAAATTATAGAATTGTATGTAGCCGTATTTTAAAGACCTATCTTTATCCCTTTCTTGCAGCTTGACTGAGCAGTGACGGCTTGACTCTTCGCGGTGCTCAGTGTTGATCAACAACTAGCGTTCTGATCAGGGACGCGACGCCGTGGCTAGCCCGTTGATCTGACTGCATACAGAGTGAGCGAGCGTCATACGGACGGGGTCCCCGTGTGTGTGCGCATGCAATCCGACAACGTCAGACCCGTGTTGCTAATCTGGGCTATTATTTGCTAAAATATCGCAAAATTTTCAGATTTGAAAATGTCAGGCGTTGAACTTAAGCCTATTAATGAGGCAGGTGGAACCAACATTCTGCTTCCATTGGGAAAAACAAACCTGGGAAGGGGTTCTTTCTTTGAGGTGAGTGGTATCTGTAGTGTATGTGTGATGACTATAATTACAGTGTAACGCTCTCCTGAATGTGTCAATCCCATATGGTCTAGTGGTTAGGATCCGGCGCTCTCACCGCCGTGGCCCGGGTTCGATTCCCGGTGTGGGAATGGATTTCTTTTTTTTTCTTTCTTTTGAAAGACAAACAAACAAACATGAAAGACGTAATTGTAAATAAAACTTGAAAGGGATCAGTACCGGTTTGGAAAAAAAGAAAAAAAGAAACAAAATAGTTCAGTTTAGTTCATCTCTCACAATTTTATTTTTATTGTTATTTTTTTGTTGAACATTGATAATTTTCAAATTCATTCCTTTTCAATTTAATTACTTTCAAAGCATTATATATATTTTTTATTAGTACTAAGTTATGCTTATGAAATAAATTAAAGCTCCCCGTAGGCCTAGACCCTATGCTGATTTCAGATTTGTAAAAATTTAATTTATAAAAATTTATTTTTTTTAAAAGTATATTTTTAACGGTCTTAGCCTAGATACTTCAAAACAATCCAGTATACAAATGACTATTGAATGTTTTATGAAGTTCTTATGCTTTTTTTTTTTTTTTTTTTTTTCTTCTTAGATTTTTTTCATATTTATGCCGCGTTTGAATATTAACAGCAATCTACCTACATGTAGTTTTTCTGAAAAAGTATTTTCTTATATTTTTAAACTTAATAATGATAATATTTGTGAGAAATACTTTTTACTTTAAATCACTATCTAATAAAGTTTGAATGATAAATCTCTGCTAGAATATTAAGTTTGGGTGTACATATTTTTTTTTTTTTTTTACATGTATAGCAACAATTGTACTAAAAAAAAATTCCAGTAGTAGTTTCTTTTGTATTGTAGATTGTTTCATGAATTTATTAATCATAATTTTGTGTGACCCTTGTTTTTGACCTTATGTTGTTTTATTCCTGATTAAAAAAAATGGAGTCAAAAGATGCACAATACTGCACAGGTAAAAAGTGCAGCAAGCAACGTGATGAAAGAAAATTGTGTGGTGCAACAGTTTTGGAATATATTTTATGGGGCCAAAAAACAGCCCCCCCCCCCACTCAACGCCCATTTATGAATGTTTACAGCATACCATATGAAAAATGATATATATACACATCATAGTTCGTTATATGCAGCTTTATTTTGTTTGTGTATTTTTAGATTGCAGATAAACGTGTCTCCAGAAATCATGCTGTTCTGGAAGTTGAAGATGGGAAAATCAAAGTCATGCCAGTGAGTTGAAATATCTTCTTTTTTTTTTATAAACAAGTCACATCACTATATTCTCCTAATTATAAAGTAATAGACTATATAAATAGAGATGTAAAAAGGAAACGTGTTGAGATTTGTTTAGATTTTTTGAGGGGATTAGTGATGAGTTAGTCCGTCAAACTTGTACAGAATAGAAGGTAAAGATTTCTCTGTTATATAGTGGTAGAAAAATATGCGTTGTTAATGATTGGATTGATCAGTACCACAAGACCTACTTTCAATTTGTTATATTGTACAAATGTACAATATAACTTTCGGTTTCTATCGTTTGCCTTTTTGCGCTCACGCGTAATAATAATAAAATGATGCGCACAAAAGCTCATTTACAATGGATACATGGAGTAACAATTTACGTCATAATAGCTTAATTAGCACAAAAAAAATTGGGAAAGATAAAACCAGATTAGGCAAGGTCAAAGATCTCGGGGTCTATATACTATAATGAATACTGAACGTTCCATCATTCAATATTATTGAATTATATGAACTCCACATACAAAATTTACCCCTTGTGCAAATCTATATCACCTCGGCCTGCGGCCTTGGTGAAACAAACTTGGGATTTTTGTGAAAATAAATTTTGAGGTACTCCCCAAAAACAATCGTGCTGTTTAATCAAAGTAAAAATTCAAATTTTAGTCCATACATGACAAAAAAAGGTTTTCTAGTCTCACATGCTCATTGAAGCATGAATTTTTAAACAAATTGATGCCTTAGGATCTTTGACACATGTCCAAAGGTTCTAAACATGACCCCCAAAATGTTATTGAGATGATTTTTAGTGCCTGACATTACTGCAATACCTTATCATTATTTAAAAATGGCCTATTTTTGTTTGTTTTATGTGTTCATTCAACCGTGAATTGTTAGCAAAAGTCAAAATACACTTCCAAAATAGGGATTCAATCATATTTGATATACCACGTAATATTCTCAAAAACTGCTGTTTTTGCAATTTTAACCCAGTGCTCACTCAACCGTGAAATCTAACCATGAACTCATTTTGTATGTTAGGGCACACATGTTGCATCTTTTCTGAAATGTATGATGTTAAAATGTTTAAATATTGTTCCGAAATAATTAATCAAAGTTGTGATAAGATTTCGCCTTGTGAACTTAAAAAAAATTACATTTTTGCATTCAACCATTACTCACAGAAGCATGACATGATGATTCTTCTTAAAGATCACATAGTAGCTAATAAAATTACCTACGCAGACATATAATTAGATTTTTTTCAATTCATCCTGGTTTAAAAATTATTGATATTCGAAATAGGGGGAAGTTACTTTTTGTGTTGTGTTTACATGTATGTATTTCAAAGATTGAAGGTGGTCACTATATAAATTTAATTTTCATCTACATACTCCCTGCAGATTCACACAAACCCAACCTTCTTCCGTGGTGCAGGAGGCACTAAGTTAGCACCTTTGACCAAAGATGTATGGCAAGACCTCAAGAATGGAGATCGAGTTGCGCTTACGCCCGATGAACACATCTTTGAAGTGGTGATTGATGACAGACCGATAGTGCAAGAGACCCAGAGCCAAAGGTATTAAAGAGTTTATATTTAAGGCATTATTTAAGACCCCAGCAGGACTTTAATTTGAAATTGCCAAATTATACCTCAATTGGAAGCTAATAAGCTACATAATAGTAGCTTAAAAATAAACCTATTTTAATAAGCGTTTTTCATTGACTATTCAGTATTTCCTTCCAAAGCACTTGAAATAGGGTCTTAAAGATGTTATTTTCTCCTTCCATATGGGCCTGAATTGATGTGTTGATTGACAACTTAATATTTGCTGAGTGGAATGCCTGAGCTATGTGATGTCTGAGCATGATTGTGATTGCCCCTTGAAAGGTTCGATTCAAAATAATGTTTACTAAGTTGTTTAAATTCATGATAAATCTTTCTTTTCTAGTAAGGTATTCAATTTACCTGTTATCAATGAACAAACTGTAGTACTTTTAATGAAATAAGATTCCTTTTCACAAGTATTGGGGAGGTACTTCATTTTATGAAAATGACGTTTATTTATATTTGTTCATGTTTATATTCTATGCCTACTTAGCATTCCATCTGTATGATTGTAATACCTTCAATGGTCTTAAACATTGCACACAGACATACATGCCAGAGTGGGTAGATAGAGAGAGTGGCGACACGCGTATCCAAAGCTAATTGCGCGCAATCAAGGTCAAGCTGAGTGGAACTATTTTTGTGATCAGCCCAGTGCATACACATGCATGATTTGAAAAAAAAAGTTCCACTTTTGGCTCCATGAAAAAAAAATTGACCTAGTTTTTGATATGTGTGACGCCACTCTCTCTATCTACCCACTCTGATACATGCTATTACGAGAGCACATTGGTTACATCTGTGAACTTACGTGTAATATGCTAAAGAGTTCTTATCAGTATAACAGCAACATGAAAAATAATAACAATTTATATTTAATGGTTTTGCTTTTGGAAATGTCAAATATATTGCCATCACCAGAATTGTTATACCATTGGTTATAATTACAGTCTTCTCCCATTATAATGAGCACAGATACAAGGAGATTTGTTTTAAAGAGGCGATCCTTTTGGGCCCAATTTTAAACGCGTGCATAATTTGCGTCAGTGTGCCTATAATAATAATAATACTTTCTAAAGCGCACTTCTCTGGTACAATACCTCTCAAGGCGCAACAATGATTTAACAAAGTAATATATAGTAACACATGAAATTAATCTATACATACATGTATAAATGACATATAAACAAAAACAAAGAAATTAACTGAACATTCTATACAATTGCATATTGGAATACAAAATTCTAGGTAGACGGGGAATCAATAACTCTGAGTAAAAAGTAGCTGCTTGAGTTGGTTTTGGAAAGTGTCCAGGTTATTAATGTTTCTAATGTTGTGCGGGAGCTTGTTCCAAAGGACTGGTGCGATATGTTGAAATGATCTGTCTCCATAGTGGGTCGTGCGCGATTTGAGAACTGCAAGGGTAGTTGAAGCACTGGTTCGAGGTCGACGGGGACATTCCTTAATGTCAAGGAGATTCCGAATATATGTAGGAGCTAGGTTGTGAAGGGCCTTAAAAATAAGTGTAATGACCTTATACTCGAACCTCTTTGGCACGGGGAGCCAATGCAGTTCCTTGATGGTAGGTGCTATGCGTTTAGTATATAACAAGATTTTTGTTATAACACAGTATTTGGCTTGGTACTGAACACCTCATATTGTGAGTGGACTGTATAATGATATTTTTATTCTGAATATACTCTACTGAACGTTATATTTGGATTTATCACCATTTCTCTTTTATTTAGACTTTCTGTGTCGCCCATCAAGCAAACCTCACCATTAAAGCAGGCTACTGGTACTCCTTCATATCCAAGCAATGGAATCCATGATGCTGCTAAGAAAGAAAATGGACAGAGTGACAAGTCAAAAGGTTTGTTGATACAATACTCTTCTGAGAGCTTATTTTTAGCAATCATTAAAATACAGTGCGTTTCAGAAAAAAAGGTAATCCATTTTTAGAGGGCCCATATTCCAAGTTAATTTGTTTTTGCTGTTCATATGTTACATATAATTGAACATGAACTCTCCGCCTTTCCAATGTTACCTTTCTTGAATCATAAATGCAAAGCATAACTGAGTAAATTGCAAATGAAAATTACGGTACGGAATCAATTTTTTCCAATTTTTAAGAAAATGAAAGAAGACAGAGTGGATGCTTTCAAAGGAGTCACACATCGTCGCACTCAATCCTATTCAATGCTCTGGGCAGCAAGGTCAGCATTCACTCAGTCTTCTTTCATTTCCTTAAAACTTGGAAAAAATTGATTTTTCATTTGCAATTTACTCAGTTATGCTTTACATTTATGATTCAAGAATGGTACCATTGGAAAGGTGGAGCGTTCATTTTCAATTATTTGTAACATATGAACAGCAAAACCAAATTAACTTGGAATATGGACCCTCTAAAAATGGATTACCTGTTTTCTGAAACGAACTGTATAGTGGTCCATTTTCATTGTGATTTTAACAATTTTCAATCCTATATTATAAAGTACTGTGCTGTGATATATCTTTATGAAAATTTTGTCTGAAGTGGCTAATACACTGCGAGAGTGCTGAACAGACATATTGGTCTATACACATTCAGAGCATGGTTCATACTCCTTGTTTAGTTTGAATCTTGATGAAAATGCCTTGATCAATAATCCAGTTCATATACAACACTTGACTGAGAGATCCGTCTGTGATAATGATTCATCCCTTGAATTCCTTCTTATAATACACAAACGGAGGTCTATGTGCTCAGCTACTCAGTAAAGTTATTGCGGCGCTAATGTGCAGTCTATGGGACCGAAATTTGGCCCTACCTAGGCACACCTTCTAGCTACCAACAATCTGTTGGCCGTGCTGTGTAATATCATCATTGGTTGAGACTTGAGGCTGTCTGGTTGGTTGTGGATGGGGGACAAAGTTAAAGAATTGTGATATACTTCACGTTGTATTTCTAAATTATCATTCAGGTCAAATTAACCAAATAATGAAATTATTTGGTTAATTTGACCTGAATAAAAGTAAAAAAGACATTGGTACTGTGAAATCATATCCACCCCCAGGGTGCTCAAGGCCCTTATTTACAACAAAAAAAAAAAAATAAGAATAAAAAAAATGATGTATTTTGCATGTTGCAGATGATGATAATGGTCGCACCAAAGAGAAGTCCATTGAGAAAGAAGAACCATCACCAGCTACTACCACTGAATGTGATGATGAGTCTACCACAGATAGTAAAAAGACAACAGAAGAAGAAGATAAGTCCAACTCAAAGGTGGAAGAAACAGAGAAGGAAGAAGAACAGGAACTTGAGCATGATGGAAGTGCTACCAAGGTAGTCTACCTATTACCTTGTTTTATACATTAAAGAAATATTTTCCTTTCTATTTTTTGTTCACTCTCTGGTATTCAATGTGGAGTGTCATATGCATTGCTGTGTAATCTTACTTGGTAGACAATAACTTTGTCATCGATGGTTACTTTCATGAAATACTGCATTCTGATTTGTAGTGGAGCAACGTTAACATGGTAGTTACCATCAATGGCAAAGATTACTATGATAGTAATTCTTAATGCAATGGGACAAGATCTGCATTTTGAAGAAATATCTGGAAATCTCAACTTCAACATCTCTTTGCTTTAAATGATGATGCAGTTTTGTGTAGCTACCATCGTAACACTCCAAAAATGATATAACCCTTATCTCTTTCTTCCTTGATGCTCATTTGTAGGGACCTGACACAGTGATGTATGATGATAAAGAGATAGCCCTTCCTGTGCAGAAAGAGAGAGTACTTCCATCCTGGATGTCTGATTTACCTAAAGCAGGAGGTCCAACGAAAAAAGATAAGACTCCATCTGAGAAAGGTGAGTCCATTACATCTGTACTGGATGTGCTTCTTTGCAGAAGTGTCAGTTTTAAGGAAGGTTGTCTGGCTATGATTACCTACAAGCTAGTTGGAAGGTTTTTGCAACAAGCAAGGAAGCATATATATAAAAATAAAAAAAAATAAATAAAATATCATGAAATATTAGTGGTGATATGTGGTCAATGACTGTTTTCTATTATCTCAGGTAAAGAGACCGCTAATGAAGATGCTGAAACACCTCAGAAAAGGGGACGAGGGAGGCCCAAAGCAGGTGCGAAGGCAACACCCCGGCCCAAGAAAACACCCCAGGCTAAAGCAAAGGCCAGAAAATACGATGACGACGACATGTCCGAAGAAGATCAGCCCGCCCCGAAGAAGATCAAGTCATCATCTAGATCTCAGCGAGGATCTGCTAAGGTGGCGTCATATGCTGAGGATGACTATGATGATCTGGATGAGGATTGGATGGCATCCGAAGATGATAACCTTGATGATGACGGTAGCGACTGGGAGATGGAATCACAATCACAGTCCAGTAAAAAGGGCAAGGTGAGAAGTCAATAAAATATTGTGACAATAAATATTTGCTGTAATTGTTTGCGAAGTTGCGTCAAAGCATGTTTGCTGGTTAATAAATTCAGGCTACGAGAATGTGAGCAGGCAATTGAACCCATTCAAAACATGTAAAGGAAAGCCTGCTCATGTAATCGTGTATTTCTAAATTCACGTCTGCCAATCTCCATGTGAAATCTGAGAAAATTAATGGTTGTATTGATTGGGAATATTTCCACGAGTACAGTACATGTATTCTTGAAAAAATGTAAGTTCAATTTGTAAACATCGATTTGCATTTTGCATTGTTGCTTATGCGCCTATGGGTACACACGAGTAAATGATATGCAAGCAAGGTTTTTTGGGAAGGCGTACCAAAGATGAGGTCATTTTTATTGATGGAAAATGGTCATAATAAAATAAATTTAATGGTTTTATGTTGCTGTTTAATGAATATAATATGTGTGCTATAAGTCCTACTCTTTCATAATTTACCATTTAGTTGAATATTGGGCACTTTGGCGTATTTTTTAGGAATCTTTTTCACAATTTCGTACATCTACTAAATCACGCGTACAAAAGTCGTCTCTTTTGTCATAGTCTCGCTCAAGGATTCTTGATTTTTGTTTGAGCTGACAAAATTTTCTATAAGTCCCTTAACTACGAGTCCTTTAAATTTTAACTTTGCTGTGATAATTAAAACGATATCCATCGACAGAATTTTGGAATGTCTGTTTTTGAAGAGCGTTAATTTAAACACGTGAGCCTATGGGCGTCTATTTACTCGTGTGCCCCCTTTAGCGGAGGCTAGATTAACGTTGTAAGGGGGGTGTCTTCTGTCTCTGAAATCGTCAAAACTTACTCGGCAATGCTCGGAGAACGTTTTATAGACTAGAAACTCGGACATTTGTTACACTCAGTGGATATTTAATAATCATTTTCGGTGCTTCCGTATATCAACCGTCAAATAAAAAGACAAAATAAGAACTTAGCTCTGTATAAACCTCTGCCCGTATTTTATTTATATGTGAGCGTCGACGTGACAAAATAAAGAGCAAGCAAAGGGGGGGGGGAGTCGTTTTTGTATTCAGTTCCACATTCCTGCTTTTAATCGGGGGGGGGCTTATGGTAGGAAGATAGACAGAGGGGGGGGGGCTCTTTATAAAGATGCAAAACACTAATTTTGATCGACCTGCTTGTAAACCAATAACTAGCTTGCCAGTTTCGGCATCCTTTGGCATCCGGGATCGCGCCCCGGACCCCAAATATTATTTTTCAACAAGATTGCTGTTATTGCGCGTTAATTGGGGTCGGCACGGGGTCTGTTTTTCAACTCCTGTTTGAAATTCCTGCTTATACAAGGAATGCTTGGTATCAGTTTTATCAGTTGATCAAACTCTTTACATTAAACACAAAAATACAATATTTTTTAAATATGACCCCCACTATAGGGTACACACGAGTAAATGATATGCACGCAAGGTTTTTGGAAAGGCGTACAAAGATGAGGTCATTTTTATTGATGGAAAATGGTCATATAAATAATTTAATGGTTTTATGTTGCTGTTTAATGAATAAATATGTGCTATAAGTCCTACTCTTTCATAATTTACCATTTAGTTGAATATTGGGCACCTTTGGCGTATTTTTTAGGAATCTTTTTCGCAATTTCGTACATCTACTAAAATCACGCGTACAAAAGTCGTCTCTTTTGTCATAGTCTCGCTCAAGGATTCTTGATTTTTGTTTGAGCTGACAAAATTTTCTATAAGTCCTTAACTACGAGTCCTTTAAATTTTAACTTTGCTTATAATCTAAAACATATCCATCGACAGAATTTTGGAATGTCTGTTTTTGAAGAGCGTTAATTTAACACGTGAGCCTATGGGCGTCTATTTACTCGTGTGCCCGGCTATGCACCTAGCCTACGTGTAATGGAGGCTCAAGAGTTGGGAAACATTGTGTGTTCTTTATTATAAGTGCCTGATAAATGTCATATCAGGATAACAACCCCCTGACCAATTACCCCCTTGGGCAACTACCCCTAGAAATATGGTTAGGGTTAGGTGTAGAGTTAAGGGTAGATTTTTGGCAAGGGGAGTTCTCCTGTGACCGATAAATGCATTTCTATTTTATATTCCGAATCATCACACCTTACATTTGAATCCATGAATGAAAAAAAAAATCTTTTCTTCAGCCTTGAATATTAGGTAGAGTTAGAGGTTGTGGTATCAAGTCCACATCACAGGTGTCCAACAGTTACCTAAAAATATACCTCTATACAAAATTCTCTGCAACGTACTAAGACCCGTTTTATTATGAATATTTGCTACAGCGTAAGGGGAAATCCCCCAAGGGTAAATTTGTGAGTCCAAGACGGCGAGGCAGACCCAAGAAGTATGCAGAATCAAGCGAAGAGGAGTGGAGCGAGGAAGAAGCATACGTGCCTCGACCGACCAAACGTAGAGCATCATCAACCTCAAACTCACAACCAACGCCCAAGAAAGCTGGCAGAAAAGCTCGACGAGACGACAGTGATGTCAGTGAGGAGGAGTATGTACCAAAACCAACCAAAAGGACTCCTGCAAAGGCAAAGAAGGAATCCGTCGCAAAGAAAAAAGATCATGATGTCAGTGGGGATGAGGAGGAAGAAGTGAAAGCGCCGAAGAAGAAAGCAGAGAAATCTAAGAAGCTCAAATCTTGCCAATTTGGAAAACGTTGTTACAGGTATGTCTCTCTGAATCAATATGAAATAAGTGTTTCCAAAATAATGAAGGCAACAAATTATTTATAGTGTAATGAAATAAATGGCAACCTAAAGATATATTTGGGACTCTTTTTAAAGTTTTGCACATACCCGTCTTTTACCCTAAAATGAATCAACCCCTGCAACATTTTCCTTGACAATTCCACAACACAAGTTTTGTGACTGTGCCGCTTGCTGACATTTTTACTTTCAAGTCTCACACAACTTTGGACACCATTTTTACGGAAATTGCACAGAGCAGGCAAAAAACAATCGGGGCCTTGTTTTACCAAGTCCTTTGTCAGTTAGGAATGACTTTACGAAAACGACTTTACGAAAACGACTGGTGATCAATTCTTGCGCTATATTACAAAGCATGTGATAAGTATAGCACCCAAGAACATGTTCCAGTCGTTCGTAAAGTCGTTCGTAACTTTAAAAACAACCTGGTTAAGGTTAATACAGCGAAATTCAAATGAACCATTTCATTGTCAAGTAACAGTTATAGATTGATTCAGAATTGTATGTTGTATTATTATAAATTAAAGATATTGTGATCTCGTCTTTTTCAGAAAAAATCCAGTTCACTTTGGAGAATATTGCCATCCTGGGGATCCTGACTACCGCTCCAATTCAGATGACGATGAAGAACATGACAAGCCCCCACCCCGACCAAAACGAGAAGCGGCACAAAAAGGTAGCCATTTTGAAATAGAGACAATAATTTCTTGTTTATTGACAGATGATTGATTGATTGATTGATTGAGGTTTAACGACACTACCAACACAATGTGTCATATAAGTGTCTGAATATTAATCTGTATAGTTATGTTAAATCGTAGGATTTGTTTTCTTAATGATGTTGATATGATCTGTGGATTGAATTACAGAGTAAAGGGAGTAAATAAAAATTGTTAACTGCTTCACCGGGAAAAAATTCCCTGCTCTTTTTCGAACAGAGTATGATGACAGACTAAAGAACATATGTACCTCTATATAAAAGAGAGAAAGGGGCAAAGTAAATCGAGAAATTGAGATAAAATGTACAGCTACATGTCGCTTGGTTGTAGAAGGAGACCCTCGGGTCACAGTTATTTCCAAAGTCAAACCCAGGCAGCTAAGCTACATGTACCCATCCACGGTTCTGTTTTCATTCCTATATTGTTGAATTCTTATTGTGTATTGTTATTACCGAATTGATAATAAATAAATAAATAAAAAATAGATAAAAATGATTTATAGCGAGGTTTAAAATGTAGTTGGGTGGGTAAGTCTCACCCTGTCAATCACAAGGTGTGCGGTTCAAATCCCATCCATTCCAGTATGGTCCTTTTGCAATCTGCCACACTTGACCAATGTGTGATGTAAGTGGGTACCAGTAAGAGGAAATCCCTTGAATGCAGTGTGCATTCTATCAGGGTAACCTAGCTAAGCCGGGTAATAATTAGTTCGACACTAAGTGATTAAGAAACACCAAGGTGGACATAATTGTATAAAGTACTCTATAATCTCCCATGACTGCTAAAGGCGCGGTTCCACTGGCTTTTTAGGATGATTTGCGAATGAATTGCGGATTGTTTGTTTTGTTTTTGTTTTTTGTTGCGGATGAACGAAATTTGTATACGCAACTCATGCGCAATAAATCCTCCCGCCAGTGGGACCGGGCCTTAAGTAAGCTAGTATTTACTTGGAGGTAAATCAACAAGGAAGGTGAAGGGGGCGGGGTGATAGAAAATTCCTATCCAAGGGACGTAGTAGTGTGGTTTATTGTCATGGTCTCAAATCCATAACCTTCTGTTTATGAATGATCCTTCCTTATATGTGTGTTCATCGACTGTAAGAATGTTTGGATGAATGTATAGACAAATTCGGGCTGCATTTCATGGAAGTGAGCCCGCTATATACCTAGGGGGCTTCCAATGGGTTTTGCATTGAGCCAGGTGAGTGTATGTCTGCACGAATGTACATTTTCCTTTGTTACGCATGCTGGAAGCCCCCCAGTTAGTTAATTTGCACCCAAACCAAATTCATCTCTACTTAAACCTTATTTTTCATTTGTTTCTGCCAATCCCAGTGTTAAAGACAACAGGATTCAGTGACGACGAGGACGAGCCCAATACGTACGACTACAACGATAGTTTCTTGAACGACGAGGATGTTTCAGATTCTGGTTCCGTGCCTAGTAACAAGCATTCTAATGATTCTGATTGGGGACCAGAGGATAGTCAGGATATTAGAGATCTTAAGAAAGAAGCCAAGGGCTTCATTCGGAATAAGAAGATGCATAAGACATAGACTGCGTCGTAAGACTACAGCCGTCGTAAACATGCAGATATACAATCTGATTTGAATGGTTAAGACAAGAATGTTGTATGTATTGAAGACTACAGCTGTCATAGGCTTGCATACAATCCAATTCTAGTGGCTACGGCTGCCATAGACATACATATCGTCGGCTTGGAGCCAGAAGGGCGCTATTGCAGATCAAGGATGTTCCATTTGGAGCCAGAAGGGCGCTATTACCATTGACTTTGTACAGTAATAGCACCCTTCTGGCTCTCAACGGAACATCTATAAGATGCAATAACGCCCTTACGGCTTCCAACAGATGATATACCATCTTGATTCTAATGGTTACTTCAAATGCCGACTATTTTGTCTGTGTGAGAGCTAAAATGGCTTAATAGGCACTTTTCAAATTGACATCGGCATCACCATACTATGACGTAATTTTTATATGGAACGCCTTGGCGGACATTAACATCACTAGGTACTCGCACATAAAAATTAAAAATGCTGGAACAGTCTCAAATCATGCCTGAATATAATCTTGCACATCTCACTTTTAACATAAAATAATTTTTAATTTGTGTGGGAAAAAAAAAATTGCGTACCAGTAGAACTTTTGATCTCCAATTCACTCTTTTCTTTTTCAGCATGTAGAAATGTGAGAATATTATTATTTCCCGATGTATTAGTGCAAAAGTGTCCTCTTTGAAGAGAAAAGCTTGAAAAAGGTAATATTTACATGAAATCTATTGTTCTGCATCACTTTGAGTTCAATGCAAAGAGTCACAATTTATGCATTGACATTTGTAAGGCATGCATGTGGGACTGCAATCTCCGAATTGGGGTACCTAGCATCACCTCTAGCATGTGTGTGTAATTACAGAAAGTGTACATGCTAATTGATTGGTCTTAAGCTGACCTATGCTCTAATCATGAGAGTATGGGTTATTTTTGCTCATGCGTTCAAGATGACACTAAGGTGCACCATGGTGTTCCTTATAAAAATTACATCTTAGCATAATGATGCCAATGTTAACGTGCAATTTGAGAAGCGCCTAAATAACTCCATGCTAATGTCCTAATGACTCCCAGCAGATCTTCTGTTTTCACTATTTGAATACCATTAACCCTTTAGCACCTAAACCGCCCCTCAGCTTACTCACTAAACCGCCCGTCAAGCACGCTATAGTCAAGATAGTATCAAAAATATGTGATGAAACATGCCCATATTTGTTGTGGATTACCCATTGGATGTGTGCTGTCCGATTCTGAACAAAAAAAGTATGCTTTAAGAACAATTCTTATTGAAAAAATCTGATTGAAACACAGCATAACCCTTTCCACTAGTGAGTAAACTGACACTTTTCACGCAGTCTCTAGGTGCTAAATGGTTAATGAATAGTGAATGGCAGTAGTTAAAAAAGAATAAATAACAGCTGATGGCGTTATCATATGAGACATACGACTTGAATTTGATTTGAGTTTGATCTCAGTGAACATAAATCAACTTAGGCCGACATTCCAAATTGAACACAAGAGAAGTGAAATTTGAATTTTGACATGATCTTGTGATACTATTTTTGCGGGATTTGAAAAAACAAATTACAATATTATTCAAGCTTATTACATAAATGAATAGATCATGAAATATTAGATAATAAAATGTTGCATGAAATGTATTCATTCTTTTGTTGAATGGCCTTGCCCTTCGGTCATTATGATAAACAAGAGTTATCCTATTCATTAAATTTTGAGTGTCTGCAAGGCTATGAAACACATTAAACATTTGTACATGCAGTGAACTGCTGAGATTGTATTACTAAGAATTTACACCTGAATTAATTTAATATATTTAATTATTTTTAGCAAGCTATGTTCTAGATTTGTGTAATCTTTGCTTTGACAGGTTTAGGTGGCTGCTTACATGTAGTTAAAGAAAATTTAAGCATGTCAAAATAGACCGGCTGGAAACGTGGAAACATCTCATAAACTAGTGTAATTACTTTTCATAATAACTAGAAAGTAATTAGAGAATACTTTTTATATATATGATTGGAGGTTTGTTTTACTCATGAAGTTGAAATACGATCTAGATTTATTTCTGCATGATAGTCTGTACAGTTTTTAGATTAGAGTTATTTAGCGACTACCTATAGTTCTTTCCCTAATCTATCCCCCTGGTATGTTCCAAAAGAGGAAAAAATGTCAAAATCGATCTTTTTAACTGCAATTTGTTTAATTTTAAAATCTGGATATTGAAAATATAAATTAAAAATTGCTATGTGAGTTGTTGATGATTTAAATCTTGAACTTTTTTAAATCTTAGTGTCACTTTTCGGTGAAGTGCAATAATTTTATTATTGAACAATTAACCAAATCATTCGGCTGGGTTCACATAGAGCTATACGGCACGGGTATTCAGCTTGTTTTAGCGGGAGCCCACAAATAGCAAAAATCGAACAAGCCGCATTCACTGGTTGAACAATGGCATTACCAAAAACCGGTTCACAGGGCACTACTTGAAATATCGTATACCGGGTAGTTGCATTTTGTATAGTATAGTGGGAATCGCGCAAGTTCGATTTTCGTGCCGCATATACCCACTTTCCTCTCGTTTGTACATTGACACATGCATGGATCCAACTTCAAAAGGCCGAGTAGCTAGGTCGTATCCGCTATGGGATAGCGAATAGCGATTCAACGAATACTGTATACCGTATACTTCTATGTGAACTCAGCCTTATAAATACAGTGGATGCATACATACACCTATTAGGCTATAAATGCATTGTATTACAAAATCATAACCTTTCTAAAGTTGGTCTTCAAGTTGGGAGGTATAAATTGTACATACATTATGCTACAGCAAATTTCTTTAAATTAAAAGGGATAAAATCTTTTTCTCTGAGAGTGAACCACAATATATCAATTTTGAAATAATAGTATTTTAAATATGTAGTTACAAATCTACTAGTCATGAAGGAGGAGAAATCAATGCTGTGACCGATTCTGGATTCCAATATTTTAAACGGTGCAGCATGTAAGGACAGAAAGGTAAATCTGAACAGGGCACTGTTGCATATAATGTACTTTTAATGGAAATTACCATGGTACCCTTGCCTAAAAGCCAATCAAATTCATGTATTGTATGAAAATTGTCTTGATGGCAAAGTTACCATTAAAGGCAAGTTTTATGCCATGGGGCCAAGATTATGGACGAAGGATCACTACAAAAATAGTAATATTCAGGTTAAATTGTGAATTTGAAACAAGATTGAAATAAATAATATCATTTAATCTAATTGAAATAAAAATGCCATGATATGTTTATATACCAAGTACCTCTGTCTGTCGGTGTTATTATGTCTGAGCTAATGTAATCTTGTCTGTCCAATCGTGAATTATTATACCAATCACAGAACAGATGTATTTTGGATGTTATTTTTTATACACCATCGTGACGATGTTCCAACAATTGAATTTTGGATCTATGTATGAAGTTTAGGCGATCTGGTGTTCAATTCATATGTTATCTGTATAAATGTACAAAAGTTTTATTTTACGTTTTAGATACTTTTGATTATTGTGAAAATGTCTGAAATATGGCTATGAGTAAATTTATAGCTCAACGTGGATACCTTGTGAATTGAATGTCATTCTCTCATTTCTCTGTAATCAACAATCATTTCTTCCCATTAAAATTTTTTTTGGGGGGGTCGTTTTCTCGATCGTATCAGGATAAGGTACACGTACATCATTTGCTCTTGTAGATAAATGTACAATGCACATTATGTTTTGACTCTGTAAATCTGAAAAAAACGGTACATGTACACAATGAATAAATATAATCATAGTGAAACCATATGCACGGTATATATTTTATGAGTGTTCATTTGATTTTTAGAATAGTTCATTCCTCTAGGTTAAAAATACATGTACTTGTTCGCTTTCAGTTTCGGGGGGCGGGGGCAGTGAAAGTAATTTTATTAATACAGAGATTTTTAATCTCGCGCGTTTGGCAGAAGGACCACGTTTTTAAATATCTCCTGCTCACTAGCTCAAGTTTGAATTTCTCCCGCCCGTGTTGTTTTCCCTTCTTTTTCTCCTACCCAACCACCTAGGGCCCCATTTTTCAAAACGGTCTCAAAGTCTAAGTTCATGGACATCCCATTGAAACGCTTGTTAATTTTACAACGCATGTCCCTGCTGCCCAAGAACTTGGACTTATGACAGTTTCAAAAACGGGGCCCCAAATTGACAGAAGTGAATCTGAATGAATGTATTTTACCAGATTAGTATGATAGACCGACTTAATGCCATGCAGATCAGATATAAAAAAGATACAGTCCACTCCACTTATAATGAGCATGGATACAAGGAAATTTTGTTATAACAAGGCAATTCTCTTGGTCCAAATATAATCCATGTGCAAACTAGTTGGTATAATAAAGTGTAAATAGATATTGATCACACGTCACATTAAACTTCAGACTGAGTTGTTTCATGTGTTTCAACATACATTGTATTATGTTTGTGATGTAGTAAAATATTGTTTCAATTTCATCCCCCCCAAAAAAAAACAAAATAAATGTAGCAGTCTTTGTTGCATTTTTACAAGAGTCATTTAATCTTTTTCTTATTTTGTCACATAGTAAATCATTTAAATTCAGTGTATATGTACATTAAAAAAAACTATTTTACATCTTTTTACACAAGAATACACTGTACAGTGGAAACTCATAAACTCCATATACGTCTGATAGGCTTAAACAAAACACCCGAGTACAACAAGCTATTTCTCAAGTCGATATGAAATTAATTTCTTTTGCTTGTAGTTGACTTCTGATTTCACAATTTACTTCATAATTATAAGATTTAACAAAAAATCATGGCTTTTAGGGCCTCGTTATAAAAGAGTGTTCACTGTATATATCTTATAAAGTATGACACAATGCTACATAATGTAATAATTTCAATTAAAAAGACTAGCTTTAGATATTCCATGCATACATCATTACCAAACAGTTAGAAGTTTATTCAATAAAAAAATGTTTGCTGCAATGTGGGGATGTAATGGAAATGGTATCATAGCAATGTTATCTTAAACAACAGACAGTATTTCTTGACCGAAGAATTATAATTTAAATAAACTGGTGATGAGTTTTGCACGTTGGAAATAGAAACAGCACAAGATAATCAGTGTAAATTAATACCAGTGTACAAGTACAAGTTTCCAAATTAATGCTGCTCCCAACACAATTTAAACCTAGATTTCAAATGTATCTTTGAGGCACCATGCTTGAAATAAATTTAACGTTTTATTATACTATAAATGTATTTTGTGCATTTCATATGGAGTGAATTTGGCCTGCAGCTATTTTGATTTTGCCCATTGGACTTAATGAAGGGCAGAATAAATTAACTGATTGTGAAATAAGTCAACCTCTTTTAAATCAAATTTAAGAAATTGGTGAAATAGAGTACACAAATTTTTTAATTCAGCTGAATTTGGCTTTTTATACAACTAATGAAAATTAATTTAGAGGACTAAGTTTAAAATCCAGGATAAGTATATATGTACTTTTAAGAAAAAATAAAGGCTATTATGTTTAACAATATATCACCAGATATAAAGGAAAAAGAACGCATATTTTGATCATGAAAAAAAATAAATTAGGAAATGTGAAAACTTTGAACCAAACATATTTTAGTACTCTTCTAACCATGGAGAGAATTATTTCATCCATTTCACAAGTCATAAATAAATCATCACATTCAAAGATAGATCCTGAAAACTCTTATTATCTTTTCCATGTGACATGAAGATCATTAGTATTGTCACAAATGTGTACTCTAAAATTAATCTTGGCACTGTTTACTCTTTCCAAGGAACTGCCAATTTCTGTACGCATATAACCAATACAAATCTGTGGAAGATCATTACCAAAACCTTTACAAGCAATAAAGAGAAAAGAGTCTGTAATACAATAACTAGCATTGATAGCATTGAATTGAAGGACTTAAATTGCATAAATTACATACTTGCATTGAGCAAATGTGTATATAATTGTTTAAATGCACTTGCTGAATAAAGGGAACAAGACCAGAAGAGACTAAGATCTGAGGGCGAGATACTGGAATACAACTTTAAAAACTTATACTAGAATAATAATTCTACCAGGTTTATTCAGGTATTTGTCAATGGGCTGATAAAACCTTTTTGGGCGATTCTAAAACCTCACATTACAAAATAATGCTGAGGTGAACTGTTATCAACCAGTACAATTTACTTTTAGACAGTGTCTTCCACATTTCAATGTCATGACCAGAACAATAATTTCACTTTAAATACAGGGCCTAAAAATAAATTTAACAAGCATTGTATTTACAAACATGATATGGTGAAGTATAAAATGGTGTCATTCAGTCCAGCGATGGCCACAGTTTGGAGCAGTACACACGTAATACAATCTCATCCCCTCCTGTGAATGTGAGCAAAATAATACAAAATAAATGGTTAGTAATTAAATTAAATTCAAGGCTTATTAAGAAATATCACTGCAGCCAACAGCTGAATATTGCGACATTTGTAGTTTAAAAACATTCAAAAATTACAGCACAATGAACATACATAAGTTTTGATAGAAACAAATGCATATTCTATATATCACAATAAAGTAGTTAATTCTTTTATTCTTATCACTGGAATGTAGATTAAAGCATACTCAATAGGCCAATAAGCCTATAATAATCAGCTTGCAAGTTGGAAGTCTTTCAAATGAACAGTAAACAAACAGTATACATCTTATTTTATAAATAATTTGGTTAGCAATCCTTATCATATATAAACTATTAAAGTTGGATTATAAAAATTCAATAGCATAATCTACTTTTTGGACTCATAGGCAATTCCAGGAATTAATAAACATGGCATCCCCAACATGAATATGCCTTTTCTATTGATTATTTGATTGATCATTAATCTAATTCCATGCATGTTTATAAATGACAAAGGTCTTTTAAATTTAATTTAAATTTGAACATCTAATACTTGAGCACACCTAACACCACTTTGCCAATTCAGAAAACATGAACATAATTTAGAAAACAACAGACAAAACATTGAATTATTTGATTTTTTTAGCACTTGAAAACAAAGTGTGTGGACTAAGATACCCCTATCATACGTCACAAGAGAACCGCGTGCACAACATACCCACTGCGCATTAGCATGCGTGTTGAATACGTCACTATATTGCATAGCAATTTTGTACATGTAGCCTATTGAGATTTCATGCTTCGTTCAATGTGCTCACAATACCCTACAGGCAAATTATGCAGACCAATATATGCGCTTTTACTGAACCGCTAAAATCTCTAATTAGGTCTTCTTCTTCTCGAGTGCTTTCTCTCATTGAATTGCTTGATTGCATAATTATATACCTGTTTACATTTAAAGATCACAATTTTTATATTGTTTCTTAGGGGAATTAGAATCTGAAACTGAAATTATGAGGTAATAATTATGGTTCTTACATCTGCTCTGTTGGCTTGTGACTGGAAGAATACAGACTCTCTATGTCCACACATCTCACAGGGATGGTCTTCTGTTCTGGGTAATGTGGGATCAGCTACTACTTCTGCTACGATCTGAGTCAGCTCACTGAAAAATAAACATTTATTAAAGGGAATGTGTAACTTTGTGGAGGCTTGCAAAATTTTGAGCTGTGGGGGCCCTACATACTGTCAGTTCATGTCATAATGTGTCAGGATAAAACCCTGAAAATTTCATTTCCATAGCTCCTTTACACGATTCACGATAAATAAAAACGTCCGAGTGACTGGTAATACCAGATTCATAGACTGCAATGCTATTTTTAAAGACATGTGGTATACTTATGAAATGGTGATCAATACTCATCAATATCTCGACAATTAAATGACTGATGAGCTTAAAAATCTCAGGAGATTCCTGTTTGACGTAAAGGTTTGGAATTATGATTACAGCATTAGCTGGAAGAGTAATTCATTTTTACGATCTTGAATGAAGTTAAACAATCACTTTAAGCAAACTACGAGGGTGTATTCAGCATGGGAGCACATTATCATCAGTAACACCCCAATCAGACCAAGTATAGTCTCTTCCCATTATAATGAGCACAGGTACAAGACTTTGTAACAACCAGAGTCGGTTCACTGCAATATAAACAATAAGCAAACTATGAGGATGTATTCAGCATGGGAGCACATGTTGGTCATCATCAGGGTAAATTGCCATTTGGTCTAAACCCCTTTGACTAATGTTCATTTAGTCTTGCCCCACATAATTTCATTTCGTCTATAACCAGTCCTTCTAAATACCTTTTCGTCTAAGTACCAATTTGCCTATTTACCATTTTGTCTAATTCCCATTTCGTAAAATGTCCACTTGGTCTATCACCACTTGTTTGATTCCAGTATTAACTGGTAATAGTCCAAACATTTATTTGGATACTAGACAAATATGCAATTGAACCATTTGGATATTGGACGAATTGGCAATTTTACCAAGTGGTCATTTGACCATGTAAGAATTAGACCAAATTATTTTAAATTAGACCAGATTGTTAGTTGACCGGATGGATTTAGCCTATGTGGTATTAGAAAAACAGAAGATTAGACCAACTGCTGTTAGACCAAGTGGATATAAACTATCATCAGTAACATCCCAATCAGATCAAGTACAGTCTCTTCCCATTATGACGAGCTAACAAGCACAAAAACAAGATTTTGCTATTACAAGGCAGTCCTACTTCCAATTCTATACATGTGTCAGGGTTGTGGGGATTCAGCTTTAAAGCTAACTTCAGCTTTAAAGCTGATTTCAGCTTTGTGGGATTTTAATTGTCAACTTTTTTTTTCAGCTCTTTTCATTTGAGGTCACTCATATCCCTGATGTGGTTAACATGAGCTATAGATAACACTATGTCATGTCATCTTCGAAATTGGTAGCTGAGGTGATTGTGGATTATACTCACTGTACTTCATGGCTGATTTTGGTGATATATACATGGGCATTAGTGAGCTTTTGCAAATCAATCGTGGACATACACAAAGACGAAGGATGATGGGAATTGCTCTGCGCATGCTCATTTTGCAATTGCTCGACTGTGCTTCAAATTCAAGAATGGTTTTTGGCCAATTTCACGTTCTTGATTTTAGCAACGGTAAGAAGTAGATCAGCCAATCAGCTTTTTTGTCGGTGACGCGCTATATGCGTTTGTGCACAAGTTACGCGGTAAGCTTTAAGACCTGCGCCCCCTTTATTGTGATGTCATATCAGTTTGACAATGACAATTGTCAAGCCTTTGTTACGTCATGCAAATCGTTTGTTCTTGAATGTGTGAAACAGATGATTGGGAGGACCGCGGACGAGTTCAACTACGGTCAAATCTTACCGTTCTTCGTCCTTGGGCGAGTCCGCGATTGATTTGCAAAAGCTCCCTACTATCTGCCCATCAGATGCAAGCCTTTCAGTAGCTTATAACGGTTATCAGTGAGAATATTTGTTTTCAGCCCTTCAGATGCAAGCATTTCAGTAGCTTATAACAGTTGGTCAGTGAGAATATTTGTTTTCAACCAATCAGATGCAAGCATTTCAGTAGCCAAGTAGCTTATAACAGTTGTCAGTGGGAATATTTGTTTTCAGCCAATCAGATGTAAGCATTTCAGTAGCTTATAACAGTTGTCAGTGAGGTGACTGAATTATACTCACTCTACTTCATGGGTGATTTTGTTGACATATACACAGGCATTATCAGCTTCTTGTTGATAGTCACAATTTCTGCACTGTTTGGAGAAAAAGAATGTCAAATTTCAAGGGGTTTAATGACAGATTTGAGGCATCAAAATTATTAAGCTTGAATTATATTCTTAAAATCTGGACAAAAATCATCTCAAATTGACTTGATTTTAATATCATCAAATCTAATGATGTAGCCTATCTAAGCTTTCAGATGCCCATATGCTTTGTTTAAAAAAAAAAAAAAAAAAAAAAAAAAAAACCCAGAAAAGTATATGTACAGCTCTATTAAACAAAATGTGCATACAGGCTGAATTAATGAAGCTAATAATGCATTGAGCTTCATTAGTCTTTCAGATACTTGTTATTGTATTGGGGGCATACATATGTACATCATAAAAATATTTGCATTAATTTAATCAAAGTATTATCACCTTCATGAACATTAATTGTGCATTAAGTTCAGACATGAAGAAACAATTCAAATGGTGCCCAAAATCAAAACACATTTATCATACTTACAGCATAAAGCAATATCCTGTTTTCCTTGTCTTCTTTTGGATATAACATGTTGTTGCTGAAAAATAAATGAAAATCAATTATTACTTCTGTATATAAATGGTAGCACAGTAAATCTACATTAATCCATATGTACAAACAAGGAAAGGAAAACAAAATTCAGTTACAAAGAAATGATGAATGAACTAGCTAATAAGGTTAGTTTTCTGATATTTTTCGAAAATTCGCTCTATCTCAACTTGTCATGAAAATAGAAACTCTATTGGGCAAGTCCACGCTATTTGTTCCCAAGGCGGTGATTTTTCGACTTTTTGATCATTTTTGTGTCAAGTGTGTCAGTGGGTTTGTAAAGGTATACATAATGTGTCATACATCACAATAAAGGTTATGAACTGAACTTAATGCAAATGAGGTCAAAAAGACATTTTAAGGTCATATGATGTCACATGGCTCATTAATATTCATGAAAAAATAATAAAATGCATTAAAAATGCTATTTTCAACCATTTAAAAAAGAGGTTTGTCATAGGGGTACAACCAAAAAGTATGTATTTTCTGTTTATATATTTTCTTGGCTAACTCTGGTGAAAATATCACGAACCTTGCACAGAGCTTTCCATATTTTTAGACTTAAAATATTCAGGTCTCAGAAATATTGTCACCAAAGTTACTGAGCTGATGTAAAATCATGCATTTTTATTACTCAACCTCCCACCTTTAGAAATGAAACAAAATAAGTGTTTTTTTACATTTGTGTTTTGTATTATGTTTCTTTTGTTTTATCAAAGAGATTTTTTAACAAAAGATGTTGCTACGCCTTGGCTACACCAATTGTTTAATGAAAAATATTATAGGGAATAATTGTCCCGTGTGTTACCTGTCCCGTTTATTACCTGACATATTTTTTAAAACTTGACCTTTCCAGAAAACTCGAAGTTGTATTAACGTTAAAATACGTCCTTACAATGTTTATTACATGTTTAAGAGTATAAGACTATGCAAGTTTAGATCTGCTTTTTAAATTCAGAGTTATATGTGAACACAGTCAAAATTTGAAAACACCATTTTTTCTGGTGTTTGTTACCGACGAATAAATGATCATAAATTAATTATGAATTGAGTTATTTAAACTACTTTTTTTTATTTTTTTTTTAAGATTCTTAGTACCTTCAAGAATATACCTAAGGATTGAGATTTCATTTAAGATTTTTCAAACAAGCCCTATTTTTGGCTCTGAATGTCCGGTTTGTTACCGCAGAAAATAGCGCGGACTTGCCCTATTATGCCTATAATGACATGGACCCGAGTTAACCTTTAGCACCTAGAGACTGCGTGAAAATTGTCAGTTTACTCCCTGACAGAAAAGGTTTGATGTGTTTGAATCTGGATTTTTCAATAAGAAATACTCATAAAAACCTATCATTTTTTTGGGTGCAGAATTGGACAGCACACATCCAATGGGTAATGCAAAACAAGTATGGGCATGTTTTATTTTTTATATATTTTTTATATAGTGCGCATAAAACAGGGGCGGTCTCGGGCAGTTTAGGTGCTAAAGGGTTAAATACCACTTGAAATTGCAACACTGCATGTGTCAGAGTACAAAATGTTGAGGGTGGTTGAAGGCTAGGAATGTCATATTTTGAATTTTAGTGGTGTGTTTGATGAATGTTTGACGATTGTTTTGTGAGAGTTTGGAAGCCGATATATTTGTGATCTTTTTGTGACAGTTGTTCACGTAGCTGAAAACCAAATACCGGGAGGCATCCAAATTCACGGAGCGCTACCTATACCGTACACATCAAAATGCCTACAAGTTCGTTCGTACAGAGCCAGAGGACAATCCATTTTGATTGTTGGGTGCTCTGATTAGCTTTCGCGTGGAGCTCGCCTCCTGGATGACTGAAGTGCGTTGACCGTAACTGAACAACGCGATTCAGCTGTTCCCGATAAAGACCGCTTTCTATCGATAACCAAAGTGGACCCATTTCACAAGAAAAAATGCAAGACTCGACTTCACAAAATGTGCGCCGCAAAGCCACTCTTTCAATACTTTTTAGAATAAAGAAGAGAAATATAAAAAGGAACTTCAACGAATCCACTGTCGGACTTCGCCAGACAGTTGAAAACGTATAAAGAAATGAGCCTTATGAGGACTTATGCAGCTGTCATTTGTAAGACTCACGTCTTGACCCCCGGGATAGGTGCGTCACTTTACCAAGGAGAGTCATACATTGAGATACCATGACGCACCCTATGTCACAAAAAGTGACACACCATTACATTACATCGACGCACATGTAAGTCACACAAGTGACACACCATTTCACGAAAGTGACTTACCAAAAATGAACATTTCTGACGCACCTTTTGGCGATAGTGACTGACCATAGTGACTGATCATGAACAACTATCGCGACATGTACTAGCATTCGCGCGCGCTGCACGCATATTGCTTTGCATGGATGCATGCGATAGACGGCCGAGTCGAGTCGAGTCGAGGCGCGGGGCCCAGGCAGGATGATACATAGCCCCATGAGTTCCGGCCGAAATATGCCCAGGCCATCGATATCTCCAGCTAGCTAGCCACATGCCTGCTGCACACACAGTTTTCAATTTATGAAGAGTGCACGCATTAAGCCCCGCCCCTTCGACGATACAATGTAGAGCTAGCTAGCTAGAAAAACAACTGCGCACATGTGACATAATTAATAACAGCGGCTTTGTTTACAAATTCGGTTATTGTTGCGTCACAATGCATAATTCAACTAGCACACTCAACCTCGCGCCCCCTCGCATTATGCAGAACTTAATTCACAACGCACCATACGTATTATTAATATACCGTCCTTCAGTTTCCAAAAGGAAGAAAGATCAAGTTGAAATTACATAAAGCTACGATCGCCTATGCCTCTCTTGAGATATTTATTTTGGTATTAAAAAAAATGTATTCCATGCTTTTAATCTTGTTTTGAATCCTATGACAATTTATGATTTACAAGAATGTTGAAATCGAGATTTTCAGGACAGCATCATAATTGTGCACAAACGAAATCCCCCTAAAAAGAGAGATCACCTTGCCTAAAGTTAAGTTTTAGGGGAAAGGACAATGTTAATCATCTGGTCTTGCTTTGGTTTTTGGAAATAGTCGCACGTTCTTCCCGGCTTCGATTATCAAATCCATCTGCTATATTATACGCATAATTCTGTCGTCTTGCTTTGGTTATAGCATGGATTTGGTTAATAGGAAACACGTTCTTCCCTCTTCGATTATCAAAGTCCATCTTGCTATGATCAATATCCGAGAATTTCGTAAGTTAGTCCAATAATTTCCTTTTCAAAATTTTCAATATTCTCAAGACATTTGAACACGGTGCGTGACCCAGTTCTAACCATAGAGTTACATGCCCCAAATTAACTCTGTGGTTCTAACTGACACCAATTATTGCTGCGTTTTTATTTTGCGTGCGCGCTGAATTTTCAGTGTTTCTGAGCTTCAGTACTCGCGTTTCCGCGCGCTCGCGATCGCACAGACTCAGCGGCACGCGTTTGTGAATTATGTGGAAATTAGAATCCGCGGTGCTTCGGTTGCAAACCAAATGACGGTCTCTTTGACACACCAAGTGACGCAAATTGTAAAGTGACTTAGCTGAGACGCATACGAGTCAGTATTTATGACGGACTTTTGACGTCCATCGACGGTGAACTGTTGCGTCATGATTTTGGGGACTTTGACGCAACTCTTGACGGACGTTAGCTCCCGGGGTCAAGACGTGAGTCTTACAAATGAACGAGCTGCATTAGATCTACCCGAAAAAAATAAATGACGAATCTAAATTTTAATCGTGATATGTGTTCATTGGAAGGCACAATGGTAGTGTATTTGCATCATGCTATAATCATTTCGAGGCGTCGTGCATTAAATTATGGAAAGTAAAAATTTCTATGTGGCCCATATGATGTTGAGAAGATGAGATTAACTTTGGCCTAAGTTTTAAAAAGCTGGTGTATAGTGTTGGGAGAAGGAAAATTTTAATTTGGATTCACAGTTAGATTAATATGAAAGCCTGAATCCTATTACTGTAACAAAGAAAGTTTATATTACATGGAATCTCGTTTTAGAATGTCTTTATATTCAGCGATATCTAATGGTATAAAAAAGATAAGACGGGGACCCGACTCAGCTTGTGTGCAACTAGGAGCGTTCAACATGGAAACCATGGGGATTCTCTGCTTGTGGGTGATACACACAAGATCGCTACGGTCCATTCATGCGGGAAGTTCGGGGGACAGCGACAACCTAAGGCCAGAATATGTCCACCGGTTCCTTGGGATATTAATTGAATATTAAAGGGAATCTTGTCGCCCATATCGCATTGAACGGTGGAAGTATAACTAAATACGTTTAGCGTAGGGGGTCTACAAACGCCTTTCGTGGCTCGCTTTTGCCATGTACAAAGTATGGCAAGGCGATTTGTGTTAAACAGGCATTTGACATGACTAACAATGTCCTCCTCATTTTGTACTTAGAACAGTACAATGATCACGGGAGATCCTAGTTTGAATAGAATCTCTAAGATTCTATTGCTTAGCTAAAAACTAATACTGGCTAGATCTATTCATAATAAATGAAATAAAAATGAACACTTACTTGCTGAAAAACTGAGTCTCATCTGCGTATCCCTTTTTGTCTGTCTACTGTTGAATGGAGCTATGCTAAAATGAAAGTAAGGGTAAAATATCGCCGCCAAGAAATATTTGACCAATCAGAACACTTGCTGACGATCATTCAATATGAATATTGATATTACTTTTCATGAATATTGCTATAGCTTTGAACTTTATGATGAAAACCACAATCATGTGCGCATGGTAGCTTCAATTTAAAGCTCCAATGCCATATGAATATTCATCGAGCTAGATGCTAAAGATGGATACCGCTGACACAGCTCGCGACTAAGAGCAGAATAGAGGAAGACCATTTACATTAATTCCTTTGCTCAATATAGTCAAGTTAAGCGTAGGCTCAGAAAATTTTCCAATATATATGCATTATTGATGTATTCTGAAATCTTTAGTAGATGCTCAGAGTAATGAAAAGATGAATTTCAGAACCTAAAAACGGGATTTCGAGACCACTTTGTCTTTCATGGATCAGTCCCACGCAGTGCACGTGACCAAGTCTTGTCATCGCCCTGCTCCCGTCGCCCAGCTCTCTGGGGTCCATGCACGGCGGAATACTACGATTTTCAGGTCTCTTATTTTGTCGAGATTCGGTGTTTAAAACCGATGCAAATCCCAAAATGAGTGACTGATCCTTCCGTCCCTAGAGGACAACCTAAAGCGACCAGTCCCCGCGTCGCGAAGGCGACCGGGAACTGACCGAACCAGTTGACATATTTGCGAAGTTTTTTGAAAAAGTACTATACATGCGACATCAGAATTTCGTGGGTCAAAAATACCTTATTTGAATTCATACTCACATTGGAATCAATGTCTTTGAAGTTTTTTCCTCGAATTTAGTGACCAGATCTGCGAATGTCTTCAACGCAGATGAAGTCAATCCAAGCATACGAAAATGTAGAAAAATACAAGGAAAATTGAGTCCATGGCAACGTATAGTTCTCCGTGGCGTGCGTTGTCTTCGCCATATGTCTTCGCCCAGTAAAATGACGTCATAGAACAATGGGCAGCGATGGCTAACCAAACACTATGAGAAGTAGACAAGGCAACGAAAATTGCAATTGGTAAGGTCAAAGAAGCTCTTATATACTGTTCATTTTTTAGTCGTTGTTACGCGTGAAACATCATAGAAACCGGTTACAACAACATTTTAAAATTAAGATTGATTAAAATGACCAGTTATATATTCACTTTGCGCTGCATCATGCAACTGAAACGTGTACGGCTGTTTAAATAGGGGTGGTGGAAAGTACAGCGCCCCGTCGCCTTCGGCAACGGGCTGTGTAGCTTAAGGACAACCCAGCAAAGGTCTCAAACCCGTTAGCAAATTGTGTTTTGGATTCAAACATTTCACTTTTTGAAATTCGCACGCCGGAAAATCGTGAAAGGAATATCACAAAAATCTCTGCACACATGTCCTTTGTAG
>CALNVZ010000174.1:51889160-51982781 GCA_940671915.1 Paracentrotus lividus
CTTGCTTTTGCTTTTTACTCTTTCCATGAGTTTGTCGTTGCTCTCCCTCAACACTGGTGGATGTTCAAATTCCACTAAAAACGCCTCCATTCTTTCATATGTTGAAAATTTCGCTTTTAATTCTGATGTTGTGTTTTTGCAAGAAACCAATGAGCTTCCAGAATATCAAATTGCTGGACTTTGTGGTTTTCTTATAATCCTTTTTGTGCTCCGGGAGACAAGAGGGGTTCAGGAGTTGTTACTCTTGTAAAGAACAACCATTGTAATGTTGTTACGCATGACGTTATCTTCAATAGTCATATTCTATACGTTAAAATTGAGTTTCATTGTAATGCTTGCATTTCAAGCAATTAATTTATTATTTTCCCATGTTAAGCAATGCACTGAAGGGATTGTTATCTTAGGTGGAGATTTTAATTGCACCCTGAACCCTTCAATGGATAGACAAGAAAAGCCTACTGAACATAGAAATAAAATTTCTTCTTCTCTCAAATTTTCAATCGAAAGCTTGGACTTTTGTGATAGTTGGCGTAGACTGCACCCTCATCAGAATAAATATACTTGGCATCGAAGTAACCCTCATAGCATCTCTGGCGTCTCGAAAGCAAGGCTCGATCATTTTTATGTTCCTACTTCTTTAGCCCCTTCAATTTTATCTTCCCAAATTCTTCCATGTTCTCTTTCTGATCATTGTGCAGTATCCCTCAAAATTAAGATTCCTCTACAAAAACCAAGAGGAAGTGCGTATTGGCATCTTAATAATTCCTTACTAGAAGATAATGATTATATAGATATTATTTCAGATTTTTGGACTGATTGGCAAAAACAGAAAACGAGCTTTCAAAATGTTTTGTCGTGGTGGGATTTTGGAAAATCTCATATAAAATCGCTTAGCCAAATGTATGGTTCAAGGTTAGCCAATGAAAAAAGAGAAGCGTTTGCTAACAATAAATAGTACGATTGATGAATTGCAGTCTGCACCGCCTTATTTTCACCTGCGAAATTAAGCACAGGCCTTGCCTGAACAACAAAGATGATTTAAACTTTTTTAAGTCAAGCCAAAGGTGCACTTGTAAGATCTCGTTTTCAATATGCTAATGAGTGGTGTCGAGCTCTGCTTTCTTTTATGGTCTCGAAAAATCCAACTCTACGTTGAAAACACTGTCTCGTATTCGTCTTAATTCAGGCGTTGTTAACAGAGGACCAGAGTGAAATTAAAATTCATATTTCGAGAATTTACAAGACTTTGTACACAGCCGACTAGATTGATACTGTTTCACTTAACTCTATCACAAATGATTTTACCGAAACTCGATCCTAAAGATTCGGAATTCTTGATTTCTCCCCTAAATATTGAAGAATTTGATATTGCCGTCAGTCAACTGAGTAAAAATAAACACCCGGTCTTGATGGCCTTTCTTCTGATTCTTATCAGACGTTTTGGCCATGATTAGAAGTGATTGATTTTCTGTTTTCGAATATGCTATAAATTCTGGAAGTCTCCCAAAACTTTTTCGTAAAGCTGTAATTACTTCTGATTCCGAAGAAGGGTGACTTGGCTAATATTTCAAATTGGCGACCTGTTTCTTTACTGAATAATGACTATAAGATTTTTGCAAAGTGTTAGCTAATAAACTGAAAACCCACATATCAAATATTGTATCTGAAGACCAAACATATTGTATTCCTGAAAGGACAATATATGATAATTTAATCTGATTCGTGATATTATTCATATTTCTAATATGCAATTGATTTACTCTCTTGCTATTGTCAATTTAGATCAAAAGAAAGCATTTGACAATGTTGACCCAGCTACCTTTTCAATACAATGAGAGCAAGGGGTATAGGTGATTCTTTTATTTCTCTTATTCAACTTCTACAATGACGCGAGAGGGCGTTAAATCAAGTTTGCGGCTCTCTCACAGCGCCCTTTTCCTTTCAAAAGGGCATACGCAAGGCTGTCCATTTATCGGGACTATTGTATTCTCTTGCTATTAGAACGTTTATAAATAAATTAAAAATCAATATGTGTTCTTCGTGTTTTACATTCCCAATAAAAATGTGAATATTTCTGTGTATCGGCCTATGCTGATGACATATCTATCTTTGTAACTAGAGATGAAGGTTTCGATATAATCTTAGATACGTACTATCTTTTAGTAATGGCATCAGCTGCTTGCCTTAATCATGTTTTAATCACAAGGACTCTGGCTGGCTCTGGGCCAGACGCAAAGCAAGCCTTTAATTTTCAATGGAACAATGAGGTTCTACTCTTTCTTGGAGTTCCCTGTGTAATTAGCAACAGTTATCAATAATAACTGGATAAAATGCAAAGAAAACTGAACAAAACCTTTCTCGTTGGAGTAGGTTATTCCCATTTTCTCTTCCTTTAAAGGAAAAGTTATTGTTGCCAATCAGTTAGCCGCATCTAAGCTTTTTCATTGTTTGGCAACGTTTCTCCTTCTACTCATATCTTAAATGAGCTCCAAAAAATTGATTGTTGTCTGGTCTAGGAAAAGGCACTTTTAAAGGCATCGGTCCTTTTTTCAACAACCTGTAAAAGGTGACTTGGGATTAATATGTCTCCAAGCACGAACCTTACTTTTCGCTATAGCTTCTTACAACGTTTCCTTAATTTATGTCTCACCCTGCGTACATGTGTTGTTCATATTTTTCTTCGAAATGTATAAAAGGTTCAATTTGGATTATAATTATTTTTAATTGAAGCGGAACCAAATACTTCACTGCATCCTTTGTTCTATTTCCGAAATTTTACGTGCTTGGAATTTATCTGGAACTCAGGTAGACCATTGTCCTTCTTCTGTTACCATGTTTTTGAATATCCTTTTAATTATCATCGATTCTTTGATTGTTCTTTGACTGGTTTTTGCACTTTTCCCTCATAGACTCTTTGCCATGTGGAACAAACTTGTTTCATCTGTAAACAATAATTGCGCAATGGGATTCGCGCAGATGATGTGTCTTTTCATCCATCCTACAGCGCCTCTTCCATTCCCAGCTTCCAGTTTGAACTTTTCAGATTTTCACGTAGGCCTACTCGGTTGCCTCATCTTTTCCCCAAGTATTTCTCGACTGATGGACTCAAACATGACACGTTATCTTCACTTTCGACAATCAGCCTTGTTAATTGATCATAATTTGACTCCTTTCCCAATCATCAAGGCACTCACCAACATGCTTCAGTTTCCAGCAAGCAATCTACAACATCCTCAACTGCTCCGTTAACTCTTTACCGAAACTCAAATACTCACTGGCACAACACAGCAATAATCTCATCGTCCACATCTGTAAATGGACTGAAATATACGTGGTACCCATCATACAAGAAAGACGCAGAGATATCCAATACAAACTCTTACACAATTGTACTACCATCTCTTGCCGTTCTACATCATCTCACCCAGAGAATTTCTTCTTTCTTGTGGGTTAGGTGTGGTGAGAAAGGAACTATCTTACATCTTTTCATGAATAGTACTTCTATTCAACAGCCCTTGGATCTTCTTCATATTCTTCTCTCACGATCTTCTCCCCAAAATCAAAATTGACTTTGACAAATACTGGACTCTCATTCCACATGCAGGGGGTCGTTGTCGGGAAGCTGTACGCCTATCAAATTGAATCCATGACATAATGCTCCGGCGACAATTGCTCCGCTATAAATTCCACACACTAATCGAATGACTAACTTCAACCAGGGACTTTACACTATACCCTACCCTAAACCTAACCCTAAACCTAATATAAATCCCTATTACAACCCTAACCCTAACCCTATATCTTAGACGAAATAAAGCCCGGAGCAATTGTCGCAGGAGCAAATGTCGGGTCACCTATCAGATATCAAATTACCTTATTATCAGTTTCAAAAGTACATTGTTTTGGCTTTATCGTACATCCCGTTTCTTTGATCCTCTTCCTTTTTGGTTATCCAGAATAAAAACCAGGATAATTATTGATTTTGAGTTCTACAAAGTTCAGAACAATATGAATTCATTTCACAAAACTTGGTCTCACAACAATGTACTTTTTATTTCAGATGATAATGGCATAAAAACATGGTTAATTTAACTAAGTTTATCTCGTATTATCATGCGTTTGACTTATGTATCCATTACTCTTTTGAAGGCTCTTAATTAGCTAGAGCCTTACTACCCTCCACTCATGCCAAGTGGCATTACTGTTTATGTTCATGTCAGTTATTATTACTATTATTGATATATTCCGTTTATTTTTAACATGATTATTACCTGTTATGTTTTTTATAATAATGGTTAAAATACGATCACTGGCAGTGTAAAGTACATCATTGATTATACATTATTTATTTGTAAAATTTTGATTGTAAATAAAGTTTTACTTTGAAAAGTCAAAAAAAAAAAAAAAAAAAGTCTTCTTCTTCTTCTTCTTCTTCTTCTTCTTCTTCTTTTCTTCTTCTTCTTCTTCTTCTTTTTTCTTTCTTCTTCTTCTCCTCCTCCTTCTTTTTTCTTCTTCTTCTTCTTCTTCTTCTTCTTCTTCGTTAGTTTCTTTCTTTTCTTCTGCTCTTCGATTTTCCTCCCCCTCTCTCTCCTACCCTCTTACTCTCTCTTTCTTTCTTCAGTTTCCCTTCTTTTCCCTCTTTATTTATTTTTATATTTTTCTTCCATTCGTCTTTTTGTGCCCCTAACCCATGGCCACATCTGTACCCATGACCCAGGGGCTATTGCCACAGAAATAGATATTTTAGAAATGTCTATTTCTAAAATAGATTTAGAAATATTTCTGTGGCTATTGCCTATACTATAGACTTTATTTACAGTCGCAAAGTAATTCATTTTAAAAATCTGGTCTTATCTATAAGATTTGGATTGTTTATATCTTGAAATCATAAGATGTAAATATTTATCTTTTAAAAAAAAAACCACAACAACAACAAGGTGGAAACAAAGTATTTGGGAGTGCATGAGGTGTTTATTTTTTGGCCTAAATATCTAGACGAATTAATTGAAGACTAGTTAAAATTGATCAGCTGCACTGCTGCTGCAACACATTTCTTTTTAAAGTAGGTCTAACGTTAGAGGTATTAAAGACGAGCTACTAGTTTGTAAGTATTTAATGATGACGAATAATAAGATATGCTGTAGTAATTAATTATATTGGAATTTTGTATTCATGTCATGTGTTTTGAGGTTGTTTGCCCCATTCAATGATTCATTGAAGTTGCGCTTTTTGTCAGGTGCCTGGTCCCGTACATTCACTTGCGTGTGGCTGTGAGGGTGTATTTTTGGTCTTTGATTTGATTGGACAAACTTCAACTTGAACTTAGTAAGATATGAAACTGATTATCCTACTTACTGACTTTATCCGTGATTGCACACTCCACTTACGAGTCACGTATTGTACTTGTAGATCTAAAGACAAAATCATGGCAATCGCCACAGCTGCAAACCAACATTACACGGAGAAAAGTTCCTCCATAATTTAGTAATTTATGCATGACGCTCGAATGATCACGAATTAGCATATGAAATACACTACCATTGTGCCTTCCAATGAACAATAGTCATGATAAAATTTAGATTTGTCATTTATTTTTTTGGTAAGTCCTCATTTCTTTATGCGTTTTGAAATATTGGGCGTACGTCCGACAGTGGATTCGTTGAAGTTCCTTTTCTATATTTCTGTTCTTTATTCTAAAAAATATTGGAAGAGTGGGTCTACGCCCAACCGTTTTTGAAGTCGCGTCTTGCAGATTTTCTTGCGAAATGGGTCCAATTTGGTTATGATTGACAGCGCGCACGACAAAGCGGTCTTTATCGGGAACAGCTGAATCGCGTTGTTCAGTTACGGTCAACGCACTTCAGTCATCGCAACCGGGAGGCGGAGCTCCTCGCGATAGCTACCAGTAGCTAATCAGAGCGCCCAATAATCAAAATGCATTGTTCTCTATTTCTGTAAAAGCGGAATGGTAGACTTTTTTCCGTGCATTAGTCAGTACCACATACAGCTGCAAACCAACATTAGTGTACTGTAAAATGGCTGTCTGTCGCCCTCTTGGTTGATGAGGAAACTTCTCAATAATAATTAGCGAAACCAGCTTTAAACCTACCTCAAAATAAATTAAGATAATCTATAGAGTAAAGTGCCCGAAATTCGACCCTTGCCGAGATTCGACCAGTTTCAGACAAATATGGAAAATAGAACCCCCAAACACACTCAAACACACTCCAATCAACTCATATCACAAGCACACATCGTCACTGAATACAAAAAAAAAAAAAGAATCTAAAAAAAATCATACTAATTTTGCTCCTAAAATCCCAGATTTTGCTCCAAAAGTTGAAGCCCCTGCGCGCTAAGCGAACGCTAAGAAAAATCGATCGGGAAAAATGCGTTTAAACTCCGAAAATTTGAGGTTTGATGACGCAGTTTTTTGCCATGTTCGAGCCCCGATCGTAACTATCCTACTGAAAAAAGAAACCCGGAAGTGACTCTAAAGTGCTAGAGTTACAACACTGCAATCATGTGACTTGCAAGATTTTTTTCTCTGCCCTAGTTTCGACCGGGTATTCATGCCGCGGCGGCCCCGGTCTGTCGGCAGAGCGCGATGTGCTACCGGTGCTGCGAGTGAGCCAAGATTTCAGCGGCGCGCGGTGCGTATTGACTTTTCACGCCTGGTCGAATTTATGCAACGGTATGTCTAATCTCGGCAAGAAGGTAGGTGTTATAAAACTTCCGATTTTACTATCAAATAGTTTTTGATTTTTAAATTTGTTTTAACAATTATTTAATTCATAATATGCTTCTTATATCTGTTGAAAATGAAAGATGATATGTTTTTCATTTTCAAACTAGAGCTGCAAAAAGCTTAAGTGGTCGTTTTGGGCACTTTACTCTAGTCTTCATTGGCAATATAATTCTTCCATTAGATTTTTAAAATTTTGTTTAGTAGAATTTTTAGACCTTTTTGGATATGCCACCTTGACTTGGCTGTAGGTGCTCAAGACACTTTTCTGCATTGACTCCCATTGGAAGAAAACTGCTGGCAAAAGATACTTCCCAGTACAAGGTCAATTATGAATTGACCATGCATAAGTGTAAGTGGTCAGTACTATAAATGGCTGTCTGTCGCCCTCTTGGTTGATGAGGAAACTTCTCAATAATAATAACGAAACCAAAGCTTTAAACCTACCTCAAAATAAATTAAGATAATCTATAGTCTCATTGCAAATAATTCTTCATTATATTTGTAAAATTTTGTTTTAGTAGAATTTTTAGACCCTTTTTGGAATATGCCACCTTGACTTGGGCTGTAGGGTGCTCAAGACACTTTTATACATTGACTTTCCATATGGAAGAAAAACTAGCTGCAATAAGATACTTCCCAGTACAAGGTCAATTATGAATTGACCATAGCTAAGTGTAAGTGGTCAGTACTATAAAATGGCTGTCGTCGCCCTCTTGGTTGATGAGGAAAACTTCTCAATAATAATTAGCGAAACCAGCTTTAAAAACCTACCATCAAAATAAATTAAGATAATCTATAGTCTCATTGCAATAATAATTCTTTCCATTAGATTTGTAAAATTTTGTTTAGTAGAATTTTTTAGACCCTTTTTGGATATGCCACCTTGACTTGCTGTAGGTGCCTCAATGACACTTGTTATACATTGATACTTTCCATTGGAAGAAAACTGCTGCAATAAGATACTTCCCAGTGCAAGGTCAATTATGAATTGACCATGCATAAGTGTAAGTGGGCAATCGCTAATCCTCTCAAAAGTTAAAGTAGAGTAAAGTGCCAGAAATTCGGCACTTGCCGAGTTTGATAAAAACATTCAAAATAAGACTCCAAAACACTCTCAGTCAAAAACACTCCAATCAAATCATATCACACACACACATCGTCACTGAAGACAACCAAAAAAATAAAAAAGAATCTCAAAAAAAATCATTGTAAATACCTTAAATTTGCTCATAAAATCCCGGATTTCGACCAAAATTGTGAAGCCCCTTCGCGCTTAGCGAAAAGTTAAGAAAAAAACGATCGGGCAAATGCGTTTAAACTCCAAAAATCTGAGGTTTCATGATGCAGCTTTTTTGCTACGCTCGAGCCCCGATCGTCATGATCGTTATTATCCTACTGAAAAAAAACAACCTGGAAGTGACTCTCTCTACAGTGCTAGAGTTACAACACTGCAATGATGGGACTGGCAAATTTTTTTTCCCTTCCCTAGTTTCGACATGGCATTCATGCAGCGGCGGTCCCAATCTCTCGGCAAAGCGATGTGCTACCGGTGCGGCGAGTGAGCCAAGATTTCTGCGGCGTGCGGTGCTTTTTGACTTTACACGCCGTGTCGAATTTATGCAATGCATGTCGTATCTCAGCAAGAAGGTAGGTGTTACAAAACTTCCAATTTTACTATCAAATAGTTTATACTTCTTTTAAAAATTGTATCAATTATTTAATTTATAATTTTTGTTGAAAGTGAAAGATGATATATTTTTCATTTTCAAAGTAGAGCTGCAAAAAGCTTAAGGGGTCGAATTTCGGGCACTTTACTCTACTTGGCTAGCACAAGCGAGATTATTGCAATTACGAAAGTGATGAAAGCTGTAAATTAATTGTAGAGAAGATGCAGGTGATCTGTTCAGAGGGAGTAGATCGAATGCATGAAATAGACAAGTGGTTGTTCGTTCCAAGTGAGATGTAGGCCTAGACTCTAGAAACGAGTTGAGATGTGAAGTTGACAATTTTGATGATACGTGTTTCTCGGATGAGAACTATCGAAAGAGTGTCTTGGCAATATGAAATTTGGGATGAGAAAGACAAGCCCAAGTTGTTGTTGAAGATAGGAAGAATAGACAAAGCCATAAATAGATCTTAGTAGAAAAAGAGGTGTCAACACTGACAATAGATGAATAAGAATCTTTGGTGGTCTGGATTTCTACGGAGCTGGTCGCATATATTTTCAAACTCCATGATTATATGCAGCACGTTCAAGCAACCTCATTTGCATAACAAAGACACCACTATTGTTCATACGAACGAGCTTTATTTCCATACGGTAAAGTGATACTCAAGACAAAATTGAGACTCGTCACTTAAGTTTTGGTAAGTCCTCATTTTCACTACGTCTCATTTCCAAATGAATGAATTGCACCAATCGATCCATTAAAAATTCATATTGATAACAGTATCCTGTAGTACTAAAAGTGTTTTGTCGGCGGCCAATCGGCATGGATTTTGTGGAGGCGAGTCTTGCTGTTTTGCTTGCCCTAAGGCCTAATGGTCTCCATTTTGGCAGAGATTGACAGTTTATTTATAAGCGTACGCATTTAGAAGAAAGAGTTACGTGAAAGTGGGTGGGGGGGGGGGAGGAGATTTTAACAGGACCTTGTTGAAAAACAGTGTATTCTGAACTTGTAATCCTGTATAAAGATGTTTTAATAAAATAAAAAATAAAATAAATAAATAGATCATAAGACCTTATTGTCGTGCTAAGCCCCGCCCCCAAGACCAGCTATAGTTTCTGTAGAAGTTCAATGCACACGTGTGTTGCATGAACTGAGTGATGAGCTTCACGCAATTAGCCAATCAGAGCAGTTACCGCCTTGATCAGAGGCTAGAATTTCAGGTCGCAAATTGATCCCAAGATATTATTTTGCTGGTGGTATTATCTCTTTGGTAAAAAGGGCATCCATTAGCGAAGAGTTGACAGTGGACTTTGGAAACAAGCTTAAAATACCTGTCCAGGTTCACAAAAGAAAGCAATTTCCTCTCAAATTAGGTCTTGACAATTATTGCTAATGACTCCAAACTAATTACTTTTGTTATGGTTAAAAGATGAAGGTTAAAGGTTTACTAAATTTTTTTTTATTAAAAGAATAATTGTCCATTTTTCGTTAAAAGGAATCATCAGAAGTCACAATTTATCACTCAAATTTTTAAAAAGGCATTTAGTAATTTTTGATAATCTTTTGAAAAGCTCATAATTGCCCTTTCCCGCTGCTATAAGCCCTGCCCCTAAATCAAAGCGACATCGTAGTCACGTGACTGTGACGTATTGTGAATAACTTCATCAAGCTAGCTGCACGGACACGATGTGTACGCATCGGAGAGGCAGTGGAGCGCCGGAGCTGGTGGGGCCACAATACCCCATGCTTTCGTGTGCACGATGACTGTACTGTTCTTTAACACATTTGATTGATCACTAGAATGTTGATTTTGGACACGATTTCATCAATAGATATTAAAATCTTGTATACATGTTGATAGGGGTTGTAGTAAGACCACTGAAGATGCTACAGGGGCCTATTATGCATTCATCTGTGACATCTAAAATTAGTGTAATCAAGCTTAATTATTATTTAGTTTTTTAAGCCTAAGAGCATCATACATATTTGGCTGTCTTGTATGATCGTGTGGGTAGACAGTGTCTTTTACTTAGCGATGTGCATTAAATACTTCAGTTCAGGTTACTTTCAAGACTTTAAAAAATTGTTTGAATATAAAATTTTCAGAAAGGAAAATATAAATTGATCATAATTCTTTAGTAAAACAACATAAACAATCAACAAATAAATAATTAATTATTCCGATTTTAGCATGCAGGCAATGGGTGAAAAGTACCCAAATTTGAAGAAAGAAAGTACAATCTGGCAGATATAAATTTTATAATATACAATTTAGAATTAAATTTGATTGTATAATTTTTGTGCCAGAGGATGCACTTTTTATGTTATAAATTGATCTTTTAAGAAATAATTGTTGACATTTAGTTTTCTTTTTATTTCCTGAATAATTTAGAGTGTTTTAATGATTCATGTTGGCAAATGATACAATTCTCAGATCAAATATCTAGAAATACTCTGTTGTGAAAATTATGATTAAAGAGGCTTTCGCAAAATTATTTTATTTACGTTGGACCCTGTAATATGTATACCTGAATATATAGCTCTGAATGAGAGGAATTAAAAAATGGTACTTTTGAAGGGTTCCCTGTTTCAAAGTTTGGTATTTGTTGCAGTGGTTTTCAGGTATATTTGGTTCCATAACTTCTTGTGCATACACACTATGCCATTTTTAAGTGCTTTTTTTGAAATCCTCAGTTAATTTTTTGCTCATCCGGCTCGAAGAGACAGATGAGCTTAGGCTGGGCGTGGTGTCCGTTGTCTGTCGTCCGTCGTCCACAATTTCAAAATGCTTCTTCTTCGTCATTGTAAGTCCGATTTCAATTCTGTTTGCTTTATATGATAGCTCTAGGTGGGGGATTCAAAACTTCTACACAGAATTTTGAAATTCATCAAATATATGCTAATTTATGTGCATTTTTCAAAATTCACATAATATGCTTCTTCTTCATTTGTTGACAGATTTTGATTTTTTGTTCCATCTGGTCTTCTTCTTCTCGAGTCCCTTTTCTCAGTTTTTGTTTATTTATGAATTAGAATTTGATTCAGACTCTGCCCATTAAATACTTAACGCAGGCGATCCCATTAGGTGAAAGAGTAGTACGATCAAATGGGGAACAGGGGAAAGGCAGAAGAGGGCATTGTAGGAGGTGACTCATGGTCTCTTCTCCGCATTCGCAAACTGGTCGTCCTTCAGTGTTGATACCCCATTTGACCATGAGAGCCTTGCAACGGCCAACTCCAGCTCGCAAGCGGTTTAAACATAGCCAGAAAGGCTAAGGTTCCTGGAATCCTGGTGGGAGGGACTCTTTTGGACTGGTGTGGACACTATGTGGTGCAGACGCAAGGCAGGTTGACCAAAGGTCTAGCCTACGGTTGTGGGGGCTTTGGATTAGGGGCATGATAGAATGAAGAAAACTTTGCTTAGATCTTAAGCACTTAATTGTAAGCATGGCATTGAAGAGAGAATGGAGTGGATCATTTTCTTGCTTAAGTTTCTCTTTTTGGGAGAGAACAAGCCTCCTGATGTGAGGAGGGGCGATGTCACTCAGGATGTAGAGACCGTCTACCTTGGTTGGTTTCAGGCAACCTGTTATGGCCCTACGTGCACTGTTGAGTGATAGGTCTATCTTTGAAGCATGGGCTGATCTTCCCCACGCAGGACAGGCATATTCTGCAGCTGAGTAACAGAGGGCAAGGGCTGTTGTGTGGATGGTGCTTGCATCAGTGCCCCATTTCGAATTAGCTAGCTTCTTCAGTATGCTGTTCCTGGTAGAACTACATGAGGTGCACCAACTTCTAAACAGAATTTTCAATTTTTTACCAGAAAATTATTTATGCTAATTTATGCAAAATTTATTCATAAATCACAAAAATGCTTCTTTTCCTTCATTTGTTGTTCAATTTCAATTCTGTTTTCGATATATGATTGCACTAGATGGGGGATACAATGGTTCTACGCAGAATTTTGAAACTCTTTATGTATATTAATTTATGAGCATTTTTCAAAATTTAACAATAAATGCTGAAATTCTTTATTTGTTGACCTATTTTGATTTTGATTTTTGATTTTTTTTTTTTTTTTGGACCACTGTATTGAAGGTTCACCAAACTACACAAAGTTTTGAAATTTTGTCAAAAGTTATTTATGTTAATTTATGCAAAATTAAAAAAATTGCATTTATTTCTTTGCGAGATGCCGGATGAGCACCAAATCATTGATGTGCTCATGCTACTTTATTTTTGTACTATATTTTGATTCAATTATCACAACTACCAATCTCTGACATATTGTTGACCTCGCCAGCAGATCATCAGACATGGTCCGATGAAGATTTGTTGACAGCAGGTCCTAAGATGATGGTCTAATGAGGACTGCTTCTTGACGCGTGACAGTCTGAATGTGACATGGAAATTTAATGAAAGTTAGTGTGATAAAAATAGCTGCTTTCCGTACAGATTTGTTGTTAAAGGTAATGTGTTATTGTAGTAAAATTGTCAAGAACTTACATGTTTCAATTGAACTCATGCAGTAGTGGGGAAAAATATTGGAACTGGCAAATTGATTAATAGTTAAATGCAATAAAAAGACAAGAAACATAATTTCAGTTATCTCACTTGAGAGTAAGCTGTTTTTATCCTTTAACACTCGAGCATGTCGTACACATTTACATATAGCCCGGCACAAGTAGCTTACATCTAGTACTGAGTAGACGTGTTGAATTTCAATCAAGGATTTGAGGAAACCGAGAGAGCTTATCTGTCATATTCAGGCTGGATTATTTCAAATCTCATCCATGTTCAAAGAGAATGGGAAGGTGCCCCTATAGTGATAGCAGAGCTATGAAATAAATAGCAATCAATCTTTATATTCCTATAGATTTTGACATATGGATCAAGAGAACCACCTGAAATATTTTCGCTGTATGAGAGTTGCCATGTTTTGTGATATCACTTTGGATACAAGGTTAGCTGATAATGTTTTGGAAGCAATTACTAGCACTAGTTAGGATATTTGTGCTAATGAAAGAGCATTTTGCAAAGCTGTTGTGACTCATGGCTCCCCCAGGTAAGATAGTGATTAAATATGAAATTCACTCTGCTAGATCGTATTTTGTTAGTGGAGATGAAAAGGGAAATAAGAGTTGAAGAAAACAGTTTCTCAAGTGTTCTTTAGTATATATTAGCTACAGGATAATTTTGGTTTCACTTTCCATCATACATTTTAAAGGATTACTCATCCTAGAATCAACATTAAAAACAGTAGTAGCATCGGGAAACACAAAACATATAAACTCATTGCCCAAATGGGTAATCAGAGGTTTTTTTCATATCATCCCTTGAATAAATTTCAAATAAATTGTAACAAAATCTAGAATGCGTGTTTGGCAGATATGCACAAACTTTGGACAGAAGGCCTGAGAAAATACTCTGGAAAGAATCATATATTTGAGGACGATGTGAAAAACTATACCTGCAGGTTTTCCTTTTGCTGGAAATCAGACATATCATTTTTAATGTTGCATTTGAGGATCTTCGAAAATTCATTCATTTATTTCTAGCCTGCTGTAAAATCAACATTCAAAGAATTGTACAAACTCATCTTTAATAAAAAAAACAACTTAGCATTGAAAATTAGTAACTTGGGTAAGGTCATGAAACTTCATCTCAAGATTCAGCTAGGGCTAGTGCAGCATCAACTTGGTGCTTGACAGAGCTAGAGGTCAGGTCATCAAACTTTATCTCAAGATTCAGCTAGGGCTAGTGCAACATGAACTTGGTGCTTAACAGAGCTCGAGGTTAGGTCATGAACTTTATGTCAAGATTCAGCTAGGGCTAGTGCAGCATGAACTTTGTGCTTGACAGATTTTGGGGGTTTGCCTTATTAATATTATTCCACCTCACAGTGCACTACATACACTAGATTGCTAGTACAGCACCGCCTTACAACTGTAGTTAGATGTGGCCTGAAAGATCTCTCCCATTCTTTATCTTGCCTTGTTCAAATAGAATTGTTGAAACGGGCAGCTCTGTGTGTCAGGTGACTGGGCAATATACAAACATGACTAAAGCAGATCATAGCACTTGTTATGACACGTGAAAATATAAAACAGTCCGTATAGAGTTGCATTCATAGTGAAGGAACTTATGTCGGATCTCAGGAGCTATTAATATCATCTTTAAATGTTTTATGGTACCTTTAAATTTGTGAGTATTGGTGATTATAATATCTTGTGAATTAGAAGTGTACAATGGGTGAATGATACAGAAGGAATGTGTGAAATGATAAGAAGTAGAAATATATTACTAGTTACACATAAAATTAAAGTTTTTTTCCCCATTATTTTCATGCACATGAAATGATGCAATCTCCTATTCGATATAATGTTATTGAAGATGAAATGAAATGTAAGCAGTTGATAAAGTACAATAAAATATTCACAAAACATTGCTGTAACATGTTAAATTTGAGCTTGTGATTCAGTGTACCCACATTTACACATGTACATGTACATGTAGGCCTGTACTACTTTTATACATTTATCTTTATTTTATTATTTGAGATACCAGTAATGTTTCATTACTGTGATGACAGCTATTTCATTGCAAGTAGTGTTAAATGCATTTCACTGTTGCTATTCAGCTGAAAGATAATCAAGAGTTCTAAAATAATGATGGAAAATAATGATTTTTACAGAATCAAATGAAACTTAAATACTTTTTATGTACTCAAAACTACACATCAATCATAACTGAGAAATGATTTTGTTTTAAAGATATACATTAACTTATTAAGTAAGTCATTGCGCAAATCAACTGGCCTACACAACTAAGAGTGTGTTCAATGTCCCCCATCCCCGGTCGTAAAAGTAAAAATGTTTCAAATCTTGATTCAGAGTTTGATTGCAACGAAATGCGACACTGAACAGGATTGAGTGGAAGCTTCCGGTGCAAGTGAAAAAAGGAGAAGATGTTTGTTTTTTTTTAGAGCGGGGAATTTAAAGACGATAGAAATATAATCAGCTTTAAATTTTTGACACTGAACGGTGCACTGCTGATCGCATTTGTGTTTGTGTTTTGTAATTTCTTTTTGTATCATGATTCATGTTGGCGTATAAATTTGAAACTGGACATTGAACACACAATAAATAGCCTTATCAATGTACAAAGTTACTAACTAAGAGTATGTTCAATGTCCAGTTTCAAAGTTATACACCAACAGGAATCATGATACAAAACGCAATTACAAAACGCTGATATAAAGAGAAACAAAGCGGGTGTTCATTGTCCCCATTCCCGGTCGTAAAAGTAAACGTCTTTCAGATCTCCATTCGGAGGAAAATTTAAACGCCGAAAAAGATGCGTTTTGAAACACAATCAGCTTCAATTTTACGACCTTGAGCATCGCGATTGCAACGAAATGCGACACTGAACAGGATTGAGTTTTCAAACGTGTTTAAATGTGCTCTCACAGTGGAAGCTTCCGGTGCAACTTAAAAAAGGAGAAGATGTTTGTTTTTTGAGAGCGGGGAATTTAAAGACGACAGAAATATAATCAGCTTTAAACTTTTGACACTGAACGGTGCACCGCTGATTGCGTTTTTGTTTGTGTTTTGTATCATGATTCATGTTGGTGTATAAATTTGAAACTGGACATTGAACACACTCTTATACAACAGAAGAAGATGTAGCCGCTAGAATAATGAGAAAAAGAAAACTATTAAATGCATCATTCTGCTTGCCAGCCAAATGGTCTCAAGGAGAATCTTAGTTTCTAGCAAAACCTGACATCTCGCAAGTCTTGAATTGCTTGCTTCTGTTTTGGTCTTTCAAGCAAATCAAATTCTTGCATGATAGATATTTCAGAATCATTACCATTATTACCAGTACTGAAGATTAATTGGCTTCCATCTTTTTTAAAAGGGTAAATTGCCAATTTTTGTAAACCATTTGACTAATGCCCGTTTGGTCCCATCCCATATGGTCTAATTCCATTTTGTCTACAACCAGTTTGTCTAATTAGCTTTTGGTTTATAATTTCCACTTTGCCTATTTACCATTTTGTCTGATTCCCATTTTGCCTAATGACTATTTCGTCTAATGTCCAATTGGTGTAACGCCAATTGGTCAATTCCTGTTATAAACCAAATATTTAATTGGGAATTAGACAAAAATGCTTTTAGACAATTTGGGCATTAGAGGAATTGACTGTTAGACCAAGTTGTCATACAATGCAAAATTAGACTAAATTGTTACTTGGTCTAGCTCATGTGGTATAAGACAGTTAGATAATTAGACCAAGTAGATATTTAAAAAACCTTCAGTAATTTCCATTATTACTTCCAACCATTGAAACTGTCTGTTTAAAACAAGTAATGAATCACAATCAAAGCTGACTGATTCAATTTCATGACTTGTGATGTTTTTCAATAATCTTTCAAATGGAAAAAATCCTGGATAAACCAATACATGTTTGGAAACCTATTAATGTTTTGAGTGGACTTCCCTTTTACAGTGTAAAGTTTACAAGTTGTTTACAAAAGCATCTTGTATTTCAATCATTTCTTCCAGGATATTGGTATTTTGTCTGTTTTGGAGCAAGAAGAATTTTAACTCAATAATGCACATTTAATGATATAAATCAATGGCCTTCTGTGTCTGAGCTTTCATAGTTCTTCAATGTAAACTCTTCAAGGAACCAATTCTTCTTATCAGCTTAGTCTCTCTTTCCTTCCTCTGATCTCTTTCTGTTGATCTGTTTTCTTTAAACTCCTTTCACCTCATATATGCATGCATCGGTGCAAGGGTAAGAATTGTTCTTCTAGATCTAAGCCAACATAACAGGAATTCGATACGAATGTCCTTTCCAAAGAAAATCACTTTTAAACATGGAATTATAAACTTAATTCCTTGGTGAGTAGTAGCACATAGTTCTGTGGATATGCATTCAAGCTTAAATGAGTAGAAAACTGGAGTGGGACATTGGTAGTAACTTTGTGTACCAATAGACAAATCATAAGACTTTTTTTGGGGGGAACACCATTGGATGTTTATAGGATCTATCATTTTTATCATTATTCAGAGAAATCTTTTGAAAATTGTGGATTGGTATTGTAGCATGACTTTGTGATGTACATAATACCATCCAGACAAAGTGAGCATTTACTTTTTTGACAATGTTTATTAGTTTACAATGCGTACATGAAGTGCAAGTCATGGCAGTGTCTTTTTCTTTGGAGATATGCAAACAATAAGACAACTATGAAATGGAGACGAATCATTGTTCCATATTCATCACAATGGGATGGAAGATTATCACCTGTTGAAAAAGACTTGGATCAGTCACATCATCAGCTGAAGTTTCTTTTCACTATCTTTTTCTATTTGACCAGCAAATAGAAAATCACCCTTATTTTGCAATTCAGATTTCTTTTTGTTACAGCAATCATAACATTTTGTTCTGTGAAGACTTATCTCTGATTCAAGATTTATGAATGTTATATTTTTTTAGGGTCAGATGGCATCTTGATAGGACCTGAGCGTCAAGTGTGATATCTGGTCCAAGATGGAGTCCGGGAGAGGACTACATCAGAACCTCAAGGTTCGATGGGACCGCTTCACGTCATGCAACCAAGAGACACAGTCTGAGGTAAGCCACAAAAAAAAAATTGTTTGCGGTAATGGGCCGTTTTTTTTTCTTCTTCTTCTTCTCTGTGTATGAGGTTGTGCGTTCAGCGGGAACTCCTCGCATGCAGCTGTATATAAAAAGTATGCACGCCCACGTCACTCAAAGAATACACGTCGAATAGAGATCAAGGCTTCTGGTTCTGGCGAGACATTATTAAAGTCCTCTATCTTTGCTCACGATATGTTCAAATATGGTTGATATTCTACCGCGCCATTCGCCAGTAACAAAAAAAAAAGGGAAGTAGGCAAAAGAATGAAAGTAGGGTGGTCGGCACATCCCTCTTTTTTTTTTGGGGGGGGGGGGGTCGAATTTGAATAAAATAATAAAAGTCGGGTTACGGGAAACAAACTTTTTTTTTTCTTCTTTTTTGCTTAAGTACGTTGTTTTATCTTGGCTTTTATCATATCACTTACTTTTAGAGATAAGTAGCCGAGTTATTGTAAACATAAACACTTATTTTGATCAATTATTTTAGAATTATTATACAAATGGTCATATTCAAACTTGAGTGACACGACATTTGGACTGATAGAAGGGCGCATATCTTCTCACTCGTAGGTTATGAATGGATTGTGACTACCTATAATGTAGGAGTGGCATGTGTCATTACCAGTTGGATTTGAATTTTACAATTGGTCCTGGAAATTATGATTAAAAAACAGTGCGTGAGTGACACGAAAAAAAAAAAGACACGGGTGTCTGACCATCATTGGTTATGGTTGGATTTTTGCCCAAGTAGATCTCTAAGGGTACAATAAGTGCTGGTATATGTACATGAATAGTGTATCTCTCTGACATTTATTGTCATTATCAATCATTCCCTCTCTGTGGAAAATGGTCCACCTCTATGTGTCGTGAGTGACACCACATCCAAAAGGTGAGTGACACGACCAGTGCCTTAAATGCAACAATAATAAGTAAATAACTAGATTGAAATTACCTGTGTGTATATGCCATGTTAGAGTAGTCCATGTTAATTACTTTAAGCAAAAAAAAAAATCTGAAAAAAGTGACTAGAGAATAAGAAGAATAATGAAAGGCATTTAAAGCACCATAGTCCCATACATGTATGTGCAAATTCCTGTTTGATCAATTATTCAGCGTTTGAAAACTGAATCACATAATTTGTAAACTTAAATAATTGATTGTATTGTAAAGAAGCATTTGTGTTGATTTCAGATCCTAATTTGCATTTTCAAAGGCACAGCGCCACATTAAAATTTCAGCTAAATGTCCCACTTAGTTTGATTGAATATGACCATATGTATACCTTGTTTATTTCAGGTGTATGATACACATTTTTATATAGTTTTTTATCCAAACTTGTATTCATGCATATTATCAAAAATTAATGTGACCTAAATAAAAATTGGCGATTTTGCCTCTAATCTGTGACTTTTCCTTTTGAGTTGGTGATGCCACCATTATAAATTATATGTTCATAGTGCTTGTCTTGTTGTGAACTGTTGTAGGGATGACAATTTGGCGCGGTTGAAACAAAGTTTTGTTGTTGATTTTACTCTGTATTATTGAATGGTATTCTCTGTAATGCTAGTGTCAGGGTGGCAGTAGAGGATACTGTATTGTACTCTTTAACCTGTATTCACAAAGGTTTTCTAAGTTAAGCCAAAGCTTTAAATGAGTGGTTTAAATATGATTAGCAAAATGTGACACACTCTGGAACAGTAGATGGTGATTTCTCAGAATTTTTTAAACTGAAACTATTCAAAATTGCCTGGGAATGATAATTTAATTTAAGTTTTCCTCACCATTAAAACACGATTCCAGAATAAAGTAAACGTGTAAGGAATATAAAAACATTTAGACAGTACATGTATGTGTCACATTTTGCTACCCCTCGATAAACCAGAGATTTAAGCTTGGGACACCTTTGTGAATACGGGCTATTTTCTGTATTTGGTGCAGTACATGTAGCTGCACATCCTGATAATTTCATGGCTAAATAAACCTCCCAAGATTTGAGACATTTAATTCCTCTCAATCATCATATAAATGTACGCACCATTATTGCATCAAATCAATTCAAAGAGGTTTTATTTTTGTGATTTTTGCTGAAATGCAATCGGTCACAAATTCAACAATACGCTAAAATATTGCTAAATCAGTAGCTCACAGAAATATTATACTACATGTACATTGTAGGTTAATGAATGTGGTTATCGAGTCAGTATGTACCGGGATATCAAGTATTACCACCTGATATATCAACCCTTAAAAGTCTTGCAAGTGATCTCTCAGGCTAGAGCCCAGTTGCACAAATTTAATCAAATAGGCCTACAATATGTGACCCATCACATCAAAATCAGACACAAGTCGCCAGAAAAGAGTCAAAGATCCTAACAAAACAATCCATTTTTAAAGGCTTTCCCCAAATCATTTCTATTCATCTTTTTTACAGATCATGCAAGAAACATTAAAAATTCAGAAAATCAAGAAATATTTCTCCCAAATAAGACAGTTTTAATAATTTTGCCAATTTCCTCGACACTGTGCTTTAATTTGTTTTGCGACTTGTGTCTGATTTCGATGTGATGCATCTCATATGGTCTACTGGTCCCATTTGCAAAAAAGATGGCTTTTACAGTAGTCTAAATAAATACATTGTCAATTATTTTGCCAATAGCCATGCTACTTTCCTCTAAGCTATTTGTTTTTGTTTTTTAGAAGTTCCAATGAGCTCAATTGTTTTTATCAGTAGATTTCCCTCATTAGATACCTTAATTTGAATAATACCAAGATTGAAGGTTACTTGTATAGTAAATATACTATAGACACCACTATAAATCAAGGACCTTTGTGTAACCCTCTTCAATGAGGTCAAATACTATTGCGCCATGGTGATTTAACTTTATTTGTCACCAACTTCTTTATTATCACACTTACTTTTATCTGTTGGCCAATGGTCAAGTACATTGAATGTCAATACAAGAATTGGCAGTTATAGTTGTCTAGAAAACAATCAGACCAATTTTCTAAAGTGGGAGATTTAGATGTAGTGTAATATTAAAGTCCTGACAAATCACAGAATGCTTTATTTCCAAATTGTATTTTACTCATCAATTGATCGTTCGTTATCAACATCATTCAACACTCACTATTTATGTAATTATAAACACTTGAGGTAATTTCCTCTTTTTTTGTGTGAATATATTTTGTGATCCTTCCAGCGCTTTTCTTTGAGAATTAGCCCAAACAGTTCTCTCTCCCCATCATCTTTCCCCTCATGTATTGGTGATTTCTTTTTTTAAAATTAATTTTGCTTTCTGCTTTTACAGAAGAAGTCTCAATACCTGGGTGATTTCCTGGAGCAACTCATCTCAATGTCAAAGAATTCTTCAATCGATTCTGAAGATCTGTACAACTTCTGGTAATTCTTTTTTTTTTTAAATTATTATTATATACTTTGATTTTCAAAGGTGACCGATCACCCCAAATGTTCATTTATCATGGTCGCATTGCCAATTGGCAGATCTCCATATCATAAGTGATCTCAAATTCTAAAAATTCATATCTCTCTTAATCATTGCCTGATTTTTCTGAAACTTTTACCAATGTTTTTTTTTTGTTGTTGTCTCCATTCACTGAAGCCAAATTTCTCTGAAGGGATAATTCCCCTTTAATGAGCATGAGACAGAGAGAGAGAGAGAGAGAGAGAGAAAGAGAGAGAGATTTAAATCAAGGACTACACAAAAGATAACTCTGAGATAATTTAATTTCTGCGTGATTTTACTGGACAAATTTAATCTGCTATTATATTATTCGTCTGTAGTCTGGGAAATGGCCATTAGGTTTGTTATAACCATTTGTATACTGTATCTGATCTGATATTTGGGTGGTTTTAGTGTTATTGTATTATTCAAACGTATGTCTCATCTTATCTTACTATCTTATCATAAGTTACATTGATTTGTGAAACTGATGTTTTGAATGAAGTTATGTACAGCCAATAAAGGCAAAACATGAGATAATCTATCTCAACCTCTGTTTACCCCAACAAGATCATTACTGTTTTTTATCATTTGAATCCCAAACAGTAATGATGTACACAGCACCTTCAATATCCTTGCCCTGGAATTCATGACTTCTGTGAAGGACATATCCACTAAGCCTCCTCCCGCCTCAGCACCGACGTCAATGGCTGATTTCCATAGAACATTGGAGAGCGCCATCTCTAGTCAGATATCACCACAGCTCCCCCAGGCTGATTTGATGGAGTTTCTGATGCATGGAAGGGGGTGGCTGCTTCTGAATGCTATGTGTATACTAGCTACACAGGTGAGGCAGTTTGATATTTGTGTGATATAAGGGAGTTTACAGTTACCGATAGGAGCTCTGTGACGTCATTGGGTCAGGGGTCATATGTACGTGGTCTCCTCTATATCAGGAATTCTTATGTGTGAAGTCTATGACACCTTTTGATTTACATATGGTTTTCATGCTTTTTTTCGCTCATATTGTGAAAATATGGATGAAGAATCGCACTTGTCTATTGATGAGATAGCCAGTGTAAACTTATTCCTATCTTTATTTTGATACCATGTTTATTTGAGTCTCTTTTCTCAACTGAAAGCGAAATTTGTAAGTTACCAACTCGCGTACGGCAAAGCGGCATTGAGTTCGCCGAAACTAAGGGGGTTTGAAATCTCGATATTCGGACCGGTGTGCATAAGTACAGAGTCGGTGTTTTTGCAACTTTCTGGGAGGAAAACGTTAATTAAAGTCATGAAAATGTCTCATCATATTATTCAACATGGCAAACGAGAAGGAAAAAACCGACAATAAGAAATATACAGCTAGATTTTTGTCTGATAAGAATTTGTTGGTTGGTTGACCCATGGGTTGACTGTACGGTCGCCGCATTTTATGTACATATGGCCTGACCCCGAAAGTGGATATCGGAGACTCGCGCATGCGCAGATTGTATCTGTAAACTCCCTTATTGGTAAATTAGTGATATATTATATTATTGAAGAGCGCCATCTCTAGTCAGCTTTCATGATAGCTCTCTTAGAAATGAAATAATAACCTACATGTGTGAGCCTGACTTAAGTAATATTCAAGATTGATAAGCCCAATCTACGAAGAATCAACCAACCAGCCTTACCTGTGCTGATTAGGTATCAAGAGTGGGTTGAACAGTAATACATTGTCAGCTCTCTTTATCAGGCGACAAAGTGCGACACCAATCAGACCCAGGTTCAAATTCAAGTCAATTTTATCAGATGGTGACGTTAAAGGGATGCAGTAACATTGACTGATATTCAAATCGCACTTTATTTGATTTAGCTCATTTTGCCAACATCATTATAAACCCATAGGTCAGTCTGGCATCTCTTCAAAATTACAAGCTAATGATTTCATACTCAGATTTTCAAACCCATCCCCAAATGGGTTTGAAAACCATGTGCTTTCCAACACAGCACAACATAGACTGCATTTCCTGTTGTGTAGTCGCCATCCCTAGCGGCCTGCTGAGCTTGCAACAGAGCGGTAGTAAGGCGCCTTCTCCAAACAAAGTGCGTCAGCTTCCCGCGTCTTTTGTACCAAAATACGATTTATCGGCTTTTGAATAGAATCCCAAAATCTTAATACGGCTTAAACACGTTAAAAGCAGAAAGCCGATTGTTTCTCGTGTTGGATCAGGAAGCTGCAGGAAACTGACGCACTTTCTTTGGAGAAGGCGCCTAAATTAACTTGTGTTCCTCTGTATGCTTAGCATCATTTTTTTTTTTTTTAGGTAAAAATCAACGTCAAAGGTCAAAGGGGTCAAAAGTGTTGGCTCAGTGGATAGAGCGTCATAATCGGGAGGTCATGGGTTCGAGCCCCGGCCGTGTCATACCAAAAGACGTTAAAAAGTGGTAGTTGCTGCTTCCCTGTTTGGCGTTCAACAAGAGGGGGATAGAGCAACGTCCTTCTGGCGCTGCTCAGCGGCTGCCGGGCCCACGAGAAAAGGGGCAAAAATAAATATCCTTTCCGGACAATAAAATTTGGAGCATTTGGAGCATCATTTGTTACACTGTTTTAAGGTAGTAAATGACTTTCATTTCATCTGAAAATTTCAGTAGTTTGTTTTTACTTTTAGAGTAATATAATTTTATTCATCTTGATCTAGCTTTATTGCTTCATTTTCAATATTTAGCAATTAGGTCACATGATGACTAAGAATGTTTCTGAAATGTATTTTATAAAGTATACATGCACATACTGTACATGGATGTAATAAGCTAGTTCGACTTTAAAACAGTAACTTTAAAACAGTCATATAATTGAACTGGAATTTCGCTCTTATTTGAGATGGTTTAGGAGCTGAAATGGGCTACTGCATGTGTAACAAATTTTGTTAAAATTTCAAATTTGAGTCAAAGTTACCATGTTGAGTGGTTTGGATGAATGTTTATGGTGAAACACTTACACTTGTGCATGGTCAATTCATAATTGACCTTGCACTGGGAAGTACCTTACTGCAGCAGTTTTCCTCCAATGGAAAGTCCATGCAGAAAAGTGTCTTGAGCAGCTCAAGTCAAGTCAAGGTGGCATATCCAAAAAAAGGGTCTAAAAATTCTACTAAACAAAATTAAAAATATCCAATGGAAGAATTATATTGCAATGAGACTACAGATTATCTAAATTTAGTTTGAGGTAGGTTCAAAGCTGGTTTTGCTAAGTATTAGGGAGAAGTTTCCTCAGCAATCAAGAGGGCGACAGACAGCCATTTTTCAGTACTGACTGATGTTGGTTTGCAGCTGTATGTGATGGTGAAGTAGTATAAAAATTGAATGAGAAATTTTGTGAGTTTGTGAAATGGCACTTGTTTATATGGGTTGATTAGAAATGTGTCATAATTTTTGTCTTTTCTTTTTATCGCACACAAAATATACAAGTATGCGCTTTTATGCATTATATGTATGCAAAACAGGAGAAAAGAATATTTATGACATGGACTGAACCCCGATCCGAGCAATGGGATTCAGTGGTAGGGAGGGGGAGAGGTGGGTGAGGAGGATGTGTGGGGCAGCCGAGACAGGCTCGGCTTGGGTGGTTCAAAAGGCATCTTTAAGTGCTTTCTAGACAATCTCTTTATAGGTGTCAACAGGGGTGCTTTCCAGGGTATTCCAGCAAAGCACTGGCCAGCCAGGGGGAGATGTACAGTACTTAAATGGCCGAAACACCAATGATCCCAGGGGGGCATTTCATCAAAGAGTTGTCGGATGTTTTATCCGACAAACTGTTATAAGCTACTGAAATGCTTGCATCTGATTGGCTGAGAGCAAATTTGTCGGATAAAATGTCTGACAAGTCCTTTGATGAAATGCCCCCCTGGTGTGCTGCTGATGACCCGTTGACATCTGCGGAATCTTTCCATATTTTTTTATTGGACTTACAGTCAAAAGTTTTGTCTCTCCTTTTAGAACCATGATACCCCTGTACCATGGCAATTTTATTTCAAGAACACTATAATTTAAAAAAAATTGTGTTCATTTGTTTCTATATCATGTCAATTTTTCGAAAACATTCTTTTATTATAACGTTCATGTAGGTCCTATATGTTACATGTATTTGCTGTTTTTTCTGTCTCTCTTTTTTTCATCTCTTACAAAAATCACTCTCAGCTCCCTGTCTCTTTCTTCTCTTTTTGTAAAAAAGTGCATTAATGAATGGAGTCGCTCAATGCTGGCTACTGTATTACAAACACTCTCCTACACACTGTCCCTATGTCCTCGGGCCTTATTGTTTACAATGGCTTTAATAAGGAACTTCGAATAATTTTGATTGGTTGGTCTGTAAAAAAAAATGGGCGGGAATTAAGAGAGATAAAGCAGGAAAGAAGCATTGATCAGAATACCATTTTTTTTAAAACAAAATCTCACAGAGATTATGACAGAAGATATCATAAAAGTTATGACAAAAAGTAAGACCCAAGACTTCTCCGCTTCTCCGCGACAGTTTTAAAAAACTGTCTCAAAGCAGTTTCAAAGAACCATCGCAAAGTAGTTTCTGTGACTCATAAAACGTCGCGGGGACTGAGGATACGTCTCCACGACAAGTTTCAAAACCATCCCCAAGTAGTTTCAAAACTGTCTCAAAGTACATGTGCATGTAGTTCCATATCCGTGTCAATGTAGTTTCAAAGTAGAAGTGAGATACCGCCCTAAAGGGTTTTAAAAAAAAGTATTGACTTGGCCTGAAAACCAGACTAGCTGTCTTCCATGTGAATCCACTCAGGCATGGAAATCTTTGGAGCAAACAAACCTATTATCCTCCATGCCATGGACCTTATTCATACCAAGGTCGAAGCTCCTTGTTCATACCAATAGGCTGTGTCATGTCACACAGGAATTGTAGACCTGCTAAAAGGGTCTAGTGCCGCAATCTGAACCCATGCAAGGAATGCAGTCATTGTACTACAATTGTATGGCCTCTCATGGTAGTACATGTACCCAGGGAATATGGACTGTGTACAGTGGATATTCCTAACTTCAATGTTTTGACACTGAACGCCTTTATATTCATAACTGTCTGACAACATTTCAAGTTAACTTGTTACTCTTGACTTGTCTGTCAGTAACATGTGCATGTATGGACATACTGGAAAGAACTTTCTTGATCATGAACAGGACTATGCTACAAATAAATGGAAATTCATAATTTGTGGAATATTCAGCTGTTTTATAATCTGAGCAAATCCTAAAAGAACTGAAGTTTGACAAGTAAGTTGATACTCATGTTAATATTGACAGTGACACATTCATGTTCCTACATAATTATTCTTACTGTAAAAGGTGTGAGAGAGTGAATGTAAATTGAAATACAGTCTGTGTAAAAAAAAAATGGTACAGTCGGAAAAAAAATATTTAGGTGTGAAATGTTTTCAGATAATGTGTGTATGTGGTACCAAAAGAAAGCCAAAAGATTTTCCTTGCTTATGCGTTTTGCTCTGTATAATTTGCTTTCGTAAAACAAAAGTTATGCTAAATTTTGTGCGACGAGGAACAAATCGAAATTGAGCACTTTATGGCCATTATGCGAAACCTATACACAAAGGCATGGGACGGCGTGCGAAAAATGCATTTTTCTTGATTGTAGAAAACTAGTCATATCTCAAAAATTACAGCACCAAATGTGATGAAAACATTGCAGTTGAATGAAAGTCTGATCATCCTGCTTTATGAAAATACCAAACAATAACAGGCTGTGATCAAACTTCATACTATAAAAAAATGTTTTCCACTTGTACCCACGCGTGGAGTGGTGCCGTTATGAACTTACCGAGACTAGCATAGACGGGACTACGTACGAAACATCAACACAGTCGTACTCAAAAGACTCACCAAAAAGGCAATATGACAAAAACATGGAAAATTCACTTACCGAATTGTTGGCAATAGTCTTAAACTTATTTCCTTTCCTTGAGCACTGCTCCCTAACGTCCTCAAAGTAGTAGATTTTAGTATTCAACCGCTATATATGTACATCTTTGCCACTGATTCCACTGCACAAATGAAGCAAGTAATTTATGGCGGGAAATAAATTGTGCCGCCCTTTTCTTTGTCAAGCTTGCATTTCGACGATGTCTCTTCACGAGCGAGTCGAAATGTGACAATGGCACAGTAGTATCTTGTTTGGTTTAAGCTTGTTGTTAGGAAGACTTAGCTTTTGATTCACGTCGCAAATAGAATGAAAAAATAAATACCTGAATAAAACTAGTATGGCTTTAATAATAAAATAATATATATACACAAAAGTTTGTTTAGTTAGTTATTTTCTATGAGGTAGAGGAGCCTGCGTGATTTCTTAATTTTTTAAGTGAAGGGCTGGGTCAAGGGGGGGGGGGGATGGGGGTGAACAGCTAGAAATCTGATAGTAACTTTTGTGTTTTGTTACAGTGTTTGCTGGAAAAGTTTGCTGACTCCTCCCCGCCCCTCATTTAAATACTAAATGATCTTATTCTTTCTTCTTTTTGTTGTGTTTGATGCAGTTTTTTTTTTTTCTTTTTTTTTTTTGCTTTTTTTTTCATTTTATGTTTGTTATTTGTTTTTGTTTTGTTTTTGTTTTGTTTGTTTTGTTTTGTTTTGTTTTTTTTTTTTTTTTGGGGGGGGGGGGGGGGAATAAGATCCATTCTATCCAAGATTTACTTGGGCAATTGTAGGCCTAATTTCCTGCCCATGTCCCCCTCCCAATGAATGCTTAGATGTATGTACATTGTTAAAAAGAAAAATAAATAAAATGAGACAAGACAGTTAGATGTATTCATTCAGTTTATTTATTTCAACTGAGAGAAAACAGTTTAGGATTTAAAAGTAGACAAAGTAAACAAGACTAAGCTCCTCCGCGGCCCATTACAAATATCTCGTCACCCCCAACCCCATCCCTCTCCTCCCCTAAAAAAAAGAAAAAAAAGAAAAAGGCTAAGCTGCGGGCCCATGACAAAATATTTCGTCCAGCCCCCCCCCCCCCCTTTCCACCCTAAGAAAAAAAAAAGTAAAAGAAAGAAGAAAAAAAAAAAGAAAAAAAAAGGCTAAGCTCCTCCGGGCCCCATGACAAATATCTCGTCCAGCCCCCCCCCCTCTCCACCTAAAGAAAAAAAAAAGGAAAAAAGAAAGAAAAAAAAAAACAGGCTAAGCTCTTTCGGCCCATGACAATATTCTTCGCCAGCCCCCTCCCCAAAAAAGGGGGGGGGGGAATTGACGGCAGGCCCGATTTAGGCACTCAAACCTACCTATGGCCGATACCGATGACCTTGATGAAAAAAAAACATCTTTCCATTTTTTTTTTTTTTTTTTTTTTTTTTTTTTTTAATACTCAAGTGTGGAAGGTAGTTACATTTGTTTATTTTACACGATGTTTACATAACACACCTCCGCATAATCGTGATCGCGATCGCAGGCACTCTCTATCATATCTCTGTATTCCATTTCATTTTTTCTCAAAGCGACCATACGAAAATCGAGTGGCAGAAAAATCGGAAAGAACTGCTGGAAACGTGGGTTTTTGCTCCTTTTCCCTTTTTAGTTCAGCTAAGCATTGTCACAGATTAGTTTGGTTTTAAAATAAAGATTGAAGTGCACATTAAGTCACAAATTTAACGTCATTAATGGGATTGAAAGTGTAAATTTAGGTTAGAAATTATTTTTTGTAACCACGCCAGAGTGTCGTAGAGTCGGAGGCACGAGTTTGATATATATATCAAACGAGTGTAGTGCATGAGTGCTTGTACCATTTTATTTGACACAGACTGTGTATTTATGTAACAAACTGTGTTTACTGATGATGTTATGTCACATTTTACCATTTTTTTCTTGTCACTTTTACCTGGTACACATGATAGGTGAAGATCGTCGAACGAGAAGGACGTGTCTTACTGGGGCTCTTACTTTTTAACTTTAAATCTTATATTTTCAAACAAATATCTGCATATTTTTTATCAAAAACTGAATAAATACAGTGCTGCTATCCTACAGAGAAATTTTGTCTACTTTATTGTGAAAAAAAAAATAAAGATTGCGAAGATTTAAACGGATTTTTAGTATCTGCAAACGACGGCTCATCTGTCTACACGCATTATATAACGTGGCGTACAGGAGTCTAACAGTAGCGTGCAAGTCAAGGAAGTCCAGCCATCTTTGGATTTTAAACTAACCGGGCTTCTTCAACCTATATTCAACTTATTAAACACCCAAGATTATCAAGTAAGACTATCCATACAGTTCTTATGCTGGTGAAATGATGCTGAATTGATCGTCTTTGCTGTTTGAGTACTAGATTTGAGACTGAAACTGGAATGGAAAAGACAGACAAACAAATGGAAGCCTCCGGTCTATATTAAGCTTAGTGGCCACAACTCATCGCCTTCTTGTATATATCAACTGTATTTAATGTCTTCAAGGCCTGGATACTGGTAAGATAGCCGGCATCGGAGACGAGCAAGAGAGATAATTAGCTATATTTCTTACATAAGGAGTTTCTATATTCCCTTCCAATTTTACTGATAAATTTTTTAAGCATTACATTAGTCTGATATCTGTAGCAAATTATAGGAGAGCAATTGTTAACTAAGTTGACTGATTGTGGTGACAAATATTTATTTTAATACGCAGAAAGAGCCGCCAGGCCTATCGAGCTTTTAATCATTTGATTGAAGGTAACGTCTTTGTGTAGAAAAAGTAGTTGGTGAATATAGTCAAGTGACTGGTGCTGTCTGTGATCTGTTAACTAGATTTGGTGCAAGGAGTATTGAAATAACTCTAACTAAAACGAAACTTCAGCGAAAAAATTTGAAGAAAGAAAGAAATCTGGTATAATTAAATGATGGTACTTTTTTTTTTTTTTAATAAGCAAAATGATTTGGGAAAGTAATGCTAATGGATCGAATTGTGTACGTGTTTATGTAATATAGTTAGGTGCTGAAGAATAGAAGAATGGGTCAAATGCAAATGATTGTAATGAATGGACCATACGAGCTTGTATAAAGATTGATCACTCGAAATATAAAGGCAATCGCACAGAATAACTGTGGATATGCCCTACAGTGCATCTCACTTTGCTACCATATGTTAAGAAACAGTTAAATAACGGCCAATAAAGCCCTCGACTGTGATCGTTGTAGTAACTGGACACAATATGATTATGCTGGGTCTCAGAAATTACTTAATCAATAGACTAAGAATCAGGCAACTAAACTTGAATGGTTTTGCCCAAGACGAGGTCTTAAACTTCTCGGATTCTTTCTTTGGACAGCAATGACGAGCGGTCGGAAATTCCGAAGAGAGTGTGGCTGCGTTAGTCAACCGCCAAGTTACACAACCAAATACTCAAAGCCTAAGAAACAGCCAAAAACATCAAAAAGTAATTCCTTGTGTCTTTGCGATTAAATTTCCGACAAGTTAAAATAAGACGAGCTGAAATGGAGCATTAATATAGCAATACCAACTCTGACATCTGTATGTGGGACAGAAACATGGCTAGAGCCCTTCTGTGTTAGATCTGACGATTGCTTACCAACTAACTATCTGTGCATAGGAAAAGATAGAGAGTCAGACACCCATGGCGGTGGAGTATTCTTGATGCCAAAGTTGAATTACCTAATGTGATGAGGAAAGACCTGGAAATACGAATCTGAGTTTTGTGTGTCAGCGTTTAATGTAAGAACCAAAGAACCCATAACTAATTTGGCAAGTATATTAACCGCAAACATACACGATATGATACTGTAAACTCTCTTAGAGAATCACTATGAAGTTGAGATAAATAATAACACACAAGCCCTCGATAATATTATGGGTTGACCGAGAGAATACCATTAACGCAAGAGTAATTATCAAACATGCTAAACAACTCACGGTGTTATCAAGGAAGGCTCAGACTTCTAGAGCAGAGTTGCTGAGAGGCATTGTTCAGAAATTATTACGAACGTAAATCGGTCTATGTGATCAGATAGTACCCAAATCCAACAAGGGAAAAAATATTTAGATTCATATTGTACGAATACTATTGCTATCGTCATATATGATCGTAACGATGTCATCAGATGCAGAGGAGAGGCGTTAGGATCAGTAATTGTAAAATAGTATTAGTTCATAGTGCGTGAGAGTAGAAAATTGAAGGAGAAATTGGCTAACCAAATACGTAAGGACAATGATTATGCTTCAAGCAAGATCGTGAAAGCTAGACATTGTGAGGATACACTCTAGAAGAGTGATTAAATCAATCTAGATGGAAAGTGTATACAGATGAAACAATGGTACTGATATATACCTTACACACAACCCACAGGAGAATGTATGGGGTATCAATGGTATGTGATCAGAAAAGTAAGAAAGTAGAAGTTGAAATATATCAGAGTAATGCCGATTACCGGGAGTACCACTGGATGATACTATTTAAGAAGACAAAACACACCGAGTGCGCGGAATAGGCGAACTAGTAGATATCTGTGCTTACAGTATAGAGAATCACTGTCATATCCTAAGATAAGTGCATAGAGCAAACAACAGGTGTGTAACGACAAGATGCAAAGAGATCTGACGTTGCCCAGTACACTGGGATGAAGTATATTCCAGACGACATTTTCGCTAATACTTCCGTTGTGGTTAGGAAAGAACTCCAAAATCTAAATCAGAATTTATACTGATAGTTTACTCAACTTCTTGAAGTACATAGACACCCAATATATATTAGAGATATATATACTATATTATATTCAATAGAGAGAGGAGCGTGATAATATAAATTGGGATGGATAAAGTGTTCTGAGTAAATTTGGAATAAAGTAAATAAGTGGCTGACAAGGATCAAAAGCAGCAATTGACAGCTAATATTGGGGCGTATTGCGTGGAAGGAGGGGTAGTGAAATATGATTCTGTGTTAGTATCTTATGTTACTTGTGGGAAAGATACTACGACATGCGCGCGTAGATTCGGAGTGCATCAATACAGGCGATAATCCGTGATAGGAGACTCGTGAAAATAATGAGGATGCTAAAGTCATTAGTGATCTGGAGTTTCAGAAGGTGGATACAGAAAGCGAGAGTTCAGAAGAATATAGAGATCAACAAGGATTTCTCGTCCGCGAGAACTGAGACATAATAGGGTCCGCAGCACCGAATGGATCTATCGGGAAGAAGGATGGAGCACAGTCGAGAGTATAGAAGCAGGTTCCGAATATGCTCAGAGTTAACTTACATCTATCAATGCACGTCTATACAATCGAGTAGCTATTGTACCAATTAACAGTGGAAAAAGAGCTAATGTCTGTCCTATTCTTAGCAAGGAAGCGATAAGTGTGACCCAACTATTAGCAGAGGAGTATCATTTAACTTGTATTGCTTGTAAAATCCTTGAACATATTTGTACATTCCAATATCATGAAAGCATTTAGAATGCAATGAGTAATATATGTGATAATCAGCAGGCTTCAGAGCCACGTCTACCAACTACTCAAGCTTGTACTTACTGTAAATGATATTACAATGCCCCCTGAGAAGGGAAATATCTGTACTGTAGCATTTCTAGACTTTTGACCAAGCTTTCTGACAAAACGTACCCCCTATGAGAGACTTGTTAAAGAAAACTACGGAATCATAGGCATTGACTGGATCCCCTTCTTAAATGGTGAAAGACATTTCCTCACCGGACGAACCAAGCAGTTCTCTAGTCAACGATCTCACTCCGAGGAGATGAGACCGGTTATCATCTGGAGTATCCGGCAGGGAACTGTGAAGGGCACTGGGATTTTTCATAAATGTACAGTCGAATGATCTACCAGATGGCCTGTCTTCCAAAACTAGAGAGGCTGTTTGCAGATGTAACGTGTGGTTGTTTACACACGTCCGGCTTCAACTACCAATGAATTTTCCAAATCTCTCAAGAGGATCTGTTAAAGCTTGAGGAATGGCCAAAAACAAGTGGGACGTATGTCCTGCACCCAGCTAAATGGTGTCATCATTGAAAATACTTTCCAAGAGAACTCAACCAATTAGATAGGAGTAACTTTCTGTGGTCAACGACTACAAGAAGTATCAATTCCCGCAGTAACCTTGGTGTGTGATAGATAATAATCTATGCTGGGAACACTCAAGAGTCAAAAAGCCTGTGCTCAAAGCTTAATAGAGTTCTGGGTTTCCTAAGGACGAAATTTATCTGGTCCATGCTCCGAAAGAGATTAAACAACCTATCCTACTAACAACACTGTGAGACCGATTCTCGGAGTACGGCCTCCCCAGAATGGGACCCATCTCAAGAGACAAACAGAAAATCGAAGCCATCCAGAGACAGGCAGCTCGGTTTTGTAGGGGGACTATAGACAACCAGTAGCGTTCAACAATGTTGCGACCTGGCAGTGGGATCCCTGATGACAGAAGAAAAAATGCCGCAGACTTTGTCTAATGTCCAAATCATAAAGAACTTGTTGCCATCAATTCCTGATGACTTCATTCCAACGTTCAACTTCCCGTCCACAAGAGGGAACAGTATCAAGCTCGCAACGTCAGTTCCATCAAACGCAATGTCCAAAGTTCAGCTTCTTCCCCCGAACAGCGAAGGACTGGAATGAACTCAATATATGACACAAGTCATTAATACATTGGACTCTTCAAAACACACCTGATTAAACAAAAAGCCCAGTAAGACCCGACCTTCTCATAAGCCGATCTAGTTATAACAAAGTTGGCGAAGTACAACTAGCCTGCATATGCCGACTCAACCAAGACAAGACAAGACAAGACAAGACTACACATTGTTGGGAGCTCAGTCATAAAAAATGAAATTGATATTAGCCCATTATACTTGTCAAGTGTACAATGTTAGCTAGACGCCTTCTCCATTCAAAAGGTGTCAGTTTCCCGCATCCTTTGTTTCAAAGGCCGTTTTATCGGCTTTTGAATAGAATCCCGAAATTTTAATACGGCTTAAAAGCTGAAAGCCGAATGTTTCCCGTGGTGGAACAGGAACCCGCGAGAAACTGACGCAATGGAGAAGGCGCCTTAGTTTAGACGAACTTTTAGAACAAAACAATATATGATGACAAAATATTTAAATGAAACTTGTTATGTTGTAATGTTTTTGTAATGATTGAGAGACCAGGAAAAAAATTCTATGGACAAGTGCAGTACATTGAAGAAAAAGAAGAACAAAAAAAAAGCACTATTACTTTTTTGTAGGTTACAAAACATGTTTGAATAAATAATTTTAATTTTCTAATGTAGCACTTGTAAACTATAGATTATTTTTACCCCAGGGAGAGACATAGATAAAAAATGAAAGTACAATAGTTTTGTCTTGATAATCCTTTGGTATTCAATTATTTTAATGTAGTTAAATATAATTTCCCATGAATTAGAAGGTACTTTGACGAAATTATGTGTAGTTTTGCCAAGGTCGCAGGAACTTTTGTAGTGTGAACAGAAATTACGGGAACTTTCTATTCACCCTTTCCTTTTCTTTGAATATGTATTTCTCTGTTATTTTTTTTCTTTCTTCCTTCCCGTCTTTCGTAAATTACAGGAATTTTTCCTGATCTGGTAGGTGTGAATCCACCTATTGAGATTTATTATTTAAAAAAAAAAATCACAGAAGGTAAAGAAGGGATATGTCCAAACAAAACAAAATACATACATCAACAAAGTCCCACCTGTCAATTGCCCAAAAATAACATGTCTCCTTTGCCTCTGATTTTCATAAATCATTATCATGTGACATGCTGTAAAAGCCACATTAAAGTATTGAAATACATTGGATCATGCTTCTTGATGGATTTGACCCTGACTCCTAAAAGGTCACATTTGTTTTTGTCACATGACTTGTGGGTCAGAGCCACAAGGTGAGAAATAATAGTAAGACATGAAGGTTACAGTTCACAACAGTTCTGCAACTGGGCTCTTACATTCAGTGGATACCAATTGCATTTGACTTGGGTTTTCATTGTACACCTGAATTTTGCTGATTTTGTGAGTTGAAAATTGATTTCTCTTGATTCATTTGATTTGTATATTTTGCAGATTAACATTATACTGAAATTATTGTTGTTGCTTGATTTATGATCGTGGAGCCATGGACATTTCCAAATGCAAATTGGTGGTGGTGTGACAGCATTTAATTTCTAATTTTATGTACTTGTTGAGCACAGTACATGCTGGGATTAAACAGAGAGAAACTGTTTTATTTGTCACAATCAAATCATTTTTAGAGAGGGAAATATGTTTTAAATAATTCTGCTTCCTTTAAAATGAAAACTTGATGTAACAAGTATTAGTTAAAGCATGCATTAGAGAGATAAACCCCCAGGGCACTACAAACCCACTTGCCCGCTTGCCCGGGGCAAGTGAAAACATCAGGCGGGCAAGCAAAGTTCAAAGTCACTTGCCCGATCGGGCAAGCTATGATTTGAGCGCAAGATGTACATGTACATGTATGTGCGACATCTCACCTCAATACACACAAATCAAACAAAAACATTACACAAGGATAGGATATTATTCTTCAGAAAACATTACGAGACAGTTGAAATCAAACTTATCCTCAAACTCTTAGTAGGTCTAGAGGACAGTTGCTACTAAAGATAAAAATCATGATTAGGGTCTTATCAAAGAAAATCCGGGCAAGTGGTTTTTTCTCTTGGGCAAGCAAAACGAAATTTTACTTGCCCAACAGGGCAAGTGAAAAATAAAATTTTTGTAGAGGCCTGACCCCTCTTGCACTCAGTAAAATATTTTAAATTGCTGGTAAATTTTTAATAGCTTAATACTAGTAGTTATCATAAGTTCTGTCAAGGTAAACTACTTCTCCCAAAATGAAAATTAAACTGTGTGACAAGTACGCAACTATGTATCAAGGCAATGTTATCAAATTTGTTCCATAGAAATGGTACATGTTCACCAAACAGAAAATAACTTTTGAAAATATTGCAGGGAAAGTACAATGTAATGGCTAGTATGATCAACACAAAATGTAGTCAGGTGAGCGGAAGTAGACAGGAAATCCGTGGTCATATCCAAATATTTCCCAACTTCAAATGTTGATCTAGAAATCTGCACTATACACATACATCTTTCTGTTCGGTAACACATTGTTAAGCATAAAATTAAAATCTATTCTAGTTACTAAATGAAATCATAACACTATTTCTTCACAGAACTTTCTGAATGTCTGTACTTAATTAAGGAAAATGATTAATGATGTTTCATAGTATAGGCCTCCATGTTTTCCTTTATTTTCAAACTCTTGCTATAAAAATAGTTTGTGTCAAACCTGTATTCACACACTATTACACTATTACACTTAGTGGCGTGAGGCTAATTCCACAAATTGAGTACTTTGTGTTGGTATACATGTATTCAAACTTTCTTTCATTCTTTCCTTTTTATGACCTCTGAAAATTTATGATTGAAATCTTCTGAATGATTAATGTTAAAAAATGTATTTGGACCCAGTTACAATTTTTTTTTTTTTAAATCACAATTTAATAGGTTTCTAATATTGGTTTAAATCGATACCAAATCCTGTATATTAGTCTTATTCTGCTCATAATTAACAATCTGCTTTCTGTACATGTGGAGTACATGTTTGTAGGCTACTAATGTTTACATTGGTGTGAGTCAAGACAATTTGTACAAGTAATTAAGAGTCAACACAAACATTCCATGACTATCCTACATTTGTATAATGTGGTATTTTACGAAGGTCTTATCAAGCATGATAAGATACAAGCATGTATTCTATAAATTGTTCTTGGACCTGATACCTCATTTCCATGATGACCTCTGCTCATATTCGTTACAGTATTAGAGTTAAAACCAAATTATTCATGTTTCTACATGTAATTTATGCCTACCTTACGTGTGGGTTTGGCAGTATGTATAACATTGCATCTTAATCAAAATTAATCTTACCTTTATTTACTCTTCTTCGTCTTGTTTACATGTAGGCCTACATATACAAATGTACATGTACATCCATGTACCAGTTTACCTACATAGAGTAATTGAAATTCAAATATTTTGGGGTTATAAATTTTTGCTACATTGATCTCCTTAAATTATGACCTCTTTGGAAGTTTGTCAACCCACCAACAATGGCTCATATTTCACTTTTTTATTTGTAGATTGAGAGGAGAGAGAGAGAGAGAGAGAGAGAAAGAGAACCAGGGTACATAATAGTTAATACATATGTACATGTACTTGCATTTCTGTAGTAATAATTCTGAGCAATGTTTTATGGATGTCTCTTAAAATTTACTAAGCATAAAAGCCCCTGGAAAACTGGGCATTCTTCATGTAGAGTGACACCTGATCGTGTACTTCACCAGAATTCATTCAGTCTATAGGCCTATATCTTTCTTTTCATAGTTTGATTCCTGTTTGATCATACTTTTATGTTGCATTCATGCATGATCAATTACATTGAATGTTTTCCGTAGAATTTTCAATGTTCAGAGCTATGATGTTCTGCTCTATTACATTTTTGGTAGTATACATTGTATACATGTGAAGTACATGTATGATGTATGTACAGCTCTCATTCTGTAATTGTGATATTGCCATTATTGCCATGTAGTGACTAGTGATAATGATTAAACCTACATGCACTACTTGCTATTGAATATTGTTCAGTAATTACATGTTTAATAATTAATCTCTTTTTTCTTCTTTCTTAAAATATAATATATCTACACATGTATAGTGATGAAAAGCAGATACCATTACTTGCAATTTTACTTGCATCCATAATCATCATATTTTATATAGATAGTGTACAATCTATCGCGCAATATACTGGATTATAAGTACGACAAATACTAAATTATCCCTCGTGCAAATCTGTTCCACCTCGGCCTGCGGCCTCGGAGAAACAAATCTGCACTCTGGATAATTTAGTATTTGGAGTTTATATAGAACAGTAAATGTTGCAAGATGGAGCGTTCACTATTTATAGTAAATAGACCCCTAGATCTTTGACCTTGCCTAATCTAGTTTTATCTTTGCAAAATTTTCGGTGCAAATTTAGCTATTGTGACGTATTTTGTTGCTCCGCGTATCCATTGTTATGAGCTATAGAGCGCAACATTTTGCTGTCATTACGCGCTAGCGCAACAAGGCAATCGATAGAATCAATCGATAGAATCGATACTCTCCCATTCATTTAACACAGGCTTTACCCTCCAAAAACCAAAAGTTATATTGTACATACAAGTATGTACAATATAACAAATTGAAAGTAGGTCACGTGGTACTGCTCTAGCCAATCGCAACGCATATTTTTCTACCACTATTTACTATAATGCAATATACTTATGCTCATAGACAACTCAGGATACAAAGATATTTAAATGTACATGTACATGTACATGTACCTTTTATTTTGCTTGATTTTTTCCATTTCATACATATCCTCTTTTCCTTCAATCCATTCTTTTCTTATTAACGATTACACTTGAAAAATTTCTATTTCAGAATGCTCATATCTTTTGCCTTGTACAAATGTAACCTGCCAAGTTGCTTTTTAGTACACCAATTCACTTCACCATTCTGTGTCAACTCAAGCATACACATGTATCTTTCTCACATATTTTGTTCCATTGGATGGATTTCTATAGTTTTCATTGATTTTCTCATTCCAGGCTCTATCACACCATGTGGAGTTTATTCGTCTGCTGATCGCCTTGCTAGAAGAAACCCTGAAAGTTCCTGTGAAGTCTAAACCTGTTCGAGGTAAGCCCTGACTTGTCTTCTTCAAGTTTTATGTACATGTACTTCAGATTTTGCATCGTGGGATATTATGTTCCTGATCGCAAACAGAAATTAAACAGGAACATGAATCATGACAATGCAGAACACAATCATGACCAGTGGTACACTGTTCATGGTCTAAAATTTTAATGCTGGTTATGCGTGGATTGTCTTAAAATTCCCTCCCCTGAAAAACTTCAGCGCAGCTTGCATTCACGATGCTCATGGTCATGAAGGTCGTAAAATTGAAGGCGATTGTCTTTCAAAACACATCTTTTTCCGTGTTTATTTTCCTCAGATTGGAGATCTGAAAGACGGTTAACATTTACGACTGGGAATGGTTGACCATGCACACACCCATATACACACGGACCATTCTTGGTCACGTGTGTGACCGAAATTATGCAAAATCTTGACTTTAATTGGCTATAACTCTAACAATTTAAAAAATATACTGATTTAATGTTTATATCATGCTAATATATTTTGTTGGCTATCATTTGTAAATATTTTTTTATATTTACAATATGCATGTTCAAGGTCACAGGTCAAAAGAAGTGGGTCACGTGTGTGACTTCACAGAACGGCATGATTTTGAAAGTTCAATTTCATTTTGAAATTCCTGTGAGTTTTAAAATGATGAAATGTTCTTATTGCTGTGAGATATGCATTATGGACCTGTTAACCAAAAAATACCACTGGATAGGAGTCATCTCTGAAATTTCTTTTTTTATCTATTATTTCATATCGTGATGTCGGGTCACGTGTGTGACATTTTAGTGGGTCACGTGTGTGACCTATGGCAAATTGTACAGAAAAATGAATATATTATGTATTATGCTATAAATGTACATTTTGAGCAATTACTATATCCGCTGTGGTAAAAATTTTTATGAACTCAACCCTAGTCAGTCAATGGGGTGTTTTGGTAGCTGTCAATACTGGGGGAGGGGCGGGTAGGGAAGGGGGGCCATGATGCCCCCTATAAGATCTTGGCTGTTGATCGCGCGAGCGCGCCGAAAATTTGCACGATGGTAGTGTGTGATGTAACTACAAGAAAGCACTGTTAATTTTCCCATAATAATAATAATTTATTTTATATGAATTAATTATGCTAATTTACGCATTGCATGAAGTCATAATTTTTGTTCTAATTGACAAACTACAGCTTCTGGAATGCTAATTTTGTGTTTGCATTATCTTTACAGGATTCCTAACAATTGTACTTGGAAAAAAATTTGATATCGAACTAAATTCCTTGTGTATTTCATTGTTTTATGAATTTCTTATGTATTTCCTTGTTTTTTCGACCTTTTGTTTTGTTTGTTTGTTTGTTCTTTTTGTTGTTTTTATTTGTTGCTTTTTCGCAAAAATTATTGCAGAACCATTTTGGAGCATAATAATGCTAAAATAAATTAATTTGAGCTAATAAAAGTGAAAATAATCAGAATTTATGACCGCCCCCACCCAGCGGGTCACGTGTGTGACCAATTTGTTTGCTAATTAATAATCAAATTAAAACTTGTCATGGATTCCTTATTAGGGAGATGCAAGGTACATTAAATATAGCTTTGAAGAAATAATTATAATAATACCAGAGCCATGGTTAAGACGGGGAATAAACTTTTTGTGTTTTCTGATTACTCGTGTGTGACATTTTGAGGGCAATTAATTTCCAGGGTTGATTATCTTAATATAATCAATTTAACAACATTATTTTTTGGGGTTAGATTAAAAGGAATAGAGGTAAATAATAATATAATGACAGTAATCCAAGTAAGGAAGTCAGCATATCCATTCCAGTCAGGGTTAAAAAAAAATGATATTTTATTTACCGTTTTTCCATTTAATTATCATTTATGTTAATTTATGCAAATGAGCATGAACTTGCAAAAATCACGAAAAAACATCAGTTCATGAAACTTCAGACATTGCTCTATTTGAATATGCAGCTTTAAGTCAAAAAGCAAAAATTAATTTGTCCCCAAAAGGTTCACTTTTCAAAGAATGGCCGAATAGCCTGGTCCCTTTTTTTAAGGCATGACCATAGTTGGTCACACACGTGACCCGTGGGTCACGTGTGTGACCAATTTCAAAGTTAATTAATAACTAAATTAAAAGCTATCATGGCTTCATATTTGGTGAGATGTAAGGCACATTATATCTAGCTTTGGAGAAAAAATTGTAATAATAATAGAACCATGGTTTTCGGGGGGCGCTAACTTTTCGTGTTTTTGGGTCACGTGTGTGACATTTGATGGCAATTAATTTCTTTAGTTAATTATCTTAAAACAATCAATTCAACACCGTTATTTTTCATTTAAATTTGTAGGAATGAAGTTAAGAAAGGGTATAATGACAATAATCAAAGTAAGGAGACCAGCATATACAATTAAGTCAGGGTCAAAGAAATGATATTTTACGTACCATTTTTCTATTCAAATTTTTTGCATGTTAATTTATGCAAATGAGCATGAAAAATTTGTAACATTAAGATAAAAAATGCATTTCATGAAACTTCAGACAATGCTCTATATGAATGTGCAGCTTAAAAACAAAAAGGACAAACTTTATTTTTTCCAAAAAAGGTTCACTTTTCAAAGAATCGCCCACACCCATATACACACCCATATACATGTTCATGTTTAAATTGTTGACCATAAACGCACTCATCGTCTCATTCTTTGAGAGTCAGATCAGTGTTTGTAGACTTTTAGACAAAGTATGTTTCCGACTTGGCTCACATGCCTGTTTTCCTTGATTTAAAAAAAAAATTATCGGCCTAATTTCAAGATATAATTGTAATAAAGTCTCACTATTTTAGAACAAATATTAGCATGAGAATACAAAGAAGTGGTGGAAAGGGAAACATGCATCCAGAAGAGTACTCATAAACTAAACACATAAAATCAGAAGTTGTATTTTTCGAGAGGTCCTATAAATCTTACATAAAAAAACACAATTGTTTCAACTCGGTTGAACTTAATCTTGGTGTTTTTAATGGAGTTAGTAATATTTTGAATTACAAATTTACAGAACTGTGCTGCCTTACTGACAAAATCAATATGATCCCTGTCATTTCCGGTCGAAATATTTGTAGAGCGATCACAGACTGGGTCAAAAAGTTAATGTTTAATCAGTATAAAGTAATTTACGGTTAAATATGGTCAATGGAATTGAATCATTATGTATTTTAGGTCTTTGCACCTACTTTTTTTGCAAGAAATCCAGATATATATATATTCTTTTCGTCTTGTATGTGTATGACCTATGTTTATTTCATAATTTGAGGAATATGCAATTTGCACTGAATGCCCATGAGTGTTGGAGCCTACTTTCAATATCTTAACTATATTTTTGTTTTTATTAATTTTTTTATGTATTCTATAATGATTATGTGAACTGTTTTACCAGGGAAGTGTAAGTTAAAAATGTTTTACCAGTTGAACCCTCGGGACCCCCCAAATAAAAAAAAATACAAAAATCAAATAGGAGGCCTTCAAGTAAACTTACACAATCTACACCAATCGGGATCAATTGCTTCCCTTTCTTTCAATGATAAAATAATGATGTGAATTCCCCCCCCCCCCAAGATTAAAGGAGTGAAATAAGAACATAATTGGTGCCAGTTTAGGATTTTTAAAAAATAGCTCTATTCATTTAGACCTTTGGGAAATCTAATTTAAAAATGCATTGAAAAAGCAAAATGACATTTGTCTGACGGACCATTCCTTTGGACAACAATAACCTCTTGACAAGAGTAGTTTTATTATGCCCCTTGCTGTTATTTGCATGGAGGAGGACAAAGTAAACTAAAAGCATTCTAGCCCCTGAATGATGTATAAATATATCTTTTATTATTGATAGAAAGGGAAGCAAAGAGAAAGTTCCCTACATGTACATGTACTCGCTAGACAGACAGTAAATGAAAGCCTGAAGCTGCTTTTTTTTTATAATATGGATCCATCTTTTTCAAGTAGAAATGCAATCACTATGAAGAGCTCATTTGGTTGAATGTGATCTTTCAGATGACAAAATCTCTAAGGACGAGTTAACATGCCTTTCTGCACATCTGTTATGACAAAGCTTTAACAAAAATTTGCTATAAAGTAGATGCCCTACAGGGTGAACTTCCCCTTTGATAATGACAAAGGTGGTCTAATGATATCTGATTTTTGTTTTTTGTTGTTTTTTTTTACTTCAAAAAGCTAATTAAGTAAAAGAAAAAAAATTTATTAAGGATGTCATTTGGCTCTTCATCTTTTAAGTGGTTCACAAATTTGTTCAAAGTTGTAGCATATGAACGGCTTTGCGAAAAAAGCCTGGTGTCATTGAATAAAGATGTTACCCCAGTATTACCCCAAGAGCGTCTTAACAGTCCAGTTTTCCGGATGACCTCAAGGTAAAACTGGGTTCTGGGTTGTTACCTCGAATCTTCCCTTGTTGGACTAGGGAACTGTTCACCGGAGAACCTCCAGACAACACAGGAGTGTCTTAATAGAAATCTTACCCGGGTAACGTCCGGACGTTACCTGGAGAAGGTTGTCAAAAAAGTGTCTTTTAAGACGGGGCTTTAGTCCGGCTGTCTGGACGACCTCAAGGTAAAACTGGGTTGTTATCTCGACTCTGCCCTTCTCGGACTAGGGTAGGAATTAGGCAAATGTCCACCGAAGAACCTCCAGACAACACCCTATCAGGAGTGTCTTAATAGAAAGTTTACCTAGGTAATGTCCGGATGTTACCCAAAGAAGGCAGTCCAAACATAAGATAGGGTCCCAGAGGAACAAGTTTTAGGACCCATGTAGACCATGCAGACCCTGTTCAAATAGTGTCAAGTAGTTGGACAACAAATTTGATTGTTAAGATCCTCTTTGGTGATTGGTGTTGTAAATTGCACTGATCTTTTATCTAAAAAGCATCCCCACACTATAAAGCTTTTTCTCAAACAACCATAGGGACCTTTTTAGCCTAAGAGTGTGTTCAATGTCCAGTTTCAAATTTATATGCCAACATGAATCATGATACAGAACGCAATTACAAAACGCTGATATAAAGAAAAACAAAGTGGGTGTTCATTGTCCCCATTCCTGGTCGTAAAAGTAAACGTGTTTCAAATCTCGATTCGGAAAAAAAAATTAAACGCCAAAAAAGATGCGTTTTGAAACACAATCAGCTTCAATTTTACGACCTTGAGCATCGCGATTGCAACGAAATGCGACACTGAACAGAATTGGGTTTTCAAACGTGTTTAAATGTGCTCTCGCAATGGAATTTTCCGGTGCAAGTGAAAAAAGGAGAAGATGTTTTTTTTTTGAGAGTGGGGAATTCAAAGACGATGGAAATATAATCAGCTTTAAATTTTTGACCCTGAACGGTGCACCGCTGATCGCGTTTGTGTTTGGCCATGCGTTTTGAGGTGGGCCCTTTTCTGTTACATTATATGTTTTCAAAGAAATTGTACCGTTTTTATTTAATGGAGTATTATTCTTATATTTGACACCCTATACCCATAAAAGTATACATATTCTGAAAGAGAATTGTCTGAAGAATTCAAAAAATCATTCTGAAAAGGGATAGGGTTAAGTCATAAGAAGTTACAGATCAAAATATGTGAAAAAAGGTGAGAAAAAAGTACTTCCAGAAAATCTTGGCAGAGAAAAAATTAAGGACCCTACAAGAAAATAACATGCATATTTGAACTCAGACCTTTCCAGCAATATATAACTTGTTAGGGGTACCGTTAGTTGTGATAAAATAATTTTGCGCGATCATCTTTCCAGCGAAAATTTCAGATCGGAAAATTTGGGGAAATATGTGTAAATGATGTTTATTTACCCTAGAATATAACTAAGTTTTTTCCTTACAACCTTTTGAAGTTACACTAATTACTTGTAAACACTTAAAACTTCAATAAATATATTTACTGTTCTTCTTGTTGATACAAATGATGCGATCTGGCTTTATATAGCGAGGGATTTGACTTTTCTTGGTTCAAAGACATGTGAACAGGTATATACATGTGTATCTCTGAGAGTTACACATATGAGGTTATGGTTATACCATTAATTAGCTTAATTATACTATTGATGAGTGTAAATTTGACCCACTATTACATTGTAATTCTCATAAATAACAATCAAATCAAACTGTTTCATGTTATTTTCAATGATATTTATAACTCATTTGTTTAACTGAGAAATAGAAATTTATGTTCCCCTCCGTCATCTGCTGTACAAAAATGGGTACTTGGAGTTGATTAATTGTTAATTAGTCATAAATAAATTAACCACAGGTATTTTCTTTACCCTTTTAGATTAAGTCCCTTCAAACTAATACCCAATTTACCCATATAGCATCCATATTTAAAGTTTGACACCAATTTTCAATTTAAACTACCATCTTACTCATTTAGGTAAATTAATTAATTAGCTTAATTAGCTTAATTAGGTATCCTTAAGTTCAACTTTGATCCATTTTTACTCATAAATGGATGATATTCCAATTAAACTGTTTAATGTTTAGGTAATGTGAAGGTAAAAGCTTAATTTGTTAAAGAATAAAAAATGGCTACTCAGAGTTAATTAAACGCTAATTACTCATAAACTAATTGACCATTTGCATTTCTTTTACTTTTAAGTAATTGCCAGATTAATTCCCTTCAATTTAATGCCAAGCATACCCATATAGCACATGTATTTAGCATTTTATATCATTATTTATTTCTGTACTTGTCGCGCACATGTAACAACACCACCTATATGGGGGCCCACTATAAAACACATGGCCGTTTGTGTTTTGTAATTGCGTTTTGTATCATGATTCATGTTGGCGTATAAATTTGAAACTGGACATTGAACACACCCTTTGACAGAATACATCAGTTTGTCATTGAGGTTGCCTTTGAGAACATGTACACTGTAGGGCCTATACACAAGTTGCTCAGACATTATTTCTTAAATTTTTTTTTGCACGAATTGTGAGTTGAATATATTTCTTTCAAGACAAGTATACTTTATACTTATCGTTATGATGCAAATTTATGATTTTGCACACAAGTCCAGCATCACCAGAGCAATGTTTTTAATGGAATGTTCATTGTACATGTATATTTCACTTTTTTTTTAATTCATGATGATATTCAAACAAAAAGATAATGATAATGAAATAAAAACACATCCCCTGCCCCCTCTATTTGCTTGTACCATCATGTAATTCTGCTATTAAAAGCATGTATAATGAAAATCTATGGTTTATATTTGTTAGTACATGTATGATGGGAGCAAGACTTGTAAGTAGGGCCCCCCCCCCATCTATTTTTTTACATAGCCAAGAGCTTTTATGTAACTGTTAATACTCTCTTAATAGGTGCTGCTGCACTAGCTCGAGCTAAAAAATAGCGTGCTAATTGGTGGATTGGGAAAAAAGCCTGAAAAAAGAAACAGGTCCTGCACTAGCTCAAGCTATTTTAAAATTTTGCTTTAACGACCAGACCCGACCTTGAACAAACAAGCCCGATGTTTATTGCGCAACTGGTAACTACATATACCGCTAGCTTCTACACGCACAGGTGCACGATTTAGAAATTAGCTCGAGCTAGTGCAGCACCGCTAAAACCGCAAACCAGCTCGAGTTTTTTCAAAAAAACCTAAGATGACCCAGGTATGAATTTCCTCCAAATTAGCGCACTATTTGACCACAAAGTCGGATCTGCTCTGATCGAGCTAATTCATCAGATCACAAATAGCGCGCTATTTGAAATAGCTCGAGCTAGTGCAGCAGCGCCTACTAATAAAATTAGTTAAAGGCTGTTACAAAATTTACTTTTTATATAAAAAAAGATTTGCATAATTTACACCATCTAAATATTCATTAAAGCCTAACAAAATGATTTTGACCTCAAATCTTTTGCAGACATAGAAATAAGATTTTGGTGTGTAAGCCTACCTGTAAGACAATTTGATTAGGGAAGGGTTATGGAACATGGAAATCCAATTCTATTGCAATCCCTGACATGTGAATGTTTCTTTATCCCTAATTTGAAACCTCTAATACCCTTTTCTCATGATGGTTTCTCTACCCCGTACTATCCTTAACCCCATAATTTCCTTGACCCCATACCATTTATTTTCCCTTTCTCACTAGCCAAATTGTCAGCCTAACCTAGCTATGAAATTTGCTAACCCCGGCTTTTCCGAAAGACCGGTTCGCTGCTTATCTCTGATTGGACAACAGCTGGCACCTATGTGTCTCAGCACCGCTTTTTGCGTTAGCCGGGTATAACTTTTGTTTTTTATTCCGACGAGAGTTCTTAACCCCGGCTATCGTCCCTATCAACGAAATTGCCCAGCTAACCCTACTATTTTGCAGGGCCAGAGAATCCCGTACTATACATGTAGGTGGGGTTAGCCTACTTTGCAAAAACGGTGTGGGAACACAAAGTGGAATAAGCTTAATGGCAAGTTAGTACTTACCTATAGTACAGGGTGAAAATTAATCTAAGACCATGTAGGCCATGGCCGCACATACCACCCCCCCCCCCACCTCACTGGCCTTATTAGTGCCCCTTCAAAAATTCATTGTTTGGCCTTGGAGATTATGGTGCCCTTTAATAGACATTTGTATATGTATTGTAGGCCATCTTAAAGGGGAAGGAAACCCTAGGAATTCATTAAATTGTACGAAAACAGGAAAATCAATAGGGTGATCAATGAAAATTTGAGAAAAAATGAATGAATAATAAGAAAGTTATGAGCATTTGAATGTTGTGATCACTACTGGTATGGGGATCCTCACATTGGCAATGGGCCCAAGATGTGTGATGTCATACATGAACAACTTCCCCATTACTTTTGTACATATTTCACTCAAATTGTCTTTTTTTATTAATTCCATTAAAAGATCTGAGATTCTTTTCATGGGAGGACATGTAATACAAGTTCACAAAATATAATCATGTGTGAAGAGTGTGTACTACCATTATAATGAGGAAAAAGAAGAATTGTTGGTATATTTTTGGATGTCATATGGGAGAGTTGTTCGTGTGTGACATCACACATCTTGGGCCTGTAGCCAGTGTGAGGATCTCCATAGCGTTAGTGATCACAACATTCAAATGCACATAACTTTCTTATTATTTATTCAATTGTTCTCAAACTTTCTTTAATCTGTTTCTTTGATTTTTTTTTGTTTCATACAATTCAACTGAATCCTAGGGTTTCATTCTCCTTTAAAGATGCACGTTCCTCATAGTGTAGAGGGAGTTCAAAATACGTACGCGGTAACGAACTTTGCAAGCTGCCCAATCATACCAACGATGTGCGACTCTTACGTAGTGGTCCAAAAACCGAAAGCTAGAACACCCGAACGATTGCCAAAGTCATGAGCCAATTTGTTATCGGCATTGATTCGACTGCTCGCATGCTCGGATGCATGAGAGAGCTGTGCAAGCGGGAAGGTAGCGAAGATCCGAACACTGATACAGTGCTCTATACACACACACACGCTTGTACGCTAATCGGACTCACATGCAGCGCGATCGCGATTGGCTGACGTGTGTTTGCATAAAACCGTATGCAAATTAAGCCATGCTCTTCGCGAATAATTCGTGGAACAATGGCGGCTTGCACATAGATCGCATCTTCAGTCCTCGTTTTAGCTTAGCGATGCTCGTGCAGGATCGCCTTTAAGAAAAGTCTGACAAATTTCAAGGCTTGCTCTTTCGTTATCAAAGTAATCTTTGGAATTATGTATTCAACAAACTAGATTTTGCAAAAGAGTCTACATGTACAATATTGTTGGCTCAATATTTACTGTTTTATTATCATTTCATCAAACCTCAAAGTTCACTTGGCTGGGGCCTACATTGTAGTTGTTGATTATGAATTGATTCCATTTGTTTAGAAGTACCCTGAGCGGGGTTCAAAATACCCCCGTTTATCTGTCAGTTGTTTGTGAAAATCAAGAATGAAATCATCATTACTGATTAGCCATTTATCTGGTCTATTCCACCAAAACTGATCATTGCTCAAAAAATAAATAAATAAATAAATAAAAAAATAAAAAATCTGTCTCACATGTTCATTTTTTTCACTCCCCCTAATTTTACGGATGTTCACAAATCATTAAGGTCTTTTAAATTCAATAAAATTTTCTTTTCGCTGATTTCCATGAAATCTCAAACCATTAAAATTGTACATGGGACTGGTGACCCCCTCCCCCCTTTGGTCATGGATATATATATTCCCCCCCCCTTTCATCTTGAGTGTTTTCTCCACCTCCCCATGTCAGTGTTTGAATGTGAAACCTCCCATAACTGCACTTTGATCTAGACAGACCTAGATACAGTTTGGTTTGGAAAAAATTTGTATACATACATTGTACATGCAGTTTATGAGAAGACCTATATATTTACAATAATCATATAGGCCTACATAGTTACACTGTGCATCGTCATTGTGTAAGATTCTCATTACAAAGCCTTGTGTTGATAGTATTATTCAGTATTCTTTTCATGTTACACAATCTGACAATTGGATTAAAGCTTCTTGAATACTGAATTGCAGAAGATTAAAGCAACAATCTGTACAGCTGATTTAACACTTTTTGTGATGACAAAAGGCTATGCTCTGATAGGGAAATATTCGGTTTGGAGACATACAGGCATGTAGTGTTTGGTGCAATGATCAATTGATGTTGGAATATACGGTTGACGTTTTGTATCGGTTGATAATGATATCACAATCTTGCCAAACGTGTAGTGGTTGCGTGTAGAGGAAGAGATGTATCAAATGCCCTTGTGATTGTAAAAGTACATATCTAGGTCACTTGGTTTGAAGATAGGTGATAGTTTAATGGAGTTCATGATGGGCAGTGATATGCATGCACCAGGTAAGAGTTGACTGAATTATTAAAATGATGCTCTCCTTTCTGACTGGTATGGAAGCTAGTCTGTAGGGGAGACCAGGGACAATTGTAACACGGGGCAATTGTAACAGGGGCTCCCATCCCTAGCAGAAACACGCTACAAACTTGAAATTTGTACAGGGCATGCGCATTTCATCGCTTCACATGCTGTTTGAGTATTAGCAGATTTAACGGTTGGTGGAACTTTCTACAGCAGAAAAATCATTTTTTGAGTAGGAAAGTAATATTTCACATTACCCATTGTTTTTCTTCTGGACAAACATGTGGATGAGCTACGGCTGTCATTTTTATATATTTAGAAATTATGTTCTTAGGCCATATTTTGCTAACTTTCAACGATTAATACCTCAGCTAAAATAGAAAAATATCTCTCCAAATATGGTCGCCCCCCACAGGGGCAATAGTAACAATGCCGTTTAGGAAATACTTTTGCCCCGTACACTAGCCCCGGGACAATTCAGCTCGCTGTCGTCGCCCGTACAGAGCACTTAAACTTCTGCAATAATCCCATGCCATGTATATAACAAGTGGAAAATATAATGTAACTTGAGTCAAGCATTGTCATGTTTTATAATAATTAGCTTATGTGGTTAATGTTGTTTAAATATTGGATCTGTCAAGTGCATAGCTTTGATAAAGAAAAGCAAAATGTTACAATTTCATGTGTTACAATTGCCCCCATAGCGTGTTACAATTGCCCCTGGTTTAGGGGCAATTGTAACACTCGACCTCGTGTTATGAAATGATAATTACTTCAAAATAAATAGTTTTACTTAACCCAAACCTATTCGTATGTCGAGCTAAGATATCCAAATTTCGTTTTACTTGGTTTTAAGAAAGTATTTAGTTATAATAAAGTTAATTGATAAGTCAAATTTGGAAAAAAAGTGTTATAATTGTCCCCGGGTTCCCCTACACATCCTAAAGGTTATGAACAAACAACCAGGCCTCTGTAACACAAGTGTTTTCAATCAATGTTAAAACAGCACCAAACAATCAAGATCACTCTTGCATGTGTTTTTTGTTCAAACCACTTACCAGTTACCGATTGTTCTCTCAAAGTTGCAGTTGATTGCAAACCTTTGTGTTACAGGGGGCCCTGGTGGTTCACCCAATTACCGTATCCAGTAGATTAAATACACATAATGCTATTATCACATTTACCGCTATTTTCCACTAAAGATAGCCAGAAAACCTACCTGTTCCCTACTGCGTCACAATAGCTACATCTAGAAGAATAATGGAAAGACATTTATATTTTTGAAAGCACCAACTATAACAGTTTGAATTTTGTAAGACATTTTTTAGAGCAAGTGCCATGAGCGCCCATCATAGGCGGATACCGGTGCTATATAGGAAGCCATCATCATCATCATGTTTAGCATTTTTAAACAGAATTAATCTCTGGCTGCTGTACAGCCTTTAAAGTTATGGCACAGCTATTAAAGCTTCTAGCAAATATGAAAGGGAGATACAATGTACTGCAAAATCGATGCATGGATATATATTTTTGTATTATCTCCCCCTCCTCCTCCCTCCCTCCCTCCTTCCTATCTCCCTCCCTCCTCCCTATCTCCCTCCTCTCTCCTCTCTCCCTATGTGCCTCCCTCCCTCTAGTTCCCAGTCTCCCTCCTTTTCCCTCTCTCTTTCTCTATTTCTTTTGGTCTCTCCATCTCCACCCTCTCCCCTATCTCTCTCTCTCTCTTATTGTCCTTTTCACTTTTTAATACACAGTGTTCTGTAGAAATGATTCAAGATTGCCAATGTACATGTAAATTTACACTATGTTTGTAAATGGAAAAAGTGACACCTTATTCCTTCCTGAATAGCAAACATATAGGCCTATCTCTCTTTCCAACCCTACTTTATAACCCCTTTTTAGTTTTCATGAAAGTTTGCAAAGGTCATATTTACATATGGTTTGAAATTGCATACTTACATTGACATTGGCCTCGACGTTATATGTTTTCAATCATTATATATGAGTCTTTTATATGCTCCATAAAAAAATTGTACTCCAGTACATCTGGATGATTTATGTTTTTATGCCTCCGCTCTCGCCAGGGGGGGGGGGGTCATTATTATTATTATTTTTTAAATATTGACATTGTGCAGGAGCTTAATAAGATGAAGTACATGAAATGTACCAGTACATGTTTTCCATGATTGTATACTACTTAAGGATTATTTTTAATCAGATCAATAATGTATTGATTATACCAATCAAATGTTGGAAACAGTTATGTTTCACCAATTCATATAAACATTACATTTGTACAAAAGTATACTCAAGTTTATAAAAATTAATGAATTAAATTTGTTGACTCTTCTTGACTCAAGTTTACCTGGGCCTTCAGTTTTGAACAATGGTATAAGCATTAACCATATTTATGATATTATTTTGTAATTGTTATTAGTTTGTAATGGTTTCCATAAATTTGTATTTGGGCAAGTCCAAGCTATTTTGTAACTCTGTCCCACGCGTTACTGATGAATAATTTACCATAATTTAATTATGACAAGATACATCTCAATTATTTTTCAAGTTTTGGGGAGGGTTCTGTACCTTTACCCAAAACATTAAAAAAATTTGGAGGTGTATCATTTCAGAATTAAGTTATGGTAAATTATTCGTCAGTAACGCGTGGGACAGAGTTGCAAAATAGCTTGGACTTTCCCATTTCTGACTTTCTGGAAAAGATTTGGCTCAACTTTTGTGAACCACTATAGAAAATTTTCTGGGTTTGATGCATTTAAAAAAAAAAAAATTTTTTTTTTTTTAAAACGTACCACCCTTCCATAGTGCAAATCTATACTTTTGAACTTGACAATAAACCTAACCAGTCCTGAGAGTAGCACCAGTCTTTGCTTTAGAAATATAACCTATTGTATCCATTGTCAAGATTGTGAAACTGATGTTTGCAATGTAGTGGAAGATAAGTCAATACAGAACTTCTCACATCAATACAATGTACACATATTCATGAATACATGATGAAAGGAGACAAATATCACTTCAGATCAGTAAATTGTAAAGTTGGGTATACTATACATGTATGTTCATTGTAGGCTATATATCATCGGCTTGGAGCCAGAAGGGCGCTATTGCAGATTAAGGATGTTCCGTTTGGAGCCAGAAGGGCGCTATTACCATTGACTTTGTACAGTAATAGCGCCCTTCTGGCTCTCAACGGAACATCTATAAGATGCAATAACGCCCTTATGGCTCCCAACAGACGATATGTACATGTACATGTAGAATTTTTGTATCCTTGTTATGTTCGTAATTATAGTAGTGACAATTGAGGTATGAAGCAATATATTCAAAAACCTGAAGAAACAAGACTTGTGTATGTATGCATTGACCTGCCCCTTTTCCTTCCTCTCTTCATAGATACAAATTTTAAAGAAATGTGCAAATCTCATACAAGTCTCTCCATATGAGAAACGGATCTTTTTTTTAAACCCAAAAGCCACTGCTTACTCAAAATATAAGAAATTATCAAAGCCAACAGCAGGAGAAGCTGGTTGTTTGTATTCATGATAATAAGCTTGACTTGATTCCCTTTTCGATGAATTGATATTTCCTGTTTGTTCCAAGTCATGTAATCCTTTCCTGCCTAGCAGTAGCACTCACTGGAATGTTTCCTTTCATTATTGTTCTTTCAGATGTGGCTTCTCTGGTGCCGCCGATTGAAACATGCTTTCCTGCCAAGCTAAGTGATAGACGTGCCAGTCAAGGAGAATCACCTTCAGTAATGGCATCTCATCTTACTCATGATGTTTACCGCAGAAAGACGGCCTTTTTACGAACTACCACTTCCTACCAGGGAGGTGGGATGCTATCAAGGACGGTAGCTGGCAGTCAACGTAAGAAGACCGTCCTGCCATCCAAAAGGGAACCAGAAAGTACCGATTCTGAGAACGAGTCGGGAAGGCGGTACAGGGGCAGGCGAATCTCCGGCAATGTTCGGAAACACAAAGTGACGGCCAATTATCTGATGGCATTCAGGAACTCCATCCCAAAGTATCAGTGGAATGGTGGGAATTTAATAATCAGGCACAGGATGAGTATAGATGATGGACTGTCAGGTATGGATCTTTCCAGCACAACACCTTTTGATCTGTGCATAACGCTCCTATCTCTCTTAGAGAAATTGTGCTCTAGTGAAGCCATGAATGCAGCTCACAGAAATTCTCTCAGTCTCTTTTTAGCACCACAACTGACCAACTTGCTTGTTCAGATTGATCACAAGTGCTCTGGTCAAGGCATCAACTTGGATTACAATTGGGGGCCAGAACTCCTTGGAGTGTTAAAAAGACTTATCTTGCGCATCGTCTTGAAGGTCTGCTTGTACAGTCTGACACAGCATCAGAAAATCCTGGAGCTGTCTTCTTGTGGATTGCTGCAATCATTGCTTTCAGAAGCGAAGAGTTCTGCTCAGAAGATCATGCATTCGCTGTCAGAGAGGGCAAAAGAGAAAGAGGATGACTTTGCCCGAGATGAGATGGATGAGCCTGAGGTGTCCGACTCTGTGTTTGAAGGATCAAGCGATGACCAAGGAAGTTTGCGTGGGAGTGATTCAGCAGCGAACGAGTTTGAGATCGATGCGACAAGTATGACATACATCAGCGAAATACTCCAAGGTGTGCTTCTCCTCCTATCATATGTCATGTACAGTTGCCATGATAACCAGACTGTTTTGACGCAGGGATTAGCAATGTTGAATGAGTTTGAAGAGAACGGAGGATACCGACTGTTTCTCATGGTGATTGAGGCTATGGACCGTATGCTATCCAGTGGTGAGGATAATGGTGAGAAGGTTCGCAACATCAAGGAAATCATCATCTCTTTGATAACAGGGATGTGTAAGCTTACAACTGCTACTAAGAAAGCCAAGTTAGAGTACCTCCATAAATTCCAGTGTCTGAAAAGAACACACAATAACTGTGATTATAGTCACTACATGCATCATCATCATAGTATGCTGGGAATGACCTACACCGCATATGAGGAAGATAAACAGGGTCACTGTGACTCGGGTCATGTAGCAAGTGGTGGCTTGATGGACAGGAGCCCTATCAGGGCAAACAGGAGCAAGTGCTGCATTGCCACAGTGGTGGATGTGATCCTGGAGTTGGTATCCAAAGTGCAATGTCGAGTAACCCTTGTGCGGTTACTAGGAATGTTAGAACAAGGCGGGATATGCTGTTGCATACCACCACACATAATCCTCAGCAGACTTTTGCATTCTATTGAGAACAGATCCCTAGCGCTGTCAAATTATCTACTGAGTGTCATAGCAAAGTTGATCTTGGAACAGTTGCGTGGTGGAGAGAAGGCTGAAGCAGTCCCTGTAGACCTGTGTCCAGAGTGTATCCTGTTGGATGCAAGACACAAAATGTCAGGTAGCCAAGACATTGGAAGCATCACAGATAGTAGGACTAGTGATAGTGCAATTGGAAGTGATGGTAGTATACAGGATGGTGATATCACAAAGTCCCGGTGGCAAGTCTTGGGATCGTATGCCAATCTGCTTACTGGTGCAGTGAATGAAATCTTGAGTGTCCAGGTGTCTAGGCATCTCTTACATCTGGTAAAGCATGGCAACTACCACATCAAGCAAGAACTATACCTCCATGTGTACCTGCCATGCTTTGAGTCATCTAGACCTATAGGTTTGGAGGAATCTATTGGACCTACTCCAAGGCTGCCGTATCGCATCACATCATCTACTGTCTTGGAGTACTGCTTCAGTGCACTGCCAATCCTCTTAACATCTACGTTTGCTCAGGAACTATTTCTTAGCCAAGGAGGATTGAATCAGCTCCTGCATTTGCTGCAGTTGGACACCACAAGACCTCATGTCCTGCAAGTCTTTGAGGTGATCATCCTCTCAGGCGATGAAGAAAAGACTAGGCGAGAAAGGAGTAACACAACAGATAGTGGACTTAGTGCAGCATCGACTATGACAACAGCAAGCTCCAGTTCGCAATTCAGAAGCAACGCATCTCGTTGTAAAAGAGACCATGCAAGCACTGTTGTCAGTGTCCTGGATGCTTTTACAGGAATCGTCCAGGAAGTTATCCCTGAAGACTTACACTCTAAGAGCGACAGTTCTGATGGTAGCAGCAGCTATCTTAATCAATCTGAAGGACTACATGAACGTTCCATTGATAGACTACTCTCCTCCTATGAAATTGTGGATGAGCCGTATGAAAGTATGGCGCAGCAAAGCATCGAGTCAGTACTAGGCACTGTCCATGAAGGAGTGCCAGCCTTGCCTGAAAGAACTATGATTTCATCAGACAGCAACAGCTCCGACTCTTCACAGACGAACACAGTAACGCCAACTAAACTCTTCATGCCAAAGGACAGCATTAGTGTTCTACCAGATTCAAGGCTTGCCATGGCTAGTGATGTCTGGAGGACTTGTGCTAATCTCATTGTGTACAGTCAAGGTTTCTCAGAACATTTTATGCAGAGCTCTGTGGCAAACCAGATCCATAAGATCCTGAATGAATCGTTCCTTGCCCTCGCTCAGATCACCAAGGAGTGTGATGTTTTGGAGATTGGCCTGGAATCCCTCCAGGACACTACTAGGAACTACACTGAAGATGAGATCAACAAGAGAGACAGGTTTCATATCATGCTGAGCATTGTGGGATCTCTTATGAGGATACAACTCAAACTATGCAAAGAGGTAGCTGCTGGCAAGTTTGAGGTAAGTCTGAGTGTGAACTAGAGGTACATGTAGAATAAACCTGTTAAACATATAATTAAACTATATTTAATGTATCTTCTCTACGTTTAGATCATCATAGTTTTATCATGATTAACAAAAGAATTTGCACTCTTAGAAATTAAACAAAATGGCTGTGTGTTTTATGCACACATGCTGCTATATCGGACACTTCAAATAATTTTATTTCATTGCAATCATTTTTGGAAAACAAATTTTCTTTTATTCTCATGTATTTATACATTTAACATGCATAGATTAGGTAAGGCCATTCTGTACCCAAAAAAGGTGTAAACAGATGAATTTGGCATGAGTAACAGTGACATTTAATTCTAGAACTTAAATTTATTTAAATTATTTGAGAGAATTTATGTAAAATCTGGAAATTTTTATTTCAGAAGGTCACTAGGATAAATAATCTTTACTTCAAGCATGTTTACTTTATTTAGCTTATAATCTTTTTATCATTGCACTGATTATCTGTGGCTTCCTTCCTATATCCTGTAACCACATTAATAGTTAATAATGATATTTGTGGTTTTGGCAAAGATGCCACATTTATTTGTTTTTTGCAAGTGTGTTTATCTGTGTACATACCCTTTTCAGGGTTCAAAGTAGGCCCCCTACATAGATTTACTACTTTAAAGGCACTCTTTATCTATCATAGATATTTTGTAATTCTTTATTGAATTCTGTTGAAGTTAAACTGTTCTTTCTTAGAGGCATACCAATATCATTCTTCTGACTTTCGATGTATTTATAATGAGTTTATGCCCTCAAGATCCTCAGCAGATGTCATTAATCAGCATTCTTGGTACCCCAGGGTACCAAATACTGCATCATATGCCCTTCTTGTGATGTTAGTAAAGATATGAAGAGGAAGCGTGCTCAGCAGGCTGTAATCAATTGTGGGATCCCCATAGCACATTTCACAATAAAGCCAAGATAATCTGATTACACTGTAAGAATTTTTAATCAGCCACTTGTCCTACTTTTTCATGTGTTTTTGCCCTATCTAGCTTATCATTTTATTTCAATTTAAATTGTTTGGTTTATGATTAGTCCGTGATGTACATGTACGTGTACGTGATGATTGTGAATAATATGAAAAGTACTGATAAAACACTATTGATTCTAAACAACTATAATATAAAATGTACTTTGTACATCACATAACATAAATTGTATGCATACCAAGTTCATGCACATTGCACCCTACCTATAGACAGAGCTCTCATAACTTTGTTACTCTTTCTTGGATCCTCTTCAAACCTTCAAACAGATTTTTTTTTATTTCTATGCTTTTATCAAGACTAATCAAATTTTAGGATGAATTTCCCCTTTAATGGATTTGTGTGGTAATGTTGTGTAATGTGCATAAACACAGATCGCTGTTTATCACAACAGAATGCTGCATGCACATACATCCTGCGTTCATGTACCCTTGAAATTTGATTGGATTATTTGGAGAATGTGTGAAAGTACTATACGGGGAAAAATACAGGGCATTACAGGGAGGGCATTGCCCTTTATTAGAATAAGGGACAATTGATTTAGGATATTTACATTGTACATGTAAGGTAACATGTATTAGCTTTTAGATTAAATTACTAAAAATATGCCAAACCACATTGTTTGCCCATATCTAACATAAATGCACCTTTCATTATTTAGATCCCCAAAATTATTAGTCTTTAATATTATGATGAAAGTCTAAAAATCTGGTAAATGGATTATGTTTTAAAAACTGGTAAAAATACTTTTTAATTATTTACCTTGTAAGTTGTTTTTGTATATCTTCTACATGAATTAATTGGCAATTTATCTTTGTCTTGCATTAAAAACTCAAAATATCCTTGTCATTTGGACTCTTTATGTAGGGAGAAGGAATGGTTCATATTCTGTGCAATGTAAAGCACCACCTGATAGATTCAGACCTGCTTGGATCTAGCCTAGGAAGAACGATAGCTGACACCCTCCTCAAGCTAGCCCAGCTAGAACCCTTGGACTCATCTCAGTATCAGATATGTAGCCTCTCAAGGAATTCTGTAAGTATTTAAAGGGACTCGTAATTGATAAAACATGGGGAAATCACCTTATCTCGGATGAAATAATAACATTCCAATCAGAGCCTGAGGCGTGTTGCGTAATCTCCAGCGACAACCCGTCTGGAGGTAATCCGGTAATCCTTCATGGCTATAGACTAACTGACCAGAATTCAGAAGTAAATCTAACCTATGTTTTGTTTTTTAAATGGAGCATTATACAAGTCCTCTCTTTGAATTTATACAAAGAGACCCGTTGAGAGTCTATTGTTGCTGAATCGAGAAACCGAAGCTACTGTCCCGACTGACTCACTGAATTCGGCCAACTTCGTCATGTTTGTGCTGTCCGAATGTTAATCCCCATTAGTCCGACCCATGCGTAAGCCTGACTGACATTGTATACAAGTCAATGGAGCTCAGGAAAAACGCGCATTCCCCACGATCTCCGAGTTTCAGGGGACTTTAAGAGTATGACAGCCATAGATACACCATAGCATCAACTATGATTTGTTGATGAGTATCCATAAGATCTTTTGGTAATGAAGACTTGTTCACAAGGATTTAAAATCATTTTCATGTCACAGTTCATTTGTCAAAGCTTGCCATTCTCCACCCAGATGACAGAAATATGTACCGAGCAGGAAGAACTTTCTTGAATACTTAAGCTCATGAAGGAGGATACTGTAATCGTGGAAATATTTGGGGTACATTTAATTTTCGCAGATTTTGCGCGAAGATCAGCAGGCACGAATTTAAAAACGTGCAAATATATGAGCATGCTTTTTTATTGGGTGCATTCAATTGCATGCTTACTAAAATGCAGTGCAAATTCAAGAACCTGTGAATATTTAATGAGGTCCCTCAGCATGAAATATTAATCGTGCAAAAATAACAACGAATACAGTATGAGGCTAATATTGTTATGGCCCCCTTCATCACCGTCATTGTCACTTTCATCATCATTATCATTATCACTGTTGTTGATTGTCTTTCTTCCTTCCTAGCCTATGAATGATGGTGTATATGGTTTAAGCTGGAACCTAGAGGAGCTATGATCAGAGCAGTGAGCTAAGTGATCTATGAAGTGCTGAAGGGGATATGAGGCAAAACTATTATTGTTTTCATCCTCTTAATCATCATCATTATCTCTCATATCGATTGATGTATTTCTTCCTTTCTTTCTTTCTTTCTACCTAGCCTAAGGATGATGGTGTAGATGGTTTAAGCTGGAACCTAGAAGAGCTCCAAGAAGCCTCTGATGATCAGAGCAGTGAACTGAGTGATCTATGGAGTGCTGAAGGGGGATATGAGGCTGATAGCGAGAGAGACGAGAGGGACGATGCACTGACAAGTAAGGCTCTCTTGGTTTTGGGATCGAACCTCACTAATATAAACACATGTAGGTAGATACTACCAAGCAAATCTAGGCTTTCTGGTCTGAATTCATTTATCCATGGTAAACATAGTTATGCATTTATTACCTCATTGATCTTCAAATATCAGTCATATTTAATATGTTTCCAAGATGCAGGATGATATCATTATCATTGAAATGTATATGTGATGTGCTATATAAATGTAAGTTATTATTATTATCATCATCTAGTGTTATCCCTTTGTAAGGGGTTGGTAGCTATGCATTCTCCACAACTTGCGGTCATGACCTCTTCTTGATATTTTATATTGTTTATTCTTCTTTTTTTCTTTGAATGCAGACAGCAAGCCAGACAGGGAAGACCTGATTTTTGCTCAGTTTTGCTCATTTTTGCTCATGACCACAATTTGTGGTTGTGACCTCTTCTTGATATTTTAAATTGTTTATTCTTCATTTTTTTCTTTGAATGCAGACAGCAAGCCAGACAGGGAAGACCTGATTTTTGCTCAGTCACAGCAGTCTCTCGTCTACCCGGAGGTAAGGGTCAAAGGTCACATTTCCAATGTGTGGTTTCCATCAGGAAAGCTATTTGCTATGTGTTGAAAACATTTCATTGTGAATCATGTTTATGTTGAGCTGATTGAAGTATTTATGATGTGTTTTTAGAAATATTTGTTGAACATAGTCTGCACTTTAGTTGTTTCAATTTTTCCTTCTATTATTTTCATTTCCCTTTCCTTCTCTCTCTCTGTCTATCTCTCTGTCTCTGTCTTTCTCTTTCTCCCCCATTCTTTCTTTCTTTCTTTATCTCATCTTTATTGCAAATCTTGATGCTTATAATTCTTTCCATCTTATTTTTGTTCCCCCTTTTAATATCCTCATTATTAACTTATTCATTTCAATTCTCTGTTTTGTCATTCATACATAAATACAGTATGTGTTTTATAGATTAACATGCTTTAATACAGGTTTTTATGAGGATCTCGATCCAGTGTAGATCGACACAGTCAAATATGTTGTGTATATAGTTCATTGATAAAGCAAGTTTGACTATTCTTCTCTATCAGGTGTGTCAGCTAATGTTAGAGGTTCTTGCTACCACCGATGGATGTTCAAAGAAGAAAGTGCTCTACTTTCTACTCAATCAGCTCATCTCTCTAGTGAAGGGTAATGAGTCTTGCAAGGCTAGTCTCAACCAGTGTGGTGTACCGACCATTATCCTGGAAGGATACCAAAACATTCTTCAGGAAGATGATAAAGAGACGAGTGGTAAGCACATGAAAATTTGCTACAGGGTAATTCCATGTTTTGTTATTTTCATTTTTTGTTTTTTTAATTTTTTGTTTTCAGCATCTTGTACGACATGTTGTACTACATGTATTTTTCACCGCTAGTATACAGGATGTGTTAAGTCTTGGTTCTTGTTCCCCTTCTGGTAGAACTTGACGATCACCATCAGTCAAAAACATGTTCTTCTTTTTTCAGGTCGAAATCTGCGAAGCGTTATCTAAATGTCCTATATATGATATTGTACGGGGTCACTAAAGAGCGGAGAGCCATGTAGCTCTGAGAAGATCGAAAAGAGTTTAGTCAAATCAATTTAGTTTAAATAGAAAAAAACCTGCCTGAAAGTGTTACATTAACTGTATTCAGTAAAACAAACATGTAAGAAAGAAATCCTTTAAACTTATCCTGGTGGTAAGTCATTTAATTCTTAGGTATTTATAATAATGATAATAATAATAATAATAATATCGTTTTATTTACCAAGGGTAGCCACTTCAGTTCTGACAACTGTTCTCCCAGCTGGCCCTGCATGATGTTATTATTACCCCCAAGCTCCTTGTTATATTCGAGTAAAAATGAATTTCTTTGTCAGCATGTATTGTGAGTACACCATGAAATATATATATATGCATTGCAGGTTTCATATCAGAGAGCTTTAAATTCACTTTAAATTTCAATGTCCGTCCATTGTATTTTTCAGTTGAGAGAGCTTTGCTTCTGGATTTGTTTTCTGAATTGGTTGAGAACAGTATTACTTCATCCCAACTCAGAGGTTATCTTGCACTCTTCCAATCACCTTCATCTCCTATGGTAAGATAAATTCATTCACAGTTTTTTTTTTTAGAGTCATTGTACTTACTACCATTTAGGGGATGTACTGTACAAGCTACTCATAACAAAATGACAAGAAAGGTGAAAATTTACAAATTAAATCATTGTAATTTTGTTGATTTCAGGTTGATAGCATGATAAACATTAACATTGTCCCAAAATGACTCAGTCTTTCCTAATGCTGCAGTCACACAGACACTTACGTATAGATTGTGTAGTTTGTGTTGTTTGAATCCTATTTCTTCTTCTGTTCTATCATTTCTTATGTATTTCTTTGTTTTACTGGATGAACGAAATTATCAATATTTTCACTGCTGACTATGATGGGTAGGCATCGGTGGGGATCCGCAGAAAAGAAAATAATTTTTAGACGCAACCAGACGTAACTCAACGTAAGTGTCTGTGTGACTGTAGCATTAGGTTTCATTACCTCTATTAAATATCATGTGTCTTTCATATGTATTATAATAATATGACCGATTTTTATTATCCTAAATTTTCCACCTTCAGAGCTGTCTGTTGTCAACTCTTTTGACCATTGCCAACACTGCAATCACACAGCCTGCCACTGCATTAAACTACCCAGTCTTGCCTGATCCATCCAACACACAAAACACCCCTCTGCCAATGAAAGTGGACTCTTCCGGCACGCCAGAGCTCAATGCCTGGTCTGCTGCAGCAACACACCTGCCACTCAGAAGCAACATGCTTTGGACTGTTCCATTCTCTAAGGGGGTCGGTGTAGCTTTGTGGCTGAAGACGGAGGAGAGGAGGAAAGGGGAAGTGGGAGGAGAGAAAATAAAGAAGAACAAAACAAGGACCAGATACCTGCCAAACTCATCCAGTGCCTCATCAATTTCAAGCTGTAAGTTTTATTTCTATCTTTTAATATGTTAAAGGAGTGCAGTAATATTGCATTATATTCCAAATTTATTTGATTTAGCTTATTTTGCCAACATGATTATAAACACAGGTCAGACTGGCATCCCTTCAAAATTGCAGGCATATTTCTTGCTTTACTTTTGAGATATCTATGATTTCATACTCAAATTTTGAAAACTGTTTCTGGAATGCTTTTTCAAATCGTGTGTTTCAATGCAGCATAACGTACACCGCATTTCCTGTCATGAAGTTCCCATCCCACCGGCTACTTGTTTGTTTTCACAGTTATGATATAGAAAATGACTTGCATTTGATCTGAAACTTTCAGTTGTTTGTTTTTACAGTCAGAGCAGAATTTTATTTATTTCGTCTCTTTTGCACTTGCTTTTGGAAGTTACCCAAACCCTTAAAGAGAAATGATAGTAATTTAGTGCCAGTTGTCTTATTTTGAGTTTTCATTCATTTACAACTTTCATAGTTATTTCTTTGAATATATTTTAGAGGGCAACTTTTTTTTTCATAAAATATTAATTAATTTTCATTGAAAATTATGTCTTAATCAACCTGATTAGACTAGCACTCATGCTCTTTTCTTTTTTTTCTTTAATTCATTCAAACTGTTGTATTTTTTATCAAAGTCCGCTATACAATTTGAATATATTGTATGTTGATGTTGGATAGTAGATTTCATGTTCAAATCGATATTAAATATATTTGCATTATAAATGAAATGTTAGAAGCTACGTAATGTATATTATCATATATTTCATTGTATTTTTGTTTTTAAACAGTCAACATGTCCAGGAACCCTCTCCAGACCTCATCACCATCTAAATCAGGGTTGAAAGGTCGCCAGCCTGACCTCCACCTTGTGACCCTTGGAACTCGTGATATGGCCTTTGAAGTCTGGCTTGAGTCCAAAACATCGAAACTAGTCTTCAGGTAGGTTTGCACAATAAACAAAGTGAAATCTTGTCAAATTTAAATATCTGTCCCAAATATATACCAATGTTATTTAGAGACATGCATTGTAGTGTGAATTTCATTTTTATACTGTTAAACAGCACAACCTTTATCAGTGTAAATTGAAATGAACAGATATAGAAAGAAAATAACTCAAATTAATACATTGTTGTGCCTGTCAGAATGGGAGGAACATCAATTTATGGCCAATTATTGAAACAAAATTTTTTTTTTAAAAGATGAAATGATGAGGGCATAATTTTTTTCTCAAAGTGAGCTATAATGTTACTGTGATTTTTCTTCCAGGACCATGAATCACATCACAAGAAAGATCATCTCTCTCTCTCTCTCTTATTTCATAGCAAAATTTAAGATGCCAATTATTGACCCTAAATAGCTGTTTTTGGTTCCTTATTTTTTCTTTTGTCTTATTTTTGTTATATTTTTTCCTTTCTCCCTTTCCAAATATACTGTATTGAAAAAATATGAATAAAATCTTTCTTTTTACAATGCCTGTTGTTCCATCGTGAGATTTAAGTTAAACAAAAACACAGAAAAATATACAGGAGTATTACAAGAATAAATAATATTTTCTTGCAGAATTGGGCAGTCTTTGGGTGACCATCAGAGAACTGTGATGGTTGCAGAGACTGTTTGTGGTGGTATGCTGACCAGTGGTCAGTGGGATCATCTAGTGATTACCTATAATGAAAGGAAGGATGAATCTATGGTGTTAGGCATGGTAAGGATACTATGTTTGTGTTTCCAGATAGTGATCCGTTCATGTATCATATCGTCTGTTTAGAGCCAGAAGGGCGTTATTGCATCTTATGCTGCGGTCACAACTCGCCGTACCTTCGACGTGCAACTCCCGACGAGGGATTTCGTAGAAATTTGTGCAGCACACGTACCATGCAGGCACGTTGCATGTACGACGTGCAGGTAGTTTTTACAATACCTTTACTATAAGACGCAGGAATCACTGAAGTTGACCAAGGACCTGTGCATGCAACACAGGCTACGTTGCATGCACGTGCCCCGTAGGCTACGGCGAGTTGTGACCGCCGCATTGAAGATGTTCCGCTGAGAACCAGAAGGGTGCTATTGCTGTAAAAAGTCAATGGTAATAGCGCCCTTTTGGTTCTCAACTGAACATCTTTGATCTGTAATAGCGCACTTCTGGTTTTCAGCCGACGATATATGACAGTTTAAGTGGTTGCGATGTTTTTGTAAATCATCACCGACTGTTGTCTCACTTCCATAGTCTCACTTCCATAATGGGCCACATGGGCAATCTATGAGTTTATTCTCATTTAACTAATCAGGGTAGAGAATGGCAAATCATATTCAGATACTGTAATCGTGGACATATTCGCGGTACATTAATTTTCGCAGATTTCGCGCAAAGATCGGAAGGCGCGAATTTAATAGCATGTGAATATATGAGCAAGCTTTCTTATGCATGCTTTGAATAGGTTCAATTGCGTTCGTACGTAAATGCAGCGCAAATTTAAGAACCCTCAAATATGTTTTGAGGCCTCTAAGCGTGAAAGATTAATCACCCGAAAATAACAGCAAATACAGTAACTGAAATATCTTAGCTGCACATGTTCTTCATGAACGGCACCAAAATACTTATTCAAAATCAAAATTCATTTAAATTTATTTATTTATTTATTCTTTTAGTACATGAAATTTATCATAAAATGTGTTTAGTGGAAACTCAACAAACAATACTTTTCCTTAGATATATTTATATTTCTTATTTTTGTAATTTAATTGTAGTAATTTAAGATTATATGTAATGAACAGAGATAATTTTTTTTAGTATTTTACATTGGACATTAGATTTCTGTGATAGTGAATGGCCATCATAGGAAAGATGTCATGGTGGACTATACCCTCTCATCGGTCATGGTCAAGACTGCCCAACAACAACAACCCATGTATTGTCTGATTGGTCATCGCTTGACCGATAGCCAAGTGCAAGGTCATGATGCAAAACCACAGGGTGCATGGAGTCTTGGACATATGCACATTTTCAGTGGTTAGTAAATATTGAAATAGTTATTGTTTCTTAAACATCACTTTAAGGTCAAGGTTACTTATCAATATAAGAATAGACCGATAGTTCCAACATTCTCATTAAATTCTGTAGAATGTACTGTAATACAATTAAAACTAGAAGGGACCACGGACCCCCCCCCCCAATAAATGAAAAATACAATAAAAAAAACCTGTTTTGCAGCAAAATACAATATTTATATAATATTGACTGGCCTTGAGGGAGATACCGCAGATATTTCCCAAACAAGTCTCATATTGCCTCGAGTCGAAGACGAGGGACAATATGGGTCTTGTGAGGGAAATATAGGAGGTATCTCCCGAAGGTAAAGCCAGTTAATAATATTATTATTACCTGTTAACCTCAGTTAGCCCCATTTTAAAGAGAATTAAATAAGTTTACTTGATTTAAACTGGGCATTTGTCGTGGGATTTTTTTTTCTTCTTTTCTTTGTTTCTTCAGCATTCTGAGTTGAACCATTGTGACGCAATAATGCTTCTGTGCGTATCCATTGTCTTACTCTTTGTTAACGCGCATAATTCATCTACTTACAATTACGCGTAGGACCCCCGACCAGACAAAATATGGATATTACGGACCGGCAATTTTGTACACAAACTCAATAGGGAATCACGGAGGAGGGGAGTATGGATATTACGGCCTGTTGTGGTACAACTTATCCATTGTGACATATTTTTTGTTGACCGGATCAATTAGGCAGACAAAATACGCGCTATATCTTGTCTCCAAAATGCCTCATACAGGTAATAAGAATATATAGTGGTTCAGTCTTCTGGTATTAAAAAAAGTCCCTTTACTAATATTCATATTATGAATGACAGTGCTGTAAAAACAAAAAACAAAACAAAAAACAAACAAACAAGTGTTACATATTTACCAAATTTGGCATTTTTCTTATAATAGATGCCAGTGCATTGTTGAAAGAAGCAGCAGCTTTCCATTTGTTTTCCATGGGACCTGACGTGTACACTCTCAGCCAGTGTGAGGGCAGCGGACACACCCAGCTGTACAGTCGTCAGATTACCAAAGACACTTTGATAGCTGGCATCAAGCAGGATATCTTGTTTGGAGACAGGGAGATTGATGAGAAATTCTTGAGGGTGAGTAAACAGGAAATAAAAGGCAAGATCTTGAATAAAATTAATAAGAATACTAAATTGTACAACATACATCTTCAATGCAGGAATCAAGGATAAAGAGTTTGATAAAACTACATGAGCATTGTCCATAATGTATGATAAAGTTTCTTTCAGGCATTATCTTGCATATCATAATGTAATGATTTATCACAAACTTACAAAAAAATTAAGAGGACTACTCATTAATTTTCGCGGATTTTGTGCAAAGATCGTCAGGCATGAATTAAAACACATGGGAATATATGAGCATGTTTTGAATTGGTTCAATTGTATTCTTACGTAAATGCAGTGCAAATTTAAGAACCGGCAAATAATGTTTGAGGCCGCTCAGCGCGAAAAATTAATTACATGAAAATAACAGTGAATACAGTACCTGAAAGTTTGTGGGAGTAAGACACAGGGCAAAGCAAAGTGTGTAGTAAACAAGATGGATATCTACGATACTATAAATCACTACCTAGTCGGAGCTCAACAAGAGCATGTGTACTGTCGACTCAAACTATCTCAAAACTTTCTTAAAGTTAGCTGGAGTCTTTTAAACAAAGAGTCACACTCTGAAAAATCAAGTTAAATCTATTACCAGAAGATCAATGACTTAATTTTTAAAGCTCCCATTACACTTGCTTGCCATCAGCAGGAGTCGAGCAGCCAGAATGAAGGATCTTCTCAATTTAATCTCAATGCCGACTGATATGTCAGAAGCACCTTGCCCCATTGTTATTTGATTTGGTTTTCCCCAATGCAATCACAATAATAATGATATAATGTAATTTATATCGCACCAAATCCAATCTGTAGAGTGCTCAAGGCGCTTGTACATACACGAATAACTACAATTTAAACTGAAACGTTTTGACACAAGTCTTAAAGGAGGACTCCGGGCTGAAATTAAAAAGTTTTGTAAAGTAAAGTAAAATTTAACAAGCACAACACAGAAAATTTCATCAAAATCGGATGAAAAATAACAAAGTTATGCACTTTTTAGGTATTGATTTTTTTTCCGTAAATTAGTTCTTGGCACGTCTCATGAACAGGTCTCATGAATATTTGAATATTCAAATGAGCAATCTGATGATGTCACAGTCCCCCTACTTCTTGTATATTTTAAATCCTATTTATCTCATATTTTCATACATTGCGTACCGTATTTGCCGGCGTAAAGGCCGCAGTATTTTTGGATAAAATAATGTCGCAAAGTCGGGGTGCGGCTTATACACGACAACAACAAAATCGGGTATTTTCAACCCCTTGAAAAAACATGTTTTTGCACACATGGGACTGGTAAAACATTGCAATAGGAACCACAGGAATAGAAGATCTTACCAACATGTTTGAGCTACATTGTTGAGATGAAAAATTGTTTTTCTCATGAATAAACCTCAGCACTCTGTTTTTTTTAAAATTGCTGCCGATAATGAGTCATTTCTGAGCAAAATGCATGTCCAAAAAAAATAAAAATAAAAATAGGATCGCGCAGCTACTGCCACTTGCAAAATATGATGTTTGGTGATCTGCCGCCCTCTGTAGTTCATGTTATGCACAGCTACAAACCAGCTGATAAAAATACGATTTTTTTTTTTTTTTTTTTTCCATCTTTTAGATCTAGATTTTCAGCTTTAATTTTAGTATTATATTCAAGAATAAAGGTAGGATATAAGAGCCTATGTAAATATTTTATATGCCATTACTACCACATGTTGGAAACTCGTTCCAAAGATGTGATTTTAGCAGCAAAATCGGAATATTTGTTGGCTTATCGCAAAGCACACACATGCTGCCTGCTGTGCTGGTGTGTGTGTTGTGTGACTAGCTGCAGCTTAGCTAGCTGAGGGTTGAAGTTTGCTAAGATTCTGAGTGAATTAGACTCAAGTCTAGATTCTGACGTGTCATTATCTTTTGAGTACTTATAAAAATGAATCATTGTCTGCTCTTTTCAGGGCTTATTTCTTACTTTTCTTTGTATACATTGTTTGTTAGGATATTTTTTTTTTTTTTCAGAATTTCTTTTTTTCCATTTTTTTTTTTTTTTTTTTTTTTTTTTTTTTTTTTTTTTTTTTTTTTTTTTTTTTTTTTTTTTTTTTTTTTTTTCAAAAAAAGTTGTCAAAAAGGGGGTGCGGCCTATACGGCGCTGCGGCCTTATCGCCGGCAAATACGGTATACAGAAAATCTATCCCTCATACTGAAATAGGCAAAAGCACTTGTGACCTTGAACATTCCACAAGGATTAATCCCTATTTTTATGTCTTTGGGGCAGAAAATCTTGATAATTGGTATTTCATACAATAAAATACAAAATAGAAGGGGGACTGTAACATCATCAGTTTGCCGATTTGAATATGCCAACATTCAAAATTCAAAACCTAAGAAAATTCAAAACTTTGCTATTTCTTATCCGATTTTGATGAAATTTTCATTGTTGTACTTTAGATTTTACTTTATTTTTCTAATAATGCAAAGTCCAGCCCAGAGGAGTTCTTTAAATGACTCACAAGATACACATTGTTTTATGTCATCAGGAAGTCTGTTCCATAGCATAGCACAAGCATAAGAAAATGATCTCTCCCCTCGGGATTTCGTAATTTGGGAATTACAAGGGAACCAAAAGTAGATGAGCGCAGAGTTCTAGCGGGAGTGTAATGCTGTAGTGCAATGTTTTGAGTGCTGTTAAAATGTCTTTAGAATATTTAGAATGCCGTCAGAGTGCAGTTAGAATGCATTTTTTTGCCATTATTATAGATTTTTCTCTACTTGGAATGCAGTTCAATTTTTTTTTAGCACATCAAAAACATTTGGACCGGCCACAAGAATGACCCTGAATATTTTGAATACGCTCAGAATGCAGTCAGAAATTTCAGAATGCAGTCAGAAATTTCAGAATGCACAGAAAATATCCAGGAACGAAAAAACAAATCTTTATTCCTATAGCATTCAAGCTCAATCTGCCTCTCGTATGACTCTGGTATGATCATCACCTTTTAAATTTCCTTATGTCTTCCAGGAGAGTCTTGCAGCCACCTACTCGGCTTCATCTCCATCCACCTTCAGTCTCTACCAGTCTACATCAATAGGTACCTTCAGTAAGGTCCTACCAGGAAAGATCATTCCTCCTTCTCTCCTGCATTCACCAACCCTCATGCAAGCACTACACCAAGGAAACCCCAGTCTAAGGCATCATATGGGACTACACAAGGCTGTCTACCAAGTTGGGGGCATCAGCATCTTTGTCTATCTCTTTGCTAAGGTACTGTATTTCCAACCATTTACAATTCTTTTCACCATCAGAAGTTGGCAACTTTTTTCATCTAATTTTTTTCATTTTTTATTATTGTTGGAATTTTTTTTTTTAAACTTTGAATCAATTTGTACTGAAACCATTGAGTTTTAATGCAGTACTCTTTTTGATGTCTGTTGTTAAGATTAGTAGGAACAGAACCCATTATATATGTCCTTTAAATCCTTTAAGTACTTTAATTACATGTTTAATGTTATCCACTAGTTAAATAATTGAAACGCATGTTCTGTGTTGGCCCTTATTTACATGTATATCCATTTGTACAGGAATGTAGTGCATATTTTGAAAAGCAAATAAGTTATCCTTTATATAAAACATATTCACTAGACGTATTGATGATTCATTCTAGATTATTATTGTATTTTGTATTTCTTTTCTGTTCAGGTGGTTGAGACATCCAGTGATGGTCATCAGCAGGCCAGAGCGCTTCAACTTCTAGTTCAGCTTCAGAACAGCAGCTGTGAGATGGCCAGAGAGTTCCGCTCCATCTCTGGTCCTCTCATGGTGGCCAAGGTCCTGGCCTCGGAGAGGTGCCATGTTGGTCCAGAGATGCTCAAGGTAGGATCAGGAAAAGATAGTTCAGATTTTACATCTTGGGAGTAGGTATATTGATGTGCCAGAGAGTTTCGCTCCATCTCTGGTCCTCTCATGGTGGCTAAGGTCCTGGCCTCGGAGAGGTGCCATGTTGGTCCAGAGATGCTCAAGGTAGGATCAGGAAAAGATAGTTCAGATTTTACATCTTGGGAGTAGGGCATGTTGATGGCCAGAGAGTTTCGCTCCATCTCTGGTCCTCTCATGGTGGCTAAGGTCCTGGCCTCGGAGAGGTACCATGTTGGTCCAGAGATGCTCTAAGGTATAATCTGACAAAGATAGTTTAGATTGTACATCTTTGGAGTAAGGTATTATGATGGACAGAGTTCCGCTCCATCTCTGGTCCTCTCATGTTTGCCAAGGTCCTGGTCTCGGAGAGGTGCCTTGTTGGTCCAGAGATGCTCAACGTAATATCAGACAAATATGCTTTAGATTGTACATCTTTAGAGTAGGTTATTTTGATGGACAGAGTTCCGCTCCATCTCTGGTCCTCTCATGGTGGCTAAGGTCCTGGCCTTGGAGAGGTGCTAGGTTGGTCCAGAGATGCTGAAGGTAGGATCAGGTGAAGGTAGTTTGGGGTCCTGTTACAGATGCTGCTACAATCAGTTGCAAATTAATAGGAACCAATCAGGATCCTTCTTGCATAAACTTTATTGTTGTTTCAAATTTACACTTGATCGTAACTCTCTATATGACAAGGAACTGATTATTCATGTTGTGAGTAGGGTTTTTTGATCCTCTTTGATATGAATGTGGAATATTGACTGATCCAAATATGTTCAATAGTAAAATGCAAAGAGGATTTCATTTTTACATCTAGTCCATTAATATAAGGATTATTAGGATGTATTATTATACTTTCATCAATAATATAACTATATCATGTTTCTGACCGCTTTTGAAGTGAAATTTGAAAGGAAAGCATATCAAAGAGCATTGATTTCCAAAAAGAATACACTTTGCATTATATGTTATGTTATATTAAAGTAAAAATAGACAGTTAATGCATTATCAATGGCCAATTGCTGTATTGTTTATCTCAAATTTTCGAAAGCCTCTGTCTACCTCAAGTTACAATGTTATGTTATTATGTTATTTTTTCAGATAATGTGTTTTGTACAAATGTCAAATTCTCTGTCTACAACAGGTGCTATTTGATGCTTGCTGCAGTGAGCCGGTGGTCTTCCAATGTTCCCTCCTCCATCACTACAAAGTAAATGAGGAGTCCAACGCCATTCTCCAGGACACAGAGTTCTTCACCCAGATGCTTCTCAACTGGAGAGTGTGGGACAGGGCCAAGAAGGGGGCATGGAAGATCCTCCTGGAAGGCATCCTAGCTCTGATCAGATCAGATCATCCCTTCCATTCCTTCAACATCAATCAGATGCAGAGGATTGGTCTGGTGCAGAAGCTCTTCACCATCTGCAGGGTGAGGAAACCATTTTGTTGTTAACGGTTCTCCCACGTGATTGTTCCTGAAAAGGAAGTTTGAGAGAGTAGTAAGGCGCCTTCTCCATTCAAAAGGTGTCAGTTTCCCTCATCCTTTGTTCCAAACACCGTTTTATCGGCTTTTGAATAGAATCCCAAAATTTTAATACGGCTTAAAAGCTGAAAGCCGAGTGTTTCCCAGGGTGGAACAGGATTCTGCAGGATATTGACGCCTTTTGAATGGAGAAGGCGCCTAAAGGAGAGTTGAGGAAAGTAGGAATGGAGAGGCAAGATAGAGAGAGTAGAAACTAGAGTAGAGGGATTCTTCCCTTGATTGATTCCTGAGGAAGGCATGTTGTAGTAGAGAGGGCTTGATGTTCCATGCAGCTTTCCGTCTCCACAGTATGACACTTTCCGTCTTCACAGTATCCAAATCCACTGTTTTTTGTTATTCTTTTCTTATTCAAGTCAGTATGTGTCATTTATTAATTTAAGGGTTGCTCTCTATGGCATCAAGCTCGAATATAAATGGATTTAGAATATAATTAATGAAGTTTTAAAGATGTGAGAAATTTATCACAAATTTACATTACATAAACCTTCCAAACAAGTTTATACATTATAAGCTAATATGATTTCAAGTCATTTATGTAGAATTTAATAATTTGAGGGGCGCTTTTGTTCATCAATCTCGTGTAGAAATCGATTAGAAAAATAAATAATGAAGTTTTAAAAGTGGTAAAACTTCTGACACAAATTTGCAACCTTGTGATTAACCTTCCAAGCAAGTTTATACAAATACAATGAATGTCTCTTTAAGATTTAATAACATGAAACCAGGCTTGTATCTAGTCCATTATAACATGAATTGATTATTGATAATATTGATATCTTATCTTATCTTATTATGTTAGGAGAGACATAGTGAGGACCTACCTGCTCTCCCAGCCGATTCCTATTCCTCTCTGATAGAGATCATCAAGACTATGGTAGGCATCCCAGCTGACCCACACCTCATGGCTGAGATCAGTGACTTTCTGTTAGCGGTCCATCCAGCTGTCAACACTTTTGTGTGCCATGCTCCATCCAGCTTCTACTTCATACTTCACAAAGGTACCTTATAGTCAGCCTCTATCATACCCCATCTTTCATGAAATAAATCAGCTGATTCTGGGTTTATAGGAGAAATCCAACCTTGATACTGTGTTTACTCTTAATAAAAACAGGGGGGGGGGGAATCATATTAGGGAAAGTTTTAACAAAAAGAAAGCAGAAAAAGAGCAGTTAAGGGAAGTTTGAAAAAATAAAAGGAAAACATCTGATTGAGAGAAAGTTATGAAAGATTGCTAATTGCTAATGTCACTGTGATATATTAATCGGTCAACTATGGTGCTTTTTTTTTATAAGAAAAAGAACAATGTAATCTAACTTTGTAATGATACTTTAAATGGGGAATTTGACTGAGAAAGATATTGATAAATTAGATAATTATGGATGTTACAATATGTTATCTGTTGAGGGCCAAAAATTTGTTAACACATAATGAGAGTTATATAGAATGACAGGATGAGGGGAAAACAGGGACAACTATTACAGTATGGATTTGCTTTTTTATAGTTATTGAGATAGGATACATCACATTGAGATAGGATACATCACATTGAGATAGGTTACATCACATTGAGATAGGATACATCACATTGAGATAGGATACATCACATTGAGATAGGATACATCACATTGAGATAGGATACATCACATTGAGAAGGATACATCACATTAGGATATGGATACATCAACATTGAGATAGGATACATCACATTTGAGATAGGATACATCACATTGAGATAGGATACATCACATTGAGATACGGATACATCACATTGAGATAGATACATCACATTGAGAATAGGAACATCACATTGAGATAGGATAATCATCAATTGAGATAGGTACATCAACATTGAGATAGGATACATCACATTGAGATAGGATACATCACATTGAGATAGGATACGATCGACATTGAGATAGGATACATCAGCAATTGAGATAGGATACATCACATTAGATGGATACATCACATTGAGATAGGATACATCACATTGAGATAGGATACATCACATTGAGATAGATACATCACATTGAGATAGGATACATCCACAATTGAGATAGGATACATCACATTGAGATAGGATACATCGCATTGAGATAGGATACATCACATTGAGATAGGATACATCACATTGAGATAGGATACATCACAATTGAGATAGGATACATCACATTGAGATAGGATACATCACATTGAGAAGGATACATCACATTGAGATAGATATCCATGAATGGATACATCACATTGAGATAGGATACATCACATTGAGATAGGATACATCGCATTGAGAATAGGATACATCACATTGAGATAGGATACATCACATTGAGATAGGATACATCGCATTGAGATAGGATACATCACATGAAAATGAATTACAGGATTCTTACGGGTCATGGAAACCTGGAAAGTTATGGAAGTTTTCAATCTTGTGTTTCAGGCCTATAAAGTCATGGAAAGTAATGGAATATCAAAATTTGTTGATATTCAATTTATGTAGCAAGTTCTGGTTCCCAGACATCTCGGTGCAAAATTATTTGAAAAGTTGTCGAAAGGTCATGGAATTCTTTATTGAAAGGTCATGAAAGTCATGAAATTTAACTTCCAAAAAAGTGTATAAACCCTGAATTGTGAGACTGTCTGTAATTTATCTGTGTTATCTAGGGAAATGGTACAAGTCAAGGTCAAGCACTCCATCAGAAATTTCATCACATGACCTGGATGAAGTTCGTCATCATGAGTTCAAGCTTGGTTTGCCTCCAGCGTCCAGAGAGGAAATGATGAGAAAAAGTAAGAATCCTTTCTTTTTCTCAAATAGTTTTTATTCAGTGATGTGATTCTTTTAGAAATCTCTTGAATGCGTAGGGTTAACATTTTCTTTTCAGTATTTTTTAATATATAACAATTAAACTTGTGTAGACAGGAACGTTTGTAGTTGATTATGAATTTACACTTCTTTTCATAATAATTCTCAAATATTTGCCATGCAGGAAATTCAGTGAAAATAAACTCACCTGTTCAGCAACCTGATGAAGTCAAAGATAACTCCAGCTCCAATGCAGCCCACAAAGGCCCATCTCAAGAGGAGATACCAAGAAGTGACACAGAGATGAATGTAGGAGGAGGTGGGGATGAAGTTGATGGTGGTAGGCTGCCGAGAGGTAACCATCTTAAGAAAAGAACTTCAGAAAATACAATGGGTGATAAACTTGATCAGAGAGGAGAGAGAAGGAGAAGCTCATCTGATTTGTCCACCGATATCAGCGATGAAGTCTCATCGTCATCGTCTTCTTCAGCTTCATGTGACAGCGAGATCTTGTCAAGTGGAGATGATCAGAAGGAAGAGGAGGAGGAAGCAGGAATAATCTACATTGCCAGCCATGATGATGATGCTGTTGCCATTGACAATGAACTCCTACAGGAAGATGGAGAAGAAATTGATGATGAAGCCTTTGGTGGTGGTGATGTTGGAGGAGATGATGATGCAGGGACCGGTGTCAGGAGGAAAGCTCCAGCTGTAAGAGAGCGCAGGACACAGAGTGGTATCTTTGGTGGTGTACAGCTGGCTGCTATTCCTGAGGATGCATCTGTAGAACTATCATCTGATCCCATCTTCCAAGAAGGTACATTCTGTCTTTTGTCCACTCTTTGAAAGGAATCCATTTTAATAATGTAATTTGTCGTCTGATTTACTCTATTTTGTAACTTTTGCATCATTATATACCTTTATTTTCTATGAAACAAACCAGAAGGCGTTAGGTAGTCAGACACTGTTCATTCAAAACATGCTTTAAAAATTCTACCATACTTTGACAAACAGAAGCAAGTGACATTTAATGTTTCATATTGCATGTCTGAAAGTTTATCCAGACATCATGAGATTATACTGACATCAGTATAAGTGACATACACATGCACCTGTATTGCTCATTTACAGGATACATATACTTGTATGTCAATTTTTTCTTTCAAAAAAGTTCCAATAACTTTTTGAATTTTCTCCATCAGATGGCAACATTCCAACAACATCATCCCCGGACGATGAATCCCTTCCTGACGCCAAGGAGCAACCATCGGAGGACAAGAATACAATGGTAGAGGATGATGGTAACCTGGTAGTATCAAGCTTTGACAGCCTAGATGCCAGCCATCGTGACATCACTTTAAATCGTCTCTGCTCCGGGCTGCTGGACCTGCTGGCCGAATGTCTCATCTTCATCTCAGAATCCAAGCTGGATAAAGTCTTAGGGATCGTGCTGAAACCGGAGACCCTCATTGTCATAGCGCACCATCATTCGGAAGAAATACGCACCAGTGTTGTGAAGGTTAGAAAGGATCTGCTGTCGCATTTTTAGTAGTTTGGTACAATAGGTGATATATAAGAGCTGACATGATTTGAATTTTCATTTAGCAAATTTGGTTCTCTATCTAACTAAAAGACCTTTATTACAACAAATTGTAACTATGTACACCTCATGTGTGATATGTATAAAGAAATTGTTAAGTAATCAGTGAATTGCCTGTATTAATCTTTAAAAATCCAGAATATTACAAAGCACATCCTAAAAAATGCATTTATCCCTCATATAATCGAGTCTCATTTTTGAACCCATTGAAGCTTCTTGATGTATACTTCCACCGTGCCAGTGAAGTGCAGCTCTCTAGTTTCCTTCGGATGCAAGGCTTTCACCAGCTTGCTAATCAGCTTCATCAATACCCTGCTTCACAGGACCTTGCTGAAGCATGTCTTACTATCACCTTTGGCAAACCTGTTGATCTTAATGAAGAGTAAGACAACTATTAACCTATCACTTAGGCCCATATTCATAAAGGTGTTCAAAGTCAAGCCTAGCTTAAATTTGTGCTATGGGTAGCAAAATGTGACACAATCCAGAACAGTAGATGTTCGATTTATCAGAATATTTTGTACTGAAACTCCTAAAAAGTGCCTGGGAATAATAAGTACAAAAGTACGATCCCAGAACCCAGTAAACATGTAAGGAACATACCAACGTTGACAGATTATTTCACATGTTGCTACTCATAGTTAAACCGCAGATTTAAGCTAGGCTTTATTTTTGGACACCTTTGTGAATATGAGCCATTGTTGTTAAGAATAAATGTGTGCATAGATGATAGAAGTACAGTTCAGAATGACCTGGATAGAATTACAAACTGATGTACGCTTCAAGTTCCTTGTTGACCACACATTTAAGTTATCTAATAATTAACTACAATATAACACAAGCCTTTGGGAGTTAAAAGATGGCTTGCCATTCAATTTTTATGAAAAACTGTACACATACTCTCAGAGCATCTGATTATGTTTTAACAATTTGTGACCCTAATAACCCTGTGGATGATATATAGATCTTTTGTGAACATGTAAATGAAGTATAAGTGTATTCATTGCTTTCTGTCAGCGACTTACAGAAATATTCCAATTGATGCTATGCTTTATTCCGACAGTCTTGACCTAGCCTTGATTCAAGACCTTCCTCGATTCAGACAGCTGTCTGTTGTTCTCATCTGCTCACTCATGGAGAACTCTACCCATGATGCAAAGCTATGCCATAGCATTATCTGTGCAGTATTACATGTGAGTTCCTAGTGTTTTAAGTTAAGCTTTGGTAATTATACAGCTATGATATTCTACAGTCTAATAATAATGATGGTAGTAATAGCTATTTGAGCAACAACATGTCTGTCATGATGTTCACTATTGGCGGCCCATTGCTGTAAGAATTTGTATGTCTTTAGGATTTGTTTCAGATTGCAGTCATGTTAATGTAATAACATGACTTTGTGGTTGTAAAGAAAGATGTTTGTTCCAATTCTGATGATACAGACCCCAAATTTCTTCATGAAGGAAAGTATTATATAAGTGGTTGAAAACTTTTGTCACAGACCTGTGGCCCATTGCATAAAACTTATGATTTAGTAACGCTGCCATCAATGGTAACATTGCTCAAAAGCCAATTCCATTCAAGGTTTTAATGGAAGTTACTATGCTATGGCAAAGTAACCGTTAATGATAAGTTTTATGCAATAGGCCCCAGGGCTTTTTCAGGTATAAAGCAAGTCAATTTCTGGAGATTAAATATCAAATGATAAGATCACCTATCCTATATTCAGATGTTTGAGGCAGGTCCACAGCTGGTACCAGCTCTACTTGAGAATGGTCTTCTAGAAGCCACTACCAATACGCTGGCCTCACTCTGTACAACATCAATGGAAGACCTGGACTATGAATGGAGGAACTGGACCTTGACTGTTCTATTGGATGATGTCAGACATCTCTTAGCTTGTATTGCCAATCGAATCTTCTGGTGAGTAACGAGGGGACCTATGGCGTAAAATTCTATCTGGGAGAATTGATAATGTCCTATCAAAGGGAAAGAGTGAATTGACTCGCAAAATGGATCGCTTTTCAGTAATAACTTTTATTGTATAAAGCTTTACCGACTTACTTGTAGAGGTGTTGTAGTCCTTTGTCAACAATCTACAATTTTTTGCAGTCAAGTCAAATGGGTTATCTTGGAAGGAAAGGATTTTCTCAGTGGAGTGCCTTGAACACATTTGTTGTAAGTATGAAATTTATCAGATTAAAAAAATGATAATAATACTTAAATTTTTATAGTGCTTAATAAATATATCCACATTGGTGGTTCTAAGTGCCTGTAGTGTGAACTAATTATTACCCGGCTTAGCTAGGCTATCCCAAAGGTACTCAAAGCATTCAAGGAATTGCTTCCTGCTGGTACCCATTCACCTCATTTGGGTTGAGTGCAGCAAATTATGGATGTATTTCTTGCAGAAGGAAATAAACGCCGGATGTGGGATTTGAACCTGCGACCCTCTGATTGAAAGGCGAGAGTCAGAACCACTACAAAACAACGCTTCCATAAATGAGTATCATTATTACACAAATTTCCTTTTTGATGAAACACAAAAGTACCTCACTGATGATGTTCCTCTACTATCTTTACAGCTTGTCAGGTGATCAGTACTTGCAGCACTTGGAGGACATGCTAACCACCTTGGGAGGTCTTGAAGAGATGTTTCTGCATCACTATGGCTCCCGCTCCACGGCCTGTCGTCTGGTCCGTGACGTCCAGTGCCATGTCATCAGGGAAGTCCTGGAACACTTCCAGGCTACTTCCAAGGCCATAGAGTCAAGTCTATCAGCTGGTCCAAGATCATCAACCAACCTACATCGGAGCATCAGCTACTCAGGTATTTTATTCAGACATCATTATTTCCATTGGTTTTTGCTTGGCTGCCATTTGGCTTTTGTTGATATCTAGCTTGAAATTTTCCATTAAAATGCTGGAAATATATGACCATTTTGCTCTCCTTTGAATACCAGCTTAAAACACGCTTCATCAACTATTTTGTTACATTATACTTAAATGCATGTAAGGCTTATTCTGTTCCTAAAATCATAAAAAAGGTTTTTCAATTTTGTGTGACATATATATATGTAATCTGTCTACACATTTTCTTGTCATTTACAAAATTTTTCATTTATGTATTACATGATGTTGCAACATATATTGTTTGACATAAGGAATTCTTGAAGTAAACTGTACTTTTGTGATCTAGATTAAAATACTACTGTATTGATTCAAAAGTACATGCAGTGCTCTCATCTTGATAAAAGGTTTATTGTTCAATTGTTTTAATTTATTATTTATGGTACAAATATTTGATATGTTTAACTGTGTGTCAAACTTTGTCTATAAACAAATTTATATTATATAGCAAAAGTACATAGGTTGCCTTCATTCACATGTACTACATGTACTTCCTAATCTACTTCACAATTACCTTAAACTGTTTGATATGATACAAAAAGTTTCCATTTGTATATTTTGAATTTTGTCTATAATGGGAACAATATTCAAATGAAAACACTTTAAAGGCCTATACTGCACATCTTCATTTATAAATATTTATTCAGTGTATGTTTCATCAGAATATTTAACTTCAATGAGAGAAAACATGAGATTCAAGGGAAAGTTTTAATAAAGATGTTACTATTCATCGTCATTTATATTTCTTCAATACATGTTTTCAATCAGAACGGCAGTATGAAGCATATTTGTGGAGAGAACGGATGAATTCCTTAGGAGACTCCCATTCTTCAGGTCATTATATATTCTTCCCTTATGTTATAGTTTTATTTTATCATATTAATTTCTGTGGTGAAGAGGAAAACTTCTTTGCAAGGAAAACTGATCTTTCACAAGCATTGATCATATTGTTCTTGAATATTTCATGAAATCTCTTATTATTATCAAATTAAATGCATCAAAATGGTGAATATTACCTTAATGTAGTATTTGATAAATAAAAAGAAAATTTCTTTATCCATTGTCCATTGGCAAAATCACTTTAGATACATTGTACTCATCGCCAGAGACGGACCTATGACAAAAAATGTACAGACTATTTAGATAAAATTTGTTTAATTATAACAAGGCTTACATAATACAGATTATTATCATTAAAAAAAAGAACAAGTTTCATTTATTTACCATTCATACTCACTTTCCTTCTCATCTCTAATAGTGCGGGATATATATATTTTTCATCCTAAATTCTATTTTAAAGGGGAAGTTTACCCTGGTTTTAAAAAATACAGAAAAATTAAATAAAAAAGTGAGTGAAAGTTTGAAGAAAATCGAAGAAAAAATAGCGAAGTTATGAATATTTAAAGTTTTGATTCAGTGACGTCACGTGCGAGCAGCTCTCCCATGTGTTGTATATGTAAATTCCATGAATTTGCCTTTTTTTTTCATACAGTAATTCCTGATAAAGGAATGGGTCAATTTGATAGAGTCATGTATATGAACATAAGTTTGATCATATATCTACCGCATAGGTGAGATAATTAATATTCTTCTGAAAAAAAATGACACTGTATGGAATTTACATTACATAACACATAGGAGAGCTACATTGTACTCGCACGTGACGTCACAGAGTCAAAACTTTGAATATTCATAACTTCGTTATTTTTTGGTTGATTTTCTTCAAACCTTCACCCATATTTTTCTTATGTTTTTCTGTATGTTTTAAAAACAATTTAAACCTAGGGTGAACTTTCCCTTTAAAGAAAATACATGTACATTCTGTATCCAGCTTGCTTGGTTCCTGATACATCTATCAAACTCATGTTATAGAAAAATCAATCATGTCCATCAAAAAAGGGTGTGAAATGTTTCGTGTAAAGGCTCTTTGAATTATTATCCAGCATATTGATGAACTAATTTCATTGCTGAACATTTATCTATATTGGCATTTCTGTAAATATTCAATTTCTCGGTATAGAACAGCAATCATTGAAAATGCTTTAATAACATGGTGATAATGGTTATGAGGATTTATTGCTTTTATTGGTGGTGGAGCTTAAAGAATATAATATGTTCAAATATTAAGATTATTCTGTTTTATCAAATGGTAATATGCTAAAGTGAATTAATAATCCATCATGGACTTTTGAATATGGATATTAAACATAAATATGGTTCTGTTTTCATATTGATTACATAAACTTGGGCTTTAGTCAGATTATATCAAAGCAATTTTCATAGATTCTAGATGGTTTGTTGATAGACTGTTATCGGCTTTCATCTTCATTTTGCCACTTCCCTGCTACTTAACCTCACAGCTGATAATATCCATCGTTCCAGCACTACCAGCCCTCTGGCATACACCAATGATTCCATCTGGGACTACAGGAGACCTAGGACCTCTGTGCCAAGTGTCCACAGAGACGAGTCCTACTCCTTTACTGGACTTCTGCCTGCATCGGCTGCAGGTACTAACACTTATTAACACGCATGTTTATGCATGGGACTGCAGTAGATATTTTGATCAATTACTTACATGCTCTTACAATTATACTTGTGGCTAACAGCAGGGTGTGGGACAACTTGATAACATGATATGTATAGGAAATACATTTTTATAACAAATACATTACTTTCTTAATTATCTAGAGAGCAGCATGGTTACATACAGAGTAACAAACTCTATAAGATGGTTTTAAATTTCAAGAAGACTCTTTTTTTTTTTAATGATAGGTATAATAATTTTTTTATGAATAATAAATGAAAATGTGCTGAAATCGATGAAAACAGCTTAAAGGGGAAGTTCACCCTGGAATTTTATTGGTCTTAAAAAATGCAGAAAAATAATAGAAAAATATTAATGAAAGTTTGAAGAAAATTGACTAAAAAATGTAAAGTTTTGATTCTGTGACGTCACGTGCGAGTAGCTCTCCCATTGGTTGTGTATATAAATTCCATAAATTTGTCTTTTTGTCATGGTTCTTGATAAAGGAATGGGTCAATTTGATATACATGTAGTCATGTATATGAACATATGTTTGATGGTATATTGAATATTCATAACTTCATCATATTTTGGTCGATTTTCCCCAAACCTTCACTCATATTTTTCTTTTATTTTTCTGCATTTTTTAAGACCTATAAAATTCCAGGGTGAACTTCCCCTTTAATTTGTACATTTTTAAGATACAGATCGATCTACTGATAGAGATGCAACGTTCAAAGAACTCTGAATAGCTTTTGCAAGAAACACGATATTATCTTTAAAAGTGGAATAGAAAATAATTTTCATGTCATCCCCCTTGAAAACGCAGCTCGTCGCTATTCCAGCAATCTTGACTCGTTGCTGCGATCAAGAAGAGGGGAGAGTTTGGGTCGAACTAGTCAGGGTCGAAGCGGGAACAAAGATGGTGGTCAGGCTAAAGAGCAGGAGATGGCAAGGAGGTTCCAGAGACTATGCCTCCTGGCTGTCAATCTGGTAGTAAACTCTGGTAAGGATGGATGATGATGGTGGTAATGGTGATGAGGATAAGGATAAGGAGGATGATGATGATAGTGGTGATGATGATGATGATGATGATGATGATGGTGGTGATACTGATGATGATGATGAGGATGATGAGGATGATGAAGATGATGGTGATGATGAGGATGATGAAGATGATGGTGATGATGATGATGGTGACGATGATGATGATGATGGTGATGATGATGATGGTGATGATGATAATAATAATAATAATAACGCATTTGTATAGCGCCATCTGTCTAGTTGAACTATTCCGAGGCGCATTGTAAAACAAGATGAAAGTGTTGAACAACATACATCATACATGTAGTTACAAACACATTCTCTTAATAAAAACAGATAAGAGGGACAGCCTGTGAGGCGCACACTCCAAATCTGCCATGTCAAAGTCAAAGAGGAAAGGATTGTCAATGCCAAACACACAGACAGTAAACAACAATTATATATTTTGATAATTATATAAAGAACTACAATTTACAATATAATACAACATTAATATTCAAGTTAGTATGCCTTCACAAAAAGAAATGTTTTGAGATTAGATTTGAACGTTTCTAATGTCTCCAAAGAACGAATCTCTGTTGGTAATGCATTCCATAAAACTGGAGCAGCTGAAGAAAATGACCGATCTCCGTACATTGATACATTTCTTTTTGTAACAATCAAGTTTTTTCCTGAGGAGCGTAGATTACGACTAGGAACATATTCTGTAAGAAGATTGAATATATATGCAGGCGCACAGCCATGCATTTGCTTCCAAGTAATAAGCAGAATTTTGTATCAATACGTTCCTTTTACTGGTAGCCAATGTAGCCCTTTCAAGACAGGGGAAATATGATCCCTTTTGCGGGTTCTTGACAAAACCCGAGCAGCAGAGTTTTGTGCACGCTGTAGTTTAGCTAATTGAAATGATGGCATATTATATAACAGAGAATTGCAGTAGTCAAGGCGTGAAATTACAAAAGAATGAATAATGATGGCAAGAGTTTTATTAGACAAAATCTTGCGATGATGGTGATGATGATGGTGACGATGATGATGATGATGATGGTGATGATGATGATGATGATGATGATGATGATGATGCCGATGGGGTGATGATGAGGATGATGATGATGATGGTGATGATGATGATGATGATGATGGTGATAAAGATGCTGCTGCTGCTGATGATGTTGATGATGATGATGATGATGGTGATAAAGATGTGCTGCTGATGATGATGTTGATGATGATGATGAATGATGATGATGATGATGGTGAGGATGATGGGGGTCATGAGAGGATAATGATGAAATGATGGATGATGATGAATGGTGGTGATACTGATGATGATGATGAGGATGATGATGATGATGGTGATAAATCTGCTGCTGCTGCTGCTGCTGCTGATGAGGATGATGCTGCTGCTGCTGCTGATGATGATGATGATAATGGTGATGAGGATGATGATGAGGATGATGGTGATGAGGATGATGATGAGGATGATGGTGATGATGATGATGATGATGATGGTGATGAAGATGCTGCTGCTGATAATGATGAAAATCCATGGGTTGTGTTTGATATTGATAAGAAAGATTAGGATGATGGTGATGGTGTTATGGAGGATGATAATGAATATAACAGATGATGATGATGGGGGTGGTGGTGATAGTGAGGATGATGAAGATGATGATGGTGATAAAGATGATGATGTTGTTGATGTTGATGATGATGATGATGATGATTATGATGATATCGGCAGTTATGATGTGGCAGTGATGTTGTTGATTGTGAGTTACATTTGGGATGATTATAAATTATAATATTGGTAATGATGATGAGGAAGAGTTTGGTGATGTTGTTATAAATGATGATTAAGATGATGAAATATGGAACCCATATTTGTGTTACAAGTATTATTGAATATGACAGGAATATTTTGGAGAATGAATATGAATTTACAAAAGCTTAGCAAACATGAATTGATTGAAAAGGCATAGATATGTGCATAATTTATCTAGAAAGCCATGTCTGACATAGATTTATGGAATGTGTTACATGTATATGTGTTCGTTCCCAATTCAGATCTGCCCAATCATAGTCCAGAGCTTTGTCTGACTGAAGACCTAACTAATCTCCTAACCAAGGATCTATTTCATCTACTCATTGAAGCTATGGGAGCCACCATGGTAAGACACTGCATGAACCCATGTTTCTCAGATATTTGATTTTTTATTTTTTTTATTTCTTGTAATCTGCATGAAGCATGTAATCATAGGCGTGTTGGTCGAAATATCATTTAAACAGGTTATACATGTATGTATAACATTTTGTCATCACCTCTGTCCCATGGGTAGCAATACCTGCCACAGAATATGATTGTGACTAAGAATGGCTAGAAATAACTTCAGATTAACATTTATTTTTTTAGTATAAGATAAAATCAAGATACAATAATTGATATAAACAATAGAGCATAAATACCAGGATTGCTAACAAAAGTTAAAAACTTGTAAACAAGCAACCCTTGACATACAAAATAATGAAATACAATGAGAATACAATACAATACAATATAATATAATATACAATACAATATGAAAACTTAAGGATTAACGAATATAAAGAAATAATCAGAATTATTTTACATATTTCAATATATTAATAAGTTACATTATTAACTGTTTGAAACATTCCTTGTCAAGTTTATTCACATAAAAATGCATTGTGCAAACCAATTAAGATTTAGATGTGAACTCTGATAATGTAAACGTGGTGACACAGAAGGGGGCAGATCCAGTTTCATGTTAAGAATTCCATAATATAATTGCAGGGGATTTCCAATTCAGTTATAATATTAAAATACAAAGAGGCTTCTGTGTTACCCAACAGCATAGGTAATGCAATGATCTTATTCTTAGCCAAAAACTGTTGTTTGTTTTGCAAAGGTGTTAAGGATTGTATAAGCTAAGGGTTGCATGTGTACCGTATGTTTATAGCGCCTTGAGCACTCTGCAGAGTGATTTTGGTGTGCTATAAGTTACATTATTATTATTATGTTATAGAAAGTGTTCTGAAATTGTTCCCAAGTGCCAAGATCCTGAAAGAAAGCAAATTATGTTATGTTTAAATGATTTCTTTGAAACTTTTCAGGAGAAGAAAGTGAGCATGAAACGTCGGCAGTTTGACAGCGTTGTCTGGTCATCTCGCCAGACTCTTCAGCTCCAGCTAGCTCGGCTCCTGGTCCATATGATGTCTCCAGCCCAGGGTCTCTCCCTCAGGATCTTCACCCTACAAGTGGCTCATGTGGACAAGTCAAGACAGATCCTCAAATGTGTTCTACAAACCAGCATGCAGGTGGCTTTTCATCCCTCTATATCATCAATGTTAATGCAAAACCTCTGTATTTGGAAAGAGAGGGCTTGTAGATTTACAAAGTGCAAAACTTCTGTTTGAAAATATGCTTCTCAACAAAGAGAGAGAGAGGGAAAAAATGGTGTCTTTTGCAGACAGACTCTGAGATTTTTATTAATTTTTAATTTTTTAATTTTTATTTTTTTATACATAAGAACAAGGTCATGATGCACATGAAGTTCATATATTTGGTTTTGATTCCCAAGAAAGAATGTAGAGTGATACCCTGCCTTAAAATTTGATACAATTTTCTTTTGAGTAAGTTTGTACTGCTTTGTAACATTAGTTCTGTTTCTCCTCATGACCAGCAATATGCTAGCAAACTGGAGCTGTACCTGTATGACCTGCTTCACAACTACCGAGAGGAAATGTCAGACACAGACCGTATGTTTGGGGTGATGTTAGGGAATGTTCTAAAGGAATGTGGGTTCAGATCATTCAACCCTGATGAAGACGATCCGCAAGCTATCAAGAGTCTTGAAGAGGTAGGAAATACATTTGGTTTTTTAAATAATCAGAGGTTATGTAGGATACAGACCGTACGTTTCGGGTGATGTTAGGGGATGTTCTCAAGGAATGCGGGTTCAGGTCATTCAACCCTGATGAAGACGATCTGCAAGCTATCAAGAGTCTTGAAGAGGTAGGAAATGCGTTTGGTTTTTAAAATAATCAGAGGTTATGTAGGATACAGACCATACGTTCAGGGTGATGTTAGGGGATGTTCCTAAGGAATGTGGGTTCAGGTCGTTCAAACCCTGATGAAGACGATCCTCAAGCTATCAAGAGTCTTGAAGAGGTAGAGAATGCATTTGTGATTTTTAAAGTAATTGAAAACTATCAGGGGGGCGTTTTATGAAAGGACTTGTTGGACGTTTTATCCGACAAACTGTAATAAGCTACTGAAATGCTTGCATCTGATTGGCTGAGAGCAAATTTGTCGGATAAAATGTCCGAATAGTCCTTTGATGAAATGCCCCCCAGATTGAACGCCAAAATGCCATGATGATGATAATCATTGGTGGTTTATATCCACTTGGCCTAAGAGCAGTTTATCTAGTTCTCTGATTGTCTGATGTATACCACATGAGCTAAACTAATTTGGTCCACTTACAGCTTGGTCTAATTCTCTCTTGGTCTAATGACCACTTGGTTTAATTGCCAATTCGTCTCGTAGTCAAACTGTCTAATTGCATTTTCGTCTTAACTCCCAAATGAATATTTGGTCTATTACCAGTTTGTTACACAAATGGACTAAAAGGTGTTAGACCAAGTGGACATTAGATGAAATGGGAATTAGAAAAAAAAATGGTCAATATGAGCTCTTCTGAAGCATATGGGACATACGCTATAATCTGATGTGTGCCATAACAATGTACATGTGTATTTTTACTTTAGATATTTAAAGATAATCTTGAACAGTGGTCATGATGAAAAAAAAATAAAGCAACTGTTACCATTCTTGATGGTACCAAATCTTAAGCATGGCTACAAAATACCATAAACCTGAGGAATTTGTAGGAAATTGCGTAATTGCTGAGGAAAAGCAAAGCATTGATTTTGATAGTTGACGTCCCGACGAGCAAATGGTTTTGTTTGTAAAAGACTGCTGGTGAGGCCGCAGACTATTCCTAGTCTCGATATGACTGACTCTCCCGATATATTTCACCCCAAATCATTCATGGAATATGAATAGATTTGGTGTATGTATTCTTTATGTTAGTGGAACAATATGAAGACATATTTAACCATTTCATGCCCAATTATTTTTTCGCTGTAACAACTCAAGATTACCTTTAAAGGGATTGAGTATTCTTGTGAAGGTTTGCAAAACTTGAGATGTGGGGGCCCTGCATGTTGATGTGTCTGTCAAGATGAAACTCTGAAAATTTCATTTCATGAGCATCATTACATGCTTTATAAGTAAAACATAATTATTTTCACTCCATAGACTACAGTGTTAACTTCAGCATAACTTAAGCATACCCAAGGATGCTTATGGCTACAGTCATCAATTTTGCATCAATTAAGAGACAGATTAGCTTCAAAATCATGTGTGAAATATGAGAATAAAATAAAATAAAATAAAAATCTCGGGTGATTCCTGTCTGGCCTAAAGGTTTGCAATAATGGTAGCAGCATTGGATGAAGTTAATCAATCCTTTTAATTGTAATTCTCTAACCATCCAGGACCTGAAGACAACTTGGACAGACCTTGATATCGCCAGGTCAGCATGGCACAAACATCGCTTGGAGAAAGCAACCAGATTGAACCAGAGAATGAGTGATGTTGCTAGAGAGATTACCCACTCTGCTATGGAAGTCACTCAGGTATCGCTCAAATTATCATTTTTCATAATATATGCACCACCAACGTTCATGATCATAAGATGCCTAATTTACCTTGTGGGTTGACAACTTTTTTTTTTACAATTTTTTTCCTATAGGCTGTAGCATGCAGCAGCATGATTCCGAAATTCCGAAATGCAGGGAAGAATAAGGATTAATCAGTAGAGCTACATGATGCCACCACAGGAAAATTGTACTGCTTATTTAAGGCTTGTAATCACTTTAAAAGAGAAACACAATGATTAATGCATGGTTGAGGATACTCTTTTTGTAGCATGCAGTACACATGAGATTTGGGGAATTAAAGAAATATCGAACTGAACGATGATTCCGAAATGCAGGGAAGAATGAGGATTAATCAGTAGAGCTACATGATGTCACCACAGGAAAATTGTACTGCTTAATTAAGGCTTGTAATCACTTTAAAAGAGAAACACAATGATTAATGCATGGTTGAGGATGCTCTTTTTGACCAATCTCTCAGGGCCCGTATTCCATAAAAGCATGAAATTTAAGCATTTTTGCTTATCTTTAAAATGCGTATTCCATAAATACGCCTTACTAAGAATTCTGTCCAAGCCCATTTTTGGTAGTGAAGCATAAATTCTTAGATTTTTGCTAAGTCAAAAGTCTTAAATGGAATTGCGCCTTCAAATCGCACATAACAAATGAGAGTTTTTTCCCGAACTTTAACCCTAAAAGGGCCGGGGGGGGGGCCTAATCAGCCCCCCCTCAACATTTCGCGCGGTCATGTCGCCGGAAAAAAATTTTGCGCTCCGCGAATTCATGACTTTATTCTCTAACATCTTACGCAACTTTTAAAACTCATTTGAACAAATTTGAGCATACGGTTCGGAAATTATGCAACGTTATGTAATGCAGCGCAGGCTCAAAAACCGGAAATTTTCTGTATTTGTGTACAAAACATATGGGAAATGGCTTTTTATGCTAAAATCACATTTCAGTAATTAAAATATGGTTAATAGCCATTATATTAGTTGATATTGCTGTAATATTCAGAGATAAATATTGACCAAAGTTTTCCAAACAAAAAAACAATAAAATACATAAGTCGAAAAACAAAGAAATACATAAGAAATTTCCAAAACAATAAAATACATAAGAAATTGAATTAGATACCGGAATTTTTTTCACGTACAACCCATAGGAATGCTACTAACAATATTTACACCAAAAATTAGCATTCTAGGAGCTTTATTTAATGATTTAGAGCAAAAAGTATGATTTCATGCATAAATTAGCATAATTAATTAATATAAATTGAAAAGACATTATTTTGGAAAAAGGAACTATACAGTCTTGTAGATTACATCGCACACTACTATTGTGCAAATTTTCGCGGCGCTCACGCGATCGGCGGCTGAGATCTGAAGGGGGGGCCTAATCAGCCCCCCCCCCCCCGGCTGTGAGATGGCAAAAATAACCCGGCCTTTTTAGGGTTAAGCCTACTACCTAGTGGCTTAACTTTAATGTTGATTATATGGCAAGCTCATTTGAGACCACAAAAATTGAAAATGACGATATTAATAAAATTCAGACTTTTGCTTGATGCTTTCTGACCTCAGACAAAGTGCTTAACATGTTTGGTATAAAGGCTAAGAATTTTTTTTCTTGGACAAAATCTTAGAAAAATACATAGACTTAAGACAAATTGCTTAAGTATAGTTTATGGAATACGGGCCCAGGAATAACGCGGAGGAGTGACGCACAATAAGGGTGCAACTTGCGTGTATGTATTATGAAATGTGAGAAATGTTCAAATAGTTGTAAAATATGATGGGATTTTATGATAATTATGGCCATGAGACGTATGTTAGATATCCAGTGCCTGCCAACTGGGATCTAACCGCTTCAGTAGTGGAATGTCATTTCTCTTTTATAGTAATTATAGAGAATATAATGAACATACGTTGTTATTGTTACTTTTGTTGTGTGTATAAAATTAGCAATGACTGCCATCGTATTGTATGCACTTTTAGAACTGTACATCTCTCTCTAAATTGAAATACCGTATTTGCCGGCGATAAGGCCGCAGCGCCGTATAGGCTGCACCCCCTTTTTGACAACTTTTTTTGACAAAAAAAAAAAAATGGAAAAAAAAAAAAAAATGAAAAAAAAAAATCTGAAAAAAAAATAAAATATCCTAACAAACAATGTATACAAAGAAAAGTAAGAAATAAGCCCTGAAAAGAGCAGCCAATGATTAATTTTTATAAGTACTCAAAAGATAATGACAAGTCAGAATCTAGACTTGAGTCTAATTCACTCAGATTCTTAGGCTTAGCAAACTTCAACCCTCAGCTAGCTCAGTAAGCTGCAGCTGCATCACACAGCACAAAATCACAACAAACACACACACCACCAGCACAGCAGGCAGCATGTGTGTGCTTTGCGATAAGCCAACAAATATTCTGATTTTGCTGCTAAAATCACATCTTTGGAACTAGTTTCCAACATGTGGTAGTAATGACACATGAAACATTTACATAGGCTCTTATATCCTACCTTTATTCTTGAATATAATACTAAAATTAAAGCTGAAAATCTAGATCTAAAAGATGAAAAAGATCGTATTTTCAGCTGTTTTGTAGCTGTGCATAACATGAAATACAGAGGGCGACAGATCACCAAACATCATATTTTGCAACTGGCAGTAAGCTGCGCGATCCTATTTTATTTCTCTTTTTTTTTTTTGACATGTATTTTGCTCAGAAATGACTCATTATTGGCAGCAATTAAAAAAAAAAACAGAGTGCTGAGGTTTATTCATGAGAAAAACAATTTTTCATCTCCACAATGTAGCTCAAACATGTTGGTAAGATCTTCTATTCCTGTGGTTCCTATTGCAATGTTTTACCGGTCCCATGTGTGCAAAAACATGTTTTTTCAAGGGGTTGAAAATACCCGATTTTGTTGTTGTCATGTATAAGCCGCACCCCGACTTTGCGACATTATTTTATCCCAAAATACTGCGGCCTTTACGCCGGCAAATACGGTACATGTATTCATCTGGCAAAATTCCCTCCAGATTTTACAAGGATACTTAATTGTGTTGAAACCTAATAAATAAGATGTGTTATATCTATGATTATTTGAGTTTATCTATTATTATTTGAGTAAACTCCCTTATTTTTCCATGTTGCCAGGTTGTTGGGAGCTACCAGAATAAGCAGCGTCTTCAGTTCTTGGAGCATATCAAGTGATTATGTTGAGCAGTAATAAATAAGATGCTGTATCTCTCATTATAAAGTAACAACTTACTTTATCCGTGTTGCTAGGTTGTTGGGAGCTACCAGAATAAGCAGCGTCTTCAGTTCTTGGAGCATATCAAGTGATTATGTTTAGCAGTAATAAATAAGATGCTGTATCTCTCATTATAAAGTAACAACTTTCTTTATCCGTGTTGCTAGGTTGTTGGGAGCTACCAGAATAAGCAGCGTCTTCAGTTCCTGGAGCATATCAAGTGATTATGTTGAGCAGTAAAAAATAAGATGCTGTATCTCTCATTATAAAGTAACAACTTTCTTTATCCGTGTTGCCAGGTTGTTGGGAGCTACCAGAATAAGCAGCGTCTTCAGTTCTTGGAGCATATTAAGCAGGCCATGTCCTCTGCACTGGATGTCAGGACAGCATGGCAACATCTCATTGAACAGCTTACACATGAGAGGTAGGTGTACAAACTCACTTATGGAATTTATAAAATAACCTCTAACCTCTACCAACTCAACTTACTAATGTTATAGAAAGGGACAACCCTTGTATGTTGTACATCAATCATGAGGGCAAATTGGAACATTAAAACTAGTCTTCTGGTCATGACATTGAAATGTAGAAGACACTATTTACTACACTGCGCTATACTTACCTATATCTCTTCAAATTGCTATTCGTTGCCCAAAGTAGAATAGCCACCGGCAAACAAAACGA
>CALNVZ010000174.1:51988077-52003749 GCA_940671915.1 Paracentrotus lividus
CTTTGGGCAACGAATAGCAATTTGAAGAGATATAGGTAAGTATAGCTTGTTAGTAAATAATATGTTCACAATTGAACATTCTGGTCTAAAAGTGATTTGGAGAGATTGATAACATTTCACCTAAGCATTATTTTGTGCTGAGAGGTTTTGGAATCGCCAAAATTATAAGAAATTAACCCAATTCAGCTTTGAGTCACATGCACTCACACAGAAATGTATGTGTGGGGCAACCCAAAATGTTCAGGACCCAAACATGTCAGCTGTGTGTTATATTTTGGATCATATTATGACTATTAGGGCATTTTAAGAGCAATCTTTTCTTGTGGAGCTTTTTATTGTAATATTCGTCCCAAAAGTCATGAAAACAACAGGAAAGATCACAAAGATTTTCTTCATCTTTCCCACACCTTCTGCAGTGGAACTGATTCAGCTTATGCGATATTTTCCATCAATTCATAAATGGGTCCTCACCACTTAAATCCTTAATTTTCTAATGCATTGAGAGTAATTTCACTGAGCCAAAAGATCTCAAGTCATTGGTCTGTGTATTTATCTGCCATTATTTTACACCTGTCTATTCATACATTGTATATATACCTCTGTGAAATATTCAATTCCAAGATATAATAGGCAATAAAGTAGGTCAGCAGGCTTGTTGGTCTGTGATATACAGTATTGCAGGTTTGGGATGCACTGTCGGCCGACATATGTAAGATAAGATAAGATGCATACTGTAGACAAGGAACCTTTACACATAAAAATGACAAAATCTTGAGACAATACTGTACCAACATAGCTTTTCTATGTTCTTTGCAGCGCTGTATGGTACAAGAAAAATGTCTTTAAAATAATACAAAATAATACTGTACCATCACAAGCTTTTCTTTATTCTTTACAGGGCTGTATGGTTTGACTCTGACAGCTACCCATCAAACTGGCAGCTTGATCCTACAGAAGGACCAGGGAGGGTGAGAAGGAGACTACAGAGATGTCATCTTCACATCCCTAAGAAGTTCTTCCTACCGGAGGAACAGGCCAAACACAAGGAGACCCACTCTAGACCATTGGGTTACCTCTTTGATAGCAGCTCTCAATCTCAGAGCTCATCAGAGCTCAAGAGAAGACTACAAATGAATGAAAAGATCAGGTAGGATTGTTGAGCTCACTCTAAACCAAAGGGATAGATATTTCTGTCAAGAGCCTATTTCAAAAGTCTTCAGACTTCTCTTTAGAACTGACTACTTCTAAGTCATAATAATAATAAAGTTATTTGTATTGCGGCAAATTCACTCTGTAGAGTGGTCTAGATGCATCATATCATTATTATCCCGGTCATTGAATTTGAGTCCAGTCGACGTTTTACAGGCATACACAATGAACAAATCCTACCAGGGGGGTGTTTCACAAAGAGTTAAGTAGACTTAAAGTCGCACTTAACTTCTATGTGCATCTTGTTTTATAACGCGCAATTTAATTGATAGATTGCACAATGGCGTGCATCCCATGAGCATGGTCAATCCAATGAGGTGATGCGTAATATTACACACAAAACTAACGATTTATGTGCGATTTTTAAGTCTACTTAACTCTTTGTGAAACACCCCCCAGGTACCCATTTTAACACCTGGGCGATGTGAAGCAATACATATTGATTCAGGCCTAAAACTGACATGGCGCCACTGTAAAATTTCCTTGAGTAAAGATTTTATCAAAGTCTTTTTCTGTTTTTTGTTTGCTCCGTCTTGCAGCCTTTCGTCAACCTGTGTCCATGTCACTCCTGCTGCCGAGACCAGAGGGGAACTGTTGCTAGGCAACAACAGCATGTACTTTGTGGGGGAGGAGCCTCTGACGAACACCGTTGATTCAAGTCCAACTAAGGTATTTCTTTCTGTCTTCTGCTGTCTAATATACGCCCCCCCCTCCTCATCCTGGAAATAATAAACAAAATACAATCTATTATTCACTCTTGACCTTAGAGATGTAAAAATTGGCTATTAACTCATATGTTATGATTACTGAACAGTATAACAAATATTGTCTGGGCAATAACTCCTTTCGAAAGTAAAAGTCAACTGCTCTCTGAATACTCTAAAGATCATTTTGAGCCTTAGTTGTAGCCATGCCCATGAAAACAGTCAGTAGCTTTATTTAATTTGTGTGACCTTTTGACCTTGCAGGTGTCTTTAGGAGAGACTGACCTGATGACCATCTGGTGGACGTATGATGAGATCAAGGAACTACATCTAAGATGGTATCAGCTCAGAGATAATGCTTTAGAGATCTTTCTCACCAATGGCAAAACACTCCTCCTCAGCTTTGACAACACAGAGGTAGGATATGACAATTGTAATGACAATAAAAAGAAAACAAATACCTGGGGAGCATTTCATGAAACAAATATTCACTGATTCACACTGACAACTGTTATAAGCTACTGAAATACTTGCATCTCATTGGCTGAGAGCAAATTTGTTAGATAAAACATCTGACAAGTCCTTTCATGAAATGACCCCCCGGAATCAATATGTATAGATACATTAGAACCAATCCAAAGCAGCAGTCTTGTAGAGTGCCACCTCAAGGTCTTAACTTCTCAATCGGGGCCATTTCCTTACCCAGAATGCAAAATTCTGAGCAGTGTAGTCTTATGATATAGGCCCACTTGAATGAAAACACACTAATTTGCTGCTCAATGAATTTATACCAAAAGAAGTATGGTATCAGGTAGTAAGACAAATAATTTTCTTCTCAAAATGTTTTAGTTTCCCCTATACAAGGGCTAATTTTGTGTACTGAAATATTGGTATTAAATAGTTATCTCAAAAGGTATATTTACATGTATAAGACTAGCTTTTATAACGCAAAGGCTATAAGAGCCAAAAAATTCACTGAGCAAAATTGTCATTCGTGAAAGAAAATTAATTTCTTTCATTTAATTGCAATACCATATTTATGAGACCCTCCTTCATAATATCAACTCTTGAACTAGTTCATGTTTGTTCTTCTCCAGGAGCGTCAAACCATCTTCCATCTGATCAAGTCCATGGACCTTCCTAACCTGATTGAAGTGGACAGTGTCCTTGCACTCACCCAGGCCTGGAGGCTGGGCCAGATGACCAACTTTGAGTACCTGACCCAGCTCAATAAGCTAGGAGGTCGATCCTTCAATGATCTCATGCAGTACCCGGTCTTCCCCTTCGTCTTGAATAACTATGTGGATGAGAAGATAGACTTGACCAAGGAGAAGTTCTTCAGGGATCTGACTAAACCAGTGGCAGTTCAGAATAAGGACAGGGAAGAAAGATACAAGGAGAATTTCAAGGTGAGTTTAATTGAAATTCTGAATGGCTTTGTGGAATGCATATGTGACTGTAGAGGAGTGGTCTCATAACCAGAAATCTCTGTTTCAAAACAGGCAAAATCTGTTTCAGCTTTTCTTGATGAATACACATCATGTAAAGATATGTATTTAAAGCTATATTAGTGTTGTGGTCATGAGATTGAATTGTGGAAGAAACTGTCTCAAAGTGATGGGAAAGGTTAAAAACAATGCACCTAAGAATTGTTTGTTGCTGTTAGGTTTTGGAATCAAGAAAAGGATAAGAAATTTACCAAATTCTTCTGAGAGTAACATGCAGTGCACTAAAAAATGCATGTATGGGACTACATACACATGTGCACACAAATGTTTGGGTCCCGAACATAGCGTCTTTTGTCATATTATCACTATGAGGGCATTTAAAGAGCAATCCTTTTCAGTGGAACTTTCTACTATAAAAATCTTCCTAAATACCTTGAAAATAATTTGAAAGCTCACAATTATTTTGTTCACCCATGGTTCACCTTTCTCACTACACTAGATTCTCTTTAATTTGTAGTTGATTGTCATGATCTTAATATTCTTCTCTATGTGAAATGATTGGTACATGTAACTAATTGGTAAAGTTTGAAGCAAACTTCATTTCCATTTGTTTCCTCCTTGTGACAGGCTCTGCTCGAAGAGTATGATAAGAACCATCGTATGGGAGAGGAAACCAACACTCTGGTAATCGCACCATATCACTATGGTTCTCACTACTCAAACAGCGGTACAGTTTTACAGTACCTCGTCAGACTCCCTCCATTCACTCAGATGTTCCTCCACTACCAAGGTACGTCTTCATGGGGTCTTTGGATGATGATGCAGCTGTGATGGTGGAAGTGGTAGTAATAATGAAAATACTACAAGGTCTATGTTGGAGTGACAATGATTGTGGTGGGGTTGATGATGATGATAGATGGTGATAAGTACTAATGATAGTGGTTGACAATAAATGTAGTTGGGATAATGATGATAACACAATAAGTGCTGCTTGATTGTTTATAAACTGTTATTTCATTCAGTGCCACAATAGGGGGACATTTAATATATTTATTGTGATATTTATATTTGACAGTCTGACAAATTTTTAGATGAATGTACGACAATAACCTTTTGAAATATTTGTTTTCAAACAAACGAGATTCCCACTGTCCCTATCTACTATCTAGCGAAACCACAGCCAAGGGAACGGCTTGGCAGAATCTCCAGTTTTGTCTCAAATAGATGCTGTCTTTTGTCTTTGGATAGTAACACTATAGAATCAATCATTTCTCTTGCAGACAATCACTTTGATCTCCCGGACAGGACGTTTCATTCTATCCAGACCTCATGGTTTCTATCCTCTTTCCAATCTACCACGGATGTTAAAGAACTCATTCCCGAGTTCTTCTTCCTCCCTGAGTTCCTACAGAACAATCAAGGTTGGTGTCAAACCATAATTTACATATACCAGGGCTGTGTTTGACCAAGTCGTTTGTAAGTTACAAATGAATTTATTAATGACTGGTGATCAGTTCTTGCACTTGATTGTAAAGTATGTAAATAGTATAGCACCCAAGAACATGTTCCAGTCTTTCGTAAAGTTGTTTGTAATTTTAAAGGGAAACAGTAACTTTCAAAAACAAGAGCAATTAGATCAAGATGAATAAAATTATATTGCTCTAATAGTAAAAACAAACTACTGAAAATTTCAGATCAAATGGAAGTCATTTACTACCACAAAACAGTGTAACAGCCAAACGCGAGTGAATTTTCAACCCCTTTGCAGCAAACCCTCCAGCCCGCTAGGGTCGGGGGGAACACGACAGGAAGTGGGGTGTCTTGAAAAGCACATGGCAATTTGTTTTCCACCACGAGATGGTTTACTAAATTTGAGTATGAAATCATTGATATCTCGAAAGTAAAGCAAGCAATTAACTTGTAATTTTGAAGAGATACCAGACTGACCTATAAGTTTATAATTATGTTGACAAAATGAGCTAAATCAAGAAATTGTGATTTGAATATCATTCAATGTTACTGCATCCCTTTAAGAACGACTTGCTAAAACAGCACCCAGGGAATATTTCACCAAGTTTAAGTATTATAAATACGTTAAGTATTTCACCCCCCAAAAAAATGTACTTTACAAACAATTGGAACGTGTTTGCGGGTGCTATACTACATGTATTTACATTGATTTAGCCCAAGAACTAATCACCAGTCATTGGTAAAGTCATGTGTAACTTTACGATCAACTTGATGAAACACCCCTTAGTAAGCAAATAATGACCGTTTGATACAAGTGATGGGAAAACTATCACTTCCCAGGCAAGCTGGATATCTTTCTCTACGAAGCAAAGCTGAGGAGAGATAGCGTGTACCTCCAGCTTGCTGATACTCATTTTATGATAATACTCATTATCGTAATTTTGGCAGTTGGACTAGTACACATTGTATTTTGAATAATTTCTACATTGTCAATTTTCCACTAATTTATCTGTTGAAATGATTTTGCAATGTTCAGAACTACATGTATTTGGAAATGGAAACAGTCTTAATGATCAAAATCGTAACTGTATTTTTATGTATTGCCTTTCCTGTTATGTTACTGAAGTGCTGTATGAACAAAATTCATGTTTGAACAAGTTTTACAATTCTTGGATGCGTAACCTCACAATTGAAAGATATAGTGACATCATCGACCCCCTTATCATCCAACAGGCTATGACTTTGGCCTTCGTCAGTCCGGTGAGACCGTCCATCATGTTATCCTGCCCCCGTGGGCCAAGGATAATGCCAGGCTCTTTGTCCTGATTATGAAGCAGGCCTTGGAATCTGCTTATGTCTCTCAGAAGCTTCACAGTTGGGTGGACCTTGTGTTTGGTTTCAAACAGCATGGACAGCATGCGGTCGATGCCATCAATGTATTCCATCCAGCAGTAAGTTCCTACTTTTATTACTTCTATGTGGTTTTTTTTTCCCATTACGAAGAACCATCAAGGTGCCATTGCATAAAACTTTCTAATATACCATCATTTGCAAAAGTTTAAGACCACCGTAAATTTTTGGGGTATTATGTTCAATGAGCATTATTCTTTTAGCCCAAATTCCTTGCTCAAACGGCGAAAAATGGTACTCTTACTGACTGTAATACCAGTAGACTGCAGCTCGGCCTTGATGTCACGACAGGAAATGGAACAATCTCTTCCAACAATCCTCTTCATCATGTTGTCCTCGCAACGCGTTGTTTTTCTTGGACGACCACTCCTCTTCCGGTCGGAAAATGAGCCATCGTTTCGAAATTTTTGAATGGCATTGTGGACGACAGTCTTGCTACACCCAGTCTTCTCACTAATCTTGCATTCAGAGTAGCCTTCTTGGAAAAGGGTTACTATTTTAACCCTCTGAACCTGACTTAGACTCTGTTTTTTTCCCATCCTGGATAAGAGACAAAGTGCCAGATGAAGACCTTCTGAGGCAAAGACATTCATGGAAATGAGCTTAAACCATTAATCTCATCCCATGAACCATGACAGGAAAACATGTTACATAATATTTCAATGGAACAAAAGAATAATGCTCATTGAACATAATGCCCCAAAAATTTAGGGTGGTCTTAAACTTTTGCAAATGATGGTAGTAACCTTGCAATCAATGGCAAATTTCATGAAATATTGATTGGCTACTGAGCAACAGGTAACAACGTTACCTTGGTAACTGACGTTGATAGCACAAAGTCAATATAATAGCACTTGTATATGAAACTGCACACAGGTTCCTTAAGAAATAATGCAGGCTTCTTGATTACTTTCACATAAGAGATCTAATATGTGATTATTATTATTCCAAGTCAAAATCACAGGTATTTGATGACATAATGATTAACCTTTTCTTCACTGCTTGCAGACAGTAATTTTCTGCTAAGAACCAAGAGGCCATTAATAATAGTAGTGGAAATTTGTAAATTGAACAGGTCCACCTTTCAGCACTCATGGCATTTAAAATAGAGAAGAGAAATACATTTTATAATGGAACAAATACAAACTGACAATAGATTTACATTGAATACTCTCTTAGACGTAGAACAGGTAAGCTTTGAACTGTGATTTGCAATGTTCAACCAAAGATTTTACTGCCATAGTTTATATTTTAAACTGATACATTTAACCCTAATCAGACGGGGGGGGGGGGGGCATCATGGCCCCCCCTCGACATTTTCCGCGACCACTCCGCCGCATGAAATTTTCTGATCGCGCCGCTTGCTGACTTTTTACTTTCAAGTCTCGCGCATCTTTTGAAACCATTTTCGCAAAAATCGGTATTACCGTTACGACGCTGCACGATTTTCAAAAATATCCGTCAGACTGAAAATGGCTCAAAAACGTGATTTCGTGTAAAAAGTCAATGCAAATTGAGTTTTCTCACCTAATTCATAAAGATATGATTATTTTCACTTTCATTGGCTGAAATCAATTTATTTTAGCATATTTATGCTTAAAAATGGTTCTTAAATGATTTTTGCGTTTAAAAAAAAGAAAATTAAAAGGTCGAAAAAACAAAGAAATACATAAGAAATTCATAAAACAATAAAATACATAAGAAATTAATTTTGAAACAAGAATTTTTTTCCAGTACAATTGTTAGGAATGCTATAAGGAATAATAATACACAAAATTAGCATTCTAGGAGCTTTATTTTTTCAATTAGAGCAAAAAGTATGATTTCATGCATAAATTAGCATAATTAATTCATATTAAAAAAAAATTCATATTATTTTGGAAAAATTAGCAGCGCAGTCTTGTAGGTTACATGGCTCACTACCATCGTGCAAATTTTCGGCGCGGTCGCGCGATCGGCGGCCGAGATCTTAGGGGGGGGGGGCCATCATGGCCCCCCCCCCCCCCCCCCCCCCCAGTCTTGACAGCTACCAAAACACCCCAGTCTGATTAGGGTTAAGCCTAAAAATAAACACCTTTTGGCTCCCAACAGACAAAATATTGCTATAATTTTCTCTCTATTCTTTGCAGACATACTTTGGTCTTGACACGCGGAACATCAAGGACCGCACCAAGAGACGTGCGGTAGAAACAATGATCAAGACATATGGTCAGACTCCCAAGCAGTTGTTCACCAACCCTCATCCGCAGCGTAATGATCCTGACCCAGTCATTGTCGACTCTGCTATGATGGGCAGTGTGGGCTTCCTCACTTCATTAACTTCCAGGTCAAGAGGGTCAACGTCTAGCGATAAGGGCACTCTCAGAGTGAGTTCTGAATAATTCTGTCCTTCCATAATTGCACTGTTTCAAGATTTGCTCTTCTGCTATGTTGGGCAGTGACAATGTGTGGTTCATGAGGCTGGTGTACTATAAAAATTTAGTATTTTAGACAGGTTCTACACTGAAGAGATCTGCATACGAATCAACGACATAGGTATTCGTCAGGCTTCTGACTGTGAGAGTGGCATATATGCAATCAAAAGTCCTTCAATTCAAGAAAACCACTCTAAAAAGGCGGCCTATGTTAGGGGGAGGGGGCTACGATAACAAATTTTATTGTCTTTCCGTATCACATTCCTAAAACAGATGTATAATAATGTTTTTTTTTTGTGTGTGTAATCAGGAGCCTTTGATCCATGTGAAGGGAATGCGGTGGGGTGACTACCTTGGATCCCCTGCTTCTAGTGAGCCAATGGTCAAATGGCAGCAGGCTTTTACCACTGCACCAACTCAGCTCATCCCACTACCTACAGGCAATGTGTGCGGTGTCGCCAAGAACCAATGCCTGCTCGTCATGTACAGCAAGGAGAGAAGTAAGAGCCCTATTCTTCTTTTTTTCCTTCTATTTTCGTCATTTTCGAAATGGCCCATTGAAGAGCATGCTTCTTACTCAAAATTATTTCTATGCTGAAAGTGATTGATGTGCAATATTTATCGGGTTTAGGGGCACAATGCTGTCCTTTGTTTGCAGACAGTTTTGAGGTTTATATTTTTAGCAAGATATCATTCTACAATTACCATACGCTAGACACCTAGTAGAAAGCACCTTGTCGTGGTAGCTGTTTTAAAAATGGAGTATTCATGTGTGTCCTCAAGGATGATTTATCATGAACCTGACTAAATTATATTTTATATTTAATACTTAAATTTCCTTTCTTTTCTTTCAGGTGTGAGCAGCATGTATGCAGTGGACATTAAATGGTCTGGTTTCTTGAGCTGGGGTCATTCCGATGGTATCCTGAGACTCAAACACAAGGCCAAGACACCTCCAATCAACTTCCTACAATCAAACACTAATGATGAGGTATGGGTTTATCATTAGTTGCAGAACATTGGTACAGTCATGGAAGGGCAGTGGCATCGATGAAGGGGGTTTTAAAAAAATTCTTCATGGGGCTCTTTTTAACCCATTTTGGGTTAAATCACACCTATGTACATGTAGACGTACATGTTTTCAATGGTAATATTTTGGTTGACAGTGGCTCTTTGTAGCCTTGCGGGGACAAAATCAAACTGAGCCCCTGTGTAATTTTTCCCTGATTTTGAACCCCCTCCCCTCCCTTCCTCCCCATTTTGTATGATCTCTATTTGCTCTTTGGCCTTAGTCTTTTTAGGGAGGCGAGACATGATGAAACCTGAAGAGAAAAAAAAAATGGTCAAGAGGGGGAGATATCATCATATTTTCCTTAATCATCTACCTCTTATATATATTTTTATATCTTTTTATAGTTTATAACATGCATGTAAAATGTTCAGTGATCTAGATAATACGTTGCAAACGAGCTGATAATGAAAAGCATATATATTTGATGCCATGTTTTGGTTCCAATAATTACCTCACCAGATTACTACATGTGGTTCTGTATCCGACTGTCGTCTGATGTTCACTGGAATGTCATCGGGTATGGTCATTGCATACAATATCAAATTTAACCCATACAAGGTAAGCTTGTTCATAAACTTAAATTTCTTTGTCTTTATCAAGTTTGTCTATTTGCCTACTGTGTGTGTGTGTCCGCAAAAAGATTAATCTGATTGGTATAGTAAAGTTCTTCATTACATAATCACAAATTTTAGTTACCTTGTGAGGCTTTCACGTACTAACAGCATGCTTCGTCAGACAATCAATGACGTCTGTCCGTTGAACCGAGAGAGTGGGAATGATAGTCGTAGATAGTTTGTATTGGACCATGTTGCGACTCACGACATGTCCCCTTTCTTGTTGTATGTGAATGGCCTCCCTTATCAATTGGGTGAATCTATTACTTTAATTTATCTATGTGTGTGTGTGTGTCTCGATCTCTGTTCCTATTTTTCTTTCTATATTTTTTGTAATGTCATGATAACTCAATCTTCCTATTTTTTTCCGTAGTTGATCACTGGAAGAAATAAACAACTGCAAATTTTTCCTTAATTAATTAAAAGATAGGACTTATTGATTACAGATGAAATAGACAATGTCAAATTCTTATGTTGTCTATTACAGGAAGAAATCAACAACTAAAAATTCTTATGTTGTTAATTACAGTATGAAATTAACAACTACACATACCTCTGTTGTAAATGACAGGATGACATTCACTATAAAAGAATTTTTAATTATCAACTCTTTTGTTTAATTTCGGGGGGGGGGGGGGGGGGGTTAATTCACTAACGGTTAAAATCAATCCCAACTATGGGCCTATAGAACTATAACATGGCTATTGACCCTAAAATTGATTTAATACCAGTTGAGATTGATTTTAAGCCGTTAGTAAATAACCCCCTCAGATTGTTGATTATTAATGAATTAATTAATATTAATTATTAATGGGAAAACAGATTTTTGAACAAAAAAATTTAACCCTAAGGCATACAGTTTTAAGGTGGAAAACTTGGATAAAATCGAGAAAGTACATGTATATTCATATACACTTATGACTTTGATTATGAATTCTGATTTATTTCCCTCTGTGATCACCAGCAATGTAGCATTGAAGCAACGAGATCAGTGGTACGTCTTCTAGGTCATACTGCACCAGTCACTTGTTTATGTGTATGCAGACCATACAGCATACTGGTTAGTGCTAGCCAAGATGGGACGTGTATCATCTGGGATCTCAATAGGTAATTTGTTATTCAATATGATTATAATAGTAAATAGTGGTAGTATTTTAAGAGTTGTGATTGGTTGAAAGGGTGTCACGTGTCATTCACGTTTTTGTTATAGTGAACGGTTTTTGTTATATTGAACGGGTTTTTTGTTATATTGAACGGTCTTTACCTGTGTTAAAATGAATGGTGAAATGGATTGCCTTGTTGCGCAAGCGCGTAATAACAGTAAAATGGTGCGCACAACAATAGATACGCGGAGCGACAATATACGTCACAATAGCTTAATTAGCACCAAAAGTTTGGCAAACATTTGCAAAGATAAAACCAGATTAGGCAAGGTCAAAGATCTAGGGGTCTATTTACTATAATAAATAGTGCATGCATCTATTAATGCAACATTACTGACTATGTGAACTCCAAATATTAAATTATCCGTCGGGCACATCTGTTTCACCTCGGCCTACGTCGGTGAAATAAATGTGCCCTCGGGATAATTTAGTATTTGTCGTGCACATAATCTAGTATGTTGCATGGTAGAGCATGCACTATTTATATAATGTTTCTGGGCTGCAAAAATATGAAGCTAATGGCCTGTAGTCACAAAGGTGTCCTAGTTACTTAACAAAAGATAAGCCAAGCAAAAATCTGTGGTCTATATAACTATCGATAGCAAAATGTGGCACATCCAGAACAATAGATTTTTGATTTATCAAAATTTTTGGTACCAAAACTCTTAAAAATGGAATGATAAGTACCAATTGACAGTTTTCCTATCCATTAAAGTATGAATCCAGAACCCAGTAAACGTGTGAGGAACATCAGAGCTGCCAACTCTCCCGGATCCTGCGGGAGACTCCCGGATTTTGACCCAATCTCCCGCCCTCCCGACCTCATGCCCAAATCTCACGGATTTTCATTGATTTGCAATGTAAATGACGATAATTTTAGTAAACGACTGGTGAATTAGTCTACATGTAAAAAGCCAGTTACTTCCGGGTTGCAATGTGTGTGCGAATGTGAGTGGTGATTAGCGGCGCTCCATGCTTTAGCTACGCTGGTCGGCGGTGGTTAATACCACCACGGGTAATTCCGGGCATTCCCGACCACCACTCCTGGTGAAAAACACTGCTCCCGACCACCACTAACTTCACAAAAATCACCCCCCAAAATAGCCTTTTAAATTCACTTTTTCATTGGATTTACTACTGGTATGTATAACCTTTAAGTTTTGGACCATTATGATCTATAAATGACATTTTTAGTCATTTTAGAAGTCTCAAAATGAGTCTTCATTTCCGTTTTCAAACATTATTTTCGCCGTTTTTGATAGTGTAGTCCCACCTGTACAAAAAATGTGTCAGTCTGTGAAATTTGCTTGCGAGGATTTGAAGTTTTCCCGATCATTTCTAGGGTTAAATGTGGGTCTAGATGTCACTATTTCAAATAATAAGCACTAGAAACGATCCTTGCGATACTTGTTTGCCTCAATTCACTCTGAGTTTTCTGAAAAACATCGTTGATCATCGATGTTCTTGTCATTACTCCCCAGTCTGCATAGGCATACTATTACTGAGCACTTCTATCCCAGAGTTCTGGGGAGCAAAGGCTTGTGAAAGCCTCGGTTCAACTTTTCGTGTGAAATCTCCAAACTTGACAGGGTTTACCATTCTTCATCATTTATTAAGAAATAAACACTTGTTACATGATGATTATAAATTAATCTGAGACACTATTTTTGATATGATAGAAAATGTACTATAGTCAAAATAGCCTTAGAAAAGGAACTATACATTCTAACGCACTTCTGCGTTTTCATCTTTTATTTTTACCTAACACTACAGTTAGGTCTAGATTCTAATTTCATTTTTTTTTTTTTTTTTTTTGGGGGGCGGTGTGGCTCAAGAGCGCTGCTCCGGTCGTTCAAGCGGCGGGTGACGACTCATGTTGTAGTGATAATTACTCGAGCGCACTCAAATAGTCTAAGCTATAACAACTGCCTCTTATTCTGGTCAGGCACTTAAAATTGCTATACATACTCTGAATCGAAGTGTTTTGGCAAATTGGATCGTAAACGAAGTTCCCTGTCATATATAATAATTCATGTGCTGCCCTTTACCTGCAGAAACAGATGCATCCCCCTCAACTCCCATGGCCAAATATTTCTAGTTGCATCTCTGTGCAAGACCTGGTCCAGAGCTGAATGTCTTGCAGATAACTCATACATGCTTTGTAGTGTTGAAAAACAAATCTATAATAGAGCCCTCTAGTCCACGCGAATACCTGCGAGATCGCATTTACTTATGGTAGTTACATCTATCACTCCGGCTCGTGGATAATACTGTTAAACAATCGCGCTCCTTGTAATAAAAAAATTTAATTATTGCTCCTGCATTGAAGCATATCTCATGACTTTCATTGGCGCTGTTAATAAATCGTTCTGAAGAAAGGGTAATAAACAAACAATGATCCAAATGAAAATATGTGACGCATACTATTATTCTGATTAAAAAGTGTCGTTGAGTGTGGCATTGCTTGTTGCCGCCCATAAATAACTGAGTCTTACCGCCGGGACCGCGCCGCAAGGCACATGTGTTTTGCCTCACAAAATCATATCTCCGCAAAATCTTCTGGATTCTATCATCCCAATGTTGGCAGCTCTGGAACATAATAACGTTGACAGATTGTGTCACATTTTGCTACTCGTAGTTCAACCACATTTTAAAGCTAGGCTTAACTTTAGGACACTTTTGTGAGTATGGGCCATTATGATTAGGTTTAGCCATTCTGTATAATCAACTCTAGCATTCATGATCTGTTCATTTGGAACATAATTCATTCTATGTGTTGTCGTATATTATTCTGCCTTACTTTGGACAAAAGAAAGCAAATTACAAAAGTGACATTTCTTGCAAAAGAGCAAAATATATCCATCATTTACATTATTATTTACATATTCCAAGGTCTTAAATATATTTATGCTTGCCCAAGAGGAAAATGGCACAAAATAGAATATGAAACTTCTGCATAAAAACTCAAATTTGAAAAAAATAAAAACTCAATTGATTTATATGTCACTTGCTTCCTCAAAGTAGGGCAATATTGATAATAACTGATGATAATTCAGTGTAGCCAAGAGATACCTCCCTTGTAATTAACTTATTCTGTCATAAATATCCTTTCTGTTGCTCGTAGTAGCATTACTTTTATACCAGGGGGGTGTTTCACAGAGAGTTAAGTAGACTTAAAGTCGCACTTAACTCTAACGCGCATCTTGTTTTATAAAGTGCAATTTGATTGATAGATTTCACAATGGCGCGCATCCCCTGAGCATGGTCATTCCCATGAGGCAATGCATAATATAATGCACGAAACTAGCGATTTAAGTGTGATTTTAAGTCTACTTAACTCTTAGTGAAACACCCCCCTGGGCTTTAAACCTCTGTTCAAAGACATACCTATGATTGTGCTATATGTACAAGATGAAAGCTGTGTAACAAACAGAGGTATATAAACCAGTGCCTACTCCACCTGTATCAGTGCTATTTACTTCAATAATCAACTATGTATGGCTCTACACATTGAATTTATTAGCACATGTCTAATATTCTGGCTTTGAGTTTGCCAAGTATGTTTACTGTCCACAAAATGTCTTCTTTTTTTAAGTGCCTACTCCTGGTAAATTTGACAAGCACCATTTACATATAGCCAATTAGATCATTCATCAAGAAAATCTTCAACATTTTTGTTTATTACAATATCGGCACAATATCAGTCTGGTAAGTGTAGTATGAGCTAATACACAGGTTTTCTTTGCTTTTAGACTTTGCTATGTAAGATCTTTGAAAGACGAAACCAAGCGAGGGGGTAGTATCACTGCTGTGGCTGTCAGTGAGGTTTCCGGAGACATTGCATCAGTTTCAGATGTTGGTGAGTTTATTCTTTTATGCTTATCAATTAATTTGTATTTTGAGGAGCTGTATGGGAATTTTGTTTTTAGTATCTTTGTAATGACAATTTTTATCGTTTACAGTTGTAAACAAAGGTTTTGTTAAGTACTTTAGAAAATATATATGATCAACCCATACCTCCTAAGGGGATGAAAATAATTACTTCAATTTTATAGTTATTTGAATTACTTCCATACAGTTTATATTTACTTCAATAATCACATGACCCTCTCTTACCTTGCTTTTGTTCCCGAGAACAATGCTATGACCGAACCAACAATAGACTACC
>CALNVZ010000174.1:52011521-52040130 GCA_940671915.1 Paracentrotus lividus
CATAGCATTGTTCTCGGGAACAAAAGCAAGGTAAGAGAGGGTCATGTGATTATCTCGTAAATAATAAAATTAGTGCTAATTTTACTAGTCATGTTTTTAAGCAGTCATTAATAACGCTTATTATTTTTTATCTTCCTATCTAACACCCACCTTGCATGTGTATGTGATTTTCTTTAACTTATCTTCTTTCATATGTCATGTTTCATACTACATTACACATAATCACATGCTGTATTGTGGCCTTTTATCTTTAATCAACTTCGATTCTCCTTTTGCCTTTGGCTGAATCATACCTATATACTATATATTCAATATTACTGTATTTACCCAAAATATTTACTTTGACCGAATGCACTAAATGCCATTCAATTGTCTTTATTTGTTTTGTACTCCATTAATGTTGTTATCTATGGAATGGTTACTAATCCTTACATCCACCCCTTCTGCTCCAATGCAACCCACCTTACCCTACTCCACCCCTCCTGCCCCAATGCAACCCACCTTACCCTACTCTGCCCTCCCTGCCGCCAATGCAACCCACCTACTCTACTCCTCCTGCCCAATGCAACCACCTTACCCTCCACCCTCTCCTTCCTGCTCCAATGCAAACCCACCTTACCTACTCCACCCCTCCTGCTCAATGCAACCCACCTTACCCTACTCCACTCTGCTCCAATGCAACCCACCTACCCTACTCCACCCTCCTGCTCCAATGCAACCACCCACCTACCCTACTCTCACCTGCAATGCAACGCCACACTTACCTACTCCACCTCCGCTCATCAACCCCTTACCCTATCCCACCCTACTGCTCCATGACCCACCTTACCCTACTCCACCCCTCCTGCTCTCAATGCAACCCACCTTACCTACTCCACCCTCCTGCTTCAATGCAACCACTTACCCTAACACCCTCCTGCCCCAATACAACCCACCTTACCCTACTCCACCTCCTCTCCAATGCAACCCACCTTACCCTACTCCACCCCTCCTGCCCAATGCAACCCACCTTACCCTACTCCACCCCTCCTGCCCCAATGCACACCACCTTACCTAACTCACCTCCTGCTCAATGCAACCCCTTACCTACCACCTCCTGCCCAATACAACCACCTTACCCTCTCCACCCCTCCTGCTCCAATGCAACCCACCTTACCCTACTCCACCCTCCTGCTCCAATGCAACCCACCTTACCTACTCACCCCTCCTGCTCCAATGCAACCCACCTTACCCTACTCAACCCTCCTGCCCCCCTCCTGCTCCAATGCAACCCACCTTACCCCTACATCACCCTCCTGCCCAATGCAACCCACCTTACCTACTCAACCTCCTGCCCAATGCAACCCACCTTACCCTACTCCACCCTCCTGCACCCAATGCAACCCACTTACCCTACCCCACCCCTCCTGCCCAATACAACCCACCTTACCCTACTCCACCCTCCTGCTCCAATGCAACCCACCTTACCTCTACTCCACCCTCCTGCTCCAATGCAACCACCTTACCCTACTCCACCCTCCTGCTCAATGCACCTTACTACCCACCCTCCTGCCCAATGCAACCCACCTTACCTACTCCACCCCTCCTGCTCCAATGAACCCACTTACCCTACTCCACCCCTCCTGCCCAATGCACCCACCTTACCTACCACCCCTCCTGCTCCAATGCAACCCACCTTACCTACTCCACCCTCCTGCCCCTCGCTCCAATGCACACTTACCTACTCCACCCTCCTGCCCAATGCAACCACCTTACCTCTACTCACCCCTCCTGCCCAATGCAACCCACCTTACCCTACTCACCCCTCCTGCTCCAATGCAACCCACCTTACCCTACTCCAACCCTCCTGCCCAATGCAACCCACCTTACCCTACTCCCCCTCCTGCCCCAATGCAACCCACCTTACCCTACTCCACCTCCTGCTCCAATGAAACCACTACCACTACCTACTCAACCTCCTGCTCAATGCAACCCCCTACCTTACTCCACCCTCCTGCCCCAATGCAACCCACCTTACCTACTCCATCCCCTCCTGCCCAATGCAACCCACCTTACCCTACTCCACCTCCTGCTCAATGCAACCACCTTACCCTACTCCACCCCTCCTGCTCCAATGCAACCACCTTACCCTACTCCACCCTCCTGCCCAATGCAACCCACCTTACCTACTCCACCCTCCTGCTCAATGCAACCCACCTTACCCTACTCCACCCTCCTGCCCAATGCAACCCACTTACCTACTCCACCCCTCCTGCTCCAATGCAACCCACCTTACCCTACTCACCCCTCTGCCCCCCTCCTGCTCCAATGCAACCCACCTTACCTACTCCACCTCCTGCTCCAATGCAACCCACCTTACGCCTACTCCACCCTCTGCCCATGCAACCCACCTTACCCTACTCCACCCTCCTGCCCAATGCAACCCACCTAACCCTACTCCACCCTCCTGCTCCCCAATGCACACCACCTTACCCTACTCCACCTCCTGCTCCAATGCAACCACCTTACCCATACTCCACCCTCCTGCTCCATGCAACCCACTTACCTACTCCACCCCCTCCTCCAATGCAACCACCTTACCCTACTCCACCCCTCCTGCCCCAATGCAACCCACCTTACCCTACTCCACCCCTCCTGCTCCAATGCAACCCTACTGCGCCACTACTCCACCCCCACTCTGTCCCCTTGTCTTGGCTAACACAGCTTCTGGTGATGTCTTTATGTCCCTGACAGCGGCCGGTGTAAGTGAACTAACCCTATGGAGTATCAATGCTGATCTGATAGGACGAGTGTTCTGCCATAGTCGTATGTTGTGCCTGTCATTCTCCAATGCTCCAGAGGGTATCTCCATCAATGCTATAGCAGCTGGCTGCAACGATGGCATTGTTAGGTAAGGCGCCACTTTCCTATGGTCTGGGCCCACTTGTGAAAAAGTTTGAATTCTACGCAAATCCAATAATCAGACAAAAGTCCCAAATGCGTGATCCTGTTAAGTTGAAAAATCGACTTGTGTTTGATTTTGCATTTGCGTAAAACCCCATCTTTTTAAGCAAGATGGCCCTGATGTAAAAACCATTCATGCATTCTTTGTACAAATGTTAATGTATGGTTTTTAAATAAATAAAATTGAATCGAATTGAAACTGATATCAAACTTACCCCCGGGCAAATCACATAGAAGGACTAGTTTTCATCATTTACCTTGTATGACTGTAGAAACTTGGTATAAAGAGTTCTGATTCCACAAAATACCCAGTATAACAAGCAATTTCACTAGTCAAAGTTACTTTTGTTTTGGATTTTGTTTTGGATTGTGTATTGACTACTGATACTAGTACTAGATTATGTACCTGAATGAGCAAAATTTTTCATTTCCAATGACCTTATTATAAAGAGTTTCCACTCTTTAAGGTATTATACCATTTTCAACCGAGCTGGATTTAATTTCAATATAAACTTTGCCGACTTTAGATATAGAATGTTTATAGAAGGTTTGCTGTGCTTCATCATGTTGATCTCAATAATATAACCTTTTTATCTCTCCTTCTGACATGTCTCTCTTTCATTAGGATGTGGAGTACTCTAGATTTGAGTCCACTCAGGAACATATCACCTGACATGCATAAACCAATCACAAGGTGAGTCGTAATAATATGTAGATGACATCATTTCAGTTAGGTGTTTTTACCCGATTGTGATGGTGTCAAAAAATTGTATACATTTACAGTGGAAACTTGTTATAAGGAGGTCTGATACTACAAGATTCCTGATTTGCCGGTCCCAGCTTAAGGCCTCGTCACACCGAGTCTGGTCCGGGTCACGGCACGCGCCCGTTCCGGTTCAACAATGGGCAAAAACGGTCGAAAAGAATCGGCCGTGTACTATTGCAATGAGACTGGTCACAACAAACACGGGCTATGCCGTAATAGCCGGAACGGCAACCGGTACGGTTTTTATGGGATCGCTCATGGAGCGATTTGAGACGGTTTGCCGTACCGGTCACCGGACCGGACTCGGTGTGACGAGGCCTTTATGGTATTCTTTGGGGGGTTTTTTTACCCTGATAAAATGATATTCCAGATATTACAAGATAAATTCCATGGTCCAAAGGACCTTGTTATAATTAGTTTCCACTGTATCAACAATGTATGACTGCTTATTGATGTGTAGGGATTGGCTTCTAGAATGCTATCGGTATGTCTATAATCTAAAAAATGCATGCATATTTTGGAACCCTTGACAATCATCTTTTGTGTTCGAAGAAAGTCTTCATCATTAAGGCGGCTTCTTCATTCCGAAGGCGTCAGTTTCCTGCGGGATCCTGTTCCACCCCGGTAAACACCCGTCCTTCAGCTTTTAAGCCGTATTAAAATTTCAGGATTCTATTCAAAAGCTGATAAAACGGCGTTTGGAACAAAGGATGCGGGAAACAGACACTTTTTTAATGGAGAAGGCGCCTAAAATCTGTAATAAAATTATGTGTACATAGACCACATATCTAAGAAAACCATATCTTTTGCTTTGATTCCTTGAATGGAGTTACATGTAATTACACAAGTTCACTAAGTATTCAGCCATCCAATCAAAGTTCTTTTCCATGACCTCCTGATTCCATTTATTGTCATATGCAGTGTTAATTAATTTTATTCTTGTTCATCTTGTTTCACAATTTCAGCTTAACATTCAGTCATGACTCTCATTTCTTGTTCACCTGTGATGACGATGGATTGGTGATTGCCTGGGGAAAGAAGGAGACCAATAAGAAGGTTCCCAAGTTTGAAGCATTCCTCAATGCACCCAGAAGCAGTGCCAGCAGCAGAGACCTGGAAGCAAGTATGTCATCTACAAGGTAGTGATGATGATGGTTTGGTGATGGTCTGAGGAAAGAAGGAGACCAATAAAAAGGGTCCCAAGTTTGAAGCATTCCTCAACTACCCAGAAGCAGTGCTGGCAGCAGAGACCTGGAAGCAAGTATGTCATCTACAAGGTAGTGATGATGATGGTTTCATGATCGCCTGGGGAAAGAAGGAGACCAATAAAAAGGTTCCCAAGTTTGAACCATTCCTCAACACACCCAGAAGTAGTGCCAGCAGCAGAGACCTTGAAACAAGTATGTCATCTACAAGGTAGATAAGAATATCGGGTGCCTGAGTTAAAAGTCCTCTTTAGTGCACCCAAAAACCAATAGCTAGTGGTTGTCGTGGGTTGAAGGATACAAATAAGATGGTGCCCAAAATTGAAGTCTCCCTCAACGTAACAAGAAATATGCTACAAGCAGTACGCTAGAAGCAAGTACTTGTATGTCTTCTACACAGTGCAATTGGGGTGCAAGAAACAATAATTAAAGTAATATCCTGTAACAACTTGTCTCAGGTAGACGCCAAAGTTAAAAGTTGTCCTCCTTGTATTAAAAATCTATTGGGGCAGCAATAACTTGCAGTTAGCTTTTGAGGACAGAAACTGACATCCTTGTTGCACTTATAAACAACAAGTGTAGCATTAAGTTTGAAGCAAGTGTATCCTCTACAAAATCTAATATTACTGTGCCCAGGCTAGAAAACTTCAGTGTGCCAAGGGCCATTGATGATAGCAATAACCAGGATATCGTGCCAATCTTCAGAAGGTTAGAAAGGGGAGATACTTGAAGGTAATCATATTTGTAGCCTTCCTAACTGCCTGAAGAACATTAAGTGCAGTGATATTCTGAAAGAAATATTTTGGTGCCCAAGTTAGACACCTTCTTTATGCCCTCAGAAACAGTGAGGACAGTAGTAGGCTTGAAGTATGATTAGACTTATTTCATGCCCCAAAACAATGGTGTCCCGGGTGGTGTTTTACCAAGCCATTCGTTAATTTTCAAAATGACTTTACGAATGACAAGAATATTTTGTGGGTACTATACTTATCACACTCTCAATCATTTAGGACAAGAACTGGTCATCAAGAATGTCTTGATGAAACACCACCCTGGGTTGACTCATTCTGGAATGGTCCCCATAAACTGTGTTAACCTAGATGTCACTTTATTAGAGTAAGAAGTAAATGTGTGAGGACAGAAAGAAGCCTTTGAATCCTTCCTCTTTACATACGGAAACATTCATAGCAGAAGGAATCTAGAGAAAGTGAATCTAGTTTTGTTAAAGTTCAAGCTGTGCTCGCCACAATTTAGAGGCGTTTTTTACCGTGGTAATTGAAGGGAATTCCGATACCCTGAGAACGGGATGGAAATAGAGAAATGTAAGTTACAATTTACGTCAGAAATGAGAAGGATTTAACGTAAACCGGTAACTGCTGATTAATAGTTTGTAGGCTGAAACTTACAATATATTCAGCATTATAAGATGGTGTATTTTGTGTTCATCAGTGCTCATCAAGACAAGTGTAGACTATGCAACATTTGCTCACCCATTACTTGACATTTCAGGAAAATAAGCTGAGTAATTTGGATATTTTCACACAATAAGATTGAAATTTCTGTTTTCTTTTAAAATACATGTATGACTATGGAATGCTACACTCCGTACATGTATGTATTGTCTTTGTTTTAACTGAATGCTTTGGGCATTCCTTAGGGCAGCCTGGTAATAATGCTAGACCGCTTTAATAGAGACTTAATTGTAATTTGCCCTACCGGTATATAAAAACCGAGTATGCCGCCCCCTCCCAAATACTTGAAAATAGCTCTAACATTGATGAGAAGGTGAGTGGCGTCAAAGGATGTGGGTGGAATGCTATAACCGTCCGGCAGCCAGGCCCGACTGGGTCTGCCTTTTGTACAAACAAAATCCATGACAATTTTTATTATTATTAAAATGCCATGTTTGACTTTTTTAAAGCCATTTACCGGTAGTATTTGTGTATGCCCACTCTTCGCTCCCTATGTTTCATTAGCATCCTGTGTAAGGAAAATACATCAATCTATGTTGTTATAGGAACTATATGCCTCATTTCCAAACTCATGTGCTTCAACCGGGCATTTTTTGTGTGTGCGTTGTATAATGTTCAGTTTGAAATATCTACTGATGGGATATGTATGTAAAGTGTTTTGTTGTTTGTAGCATGTTGGTAGGTATGTACATGTACCTGTATTTCCACCATTGTGAATTACATGCAAATCTTGTGTATAATTATGTAAACTATATAATTATTTTATTGCACTCTGAAATAGATAATTTGGGCTTCCATTCCAGCAAAGTAAGAAAGTGTTATGTGTTAAGAAACATTTATATGGATTAAGTGTTATATTGAAATATCATCCTTTGATAGAATGTCTTGTATATCTTAGATTTTTATATTTTAAATCTGTTGGACATTTCCATTAAACTATTTCTTTTTATGTCAATTTCCATTGTTATGAAGCCTTCATTGTATTTCTGATTGTATGAAATGGAATTCAGTATAAGAAAATCTTGATATGAATTATATTCTTACAAAATGACCACAAAGAATATCTAATTATGCTTGTACCAAAATGATCATGTATATACACATTAACATTTATTCCTATTCACATTTATACTACAGTACAAGTGTATATATCATTATTGGAGCAGCAAATATATTTTTTACAAGAAGATAATAATGGCAGTGTTATTGTAATTCATTTTGTGTATCACTTACATATGTGCAATGCCAGGAAGCATTATTAGAAGCAGTTCCAAGGGAATGGAATGATAAGAAAACTCTAGTTTTCAAAATGTACACAAAATAATTTTCATTCATAATATAACTCAAACATTTTATAATACTCAGTAGACACTAATAGACTATTACCCCAGGGGTGCTTGACAAATAGTTACATACACAAATGAAGGAAGTGCCTAAGTCTGCGCATCTAAAATCTGACCTCAATTTCAATAAAAAGTAAATTATTATTTTAAGATTCATCAATGCTATTCTTCATATTCTAATGATCAATGAAGCAAAAAATTTCAAGAAATCATTTACAAGAACAATGTTTTTTTACGAAGGGCTTGTCATTTTGTGTAGCAAAATTGGATAGTGCCCATATCTGTACACCAACTCATTTTGCATGCAAATCAAGCGCACACAAGTTTTTGACTTTCACTTTTTGAGAATGGTTGAAATTTTCAGGGTAGCAAATAAAACTTGCTGAAAACCATTGTTTATCAATTATTTTCACATTTTTAAAAAATCAAAATGGATTGTTGAGGTTAAGATTGAAGGTTGATCAAATCCGCACATTTACGTAGGTGCGCAGACATGGGCACTGCGCAGACTTAGGCACTCTTACCATACTTAAATTCTTAGTTGTGTGCAGTATACCATGCATTACCTCATTAGTCAGATTATGCTTGGGTATGCTTAATGTGGACAAGTATGACAATGAGATACAAGATGTGACTTTTCAAAAAGATTCCTTTTTGTGTGCAGTGCATGTGACTCTCAACTCAATTGAGTCTTCATTTTTATTGTTTTGGTGATTTTAAAACCTATTGCATACATCAAATCTTAGGTGCATTGAGACAGTTTTTTCTACAATTCAATATTGTGTTCAGGCCTTAAATTTACATGAAGTATGAAATATTGAAAAATGGTGTTATTGTGTCCCTTCGTTTCCTTGGTATATCAAGTACTTGAAATGCAAGTTGCTATATAAATTTGAATGTGCATCAAATATATTTAAATCACACATTTGTTTGTTTTTTTGTTTTTTTTTACTCAGATTTCTTGTAAACTAATCTTAATGTTTCAGGAAGCACTTTGTTACATAATGAAGATGTTAAATTTAAAATAAGTTTTGTCACTGCCTGAAGCCCACATTGTGATTGAAAATAACCTGTATTATTCATTTACATTCTGCCTATAAGTTGTAAGTTTCATTAACGTGCCAAATGTCACTCTGACCTTTTTAATTCATTATATCATGTTACTTGAACAAAAACAGTTTAACTGCAGAAAGCAGTTGAACTAATTAAATTGAATAACAATACTTTTTCATCATGATGAGATCCTTTTGTCCCTTTTTATTGTTTTTTTTTTCCCTTCCTCACATAATTTTCTTTCCATATGTTTGTAACATTGTTTCTTTTTGTATTTAAAATGTGCTTAAAGGGATGCAGTAACATTGAATAATATTCAAATCACATTTCATTTGATTTAGCTTATTTTGCCAACATAATTATAAACACTGAGGTCAGTCTGGTATCTCTTCAAAATTGCAAGCTAATTGCTTACTTTACCTTCGAGATATCAATGATTTCATACTCAAATTTTATAAACCAGCCCTGGATGGTTTATAAAACCATGTGCTTTTCCGCATAGCACAACACACACCCATTTCCTGTTGTGTAGTCCCCCGTCCCCAGCGGCCTGCTTAGCTAGCAGCAGAGGGTACTGGTGTTCGGTTGTATGCTTGGCATTGTTTGTTACACTGTTTTAATGTAGTAAATGACTTCCATTTGATCTGAAACTTTCAGTAGTTTGTTTTTACTGTTGGAACAGTATAATTTTATTAATCTTGATCTGATTGCTCTCGTTTTTGAAAGTTACTAAATCCCTTTAAGGTTGTTTTGACCGATGTTTTGGTGATCGCCTGGGGAAAGAAGGAGACCAATTAAGATTAGGGTTAAGACGTAACAAATACAGAGGGAACTCTTAATAGTGAGGTTCTAGGGGACCAGAAAATTTTGCATTTTATAATACTTGTATGTATCAGGTATTTTGTAATATCGATCGGTAGTTAATAAACAAGACAAAACCATATGATCTTATTTTCACTAAAGAAATATTTGACTGTATCATTCCGGTATATCAAAAATCCTTTACATCAAGTTCCCATTATACAAAGATTCATAATTGTCTTTATTTTTTTTTTTTTACCTTTTTTTCTGAGAGCTAAGAAAATCTAATTTTCCTATTTTTACTTGAAAACATCAATTAACCTGTCAGCATTATATTTCTTGTGAGAAGTATTTTTTTCTTCTTCTTCCGACAAATACATATAACACTACATGTATGTACTTTAATGCCATTTGTGGATGAATCAAAAGCTATTTCAAAGTATTACATGTGTTGATCGAAGAACTTGAGACAGGTAAGATAGGAAACAAGAACTTAAAATAGATATGATTTGCCAATGTTGTGTCCAAAGGCATCTATCGTTATGCAGCATGTACAAAGTGTATTTTTATATATATATGCAAAGAATAAATCTATACAAAGTACTATCATGAAATAAATATATACTGTGTCCATCATTTTTTGTTTGTATTCCCCCATTTTATTTTATCAGAGGTCGAGATGTATAGATAAATAGTTGAAAAAAATGATGAGTTAGAGAGAAGAAAAAACAAAAAATAGAAGAAGGGGCCAAGAAAAGAGGAAGGGCTACTAATACACTTCACCCTTTGCATGCGGGCCAGTGCACCGCGATTGTTATCCCTGTGGCGGAGCGATTTCTTGTACAGTGACAGTATTTTCTAAATTGGTCATGCGTACTGCTGTCATTGCTCCATGCTCCTCACTCTGTTATTTTCATGATTTGTAGTAAACTTAAACATGAAATGGCAGACATTTTTCTATCTAACGCTGCAAGATCTGTTCATCAAAACCAAATATAAGACGCGTTATTTCGTAATGAAAAGCCGTCAATTCCGCTTTCGTCCTTTTCAGTAGATTCACAATACATAATGCCTACTGAATAGCGCTTGAAAAAGGTATTGTTTCTTTCAAATTATTTCTATTAAATATGGCTTAAAGATCATAACCAGCTTCGCATCTCTGGACAATAGCATTTTTGGCTAAGCACCATTCATTAAAGGCACAGGGATTAGAGGTTCTTAGAAAAAATCCGAACTTTTAACTTATAGCATACTTTACATTTAATTACATCATTATAGTTACAACAAAATCAAACAAAATGTCAGATAGTCGACCCCTCTCACAATCGTGATTATTATAGCGTAGTGAGAATCTGAAATGACCGGCTTAATCTCCATGCAACTAACGTTTTATACATATTTATAATTATGTACATTATTTTCAACCCCTCAAGCTTTTTATTTGTTTTTTCTTCTCATTCTCAAACCATATCCCTCTTCCTCCTTTCCAGCTTTATATGATTATTTCTTCTTCCACTCCGCATGCGTACACATACACTTAAAGTTTAGATAGGGAATTTGGTTATCATGTCAAACTTTTTGGAAATGTTGAAGTGAAATGAACTGATCTCATTTTTTTTTTTTTCGTAACTAGGTTATTTCTTTTAATTGATATTTAAAATGAATATATCTAAAGTTGTAACATTTCTCAAGAATTGACCCATAAAATGTGGTCAGATACTAGAAAACTTTGTCAACATTTTGGGGAAATATCTCTGCTTCTATAGAAGCCCCTCGTCACAGACTGAATACCTCACTCGGCTTCTGTAGAAGCCTGCCGCTCCGAAGGGGTTAAATATCGGCTTGGTCTACCAGCAATTCTGATAATCTTATTGTTTAATACCATATGTGCTATTAAACCTATTTGGTCTTTTAGCAATTTGGTCTAATTTCCACTTGGTCTCATACAAAATTGTTCGAATTTTCAACTAGTCTAATGTCCACTTGGTCCAATTGCCAAATTGTCTAATTGCATTTTTGTTTTTCAGATGAATATTTGGTCTTTTACCAGTTTGCAACAGAAATTGAGTGGTGTTAGACCACTTGGCCATTAGACAAAATGGGAATTTGACGAATTGATAGGCAATGTGGCATTTACATGTAGACCAAAAGGAAATTAGAGGACCCAGTTGTGGATAAAATGCAATAAGAACATATAGACGAGGCCAAACAGGCATTACTAGTAGTCCAAGTGGTTTTAGACCTGGGGGTGTTTCACAAAGAGTTAAGTAAATCGCACTTAAATCTTTAGTTTTGTGCGTTGTATTACGCATCACCTCATTCGATTGACCATGCTCATGGGATGCGCGCCATTGTGAAATAGGTCACGTGGTACTGACGTAGCCAATCACAACTCATATTTTTCTACCACTATTTACTATATGTCCATATAGTACTTATACAAAAAAGTCATGTCAAATCACATGTAGGAAAAAAAGCCAAAAAACAACAATCTTACATCAGAAATCGTTTTATTGTTATTGTTCAAATTTCACAAGTATACACATCCATTTAGGCATGAAATTCACAGACAATTTTTCATCATGTTAGATAGCACATCTATCCCCATGGTTCAAGCCCATTATCATATTCAAATGATTATACATACATATTTCTTTTCAAATAATCCAAAATCAGTCAATCTATATGTACGCAACTTTTGTTAAACAATGACTAAACAGCTATGTATAAATGATAAAAAATAAAGAAATAAGTCCCTATAATTACTGCCAACTAACCAACCATTATCCTAGCACCACAGTTTATGTCAACTTAAATAACTGCCGTGATTAATTTTATGATTGGAACACAATCCAAACATTCTTTTCCTGCCAGATGTTAAAAAAAATAACAGGACCAATGTAAATGTCAGATTGAACACAACATGTAGTTGGAATGATTCTCCTTTATCTTGTACCATTGGGCAAATATACAGGATGCCAACATGAAATTATCCAAAATTCATCAACAAAATATTGCATTAATTCAAAGAGGTAAATGGTCCATAATGACAGTTTTAGTCCTACTCATACAGAATATTAACTTCTTGCCTCCATGGGCAAGTTGAGTCGTCCAGACAACAAGTTCATCCTATTATTAACAAAGTTACGCCCCTAGGGACAACGGATAGCAGTATATAGGCATTGTCTTACAGCCCACTTCCTCTATAAGGCGTCTTCTCTAATCAAAAGGCGTCAGTTTCCCGCGACTTCCTGGGAAACATTCGGCTTTCAGCTTTTAACATGTTTAACATGTTTAAGCCGTATTCAGATTTTGGGATTCTATTCAAAAGCCGACAAATCGGCTTTTGGAATAAAAGCGTGGGAAACTGACACCTTTTGAATGAAGAAGGCGCCTAACAAACAAGCACTCAATAGTCTTGTTACAAGATAATACTCTAAGTCCCAATTGTGCAAAATGATGTGTTCACCGTTCAGTTTAACATGGTTTCATTATGAGGCAATTGGTTTGGTCCAAAGCACATTTTAATGAGAGTGGACTGGACTACAATATAAGCATAAGACTGGTATAAACTAGAATAGGGATCCGGAGTTGGCCAGCTCTCTGAATAAGCCTAAAATCCAACATGGATCAAGCCTTTTGGATGGTGAAGTTCAAGGTAGGTTCCAGATGTAAATAATTCTACCTCTCAACCAGCCCCCCCCCCCCTCCCCCATTTAAATTTTGGGTTCAAACATAATGCCATTTACAGCGCCATACTGTTAACCTTGTCAAAGTCAATCTCGCTTAAACTGAATAATTGCCTCGTTTGAAGGCCTCATTTGAAGTACTCTCCTTTTCATATTCTAACTTTTTAAGTTCTTTTTTTTTTGTATTTTCAAATGCCCTTAAATATCAAATTTATAAATTGTATTAGCTGATTATATACACTGTAAATAAGTAAAATCACACTTCTTAAACCTAACAAAGGATATAAAAACTACCTTGATATCATTTCAACCTTTCCTATCTTCAAATTAAGTTACAAGCACAGATAAAAAGTTAATTAGATGTGTAATGTCAATGTCAAGCAAATTTGTAAAAATCTACCTGATTTCCCACAAATTTAAGACATTTTGCAGTACTTTTCAAACAAAACGGCATAATCTACCCCCCTCTATTATTAAGATTGTATTCTAATATATCAAGAGTAAAGTTACACTTTCATGAGGTATCAATTTTTATATTTCACCAAGAGAGCCAACGTGAAGTAAATTGTACAGCCAAAATTTTTTTCTGCAATGAATTTTTAAAATTATCAAGCTTTCAACAAAGAACTTTCTTTGCCTAGTTTTATACAGATAACTTGCTTTATTCATCAAAAACAATGATTAAACGATGCTCTTAAAGAGCAAAATTAATATCCACAAATTTAAATTAAGAGGGGGTAATCAAACATTTTCATGAATTAACATGAAATTGACATCCTTTTCTGCTGCTTTACAAGCAACCTTTTCTAGATTATTATAACAATTCTAACATATGACATACAATATAATACAGGTAGATGCAGTTGGTTGGGTCGTTAATATCTAAAATGATTTTCCTAGCTTGATAAGACCAGCATCCATGAGGATTTGAATGTTGGCCGCAATCTGAGGATTCTGCAAATGTCTGGAGGGTAAAAAAAGAAAACAAAATAAGTGAGATATTAGCAGTCCAATCATTCTTAAAGCTAATCTAGTGTTGTAGTCACAAGATTGAATCGTGGAAGAAACGGTCTCAAAGTGATGAGAAAGATTGACAACAATGCACCTCAGAATTATTCATAGATGTGAGGTTTTGGAATCAAGAGAATGATAAGAAATTTACTGATTTCTTTCAGGAGTAACATGCACTGCACACAAAAATGCATGTATGGGGCTACATGTGCTCAAATGTTCGGAACCTGTCATATTATCATTATGAGGGCATTTAAACCTCAATCCTTTTCAGTTGACCTTTGTACTATAAAATTATTCCTAAATACCTTGAAAATAATTTAAAAGCTCACAATGATTTTGTTGACCCATGGTTTAAATCTCCCACTACACTAGATTCTCTTTAAGTAAACTTTTTTTTTTCATGAGATGAACAACGTCCCTACTCTACCCCCAGCAAACTTTCTGTACAGAATCTAGTCCGTTCCCCTTTAAAAAATATATATCATCTAAAGCTGTTTAATAAAAGAAGCAAATATTCTTGAGATAGATGTAATCGTCTGATTCTAGATATGAAGAAGGGTCATGCAACCCATAAAAAAAAGGAAAACAAGAAAAAATTTTGTCATATTTATTCTAATCACCCTTAATCCACGACATTGGATTTCGTTTTCGAGAACCACATGAATAAAAGATAACAGAGCAGGATTGCATGGACCAGTGTCCATCCTAGAGATAAAGGAATATAAATCCAAATTTTGAGCAAAAGACATTTGTTTGTCAATTTCTGCAAAGGTGTTTATGGAACAGTGATATTAGGGGGTGCATGTTGTTATAATTGCTTTAGAACTTTATGTTAAAATTTTATTCCGAGACAGGAACCAACTTGAACAATGGTCAAATACGAATAACTAAATTTTTCATCAAAAGTGGATGGTGTCCTAATTTTGGAATCAAGCCCTTCATTTGTAACCCTAACCCTTAAGTATGGTTATAGACCTTATGCTTTGATGTCCTCACGCTGCCATCTTAACCCTATTATAACTGGGCTATATGGGGGGGGGGGGGTCATTTTGAACCCCCCCCCCCACGATATCTCGGCCGCGGAAAGTCAGTGAAATTTTGCACAAACGTCGATGCGCATGTAAACGGTACCACTGATTTGTTTGATTGTTTTTTTAATTTTTAATTTTTAATTTATGCCAATTTATGCATACTCATGTATGCAAATTAGATGCATTTTAATTGAAACTGTTAATATTTCATTGATAAACACAGTTATGAATCTCAAATTTTTTCTAAAAGTTGCTGAGTAGCATAATCAACAATATTAAAAAGATAAATTTGGAAATTTCATATTAATTCTTTTGTATTCTATTGTTTGGTTAATTTCTTATGTATTTCTTTGTTTTTGTGATTTTTATCCTACAGAAGTGTTTCTTGATAGATTTCTAGTCAAACATGATCAGACAAAAGGCCCCCTAAGGCACAATTAACAGTGTAATACTGTATTCGTGGAAATATTCGCAGTACATTAATATTCGCGAATTTCGCGCAAAGAGCGGCAGGCGCGAATATAATGATTTCCTATGCATGTATTGAATGGTTGAATGGGTTCAATTGCCAGCTTACAAACATGCAGCGCAAATTTAAGAAACCGTGAACATACTTTGAAGCCGCTCAGCGCGAAAAATTAATTTCGCAAAAATAACAGCGAATACAGTAACCAATATAGGAATTTAGCACTATTTTGTACACAAACAAATGCAAAATGTCGATTTTCATTCAATTTTGACCTGACATGCGATTACATAATGTTGCATAACGCGCGACGGTACCAAAAGTTTTTTGCACTTGGTGCCAAAAAGCAGCGGTTGCGCGGCAGTCGTTGTTTCCGTATGGGGGGGTCACTTTGACCCCCCCCCCATAGGGTTAAAGGCCGAGGCCATTGCCTTTACACGCATTTGTGATCTGCAGCTGGGGCATCTCTGACAACTCTGTTGACGCGTATTCCTATATCCTCTGAGGGAGGGTGGTATGAGATACTGTTGTCATATGCATAAGGTCTATCTGGTCTACTCATTCTTTGACGGCGCCTGGATTGGACGTCATCTGCTCAAGGATCATCCTCATAGCAGAATCTTCCATGATCTTTTGAACTCTTGGGTAGGCCATGGCCTTACAATGTCCAACCCCTATCTAAATTTGGTCTACTTACTCTTTGACGGTGCCTGAATTGGACGTCATCTGTTCAAGGATCATCCTCATAGCAGGATCTTCAATGATCTTTTGAACTCTTGGGTTAGCCATGGCCTTACAATGTCCAACCCCTATCTAAATTTGGTCTAACTACTCTTTGACGGCGCTGGATTGGACGTCATTGTTCAAAGATATCCTCATAGCAGATATCCATGATCTTTTACTCTTGGGCCATGGCCTTACAAATGTCAACCCTATCTAAATTGGTCTACTTACTTTTTGAGGCGCCTGGATTGGACTTGCAATTGTTCAAGGTCATCCCAAACCAAGGATCTTCATGACTTTTGACTATTGGGTTGGCCAATGGCCTTGAACAATGTCCAAACCCGACTGTCCTAAATTTGGTCTACTACTCTTTGACGGCGCCTGGATTGGACGTATCTGTTTCAGATCCATCCTCATGCAGGATGCTTCCGATGATCTTTCTTTGAACTCTTGGGTGTGGCCAGGCCCTAACAATGTCCACCCCTATCTAAAATTGGTCTAACTTACTCTTGACGGCGCCTGGATTGGAGTATCCTGTTTCAAGGATCATCCTCATAGCAGGATCTTCCATGATCCTTTTGAACTCTGGTTGGCCATGGCCTTACAATGCCAACCCCTACTAAATTTGGTCTACTTACGTACTCTTAACGGCGCCTGTATTGGACATGTCATCTGTTCAAGGATCATCCCATAGCAGGATCTTCCATGATCTTTTGAACTCTGGGTGGCCATGGCCTTCAATGTCTAACCCCTATCTAAATTTGGTCTACTTACTCTTTGACGGCGCCTGGATTGGACGTCATCTGTCAAGACATCCTCATAGCAGGATCTCCACGATCTTTTGAAATCTTGGGTTGGCCATGGTACAATGTCCAACCCCTATCTAAATTTGGTCTACTATCTTTAACCAGCGCCTGGATTGGACGTCCATCTGTTCAAGGATCATCCTCATAGCAGGATCTTCCAATGACTTTTGAAAACTCTTTGGGTTAGCCATGGCTTTCAAATGGTCCAACCCCTATCTAAATTGGTCTACTTACTCTTTGACGGCGCCTGGAAGGACGTCAATCTGTTAAAGGAATCATCCTCATTGCAGATCTTCAGATCTTTATGAAACTCTTGGGTTAGGCAATGGCCTTACAATGTCCAACCCTAACTATTGGTCTAACCTTTCTTTGAACGGCGCCTGGATGTGGACTGCATCTGTTCAAGGATCATGCCGTCATAAGCAGGATCTTCGGCATGATCTTTGAACTCTTGTTGGCCATGGCCTTACAATGTCCAACCCCTAATCTAAAATTGGTCTACTTACTCTTTGGACGGGCGCATCGATTGAACGTCATCTTGTTAAAGAATCATCCTCATTGCAGGATCTTCCATGATCTTTTGAACTCTTGGGTTGCATGGCCTACAAATGTCACTAACTAAATTTGTTTACGTTACTCCTTGGACGGCGCCTGGATTGACGCATACATGTTCAATGGATCACCTCATCGGCAGATCTTCCTGATCTTTTGAACTCTTGGGTTAGCCATAGCTCTCCTTTGATCTCCTCCTTCCGTCCAACCCTCTGTGGGAGGTGCATAAGTGTTGACTTGTACAATGCCCCACGGGGGATCTGTTGAGTCTTCTCCTGCAAAGTGTCATGAGGTTATGAATGTTAGCAAAGCTACATGGGAGCGGTTTGCCTAAAAAATAATTTTTACTCTAATAATTTATAATGGAATATTTAATGGGACAGAAATTTTGCAATTTGCATGACAGTACGGACACGATACCAGGGCATGATAGATTTTTAAAAAAAAATAAAAAATAAAGAAAATATATTTTGCAATTGTTTTTATTTTTGATCATGTGACCGCTAAAATGCGTGTCAACACAATTTTAAATCTGCAAAAATAAAAACATGTAATTACTTTAATAACACCCAGTGTGAAAAATTTATCACACAAAAATTTTCCACATTACACTAACTCCTAGAGTATCGTAGCTATGATGTACAATCTGAAATAGTTCACTTTGTAATTGGCACAACTGACAAAATCAGGGCAAGTGAGAATGAAATGGTAATCTACGGGCAAAGATAGAATGGCCCCCCCTTTGAATTTTTTAGCTTAGACGGTAAATCTTTAATTTAAATGTCTAAAAAATTTATTTCAAATTCACTACAAAAATGCTGAATTCTCAACTACAGGTACGATAATACACAAAAAACACTAATTAGATTGAATCGAAGATCATCAATCAAAGGCACTTCCCACGATACAATCAATAACAAACATTCAGAATGAGTTTTAACCAAAGTTAATCAGCTGGCACCTGTCAAACATCAATGCACAAAATAGAGGTGCTAACAGGGTTTTTGTAAGAAAGAAATTTTTAACCTTGTTTATGGGATCTTAGTTTCCAATGCCTTGCTCGAATGCTAAAATTGCTTTTGTGAATATTCATTGCATTCCCATGAGAATCGTTCTCCTGAGGTACCCTTAACTGTTAAAATATGAAAAGTTTTAAAAGGAAAATATGCTATGAAAACATATTGTCAAAAACAATAAAAGCATAAGAATTGCCCTTGTGCTGTCTGTTAGATCTATTCACATATTTCCTTTTTAAAATTTCATATTAACAGTTAAAGGGCTACCTCAGGAAAGAACGATTCTCCATGGGAATGCGATGATATTCAAAAAGCAACTTTAGCACTTCGAAGCAGGCAAATTGAACTAGAATCCCAATAACAATGGAAAAATTTTCCTTTCTTCAAACCCTGAGTTAAGCACCTTATTTGTGTGCCATTGATGTTGACAGTGGCCAGCTATAACTTTGGTAAAACTCCATTCTGAATGTTTGTTATTGATTGTATCGGTGGAAGTGCCTTTTATGAATTCTTCGATTCAAGTCTATTCATTTTTTTTGTGTATTATCGTACCTGTAGTTTGAGAATTCAGCATTTTTTGTAGTGAATTTGGAAATAAATTTTTAGACCATTATGGAATTAAAGATTTACCGTCTAAGCTAAAATCAAGGTCATTTCCTATCTTGTGCCCGTAGATTACATTTCATTCTCACTTGCCTGATTTTGTAAGTTGTGGCCAATACCAAAAGTGCAACTATTTCCAGATTGTAACATCATAGCTACGAATACTCTAGGAGTTAGTGTAATAGTGGAAAATTTTTTGTGTGATAAATTTTTCCACTGGGTGTAGTAAAAGTAATATTACATGTTTTTTATTTTGCAGAATTGTAAAATTGTGTTGACACGAGTTTAGCAGTCACATGATCAAAATAAAAACAAATTGCAAAAAATATATGTTTCTTTTTATATTTTTTAAAAATCTATTCATGCGCCCTGGTATCGTGTCCGATACTGTCATGAGAAGTGCAAAAATTTCTGTCCCATTAAATATTCCATTTATAAAGTATTAGAGTAAAAATTATTTTTTAAGGAAACGCTCCATCGTAGCTTGCTAAACATTCATAACCTCATGACACTTTGCAGGAGGCACGTGAGGGCATGTACAAGTGCAACACTTATGCACCTCCCACAGAGGGTATGACGGAGGAGGAGATCAGAGGAGAGCTATGGCTAACCCAAGAGTTCAAAAGATCATGGAAGATCCTGCGAATGAGGATGATCCTTGAACAGAATGACGTCCAATCCAGGCGCCGTCCAAGAGTAAGTAAACCAAATTTAGTTAGGGGTTGGACATTGTAAGGCCATAGGCCAACCCAAGAGTTCAAAAGACATGGAAGATCCTCAATGAGGATGATTCTTGAACAGATGAGTCCAATCGAGGCGCCGTCAAAAGAGTAAGTAGAACCAAATTTAGATAGGGGGACATTGTAAGCCATGGCAACCCAAGAGTTCAAAAGATCATGGAAGATCCTTGCTATGAGGATGAGTCCTTGAACAGATGCAGTCCAATCCAGGCGCCGTCAAAGAGAAGGTAGACCAATTAGTTAGGGGTTGGACATTGTAAGCCATGGCTAACCCAAGAGTTCAAAAGATCATGGAAGATCCTGCAATGAGGATGATATCCTTGAACAGATGACGTCCAATCCAGCGCCGTCAAAAGTAAGTAGACCAATTTAGATAGGGGTGGACATTGTAAAGCATGGCTAACCCAAGAGTTCAAAAGATCATTGAAGATCCTCTATAGGATGATCCTTGAACAATGACGTCCAATCCAGGCCCGTAAAGAGTAAGTAGACCAAATTTAATAGGGGTTGGACATTGTAAGGCCAATGGCCAACCCAAGAGTTCAAAAGATCGTGGAAGATCCTGCTAGAGAGGACCTGAACAGATGACGTCCAATAGCGCCGTAATAGAGTAAAGTAGACCAAATTTAGATAGGGGTTAGACATTGTAGGCCATGGCCAACCCAAAGTTCAACAAGATCATGGAAGATCCTGCTATGAGGATGATCCCTTGAACAGATGACGTCAATACAGTGCGCCGTTTTAGGAAGTAAGTAGACCAATTTAGATAGGGGTGGACATTGTAAGCCATGGCCACCAAGAAGTTCAAAAGAATCATGGAAAGATCCTGCTAATGAGGATGACCTTGAACAGATGACGTCCATCCAGCCGTCAAAGAGTAAGTAACCAAATTTAGATAGGGGTTGACATTGTAGGCATGGCCACCACCCAAGAGTCAAAAGATCAATGGAACTCCTGCTAATGAGGATGATCCTTGAACAGATAACGTCCAATCCAGGCGCCGTCAAGAGTAGTAACCAATATTAGACAGGGGTTGGACATTGGTAAGGCCATGGCCAACCCAATAGTCAAAAGATCATGGAAGATCCCTGGTTTAGAATGACCCTTGAAACCAAATGCATCAATCCAGGCGCCGTCAAAAATTAAGTAGACAAATTTAGAGTAGGGTGGACATTGTAAGCAATGGCTCAACCCAAGAGTTCAAAAGATCATGGAAGATCCTGCTATGAGGATGATCCTTGAAACAATGAACGTCCAAATCCAGGCCGCCGTCAAAGAGTAAGTAGACAAATTGATAGGGGTTGACATTGTAAGGCCATGGCTAACCAAGAGTTCAAAAGACATGAAGATCCTGCTATGAGGAGCTATCCTTGAACAGATGACGTCCAATTCAGGCACCGTCAAAGAGTAAAGTAGACCAAATTTAGATAGGGGTGGACATTGATAAGGCATGGCACCCAAGAGTTCAAAGATCATGGAAGATTCTGCTATGAGGATGATCCTTGAGCAGATGACATCCAATCCAGGCGCCGTCAAGAATGATAGACCAGATAGACCTTATGCATATGACAACAGTATCTCATACCACCCTCCCTCAGAGGACTATAGGAATACGCGTCAACAGAGTTGTCAGAGATGCCCCAGCTGCAGATCACAAATGCGTGTAAAGGCAATGCTCGCGCCTTTAACCCTATGGGGGGGGGGCTCAAAGTGACCCCCCCATACGAAACAGACTGCCGCGCAACCGCTGCTTTTGGCACCAAGTGCAAAAAACTTTTGGTACGTCGCGCGTGTTGCAACATTAGTAATCGCATGTCAGGTCAAAATTGAATGCAAAATCACACATTTTGCATTTGTTTGTGTACAAAATAGTGCTAAATTCCTAATATTGGTTACTGATTCCTGTTATTTTTGCCGAAATTAATTTCGCGCTGAGCGGCTTCAAAATGTTCACGCTTTCTTAAATTGCGCTGCATGTTTTAACTGGCAATTGAACCCATTCAACCATTCAATACATGCATAGGAAATCATTATAATTCGCGCCTGCCGCCTTTTCGCGAAGATTCGCCGAATATTAATGTACTGCAATATTTCACGAATACAGTATTACACTGTTAATTGTGCCTTAGGGCCTTTTGTCTGATCATTTTGACTAGAAATTCTATCAAGAAACACTTCTGTAGGATAAAAATCCACAAAAAAAAACAAAGAAATACATAAGAAATTAACCAAACAAAGAAAACAAAAGAATTAATATGAAATTTCCAAATTATCTTTTTAATATTGTTGATTATGCTACTCAGCAACTTTTAGAAAAAATTTGAGAATTCATAACTGTGTTTATCAATGAATATTAACAGTTTCAATTAAAATGCATCTAATTTGCATACAGATATCGCATAAATTGGCAATAATTAAAATTAAAAAATTAAAAAAACAATCAAACAAATCAGTGGTACCCGTTTACATGCGCATCGACGTTTGTGCCAAAATTTCACTGACTTTCCGCGCCGAGATATCGTGGGGGGGGTTCAAAATGACCCCCCCCCCATATAGCCAGTTATAATAGGGTTAAGATGGCAGGTGAGGACATCAAAGCATAAGGTCTATAACATACTTAAGGGTTAGGGTTACAAATGAAGGGCTTGATTCCAAAATTAGGACACTCCACTTTTGATGAAAAATTTAGTTATTCGTAATTTACCATTGTTCAAGTTGGTTCCTGCTCGGAATAAAATTTTAACAATAAAGTTCTAAAGCAATATAACAACATGCCACCCCTAATATCACTGTTCCATAAACACCTTTGCAGAAATTGACAAACAAATGTCTTTTGCTCAAAATTTTGGATTTAATCCTTTATCTCAGGATGGACACTGGTCATGCAATCCGCTCTGTTATCTTATTATGTGGTGTCTCGAAACGACAATCCATTCGTGGATTAAGGTGATTAGAATAAATTACAAAATTTTTTCTTGTTTTCTTTTTTTTATGGGTGGCATGACCCTTCTTATATCTAGAATCAGAGCGTTACTCTATCTCAAGAAATTTGCTTCTTTTCTATTTAAACAGCTTAGATGTGAATATATATTTTTTAAAGGGGAACGGACCTAGATTCTGTAAGAAAGTTGCTGGGTAGAGCTAGGGACGTTGTTCACCTCATGAAAAAAAAAGTTACTTAAGAGAGATCTAGTGTAGTGGGAGAATTAAAACCATGGTCAGACAAAATCATTGTGAGCTTTTAAATTGATTTCAGTATTTAGGAAATAATTTTAATAGTACAAAGGTCAACTGAAAAGATTGAGTTTAAATCGCCTATAATGGATATTATGACAGGTTCCGAACATATTTGAGCACATTAGCCCATAACATCATTTTTGTGTGCGTGCATGTTACTTCCTGAAAGAAAATCATAAATTTTTTATCATTCTTTGATTCCAAAACCTCACATCTATGAATAAGTTCAGACGGTGCATTGTTGTCAATCTTCTCATACTTGAGACCTGTTTCTTCCACGATTCAAATCTTGTGACTACAACAAAGATTAGCTTTAAAAATGATGGACTGCTATACTCACTTACTTTTTTTTCTTTTTTACTCCCACATTTGCAGAATCCCTCAGATTGCGGCCAACATTCAAATCCTCAATGGATGCTGGTCTTATCCAAGCTAGAGAAATCATTTTAAGATTTAACGACCCACAACTGCATCTACCTGTATTATATTGTATGTAATTGTTAGATTGTAATAATAATTCTAGAAAAGGTTGCTTGTAAAGCAGCAAGAAAAGATGTCAATTTCATGTTATCTCATGAAAATGTTGATTACCCCCTCTAATTTTAAATTTGGTGGATAATTAATTTTGCTCCTTTAAGAGCATCGTTTAATCATTGTTTTTTGATGAATAAAGCCAAGTTATTGTATAAAACTAGGCAAAGAAAGTTTCTTTGTTGAAAGCTTGATAATTTTAAAAACTTCATTGCAGAAAAAAAATTTTGGTGTACAATTTACTTCACGTTTGGCTTCTCTTGGTGAAATATAAAAATTGAATACACTCATGGAAAGTGTAACTTTACTCTTGAAGTATTAGAATACAATCTTAGATATAGACGGGGGTAGATTATGCTCGTTTGTTTGAAAAGTAATGCAATAATGTCCTTAATTTGTTGGAAATCAGTAGATTTTTTACAAATTTGCTTGGACATTCTGAACATTAACACTCTAATACTTTTTTATCTTGCTGTAATCTAATTTGAAAGATAGGAAACGGTTGAAAAGATATCTAAGGTAGTTTATATCCTTGTTAGGTTATAGAAGTGTGATTTACTTATTTACAGTGTATATAACAGCTAATAAATTATATAAATTTATATTTAAGGGCAATTTGAAAATACAAAAAAAAAAGAAACTTAAAAAGTTTAAAATATGAATAGAAGTACTTGTCAAATGAGGCCCTTCAACGAGGCAATTATAGTTTAAGCGAGCTTGACTTGACAAGGTTAACAAGTATGGCGCTGTAATGGCATTATGTTGAACGCAAAATTTAAATCGGGGGAGAGGGGGGGGGGCTGGTTGAGAGTAAATTATTTACATCTGGAACCTACTTGAACTTCACCATCCAAAGGCTTGATCCATGTTGGATTTTAGGCTTATTTCAGAGAAGCTGGCCAACTCCGGATCCTATTCTAGTTTATACAGTCTTATGCCTTATATGTAGTCCAGTCCCCTCTCATTAAAGATGTGCTTTTGGACACAACAATTGCCATATAATGAAACCATGTTAAACTGAACGGTGAAAACACATCATTTTGCACAATTGGGACTTTAGAGTATTATCGTGTAACAAGACTATTGAAGTCTTTGTTGTTAGGCGCTTTCTTCATTCAAAAGGTGCAGTTTCCCCCCACGCTTTTATTCCAAAAGCCGATTTGTCGGCCTTTGAATAGAATCCCAAAATCTGAATACGGCTTAACATGTAAACATTAAAAGCTGAAGCCGAATGTTTCCAGGAAGTCCGGCGGGAAACTGACCCTTTGATTAGAGAAGACGCCTTAATAGAGGAAGTGGCTGTAAGACAATGCCTATATACTGCTATCGTTGTCCCTAGGGCGATACTTTGTTAATTAATAGGAATGAACCTGTTGTTGGACGACTCAAACTTGCCCATGGAGGCAAGAAGTAATATTCTGTATGAGTAGACTAAAACTTTCCATAGACCCATTTACCTCTTTGAATTAATGTAAAACAATATTTGTTGATGAATTTGTTGATAATTTCATTGTGGCAACCTGTATATCTTGCCCAATGGTACATAATAAAGAGAATATTCCACTACATGTTGTTTCATCTGACATTTAATTGTCCTGTTATTTTTTTAACATCTGGCCAGGAAAAGAAATGTTTGTGATTGTGTGTTCCAACATAAATTAATCCGGCAGTTATTTAAGTTGACATAAACTGTGGTGCTAGGATTAATGGTTGGTTTAGTTGTGCAGTAATTATAGGGACATTATTTCTTTATATTTTATCATTTAATACATGCGTTTAGTCCCATTGTTAACAACAAGTTGGTACATATAGATTGGACTGATTTTGGATTATTTGATAAAGAAAATATGTATTATATCGATTTGAATATATAATAGGGCTTTGAACCATGGGGATGATTGCTATCTAACATGAATGAATTGTCTGTGATATTTCATGCTCTAAATGGATTGTGTATACTTGTGAAATTTGAACAATAACAATAAACGATTTTCTGATGTAAGTATTGTTGTTTTTTTTTTGGCTTTTTTTCCTACATTGATTTGACATGACTTTTTTGTATAAGTACTATATTGGACATATAGTAAATAGTGGTAGAACAAATATGACGTTGTGATTGGCTAGTCAGGTACCACGTGAACCTATTCACAATGGCGCGCATCCCATGAGCATGGTCCATCGAATAGAAGGTGATGCGTAACAACGCACAAAAACTAAAGATTTAAGTGCGATTTAACTTAACTCTTTGTGAAACACCCCAGGTTCTAAACCACTTGGATACTAGTAATTGCATGTTTGGCCTCGTCTATACTGTTCTTATTCGCATTTTATCCACAACTGGTTCCTGCTAATTTCCTTTTGGTCTACATTAAAATGCCACATTCCTCATCAATTCTCAAATTCCAATTTTGTCTAATGGCCAAGTGTTCTACACACTCAATATTCTTGTTGGCAAACTGGTAAAAAGACCAAAATTTCAATTGAAAAACAAAATGCAATTAGACAATTTGGCAATTGACCAAGTTGGTCATTAGAACTAGTTGAAATTCGAACAATTTTGTATGAGACCAAGTGGAAATTAACCAAATTGCTAAAATGACAAATAGTTAATAGCACATATGTGTATTAAACATAATGATATAAAGAATTGCTGTAGACCAAGCCGGATATTTACCCCTTCGGCGGCGGCTTCTAACAGAAGCCGAGTGGGTATTCAGTCTGTGACGAGGGGCTTCTATAGAAGCAGAGATATTCCCAAAATTGTTGACAAAGTTTCTAGTATGCTGACCACATTTATGGGTCAATCTGAGAATAGTTACAAATTTAAGATATATCATTTTAATATCAATTAAAAGAATACCTATACGAAAAAAAAAAAAATGAGATCAGTATTCATCACTTCACATTCCCAAAAAGTTTGACATGATAACCAATTCCCTATCTAAAACTTTAAGTGTATGTACGCATGCGGAGGAAGAAGAAAATATCAATAAAGCTGAAAGGGAGAAGAGGGATATGGTTTGAGAATGAGAAAAAAAACAAATAAAAAGTTGAGGGGTTGAAATAATGTACATAATAAAATATGTAAAGTTAGTTGCATGGAGATAAGCCGGCATTTCAAGATTTCACTACGCTACAATAATCACGATTGTGAGAGGGTCGACGTATCTACATTTTGTTGATTATTGTTGTAAATATGAGTAATTAAATGTAAGTATGCTTTAAGTAAAAGTTCGATTTTTCTAAGAACCTCTAATCCCTGTGCTTTAATGAATGGTGCTTAGCCCAAAATGCTATTGTCCAGAGATGCGAAGCTGGTTATGATCTTAAGCCATATTTAATAGAATAATTTGAAAGAAACAATACCTTTTCAAGCGCTATTCAGTAGGCATTAGTATTGTGAATCTATGAAAAGGACGAAAGCGGAATTGACGGCTTTTCATTACGAAATAACGCGTCTTATATTTGGTTTGATGAACAGATCTTGCAGCGTTAAGATAGAAAAATGTCTGCCATTTCATGTTAAGTTACTACAAATCATGAAAAATCAGAGTGAGGACATGGAGCAATGACAGCAGCTACGCATGACCAATTTAGAAAAATACTGTCACTGTACAAGAATCGCTCGCACAGGAAAATCGCGGTGCACTGGCCCGCATGCAAAGGTGAAGTGATAGTACTTCCTCTTTTCTGCCCCTTCTTCTATTTTTTGTTTTTCTCTCCTCTAAACTCATCATTTTCAACTATTTATCTATACATCTCGACTCGATAAAATAAAATGGGGGAATACAAACAAAAAATGATGGACACAGTATATATTTATTTCATGATAGTACTTTGTTAGATTTATTCTTTGCAATATAATATATAAAAATACACTTTGTAGAGCTGCATAACGATAGATGCCTTTGGACACACATTGGCAAATCATATCTATTTTAGTTTTGTTCCTATCTTAATCCTGTCTCAAGTTCTTCGTTCAAACACATGTAATAACTTTGAAATAGCTTTTTGATTCATCACAAATGGCAATTAAAGTACATACATGTAGTGGTTATATTGTATTGTCGGAAGAAGAAGAAAAAAACTTCTCACAGAATATAATCTGACAGGTTAATTGATGTTTTAAAGTAAAAATAGGAAAATTAGATTTTCTTAGCTCTCAGAAAAAAGGAAAAAAAAAAAAAATAAAGACAATTATAATCTTTGTATAATGGGAACTTATGTAAGGATTTTGATATACCGGAATGATACGTCAAGATATTTCTTTTAGTGAAAATAAGATCATATGGTTTGTCCCTTTGTTTATTAACTACCGATCGATATTACAAAATACTGATACATACAAGGTATTATAAAATCAAAATTTTCTGGTCCCCTAAACGCTCACTATTAAGAGTTCCCTCTGTATTTGTTACTCTAAACCCTAATCCTAATTGGTCTCCTTCTTTCCCCAGGCGATCACCAAAACATCGTCAAAACAACCTTAAAGGATTTAGTAACTTTCAACAAACGAGAGCAATCAGATCAAGATAATAAATTAAACTGTTTCCAACAGTAAAACAAACTCTGAAAGTTTCAGATCAAATGGAAGTCATTTACTACATTAAAACAGTGT
>CALNVZ010000174.1:52040155-52065298 GCA_940671915.1 Paracentrotus lividus
TGCATAAGAATAAATCCTAACAAAAGTACTATCATGAAATAAAATTATACTGTTGTGCCATCACTTCTTTTTGTTTGTATTCCCCCCATTTTATTTTATCAGGATCTGTAGATGTATAGATAAATAGTTGAAAAATGATGAGAACATGTTAGAGGAGAGAAAAAACAAAAAAATAGAAGAAGGGGCAAGAAAAGAGGAACGTACTAATCACTTCACCCTTTGCATTGCGGGCCACATGTTGCACCGCGATTGTTCCTGGCGAGCGTTTCTTGTACAGTGACCAAGTATTGTTTCTAAATTGGTCATGGGCGTTACTGCTGTCATTGCTCCATGCTCCTCACTCTGTTTTTCATGATTGTAGTAAACTTAACATGAAATGGCAGACACTTTTTCTATCTTAACGCTGCAGAATCTGTATCATTCAAACCAAATATAAGACGCGTGCAATATTTCTGTAATGAAAAGCCGTCAATTCCGCTTCGTCCTTTTCAGTAGCATTCACAATACTAATGCCTATTAATAGCGCTTGATGAAAAGGTATTTTTCTCTTCAAATTATTTCATTAAATATGGCTTAAAGATCATAACCAGCTTCGCATCTCGGTGACAATAGCATTTTTGGGCTAAGCACCATCTCATTCAAAGCACAGGGATTAGAGAGTCTTTAGAAAAATCCGAACTTTACTGATAGCATTACTTACATCTTAATTACTCATGTAGTTACAACAAATCAAAACAAAATTTGTCAGATACGTCGACCCCTTCACAATCGGATTATTATAGCGTATGAATATCTGAATCATGCCGGCTTATCTCCATGCAACTAACGTTATAATATTATAATTATGTACATTATTTTCAAACCCCTAAGCTTTTTATTTGTTTATTTCTTTCTCATTCGCAAACCATATCCCTCTTCCTCCTCCTTTCTCAGGCTTTATTGATTTTTCTTTCTTCTCGCATGGGTAACATACACTTAAGTTTTAGATAGGAATTGGTTTTCATGTCAAACTTTTTTGGGAATGTGAAGTGGAATAACTGATCTCATTTTTTTTTTTTCGTACTAGTATATTCTTTTCAATTATATTAAAATGAATTATCTTAAAGTTTGAACTTTCTCAAGATTACCCATAAAATGTGGTCAGATACTAGAAACTTTTGTTCAACAATTTGGGAGAATATCTCTGCTTTATAGAAGCCCCTCGTCACAGATTGAATACCTCATCGGCTTCTGTAGAAGCCTGCCGTCCGAAGGGGTAAATATCCGGCTTGGTCTACCAGCAATTCTATAGTATTTATGTTTAATTCCATATGTGCTATTAAACCTATTTGGTCATTTTAGCAATTTGGTCTTAATTCCACTTGGTCTCTACAAATTGTTCGAATTTCAACTAGTCTAATGCCCAGCTTGGCAATTGCCAAATTGTCTAATTGCATTTTGTTTTTCAATTGAATTTGCGTCTTTTTACCAGTTTGCAACGAAAGATTGATGGTTAGAACACTGGCCATTAGACAAAATGGAATTGAGAATTGATAGGCAATGTGGCATTTTACATGTAGACCAAAAGGAAAATTAGAGGACCAGTTGTGGATAAAATGCAATAAGAACAGTATAGACGAGGCCAAACATGCAATTACTAGTATCCAAGTGTTTAAACTGGGTTGTTTCACAAAGAGTTAAGTAAATCGCACTTAAATCTTTAGTTTTGTGCGTTGTATTACGCATCACCTCATTCGATTGACATGCTCATGGATGCGCGCCATTGTGAAACTAGGTTCACGTGGGTACTGACGTAGCCAATCCACAACTCATATTTTCTACACTAATTTACTTATATGTCCATATAGTACTTATACAAAAAAAAGTTCATGTAAATAACAATGTAGGAAAAAAAGCCAAAAAAAAACGAATACTTACATCAGAAATCGTTTATTGTTATTGTTCAAATTTCACAAGTATACACAATCCATTAGGACATGAAATCACAGACAATTCATTCATTGTTAATAAGCAATCATCCCCATGGTCAAAGCCCTATTATCATATTCAAATGATTATTACATACATATTATTCTTTTAAATAATCCAAAATCAGTCCATCTATATGTACCAACTTTGTGTTACAATGGACTAAACGCATGTATTAAATGATAAAAATTAAAGAAATAAGTTCCTATAATTACTGCAACTAACCAACCATTATCCTAGCACCACAGTTTTATGTCAACTTAAATAACTGCCGTGAATTAATTTATGATTGGAAACACAATCCAAAACATTATCTTTTCTGCGCAGATGTTAAAAAAATAACAGACAATTAAATGTCAGATGAACACAACATGTAGTGTGGAATGATTCTCCTTTATTATGTACCATTGGGCAGATATACAGGATGCCACAATGAATTATCAACAAATTCATCAACAAATATTGTTACATTGAATTCAAAGAGGTAATGAGGTCTATGAAGTTTAGTCTACTCATACAGAATATTAACTTTTGCCTCCAATGGCAAGTTGGTCGTCCAACAACAGTTCATTCCTATTATTAACAAAGTACGCCCTAGGACAACGGATAGCAGTATATAGGCATTGTCTTACAGCCACTTCCCTTATTAAGGCGTCTTCTCTAATCAAAGGGTCAGTTCCCGCGATTCCTGGAAACATTCGGCTTCAGCTTTTACATGTTTAACATGTTAAGCCGTATTCAGATTTTGGATTCTATTCAAAGGCCGACAAATCGGCTTTTGGAATAAAAGCGTGGGGAAACTGCACCTTTTGAGACTGAAGAAGGCGCCTAACAAACAAAGCACTCAATGTCTTGTACAAGATAATACTCTAAAGTCCCAATTGTGCAAAATGATGTGTTTCACCGTTCAGTTTAACATGCGTTTCATTATGATGGCATTGTTTGTCCAAAAGCACATCTTTAATGAGAGTGGACTGGACTACATATAACATAAGACTGTATAAACTAGAATAGTGATCCGAGTTGGCCAGCTTCTCTGAATAAGCCTAAAATCCAACATGGATCAAGCCTTTTGGATGCGTGAAGTTCAAGTAGCGTTCCAGATGTAAATAATTTACTCTCAACCAGCCCCCCCCCCCACTCCCCCGATTTAAATTTTGCGTTCAACATATGCCATTTACAGCGCCATACTGTTAACCTTGTCAAGTCAAGCTCGCTTAAACTAATAATTGCCTCGTTGAAGGGCCTCATTTGATAAGTACTTCTATTCAATTTCTTAAACTTTTTAAGTTTCTTTTTTTTTTGTATTTTCAAATTGCCCTTAAATATCAAATTTTATATAATTGTATTAGCTGTTATATACCACTGAAATAAGTAAATCACACTTCTTAAACCATACAAGGATATATACAATACCTTAGTATCTATTTCCACCTTTCCTATCTCTTCAAATTAGATTACAAGCAAGATAAAAAGTTATTAGATGTGTAATGTTCAGAATGTCAAGCAAATTTGTAAAATCTACTGAATTTCCAACAAATTAGACATTTGCAGTACTTTTCAAACAAACGCATAATCTTAACCCCCGTCTATATTAAGATTGTATTCTAATATATTCAAGAGTAAAGTTACACTTTCATGAGGTTATCAATTTTTATATTCACCAAGAGAAGCCAAACGTAAGTAAATTGTACACCAAAATTTTTTCTGGCAATGAAATTTTTTAAAATTATCAAGCTTTCAACAAAGAAACTTTCTTTGCCTAGTTTTATACAATAACTTGCTTTATTCATCAAAAAACAAATGATTAAACGATGCTCTTAAAGGAGCAAAATTAATATCACCAAATTTAAAATTAAGAGGGGGTAATTCAAACATTTTCATGAGATTAACATGAAATTGGACATCTTTTCTGCGCTTTACAAGCAACCTTTTCTAGAATTATATATTACAATCTAACAATGACATACAATATAATACAGGTAGATGCAGTTGGTGGGGTCGTTAACTTAAAAATGATTTTCTAGCTTGGATAAGACCAGCATCCATTGAGGATTTAGAATGTTGGCCGCAATTGAGGATCTGCAATGTCGGAGAGTAAAAAAGAAAAAAAAGTAAGTGAGTATAGCAGTCAATCATTTTTAAAGCTAATCTTGTGTTGAGTCCACAAGAGTTGAATCGTGGAAGAAACAGGTCTCAGTGATGAGAAATTGACAACAATGCACTCGCAGAATTATTATAGATGTGAGGTTTTGGAATCAAAGAATGATAAAAAATTTATGATTCTTTCAGGGTAACATGCATGCACACAACAAATGCATGTATGGGCTAATTGTGCTCAAATGTCGGAACCTGTCATATTATCATTATGAGGCATTTTAAACCTCAATCTTTTCAGTTGACCTTTGTACTATAAAATTTTTCTAAATACTGAAAATAATTTAAAAGCTCAGCATGATTTTGTTGACCATGGTTTAAATCTCCCACTACCACTAGATCTCTTTAAGTAACTTTTTTTTTCATAGAGAACAACGTCCCTACTCTACCCAGCAAACTTCTGTACAGAATCTAGGTCCGTTCCTTTAAAAAATATATATTCATCTAAGCTGTTTAATAAAAGAAGCAAATTTCTTGAGATAGATGTAATCGTCTGATTCTAGTATGAAGAAGGGTCATGCACCCATAAAAAAAGGAAAACAAGAAAAATTTTGTCATTTATTCTAATCACCTTAATCCACGAATGGATTTCGTTTCGAGACACCACATGAATAAGATAACAGAGCAGGATTGCATGGACCAGTGTCCATCCAGATAAAGGGATTAAATCCAAATTTGAGCAAAAAACATTTGTTTGTCAATTTCGCAAGGTGTTTATGGAACAGTGATTTTAGGGGTGGCCATGTTGTTATCATGCTTTTAGAATTTATGTTAAATTTTATTCGAGACAGGAACCAACTTGAAATGTGTCAAATCGAATAACTAATTTTTCATCAAAATGGATGGTTCTAATTTTGGAATCAAGCCCTTCATTTGTACCCTAACCTAAGTTATGTTAGCCTTATGCTTTGATGTTCCACTGCCATCTTAACCCTATTTGAATGGCTATATGGGGGGGGGGTCATTTTGAACCCCCCCACATATATCGGCGCGGAAAGTCAGTGAAATTTTGCCAAACGTCGATGCGCATAAACGGTACCACTGATTTGTGTTGATTTTTTATTTTTTAAATTTTAATTTATGCCAATTTATGGCATATCTGTAGCAAATAGATGCATTTTAATTGAAACTGTTAATATCTTTGATAAACACAGTTATGAATTTCAAATTTTCTAAAGTTCTGGTAGATAATCAAACAATATTAAAAAGAAAATTTGAAATTCATATTAATTCTTTTGTTTTAGTTTGGTTAATTTCTTATTTATTCTTTGTTTTTTGTGGATTTTATCCTACAGAAGTGTTTCTTGAAATTCTAGTTCAAAATGATCAGACAAAGGCCCCTAAGCACAATTACAGTGTAATACTGTATTCGTGGAAATATTGCAGTACATTAATATTCGGCGAATCGCGCAAAGAGCGGCAGAGCGCGAATATAATGATTTCCTATGCATGTATTGAATGGTTGAATGGGTTCAATTGCCAGCTTACAAACATGCAGGCGCAATTAAGAAACGTGACATTTGAAGCCGCTCAGCGCAAATTAATTTTCGCAAAAATAACAGCGATACAGTAACCAATATAGGAATTTAGCACTATTTTGTACACAAACAAATGCAATAATGTCGATTTTATTCAATTTTGACCTGACATGCGATTACTAATGTTGCATACGCGCGACGGTACCAAGTTTTTTGCACTTGGTGCCAAAGCAGCGGTTGCGCGCAGTCGTTGTTTCGTATGGGGGGGTCACTTGCCCCCCCTAGGGTTAAAGGCCGAGCTTGCCTTTACACGCATTTGTGATCTGCAGCTGGGGCATCTCTGACAACTCTGTTTGCGCGTATTCCTATAGTCCTCTGAGGGAGGGTGGTAGAGATACTGTTGTCATATGTAAGGTCTATCTGGTCTACTCATTTTGACGGCGCCTGGATTGGACGTCATCTGCTCAAGGATCATCCTCATAGCAGAATCTTCCATGATCTTTATGACTCTTGGTAGGCCATGCCTTACAATGTCAACCCCTATCTAAATTTGGTCTACTTTACTCTTTGACGGTGCTGAATTGGACGTCATTGTTCAAGGATCATCCTCATAGCAGATCTTCATGTCTTTTGAACTCTGGTGTTAGCCATGGCCTTTACAATGTTCCAACCCCTATTCTAATTGTGTCTACTTACTCTTTGACGGCGCTGGATTTGACGTTCATTGTTCAAGGATATCTCATAGCAGGATCTTCCATGATCTTTTGAACTCTTGGGGTGAGCCATGGCTTACAATGTCCACCCTATCTAAATTTGGGTCTACTTACATTTTTGACGGCGCCTGGATTGGATGCATTTTGGTTTCAAGGGTCATCCTCTAAACCAGGATCTTCCATGATCTTTTTGACTATTGGGTTGGCCATGGCCTTACAATGTCCAACCCCTGTCTAATTTGGTTACTATCTTTGACGGCGCCTGGATTGGACGTTATCTGTTCAAGGATTCATCCTCATTAGCAGGATTTCCATGATCTTTTGAACTCTTGGGTGGTGGCCATGGCCTACAATGTCCAACCCCTATCTAAATTTGGTCTACTTACTCTTTGACGCGGCCTGGATTGGACGTCATCTGTTCAAGGTCATCCTCATAGCAGGATCTTCCATGATTCTTTTGAACTCTTGGTGGCCATGGCTTACAATGTCCAACCCCTATCTAAATTGGTCTACTTATACTTTTAAACGGCGCCTGTATTGACGTCATCTGTTCAAGGATCATCCTCATAGCAGGATCTTCCATGATCTTTTGAACTTTGGGTTGGCCATGGCCTTACAATGTCTAACCCCATCTAAATTTGGTCTACTTACTCTTTGACGGCGCCGGATTGGACGTCATCTGTTCAAGGTCATCCTCTTAGCAGGGGATCTTCCACGATCTTTTGAACTCTTGGGTTGGCCATTGGCCTTACAATGTCCAACCCCATCTTAAATTTGGTTCTACTTATCTTTAACGGCGGCTGGATTGGACGTCATGTTCAAGGATCTCCTCTATGCAGGATCTTCAATGATCTTTTGAACTCTTGGGTTGAGCCATGCTTTCAATGTCCAACCCCTATCTAAATTGTCTACTTACTCTCTTGACGGCGCCTGGATTGGACGTCATCGTTCAAGGGATCATCCTCATTGCAGGATCTTCCATGATCTTTTGACATTTGGGTTACGCCATGGTCTTACATAGTGTCCAACCCCTTAACTATTGGTCTACCTTCTCTTTAGACGGCGCCTGGATTGGACTGCATCTGTTCAAGGGATCATCCCATAGAAGGATCTCATGACTTTTGAACTCTGGGTTGCCATGGCTTACAATGTCACCCCTATCTAAATTTTGGCTCTACTTACTCTTTGACGGCGCCTCGATTGGACGTCATCTGTTCAAGAATCATCCTCATTGCAGGATCTTCCATGATCTTTTGAACTCTTGGGTTGGCCATGGCCTTACAATGTCCAACCCCTAACTAAATTTGGTTTACTTACTCTTGGACGGCGCCTGGATTGGACGTCATCTGTTCAAGGATCATCCTCATCGCAGGATCTTCCATGATCTTTTGAACTCTTGGGTTAGCCATAGCTCTCCTCTTGATCTCCTCCTCCGTCATACCCTCTGTGGGAGGTGCATAAGTGTTGCACTTGTACATGCCCTCACGTGCCTCCTGCAAAGTGTCATGAGGTTATGAATGTTAGCAAGCTACATGGGAGCGGTTTCCTTAAAAAATAATTTTTACTCTAATACTTTATAAATGGAATATTTAATGGGACAGAAATTTTTGCAAATTTTGCATGACAGTATCGGACACGATACCAGGGCATGAATAGATTTTTAAAAAAATAAAAAAGAAACATATATTTTTTGCAATTTGTTTTTATTTTTGATCATGTGACTGCTAAACTCGTGTCAACACAATTTTAAATTCTGCAAAAATAAAAACATGTAATATTACTTTTACTACACCCAGTGTGAAAAATTTATCACACAAAAAAATTTTCCACTATTACACTAACTCCTAGAGTATCGTAGCTATGATGTACAATCTGGAAATAGTTGCACTTTGGTATTGGCACAACTGACAAAATCAGGCAAGTGAGAATGAAATGGTAATCTACGGGCAAAGATAGGAAATGACCTTGATTTTAGCTTAGACGGTAAATCTTTAATTCCATAATGTCTAAAAAATTTATTTCAAATTCACTACAAAAAATGCTGAATTCTCAACTACAGGTACGATAATACACAAAAAACACTGAATTAGATTGAATCGAAGATCATCATAAAGGCACTTCCCACCGATACAATCAATAACAAACATTCAGAATGGAGTTTTACCAAAGTTATCAGCTGGGCACCTGTCAACATCAATGCACAAAATAGAGGTGCTAACTCAGGGTTTGAAGAAAGAAATTTTTACCTTGTTATTGGGATCTAGTTCCAATGCCTGCTCGAATGCTAAAGTTGCTTTTGAATATTCATGCATTCCCATGAGAATCGTTCCTTTCCTGAGGTAGCCCTTAACTGTTAAAATATGAAAGTTTTAAAAAGGAAATATGCTATGAAAACATATTGTCACAAAAACAATAAAAGCATAAAATTGCCCTTGTGCTGTCTGTTAGATCTATTCACATATTTTTTTTTTTTAATATTCATATTGTATATGTAAATTTTGAAACATTAGTGATTAATAAATACAACACTAGAATACAACAATATCAAGTAAACCCAAAACCCCAAGATAAATAAAAATGTGAAAGGATTTAACCCTGAAAAGTGTCAGTTTACTCACTAGCGCAAAAGGTTATGCTGTGTTTCAATCAGGTTTTTTCGATAAGAATTGCTCCTAAAACAAACTTTTTGTGTGCAGAATCGGACAGCACACATCCATTTGGTAATCCAGAACAAGTATGGGCATGTTTCATCACATATTTTTAATACTATCTCAACTATAGCGTGGTTAAGACAGGGGCGGTTTGGGGCAGTTTATTGAGTTAACTGAGGGGCGGTCTTGGGCGGTTTAGGTGCTAAAGGGTTAAAGGACAAAATGGGCATAAATCATGCATGACAAAAGGGGTAGATTTGAGCATTGTGTAGAGCCATACATAGTCTATGATCAATGTGAATAGCACTGATACAGGTGGAGTAGGCACTGGTTTATATACCTCTGTTTGTTACACAGCTTTCATCTTGTACATATAGCACAATCATAGGTATGTCTTTGAACAGAGGCTTGACGCGAAATTATTTTACATAATTACCCATCACAAGAAATTGTTACAGTGATCATATCTTGTATGTGGAACCTTATACATATACAGTGCATCCCAAAAAGAACTATACACTTTTGACAAGGCTACCAAATTAAAAATATATGATTCTTGGGGGAAGAGTTTAGATGTATATAAAGCTCATATCCTCAACTATCATTATGACACAAAAAAAAAAAATCCGAAAATAACGCATTCTTCAGTGAGCAATGTCCACTTTTATGAAGGACACAAAAAACAGCCTGCGCAGGAATTTGCTATTCATTTATCCCTTGGGTATGGCGTGCCAAGAAGGATTCAAGTAATAATGGAATAAATCGGCTAACAAAGACAAAAATAAACTGAAGTCAGAGCAAAAACCAATGATATGAAAACAAAACAGTGAAAAACTACATTTTGCATAATATTGATTGTTTATTTCTGACTTTTGATAATCTTTTACTCTGTTAGATGATTCATTCCATTATTTCTTTGAATCCTTCTTGGCATGCCATACACAGGTGGTAAATGAATAGCAAATTCCTGCGCAGGCTATTTTTTGTGTCCTTCATAAAAGTGGGCATTGCTCACTGAAGAATATGTTATTTTCAGAATTTTTTGTGTCATAATGATAGTTGAGGATATGAGCTTTATATACATCTAAACCTTTTCTCCAAGAATTATATATTTTTAATTTGGTAGCCTTGTCAAAAGTGTATAGTTCTATTTGGGACGCACTGTATATTGTACGCTTTACAAATAGTAATCATAACAAAGACGGTGATAAATCCCCTTGGGTAGTTATCAAATTAATTCAACAGAATACTTACTAAATGTAGGATCCAATCTGATACATTCATCACAGTCATCAAGACCAAGTTTAAACTCTACTAGCTTTGTGTAGCATGCTGCCCTGTTGCTGTAAAGTTTATTATTATTGGGATTCCTCTTAATGGCCTCTGTATAATGTTTCCTAGCGGTAGGATAATCACCTGTCAAAGAATCAAGAGTACAAATTTAAGAAAAGTTGAAAAGTAGCATAATCTACAAAAGGAAGATAACATTATAGTAGAGTCAACTTGTGTAGACCCCGTGGATATTTTTCGGGGACAAAGGTTTGAAAGTGGTTTTGGGTTGCTTGGAGGTCACTGATCAAAATTAGCTTGGTTAGTCCCCTGCTAACCCCCGGCAACTCTCGTAGGGGGTCAAAATAGGGTCAAATTAGGGCCAATAGGGGTCAAATTCTTAAAATGCCCAGATTGACTCAAAAGATGGTGCAAATTGTTTGTCATCTTCTACTTAACAAAAAATTGTACACAATCATATACATCTGACCTCCCAGTAAGAAGTTATGGCGGGAAAGCTCAAAAGGTCAACGAACTTTTACATGAAGGCATATTAGGCCTACACTAGTTGAAATTGTTTGAAACAACAATTTTCTGTGTTTTTTGTGGCTATTTGTATTTGTTATGATTAAGAAAATTAATCAGGACTATTCCTACATAAGAAAAACATATTCAGTAGATATAAGGGGTCAAACTAAGGTCATTTGGGGTCAAATTAGCTAATTTGGGATAAAAATATCATAAACCGGTCAAATCAGTTCCATTTTTTGTGGTATATTCTCAAGTTATGTGTACATTGATGGTTAAAACTTACATATTTGTATGTCTAATCCAAAAACCACATTCAGTAGATGTAAGGGGCCATGATATGGTCAAAGGGTCAAGCGATCATTAATCAAAATGTTACATTGACCTATCATGCCTATAGAGATATTGTGTTGCAATATGCACACTTCAACCACTTGAGCTATGAACTTCAAATTTGAAAGTAATATGTACTATCATAAGAAGATGATCTAATTTGATCTTATAGAATGTAGGTGAAAGGTCAAGGGTCACACGGTCACTTTAGGCTTTTGTTGTTGTTTTTACGGTGCCCTCATTTATAATGTGAATATTACGTCACGATAACTTTCACCTCATTATAGCATTATTTTAAGAAAAAGCTTGAGATGTACAGTGTTTTCCTAAAAAGGGTAACCGAAGTTCAAAAGTTGACCTCTGTGACCCTTGACATTTGACCTACATTGTAAATTTTGCCAAAATCTAATCACATCCTATTTTTTTGTGATACCCTCTACTGTCATGTGAAGTTCACATCTCAATCAGCTCTTGAGATAACACAATAAGTCAAATATTTGTTATTTCAAAAGTTGACCGTATGACCCTTGACCTTCATTCTCTAAAATTGTATGAGATTGGCTTTAAATAATGATACCTGTTATCATCAAGATCGAACTTAATATACAGTGTATTCCCAGACCTGATTGAGATATGAACTTCACATGACAGTAGAGGGTATCACGTTGAACAAATAGGATGTGATTAGATTTTGGCAAATTTTGATAAAATGTCAAGGGTCACCGAGGTCAAGAGTATAGGTATTTGCCTACATTATTGTAATATCGCAAAAACTATTTGAGATATAAAACTAGGATGGGGTTACCATATGAAAAAGAATATCATTATTGTGAAGACTACATGTATGTATCAGTAAAATGTTAAAGTTGACATAGGTTAATGTCTGAAATTACTGGGCCACAGGGCGCGACAAACCCGCTTGCCCGCTTGCCCGGGGCAAGTGAAAACAACGGGCGGGCAAGCAAAGTCCAAAGTCACTTGCCCGATCGGGCAAGCGATTTTTTGAGCAAAGTGCAACAGAAGTGTATTGCAAGCACCTCTCCAGCCAGCGCCAGCGGCCCAGGAGTTTATCAGTAACATGGGTTGCAGCTCCGGCGATTTCCACAAACATTTCACCTCAAAAACACCCAAAAAAACGTGTTTATAAACACGAACTAGACAAAATATTTAAACAGGGCTCTCCTCCTGAAGAAAACATTACCTTACAATTGAAATCAAATCCTTAAAACTTGTGAAATAAGCCGATTTGTTATTCAAAATATTTCGCCGATCAGTTTCCGTGGTATGGTGCTAGTCTTAACATCAGACTCATTTATAATTCGGATGCATTTTCTTTCTTACCTTTTTTAATGTTTATTTCAACACTATTTTTTTCTTTTTGTTACATGTAGAAAAAGATAATTTGGCATGAAAATGATTTCATTAATTTTTCAATTAATACTTGTTTAGTGTTTTTTTTTTTTTTTAATCCAAATTTAGTGGTGCTGCTTATATTTTCGTCTTTTAGGCTCTTTGTATCTAGACATTTATGAGATGATATTTGCTACTAAAACAAAGAAAATGAAAAGAAAATTTGGGCAAGTGCTTTTTGCTTTCGGGCAAGCAAAAAAAAATTTCACTTGCCCAACAGGGCAAGTGAAAAATATTTTTTTTGTAGAGGCCTGCTGGGGTTTTTTTACTTAGGGTTTTAACATTTGAATGATGCACATTAGAAGTGTGCATTGTTGGTTATTCGTCTTCAGGAAAAAGTCTATATTTCAGACTTTTACTGGACCTTAATGTTAATATTTGTTTGTCTTGTTTTTAACCAATTTTTGTTTATTTTATAATGATAACATTACTGATCGTTAAATAGCTGCCAAAACAGTCAGGTAAATATTAATTTTGACATACCATTCCCAAAATCTGGTCAGATTATCTCCCTATAATCGTGATATTATCATTATGGTTGAAGATCAAAAGCGGTTCTGAAATATCATTACTTTATTGTGTGACATTAGACCTTTAATCTAAATTCTCTAAAATCAAATAGATCATCTTCCTATATGATACATTATCATTAAGTTGAATTCCATATCCTAAACACTTCTACAATCAATGTGAGCTGTGCATATTGCAGCATTTTAGGTCAAAGTAACAAATCTGTAAGTTTTAATCATCAACTTATACAGAACTTGAGATTATACCCCAAATGATCTTAGTTTGACCCCTTATATCTACTGAACATGTTTTTCTTATGTAGGAATAGTCTTCATTAATTTTCTTAATCATAAAAAATACAAATAGCCACAAAAAACACAGAAAATTGTTGTTTCAAACAATTTTAACTAATGTAGGCCTAATATGCCTTCATGTAAAAGTTTGTTGACCTTTTGAGCTTTCCCGCCATAACTTCTTACTGGGAGGTCAGATGTATATGATTGTGTACAATTTTTTGTTAAGTAGAAGATGACAAACAATTTGCACCATCTTTTGAGTCAATCTGGGCATTTTAAGAATTTGACCCCTATTGGCCCTAATTTGACCCTATTTTGACCCCCTACGAGAGTTGCCGGGGGTTAGCAGGGGACTAACCAAGCTAATTTTGATCAGTGACCTCCAAGCAACCCAAAACCACTTTCAAACCTTTGTCCCCGAAAAATATCCACGGGGTCTACACAAGTTGACTCTATTATTATGAAAAGACTTGACAAAATTAATTATAAAATTTACTAGTAGTGTCTTTGCGCGCAATCAAGGAAGCTCCCCTTTCAGGGGTTGGCACCCTGTGCATGGAAAATGCATAATTTTTGCCGAGTTTCTGCTTTGGCCTTAGGGCCCCCTTTGAGTAAATTTGTGCCCCTGAAATGGCCTTGACCAAAATTTCATGAAATTCAAGGCCTGTACAAAGCATACTATGTGACTTTTCAATAAAAAAGAAAACTACACATTGTCTGTATGAAAAATGAAAACCACCCCCTACTTAAAAAAAAAAAAATAGTTGCTTTTTTTGTTTTTTGTTTTTTTAATTGATTGTTAATTTTGCTGCATTTGTTTGTTTTCATAGCTACATTTAAGGACGTTGCACAGTTATGCTTTTGCGCATCTTGACCGCGCAACCTGGGCGCGCATTATTTACTACGTCACAATGGAAAAATATTCAGCGCTCATGGGCGATCCAGCGTTCAAAGAGTTAAAAGAAATGAACTTTCTAAAAATGTTATTTATTCCTTCTTTTTTTTCATTATTTACCTACTTGCAGAGATATGTAAAGCATTTATGTTGGTGCATGTTCGTGTTATTCTAGAGATTGCGATGGATGTGAAATGAATTGTAATTTTGAATGTTCGAGAGCATGATTTTGAATCAAGTGTAATATACATGTAGGTTGGATTCTCAGACTTGTTTGACGTTTTCGGCGCGTCTTTGTGGTTTTCAAGCCAATTCGCAACTATTCGGGCTCCGATAGTTAAAAAAACGAGCACATGGATCCCCTTTTTCAATGTGTCTACCCATTGAGTATGTATTCCTCTACAACTTTGCAAATTTTTATGAAAATGACATGGATTTTGAATGTTTGGGAGCATAATTTTGAATCAAGTGTAATTTAGAGTGGATTTTCACGCTTTGTGGACGTTTTCGGCGCGTTTTTGTGACTTTTCAAGCCAATTTGCGAGTATTCGGGCGCCGATAGTTTGAAAACGAGCACATGGACCCCCCTTTTTTAAAGTTTCTACATATTTATCATGAATTCCTCTACAACTTTGCGAAATTTTATGAGACTGTCATGGTTTTTTAAAAAAGTGCCCCTTAAACTATACTTTTTTATTTTCTTGTAGATTCCAAGCCTCTAAGATATGGTTTTTGCCATTTTACGCACCATTTTTGCCACATGAGGGCGCTGCTGGCTCGAAAATAAGTATCAATGTGCCAGTTTAAACAATGTCCCCATCTTTGGTATAAACTTCGTAACAAATCGGGAAGGTTTGATAAAGTTTGACACGGTATTGACAAAGTAATGACGATTTTAACTCGTTTGTTGCAATCGATAGGTCTAACAGAGGCCAATCTCTTAAATTATGCGTATTTTACAGTCCATCCAAATATGGCAACTTCAAAGTCCCGTAGCAAAAAATCAAGCACATGAACCTATATTATTTTTAGCATTTTTGGCATACATAGATAGCAATGTACCTCCATGCAAAATTTGGTGAAAATGACCTGGACTTCGTTTCAACTGTGCAACGTCCTTAAGATGCAACATTAATTGACAGAAATTCATATTCAATGAAATTATACAATAATACAAAGCATGCACATAAGAAAAAGAATATTGGTTATATCATGCAGGAGACTGCAATAATGAGTTGTTGAATTTCAAGTGGATGGCGGTATCAAATAAAGGATTTACTTGACATGAAAGTGATCTAAGTGATTATAAATAATCAAATAAATCATAAATGACCATTAACCCTATCAAGACCAAGGGGGGGCACATGTGCCCCCCCTACCAAACTTTTATACGCCATTTCTATACGCTTTGCTCATTTTCCCCCAAACTTGATGACTTTTCCTAAAATTTATTCACGAACATTTTTGATACATATTTTGTGGGGATGTGATATTCCGTGTTGCCATGGCAACCATAAATTGACAGTCATGTTTATCCAATTTTTGATAATTTTTGATATACATAGTTTTAAACAATATTTTGGTGTTATAAATAGGGTTTCTTTATTCAAAATAAATTAAATAAACATTCCAAACTGAATACCAATCTTTTTCTTTTGTTTTTGTTTCTTTTTATATAAAAAATGGCGCCAAAACAATAAATATAATAGAAAATATTGAAATATCAATTTATTCACATTTTTAATTTTTGTAAATGAGTTTATCCAATGAAATTCACAGAATATGATTATTGCTTATTTTACATTCACTTTGCATGCCTAAATAGTGAAAATTATTACAAAAACAATCATTATTTAATTATTTCAATTAATTACCAAAAACGCCCTCTGTTGGTGAAATCAAATTTTTCTTATTTAAGAGCATAGAGCGCCCTCATATGGCAACCTTGAATATTTCAAATGGACGAATGAACAATGAATGAATCCTAAAACATATTTGTAACAGTTTCCATCTTGAAACCATGATTTTAGGGAGTTAAAATGATTTAATTCAAATTTTGTGAATTTTTCTATGTATTTCTTTATTTAAGTGAAAATAGCGCCCCCATATGATGACCTTGAGAAATTTTAGTTGTACCAAATTGTAGAGCTTGAGTTGCTCTATCGTCATGCCAAATATGAAAGCGATCGGTCAAATAATAAAAAAATTATGGAGGGGGGGGGCACAATGTGCCCCCCCTTGGGCCTATGAACCATCAAAATACCTTGGTCTTGATCTAGGGTTAACCCTAATCAGACTAGGGTGTTTTTGATATCCAGTATAGAAAAAATATGGCGAAAATGGCTTTAGAAGATGCACAAGACTTGTAAGTAAAAAGTCAGCAAGGCAAGTGATTAAAAAAAAAATTGCATGGCGGAGAAGTCGCGGAAAATGTCGAGGGGGGCCATGATGGCCCCCCCCCCCCCAAGTCTTTTTTAGGGTTAATGTCATCCCTATGACTCCAAGTAATACCTGTATGCATCCAGTTACAATGTCCTAGATGATAAATCTAGATTTTGGGTGAAAAGCATCACAGCATTCTGTAATGCACTTGAAGAATTCTTACCCCGTTAAAGAACATTTGAAAAAAAAATGATAATTTAAATATGCAATATGAAAAGAAAAACATTGTTATTGAATTGGGTAATAGTCACTTACCCTTCTGGAATGCAGCATTTCCTAATGCCTTCTCTTCCTCTGATTTTTCAGGATCAATGTACGCCAATCTCTCTGCTTCCTTCATCTTCTTGTCGACCTGTATTCCAAGCATGAACAAACGATTCATTAAACATACCTGCTTACTAATACAGCACGGATATACTTATAGATCAGCCATCATCATCATCTTATCAGTCTTATTGGAGGGGTTGTTAAATAATCAATATACCGGTACTAAATGACTGATTAACTTGATTTTGAGCCTGGGTGGTGTTTCACAAGTCCTTCTTAAAGTTATGAACGGCTTTACGAACAACTGGAACATATTTTGTGCTATACTAATCACAAGCTTTATAAATGAGCGCAAGAACTGATCACTAAGCATTCCAATGACTTAACAAAACAACTGGTGATCAGTTCTTGAATTTCATCTTACTTAGCTCCTAACATTGTCATATCATTTTAGCAAAACAACTTAAATTGCAAATTTTCAAGCATGCTTAAAATTTTACAGAAATAGGAACTTGTATACTAACAAACAAACAAAACAAACAAGATGAATTTAAATATATGCCTCCGCCATTGCCAAATCAGAAATGGCACATTCACCTATTTATTTTCCTTTATACAAAGACATCTTTGATCTTTAACCTTGTGACCATAAACCTATTAAAATCAGATCATCGTCCCTCCCAAACCTTTGACCTTTGACCTAGGTACTCCATAATTTAATCAAACCATCTTCCAATGGCAATTATGCTACCACTAAGTTTGAAGATATCGCAATAACGAACTAAATACAGCTGTACATGGAATTTCACAATTTGACCTCTGTGACCCTTGACCTTTGACCTACATACTTCAAAATCTAACCAGGTCATCTTCCTATGGCAATACATACTACCACCAAGTTTGAAGCTCAGATCTCAACTGGTTCTCGAGATAATGCGATAACAAACTCAATACATTGAATTTCACAATTTGACCTCTGTGACCTACACCTTTACCCTACATACTCCAAAATCTAATCAGATCTTCTTCCTATGGTGATATATATACTACCCCCAAGTTTGAAACTCACATCTCAACTGGTTCTCAAGATATCACAAAAACGATCAAAATACAAGGAATTTCACAACTTCACCTGTTACCCTTGACCTTTGACCTACATTCTCCAAAATCTAATCAGATTGTCTTTCTGCGGTGATACTAAAGTGTCCCAAAGTTTTGAAGTCGATATCTCAAGTGGTTCTTAAGATATCGCGATAACGAGCAAACGGGACGGACGGACAACCCCAAAACATGATGCCTCTGGTACCACCTTCAGTGGCGGAGACATAAAAATAAGTTCCAGTTTATCTTACCTCTTGTCTCTTTTTCAGTGTTTCAGGTACTCTGTGTTCAGCAAGGGACTTGTCATAATATAGAATAGCATTTTTATTGTCATTTTCTTTGGCATATGATGAAGCAACTCTGGAAAAAGCTCTGCAAAGAAAACAAACAAAATAGTGATGGGTCAGATTAATCATTTTGTCATTTTCATATTATAACAAAATTAATTGTTTTCTTATAATCTTTTGGAGTATTTTTTTTTTTTTTTTTTACATTTTTTTCTGTCTTCTGATTCTATGTGTGACGATAAATCATCCGTTTTAGAAATGACTTACCCTATAAAGTATGCAACAAAAACTAAACAACTTAAAAAACATATCATTAGTCAATGATTCTTTTATTATGACTTTCCTCAGATACCCAATGCAATATCTGACATTCAAGATCAAATTTGTAATACTTCACAGTTGAAATATAATAATGGAAGGTTTTCTCTAAGTAACCCACATGCCAAAACTCCTCACTAATGTTTCTCGAAGGGGGTCAGAGTTTGTTAAGTATAATATAAACTTGATGTAAAAATACATTCCTTTCAGGGTGTGGGGGAGGGTGTGGGGGAGGGGGGCAGGGGGGTTGTTTTATAAATGGTTACGCTTCCATGTAAGTCATACTTTAATAGCTGAGTACGGTATCTTAAGCACAACCTCTTTTTGTCGGACCATGCTCAGGGGACTAGCAACATTGAGAAGTCTATTGACGAGATTACATGTTAAATACAGGTTGTACAAGTTTTGAAGATAAGTGTGACATTAAGTCTCGCATTAAATCTTTGTGAAACACCCCCAAATCACTATGCTTCTCAAAACTGGTTTTGTTGTTCTACATGTATCTGAAATAAAAGCTCAGTGGTTAGGGGTGGAGGCTCTAATGTAGAATACTGAACAGCAGTGTTCTGCAAATTCACTTCTTTGTATCTGATCGGATATACTGCTCCAAGAACAGGTATTGCTATGGCAATATGAAATCTTTATCAAATTATTACTTTGCAATCATTTTGAAATCAGCTCTATTTTCTCTGCCAACTTCCACAGCTTTCAAACAGTCTTCTCTGCAGGCATTGTAATCTCCTTTCTCATAGTGTGCAGCTGTATTCAAAAGATAAATCACAGATACATATTATCTTTAATGACAAGACAAGCATAACAAATTGCTATGCTGCTTATAACAGGGTAAAATATGGCAGAGAAGAGCTCTATAATGTTAATTTAAATTGAAACTCTTTATTATTTTGCTTGATAACAACAACATTCTTTGCATTTAGCCCAAGAGCACTCTTTTCAACTCTAATCAGGCCGGGAGGAGGGGGGGTTGATTAATCAACCCCCCCCTCAACATCTTTTGAAACCATTTTCGCGAAAATCGGGCATATGGTTACGACGCTGCACGATTTTCAAAAATATCTGTCGGACCGAAAACCGATCAAAAACATGATTTTCTTTACAAAGTCAAAGAAAATAGAGTTTCCTCACCTAATTCATAAAGATATGACTATTTTTACTTTCATAGGCTAAAATTAATTTATTGTAGCATAATTATGCTTCAAAAAGATTCTGCAACAAATTTTGATAAAAAAAACAAAGAAATACAAAAGGTCGAAAAACAAAGAAATACATGAGAAATTTGTAAAACAATAAAATAGTAATACATAAGAAATTGATTTGACACCAAACTTTTCTTCAATTGCAATTGTTAGGAATGCTACAAAGAATATTCAGACCAAAATTTAGCATTCTAGAGTCTATATCTAGTAAATTAGAGCAAAAAGTATGAGTTATGCATGAATCCATGACATTTGCTCCCGCGACAATTGCTCCGCTATAAATTCCATACACTAATCGAATGATTAACTTCAACCAGAGACTTTACACTATACCCTACCCTAAACCTAACCCTATATCTTAGACGAAATAAAGCCCGGAGCAATTGTCGCAGGAGCAAATGTCGGGTCACCGTTATGCATATATTAGCATAATTAATTAATATAAAATAAAATCACATTATTTCAGGAAGATTAACTATACTAACTTGTAGATTCCATCGCACACTACCATTGTACAAAATTTCACGGCGCTTGCGCCATTGACGGCCTAGATCTCTCCCGGCCATAGAAGAGCCAAAAGAGCCCGGCCTGATTAGGGTTAACAGCTGCTCGGCTAAAGCCTGATTTATACATTGTAGAAATGCACCTCAAAAAAAGTTCAATGAAAAAGATTACATAATAATCATAAGACTATCACATCAATGATTTTCAAATATCCGTTTTCAAACAAAAACTGATTGTTGAAAACTTGAGACATTTACATTTCTTACCCAAATATCTCTCATGAATATATAATATGTACATTATCAGATCATGTTATTACACATTCATCTTCTTTTATTTGGTCTGCTCCATTTCCTTAAATTGCATAAATAATTTACTTTGAGTGCACTTGGATGAACTTACCAGCTCTGTTAGTTAGACTTGATATGTTGGTTCCATCTTTCTCAAAGGCTTGGGTATACAGCTCAATTGCTCTATCAAAATTTTTCTTCTTATATTCTGCATTACCCTCCTCCTTCAGTTTTAAAGCCTGGAAAGTAAAACAATACAGTTATTTAAGTTCACATTTTAATGTGGAAATTATAACTGATTTAGTCAGTAAATGAATTCTTAATTGAACAGAATAAGAAATTTTGCACGCTTTTCTTTCTTCAAGAAAGAGTTCCTCTTGCGACAACCACTAAAAATATATAGATTATAGCACACCTGTGCGCGGCGCATGAGCGTCTATAATATCGTAAGTTCAGCTTTTGTAGGTACCCCCACAAATGCAAGATGGCGCTCTCACACACACATGCAAATAGGTACACAAAATTCGGTATCTCGAGAACATAAGACACTTCCGATATCGCCCGGGAAAAACGAATGCAGCGCATTGGTTTTCGTGAGTTTTTTTTATTTTGTAATTGCCCCAGAATTATTGATTATATATAAGTCATGTCTACGAGTGTAACGAACGGAAAAAGTCATTAGCAACCTCCTAAACCCAGAAATTTTCCCCTGAAAATGTTACGAAGTGCTAGTACTTATTTTGAGGCATTGTTATCGAAACTTACTTTGTTTTTTCCCCTATATTTTGAGTGGCAACAAATGTCGATAAATCAGAGTCTTTGGCATTTTATGGCTGTTTATTTATGTGTCTATCCATACGTCCTTGATATATCGTCCCCATATAAACAAACAATTAGATTTTAGAGGCATAGAAATGGCTTGTCAAAATAACAGTCAAACGGTCCTCCTTTGATTTTTCTGTGAATTTCTCTCGTTTTCTGCACGTGTCGGCATGTCCCGTGCCTGCTGTACAGAAGCCCTATCGTAAGGGCTCACCATGGTGCGTGCACGCATGAAGCACACATGATGATTGTTTGGACTATTGATAGCTCATGCAGAGGCAGTTTTCTCATTGAAATTTTCAACATGGTAAGTGAGCTGTTTTAGCTGGTTTTTTGCGCTTTCTGAGATTTTAAAGTGAGTTTTAAGTCATGTAACATACTAAAGGAAACATTGAACTTTTTTTTAATGTATGATTTGTGACTGTTTTTTTTTTTTTGCTTTTTATCTGGGAGTAGGGTCTTACGCCCACTTACACTAATGCATGGTCAATTCATAATTGACCTTGCAACTGGGAAGTACCTTTCTGCAGCAGTTTTCTTCACAATGGAAAGTCAATGCAAAAAAGTGTCTTGACAGCTCAAGCGAAGTCCAGGTGGCATATACCAAAAAAGGGTCTTAAAATTCTACTAACAAAATAAAAATATCTAGAATATCTAGAATGGAAGAATTATGTTTGCAATGAGACTAGACACGTAGAAAAATCTACAAGTTCGTTTTTACAGAGCTAGAGAACAATGCATTTTGATTGTTGGGCGCTGTGATTAGCTATCACCACGGAGCTCCGCCTCCTGGTTACGTTGCAGTGAAGGCGTTGACCGTAACTGAACAACGCGATTCAGCTGTTCCCGATAAAGACCGCTTTGTCGTGCAACGCTGTCAATCATAACCAAAGTGGACCATTTCGCAAGAAAAACTGCAAGACTCGACTTCACAAAAAGGTAAGCGTAGACCCACTCTTTCAATATTTTTTAAGAATAAAAAGAAAGACAAATATAAAAAGGAACTTCAAAAGAATCCACTGTCAGACTTCGCCCACATACAGCTGCAAACCAACATCAGTCAGTACTGAAAATGGCCTGGTCTGTCGCACCTTTGGTTGCTGAGGAAAACTTCTCAATAATAATAATTAGCGAAATCAGCTTTAAACCTACCGTCAAAAATAATTTTAAGATAATCTATAGCCTCATTGCAATATAACTTTTCCATTAGATATTTTTAAATTTGTTTTAGTAGAATTTTTTAGACCCTTTTTTGGATATATGCCACTTGACTTGGCTGCCAGGTCTGGGAGCTGCCTCAAGACACTTTTTCGCATTGGACTTTCCATTGGCAAGTAAAACTGCTGCAATACGGTACTTCGCAGTGCAAGGTCAATTAATGATTGACCATGGCAGGAAGTATAAGTGGAACTTCGTCCCAACTTTGAAACGTATAAAGAAATGCAGGACTTACCAAAAAAATAAAATGACTGAATCTAAATTTTATCGTGACTATTGTTCATTGGAAGGAACAATGGTTAGTGTATTTCATATGCTAAACGGATCATTCGGCGTCCGTGCATTAATTATTAAAAAATTATGGAGTAAACAATTTTCTACGTGCAAGACTCTATAGATATTAACTTTGAAGGTAGGTTTAATGCTAGGTTTCGCTAATTATTATTGAGAATTTCCTTCAGCAACCAAGAGTGAGGGCGACGGACAGCCATTTTTAGTACTGACTGATGTTGGTTTGCAGCTGTATGTGGGTCTACCCTACCTAACGTTAGATTCTAACATTAGGTAGGCGCGCCCAGTGCCCTCCCGGTAATCGGTTGTTAGCTACTTCAAATTCTTTTTTTAAAAATCACAAACCAACAATGCTCAATACTTTCACAACAATCATCAAACATTCATCAAAACAACCCACAAAAAATCACACAATCACAATATAAAACGATATTGCAAACTTAACTCTGAATTGGACGTCACACGGAGCATATTTCCATTTAGCGTTTCTTAGCGAAAACGCTAACGAGTGGCGCCATCCGGGTTGCGTGTGAAGTAATGCTGTGCGCTGCACTGCGCCGTATCTGGGGGGGCTTACGGGCCCGGGCCCCCGGGGGGCGCGCAGGGGGGCGCCGAACAAGAGGTAAAGAAAAAGGGAGAAAAAGGAAAGAAAAAAAAAAAAGAAAAAAGAAAAAGGAGGAAAAAAGGAGGAGGGGAAAAGGGGAAAGAGAAGGGGGAAAAAAGGGGAAAAGAGGAAGGAGAAAAAAAAAAAAAAAAAAAAAAAAAAAAGAGAGAGGAAAGAGAGAGAGAGAGAGGAAGGGAAAAAAGGAGAGGGGAAGGGGGCGCCAAATCGACAGTTTTAAACTAAGGGGCGTCCAAATTGACCTTATCTTAGGGGCGCCAATCGACCTATAAATCTGGGGCGCCAAATCGAAAAGTAACTAAGGCACCAAATTGGACCTTAAACTTATAGGGGCGCCAAATCGACCTTAATTAGGGGGCGCCAAATCGACCTTTAATTTAGGGGGACGCCAAATCGACAGTAAACTAAGGGGTGCCAAATTGACCTTAAAGTTAGGGGGGCCAAATCGACCTTAAATTTAGGGGCGCCAAATCGACAGTAAACTAAAACTAAGGGGCGCCAAATTGACCTTAAAATTCAGAGATGCCACAGGGGTCAGCTGAAATTTCCTGAACTTAGCGAAGCGAAGTGAGCGAAGCGAACGGAGCTCTCGCCCCCCCAAGCCGGGGGTCCAGGGGCAGCGCCCCTTGCGGGGGACCAGGGGGCAGCGCCCCTTGAAGCTCCTGGATTTTAGCATTTTTAAACAGTTTAGAGACTGCATTTTTGACACATTTCCCCAATTTTTTTTGCAAAACAAAAACAAATAAATCACAATGAATAAAAGTCTTACATGTTGTGTAATAAAAACTCAACAAATTTTTACAAAATAAACCCATATTCACCTAAATCTTAATCCTAATCCTAATCTTAATCGAAACCTTCAAACTGAAGGAAAGAATTAATATTTAAATCAAGGTTCAGGTTAGGAAGTTTAAACTTTAACTTTAAAGGGACGTATAATTGATAAAACATGGGGAATTCACCTTATCTCGGGTGAAATGATAACATTCCAATCAGAGCCCGGCGTGTTGCGTAATCTCCAGGCGTCAGGGTGTCTGGAGTATAATCCTTCATGGCTAGACTAACTAACCAGAAGTCCGAAGTAAATCTAACCTATGTTTTGTTTTTGAAATGGAGCATTATACAAGTCCTCTCTTTGAATTAATACGAAGAGACCCGTTGAGAGTCTATAAACTAATCCGAAGCTATTGACCCTATTGATCGACTGAATTCGGCCAACTTCGTCATGTTCGTGCTGTCCGAATGTTAATCCCCAGTAGGCCGACCCTTGCGGAAGCCTCACTGTAGATTGTGTATGGGTCAATGGAGCTCAAGAAAAACGCGCATTCCCCACGATCTCCGACTTGCGAGGGCCTTTAAATTTTAGTCACACACAGATCTGGCTGCCAACCTTTAGAAGTAACTTTAGAAATTAGTAATCTCGGAGCTCAAAATTCGTGATTTTGAGAGAAAATTCGTAATTTTGAGAGAAAATTCGTAATTTTGAGAGAAAAATCGTAATTTCTTACGCGGTAAGAATTTCCTAAAAAAATTGCAAAAAATCGGCACGCATCACAGAA
>CALNVZ010000174.1:52070176-52080994 GCA_940671915.1 Paracentrotus lividus
TTGCGTATTACAGCTCAATTGCTCATCAAATTTTTCTTCTTATATTCTGCATTACCCTCCTCCTTCAAGTTATTAAAGCCTGGAAATAAAACAATACAGTTATTTAAGTTCACATTTTAATGTGCGGAAATTATAACTGATTTAGTCAGTAAATGAATTCTTAATTGAACAGAATAAGAAATTTTGCCACGCCTTTCTTCTTTTCAAGAAAGAGTCCTCTTGCGACAACCACTAAAAAATATAGATATAGCCCACCTGTGCCGGCGCGATGAGCGTCTATAATATCGTAAGTTCAGCTTGTAGGTACCCCACAAATGCAAGATGGCGCTCTCACACACATGCAAATAGGTTACACAAAATTCGGTATCTCGAGAACATAAGACACTTCCGATATCGCCCGGGAAACGAATGCAGCGCAGGTTTTCGTGAGTTTTTTATTTGTAATTGCCCCAGAATTATTGATTATATATAAGTCATGTTTACGAGTGTAACGAACGGGAAAAGTCATTAGCAACCTCTAAACCCAGAAATTTTTCCCCTGAAAATGTTACGAAGGTGCTAGTACTTATTTTGAGGCAATTGTTATCGAAACTTACTTTGTTTTTCCCCTATATTTTGAGTGGCAACAAATGTCGATAAATCAGTGCCGTCTTTGGCATTTTTATGGCTGTTATTTATTGTGTCTATCCATACGTCCTTGATATTCGTCCCCATATAAACAAACAAAATTAGATTTTAGAGGCATAAGAAATGGCTTGTCAAATAACAGTCAAAACGGTCTCCTCCTTTGATTTTTCTGGAATCTTCTTCGTCTGCACGTGTCGGCATGTCCCGTGCCTGCTGACAGAAGCCCTATCGTAAGGGCTCACCATGGTGCCGTGCACGCATGGAAGCACACATGAATGATGTTTGGACTATTGATTAGCTCATGCAGAGGCAGTTTTCTTCATTGAAATTTTCAACATGGTAAGGAGCTGTTTAGCTGGTTTTTTGCGCTTTCTGCAGATTTTAAAGTGAAGTTTTAAAGTTATGTTAACATTACTAAAGAAACATTTGAACTTTTTTTTAATGTATGATGTGACTGTTTTTTTTTTTTGCTTTTATCTGGGAGTAGGGTCTACCCCACTTACACTAATCATGGCCATTCATAATTGACCTTGCACTGGGAAGGTACCTTACTGCAGCAGTTTTCTTCCAATGGAAAGTCAATGCAAAAAAGTTGTCTTGAGCAGCTCAAGCGAAGTCAAGGTGGCATATCCAAAAAAGGGGTCTTAAATTCTCTACTAAACAAAATAAAAAAATATCTAGAATATCTAGAATGGAAAATTATGTTGCAATGAGACTAGACACGTAGAAAAATCTACAAGTTCGTTTTTACAGAGCTAGGAGAACAAAGCTTGATTGTGTTTTGGGCGCTGTATTAGCTATCACACGGACTCCGCCTCCTGGTTACGATGAGTGAAGTGCGTTGACCGTAACTGAACAACGCGATTCAGCTGTTCCCGATAAAGACCGCTTTGTCGTGCACGCTGTCAATCATCATAACCAAAGTGGACCCATTTCGCAAGAAAAAACTGCAAGACTCGATTCACAAAAAGGTTAAGCGTAGACCCACTCTTTCAATATTTTTTAGAATAAAGGAGACAAATATAAAAAGGAACTTCAAAGAATCCACTGTCAGACTTCGCCCACCATACAGCTGCAAACCAACATCAGTCAGTACTGAAAAAATGGCTGCTTGTCCCTCTTGTTGCTGAGGAAACTTCTCAAATAATAATAATTACGCGAAACCAGCTTAAACCTACCTCAAAAATAATTAAGATAATCTATAGCCTCATTGCAATATAACTTTCCATTAGATATTTTTAAATTGTTTAGTAGAAATTTTTAGACCCTTTTTGGATATATGCCACCGACTTGGCTTGCCAGGCTGGGAGCTGCTCAAGACACTTTCTGCTTGGACTTCCATTGAAGAAAAACTGCTGCCAATAAAGGTACTTCCCAGTGCAAGGTCAATTATGATTGACCATGCAGAAGTAAGTAATAGTGACTTCGCCCAACATTTTGAAAACGTATATAAAGAAAATGAGGACTTACCAAAAAATAAATGACGAATCTAAATTTATCGTGACTATTGTTCATTGGAAGGCACAATGGGTTAGTGTATTTCATATTGCTAAACGTGATCATTCGAGCGTCGTGCATAATTATTAAATTATGGAGGTAAACTTTTCTACGTGCCAGACCTCTATAGATTACTTTGAGGTAGGTTTAAAGCTGGTTTCGCTAATTATTATTGAGAGTTTCCTCAGCAACCAAGAGGCGACAGACAGCCATTTTTCAGTACTGACTGATGTTGGTTTGCAGCTGTATGTGGGTCTACCCTACCTAACGTTAGATCTAACTAGTTAGGGTAGCGCGCCCAGTGCCCCTCCGGTAATTCGGTTGTTAGCTACTTTCAAATTCTTTATTAAAAAATCACAAACACATCAGCCTTCAACTTTCACAACAAACAATCATCAAACATTCATCAAACACACCACAAAAAATCACACAATCACAATATAAAACGATATTGCAAACTTACTCTGAATTGACGTCTCACGGAGATATTTCCACTTTAGCGTTTCTTAGCGAAAACGCTAACGAGTTGGCGCCCATCCGGGTTGCGTTGTGATAAGTAATGCTGTGCGCTTCATGCGCGTATTCTGGGGGGCTTTACGGGCCGGGCCCCGGGGGCGCGCAGCGGGGCGCGAAAAAAAGAGAAGAAAAAGGGAGAAAAAGGAAAGAAAAAAAAAAAAAAGAAAAAAAGAAAAAAGGAGGGAAAAGAGGAGAAAGGGGAAAAAGGGGAAAGAGGAAGGGGGAAAAAAAGGGGGAAAGAGGGAAGGAAGAAAAAAAAAAAAAAAAAAAAAAAAAAAGAAAAAAAGAGAGAAAAGAGAGAGATGAGAAGAGGAGGAAAAAAGGAAGGGGGAAGGGGGCGCCAAATGACAGTAACTAAGGGGCGCAATTGACCTTAATCTTAGGCGCAATCGACCTTAAAATCCTAGGGGGCGCCAAATCGAAAGGTTAACTAAGGGGCACCCAATTGACCTAAACTTATAGGGCGGCCAAATCGACCTTAAATTTAGGGGCGCCCAAATCGACCTTTATTAGGGGGGGACGCAACGACAGTAAACTAGGGTTGCCAAATTGACCTTAATTAGGGGGCCAAATCGACTTAAATTTAAGGGCGCCAAATCGACAAGTAAACTAAAACTAAAGGGCGCCAAATTGACCTTAAAATTCAGAAGAGTGCCACAGGCGGTCAGCTGAATTTCCTGAACTTAGCGAAGCGAAGTGAGCGAAAGCGAACGGAGCTCTCGCCCCCCCAAGCCGGGGGTCCAGGGGCAGCCCCCTTGCGGAGGGGACCAGGGGCAGCCGCCCCCTTGAAGCTCCTGGATTTAGCATTTTTTAAACAGTTTAGAGACTGCATTTTTGAAACACATTTCCCAATTTTTTTTGCAAAACAAAAACCAAATAAATCACCATGAATAAAGTCTTACATGTTGTGTAATAAAAACTCAACAAATTTTTACAAAATAAACCCATATTCACCTAAATCTTAATCCTAATCCTAATCTTAATCGAAACCTCAAACTGAAGGAAAGAATTAATATTTAAATCAAGGTTCAGGTTGGAAGTTTAAACTTTAACTTTAAAGGGACGATTATAATTGATAAACATGGGGGAAATTCACTTATCTCGGGTGAAATGATAACATTCCAATCAGAGCCCGGCGTGTTGCGTAATCTCAGGCGTCAGGGTGTCTGGAGTATAATCTTCATGGCTAGACTAACTAACCAGAAGTCCGAAGTAAATCTAACCTATGTTTTGTTTTTGAAATGGAGCATTATACAAGTCCTCTCTTTGAATTAATACGAAAGAGCCCGTTGAGAGTCTATAAACTAATCCGAAGCATTGACCCTATTGATCGACTGAATTCGGCCAACTTCGTCATGTTCGTGCTGTCCGAATGTTAATCCCCAGTAGGCCGACCCTTGCGGAAGCCTCACTGTTAGATTGTGTATGGGTCAATGGAGCTCAAGAAAAACGCGCATTCCCCACGATCTCCGACTTGCGAGCCTTTAAATTTTAGTCACACACAGATCTGGCTGCCAACCTTTAGAAGTAACTTTAGAAATTAGTAATCTCGGAGCTCCAAATTCGTGATTTTGAGAGAAAATTCTAATTTGAGAGAAAATTCGTAATTTTGAGAGAAAATCGTAATTCTTACGCGGTAAGAATTTCCTAAAAAAATTGCAAAAAATCGGCACGCATCACAGAATTGTCCTTAACCTTGCCTAGGGCCTAACGTTAGGTACACAAAACTTAGCGATATTTTTGCTTTTTGCAGATTCTTGGCAGCTCAATATTGGGCTGATTTTATGCCATTTTTGTTTTTATGCATTTTGGATAGGCTTTCGTATGAACCACCATCATGTTCGGACAAAAGAAAAAAATCCTATTTTCTTACGCGGTAAATATTTCCTTTGAAAAAATCGGCGCGAACAAACCTTGCAATGATGAGCAGTTTTCACCTTTAGAAGATGGTATGATACAAGGCCATTAAGTCTATTCTTCTTTCTTTTTTTGGAAGCTAAAGTTGCCATGTTGATCTCAATCAAATTCCCATGCGATAGCTTTTTAGATCCAGGATATCCAAGTTTAATCCAGCTAAAAATCCAGGGTAGTTTGTTGTTATTGTCTCACGCTCACATGTTTCAGGCGCGCGCGCAGGCGCCTGCATGCGATATGCACCCAGCGAGAGCGCAGCTAACCACCGCGCGAAAGCTAGGGCGAGTAGCGAGCGGGGAGTCGATGGTTTCGCTCCTCCATCCAGCAATGCAAGCATGGTGTGCGCGCGCATTCGGCCCGGCCCCCGCTGGCGCTAGTGCGCCGCTTGTATGCAAAGATCATGCACTCAATGATCGTATTGCATACAATCCGGGAATTTCCGCAATTTTTCCCGCCTTTTGAAATTTCCGGAATTTTCGCCCGCCTTTTGAAATATTCCGAATTTCCGGAAATTTCCGGAAAGTGGCATCTCTGAAAATTATAGGGCGCCAAATCGACCTTAATCTACGGGGGACCAAATTGACCCGAAACTTAGATGGGGGCGCCAAATTGACCTGAAGCTGAGGGGCGCCTAATTGATATTAAACTTATAGGGCGCCGAATCGACCTTAAATTTAGGGGGGCGCCATATCGACATTAAACTACGGGGAGCCAAATTGAGCTTATAGGGGCGCCGAATCGACCTTAAACTAAGTAAGGGCGCCAAATTGAAAAGGGGGAGGGGAAGGGGGCGCCCTTAAAAAAATTAGGGGGCGCCAAATCGACAGAAACTAAGCAACGCCAATCAACTTAGGGGTGACGAATGGACCTTAAACTAAGGGGCGCCAAATTGAGCTGAAACATAGAGGCGCCAAATTGACCTTCAACATAGGTGGGACGCAAATCGACCATTAAACTTAGCGGCTCTAAATCGACCTTAAATTTAGGGGCGCCAAATCAAACTTAAAATTAGAGGGGCGCCAAAATGAGCTTAACGTGGGGGCGCCAAATTGACCCGAAACTTAGATGGGGGTGCCAAATCGACCTTAAACTTAAGGGCCCTAAATCGACCTTAGATTTAGGAGGGCGCAAAATCGACCTTAAACTTAGGGCGCCAAATCGAACTTAAACCTAGAGGGCGGCAAAATGATCTTAAACGTAAGGGCGCCAAATTTAGATCAAATGTAGGGCGAAAAAAATGATCTGAAACTTAAGGGCGCTGAATTGACCTGAGACTTAAGGGCTCTTATTTAACCTGAAGTTAAGGGGGTGCCAAATTGATCTTAAATTAAAGGACGCCAGATTGAGCTCAAAGTTAGGGGCGTCGAATTACCTTAGACTTAGGGTGCCAAATTATTTTAAACTTAGTGGCCCAACTATACCTATTTACCTGAAACTAAGGGCCCCCCTCAAAAAAAAAAAAAAAAAAAAAAACCAGAAGGGGTCTTTAAAATGGTCTCTATCTAGAAATAGTAAAAATTAAATTCCATGCCTCTTGGTTGTATATACATAGCAAAATTTTCCTCGCGCTTCGCGCTCGCATCATCTTTTCCCATTGATTTATTACATTGTGTCGAGGAATTCCGTTCCCTATTCGCACGCGCCTATGTCTTTCCTCTTTTACCAGAATTTACATTATGGGATTCTAGCCGTCAAAACATTTAAATTTACTTGTTTTCACGTTACATTTTTATTTATTTATTTTTTTTTTATATATTTTTTTTTTCATTTCAAATTTTATTCACATATTAGCGGCGTCAAATTGAGCTTACACGTACGGGCGCCAAGATGACCTGAAACTTATGGGGCACTGAATTGAAGTAGGGGATGTCAAATCGGTTTTTTAAAATTAGGGGCGCCAAATTGAGCTTACACTTATAGGCGCCCAAATGATCTGAAACTAAGGGCGCCGAATTACCTGAAACTAAGGGGGCAACAAATAGGTTTTAAAATATGTCTCTATATAAGATAGAGCAAAATTTCAAAATTCATGCATCCGGGTCTGTATATACATAGCAAAATTTTCGCCGGCGCTTGCCCCTCACATAATTCCCCCAATGAATTATTCATTGTGTTCCTGAAGAACGCATGAAATGTCCTGTTTTCTAATCATTTGAATACATCAAACTTCTCTTCATGCCTTGCGCGCTCGCCTGGTTTTCCTCTTACCAAAATTGCATTATTGGATTCTAACCATCAAAACATTTCAATTTATTTGATTTCACTGTTACATTCAATTTTGCATTTCAAATTGACCTAAATCTTAGGGGCGCCAAATTGAGCTTAAACGTAGGGGCGTCAAATTGACCTGAGACTTAGGGATTCCAAATTATCTTAAACTTATGTGGCTCCAACTTTATTTTAACTTAGGGAGGTGTGCCGAATTTAACTGAAACTCAGGGCACAACTTGGTATTTGAAATATGGTCTCTAAAATTTTTAATTCCTCCTCGTCTGTATATACATAGCAAAATTTTGGCTCGCGCTACGCGCTCGCATCATTTCTTTTCCAATGAGTTATTACATTGTTGTTCCTGAGGACACATGCAATGCCATGTTTTCTCATCATTCAAAGACATCAAAATTCCGCTCTCGCCTGTCATCATCAAGACATTTAAATTTATTTGAATACACGTTACATTTATTTTTGGATTTTCCCAGGGCATCAAATCACCTAAATCGTACATGTATGGCGCAATTCAAACTAACATTTAGGGGCGCCCAAATGATTAGTTGGTGCCAAATTGAGCTCAAACTTAGGGCGCCAAATTTATTTTAAACTTAGGGAGGAAGCAGAAGGATAGATAAGCAGCTAGATAGATATTCATCTCTCTTTCATAATCATGTAAAATTACTTGCAACATACGGTCTTTAAATTATGAGGCCAAATTGATCCTAAACTTCAGGTCTCTATTCCATAGAGCAAAAATTTTTCAATCGCGCTTCGCGCTCGCTTCATTTTCCAAAGAGTTATTACATTGTGTTCCTGAGGAATGCATAAAATGTCACGTTTTCAGAGATCATTCCGATACATCAAATTCTGCTCGCGATTCACGCTCGCCTATTTTTTCTTTCTTGTAACCAGATTATGAGGATTCTGAACAATAAAAACATCAATATACATTTGTTTGATTTCACATTACTTGATGGAAAATTTTCACATGATTTATATGGCTTGCTTTCAAATCGTTTCGATGGACAAATTACAGTTCCCGTTCATATGATATTCTGTATGAAGAGCTAAAAAAAATTGATACCCCTAATGCTTAGAATCTTAGCTTTCTGATCGTAAAGTAGAGGGAAATATTCGTATATATTAGAAATATTCGTATTTTCATTTATAGCGGTAATACCCCATATACCTAGAAATTCTTTTCCATGAACTCACCATTGGCAAGCATTTAAAATTTTAATTTAAATGAATGCTAAAAAAAAAAAAAAAAAAAAAACTTCAAATAGAATTTATTTCAAAATCCTTCAACATACATTTAAGCCGAAGGCCTATGTTTGCTTGGCGGGGGGGGGGGGGCGCCATATTTTGAAATGTACGCAGGGCGCCAAATTCACGCGGGCCCCCGTGGTGCGAAATCCTGGATACGCGCCTGCGCTGCTACCATGAATTTGGTATGAGTGAGAATGACGGGGAACTTCCACTTATTCTTTGGTCGCAGCGAACTTTTTCATCTCGCCCCCACGTTTTGCAATCCTAAAAAAACCACACACCCTTGTCAAGAGGGGGCGCTAGCCACTTTTCGGTTTCGCCGAGACATCGAGTGCGGCGCCTACACATTATCGGGGTTTTGTGTTGTGACGCCTCGCATCGCGGGTTTTTCAGTCTACGCGATCAAAACGTATAGGGAAACCACGCGTAACCGGATAGACCCCTTCTATTCTGCAAAACCGATTGCCGGGCGGCCTCATTCTATCACCAGTATCAGCGATATTTTTAAAATCATAATTAAAGATCTAAATATTTTAAAAGATTTTGATAATCTTTTAGAGTAGAGTCTATAATATTTTCGTTCTTCTGGTGGGTGGATCGTCAGATAAAGGACCTAAGTTTTCATATTATCGCCGATTTCCCCTTAAGGGACCGAAAACTGAGCGCGCTACCCTTAGTGTAAAGTGCCCAAATTTTGGGCACTTTACTCTAGAAATCTAACTTAGAATCTAACTTAATTCATAAATAAAAAATCCTCAACAACAGTTTCTGGGGCAGATCCAGGGGGGGGGGGGCGAAGGAGCCACGCCCCCCCCCCCCCCCCCCCCCCGCTCCAGAGTGTGTTATCACCTTTTTTGCGCAGAAAAATGCACGCTGGTAAAATCACAGAGCCATTTTATAAAAAGAGTTGTCTTAAAAAAAATCACTAACGCATAGACTGTAATGTGGGACCAACCGTCCACCAATGTCGGCGTGCGACTTCGCTGTTCACATTCGCTCATTCAGTGATGATCCACACACTGCACACACACAAATATATAGCGCTAAAATTCATAAATACTCGCTCGTGTAAGAATAATATGAAATTATCATTCGTATAACCAAAATATTATAAAAATCTAACCTCTGTTGCCATTTTTTGACGTAGTTCACTCGAAATGTTCCAACAATCTTTTTGAACTGTCGATCACGAACCTTCTGGATCATCACGTTATTTCACAAACTTACAGAGTATACTTTTTGCTAGTTCTGGGTTTTGCCTTTCTTCGAGTAATATTATAAAAATACAATATAAATTAATTTAAAAATACAATTAAAATTATCGTCATTTAAATGCACCTTTAAATATTGTTGTAAAATTTAAGTAAATAATTTTTGTTTGAATAGATTTTAATTGAAAAAATTGTTTTATTTAGAAAAAAATATATACTTTTTCTTCGGCAAAAATAATAATCCGCGTAACTGTTTAGAAATAAAGCTTCAGTGGTTCGGTTACGTTAGTGGTTCGGTTAACGAGGCCACGCGTGCGCAATTTGGGGTGTCATATGCATTATGCAAGATCAAGACCGCCGTGGCCCTCAACCCGGCCCAGCCCCACCCCAAAACTACAGAATGTATTATTTTAAAATGGAACTTGGATCTCTTTGCTCCAAGGACGGACATAACTCCAGGGAACTCCTAGTGCAGATCAAGGGGCCGTCCGGCCCAGGACCTCTAACCATAAAATTTACATATTTTAAATAAATAAATTAAAAATAGTATAAGCAGTTTTAGCCAAAATAATTAGGCCTAAAGAAGACTTAGGCCAACTGAGGGGAAGTTCACCCTGAGATTTTATTGGATTAAAAAAAAAATTTAAAAATGCAGAAAAATACGTACGAGTGAAAGTTTGAAGATTATTGACCACAAATTATGAATATTTAAAGTTTTGATTCTGCGACGTCACGTGCAATTAAGCAGCTCTCCCATGTGTTGTGTATGTAAATTATATAAATTTGTATTTTTCATGGTTCTTGATAAAGGAATGGGTCATTTTTGATAGCGGCATGTAGGGGAGAGAGAGTGGGGTATAAGTGGATCGCTTAAGCACATTTTATGGATAACAAAACTTACAGTTGGCCATTCTTTGAAAAGTGACCCTTTTTGGGACAAAATAAAGTTTTTGCTTCTTGATTTTAAGCTGCATATTCAATGGAACAATGTCTGAAGTTTCATGAACTGATGGGGTTTTTTTCGTGATTTTTGCAATTTTCATGCTCATTTGCATAAATTACAACTTGATAAATTAACATATATAATAATTAGATGGAAGAACGGTACATAAAATATCGTATTTGTAACCCTGACTGAAATGGATATGCTGACTTCCTTACTTGGATTACTGTCATTATATTATCATTTACCTCTATTCCTTTTAATCTAATCCAAAAAACAATGTTGTTAAATTGATTATATTAAGATAATTAACCCTGGAAATTCATTGCCCTCAAATGTCACACAATTGTGACCAGAAAACACAAAAAGTTTATGCCCCGCCGTAATGGCTCTGGTGTTATTATTATCTTTTCCCCAAAGCTAGATATGTACCTTGCATCTCACCAAATATGAATCCATGAAAAGTTTTAAATTTATTATTAATTAGCAAACAAATTGGTCACACACGGAATCCACTGTGGGGGCGTTCATCATGTTCATAAGGGCGATTCTTTGAAAAGTGAACCCTTTTTGGAAAAAATAAAGTTTGTCCTTTTTGTTTTTAAGCTGCACATTCATGTAGAGCATTGT
>CALNVZ010000174.1:52091083-52102577 GCA_940671915.1 Paracentrotus lividus
CTAAGTTTCATGAAATGCATTTTTTATCTTAATTTTACAAATTTTTCATGCTCATTTGCATAAATTAACATGCAAAAAATTTGAATAGAAAAATGTACGTAAAATATCATTTTGACCCTTACTTGATTGTATATGCTGGTCTCCTACTTTTGATTATTGTCATTTATCTTTTTTAACTTCATTCCTTTAAATTTAAATGAAAAATAATGGTGTGAATTGATTGTTTAAGATAATTAACTAAAGAAATTAACTCCATCAAATGTCACACACGTGACCCAAAACACCGAAAAGTTAACGCCCCCGAAACCATGGATCTATTATTATTGCAATTTTTCTCCAAAGCTAGATAATGTGCCTTGCATCTCACCAAATATGAAGCCATGATAGCTTTTAATTAGTTATTAATTAACTTTAAATTGGTCACACACGTGACCCACGGTCACGTGTGTGACCAACTATGTCATGCCTTAAAAAAGGGACCAGGCTATTCGGCCATTCTTTGCAAAGTGAACCTTTGTGGGACAAATAAATTTTGCTTTTTGATTTAAGTGCACCCCCCCCCCGCCTAAAAATAAATTATATAATATTAAAGGGGCTCAGATATCATTGAGCCCCCGTAAATATTTTTGATGACATTATGTACAGTATATCGAAATATATATAATGTTGAAACCTTTTCTTTCTTTCTTTTCTTTTGTTTGTTTGTTGTTTTGTTTTGTTTTGTTTTTGTTTTTGTTTTTGTTTTTTGTTTTTTTGTTGGAGGGAGGGGGAGGGAGTCTCAGATATCATTAAGCCCCTCCAGAAACATTATTGAGGGTGGGATATCAGTGACCCCTCTTCTAATTTCGTTTAATACAGCTCACTTTTCGCGTCTCTATTGACATAATATCAGGTGTCTGATTTGCACTTGAATTGCATTTTTAAATAGATACCACTGCAGGGGTCTGAGCCCCCCCCCCCTACCTCGACTATCTTGGTTGGAGCCTGAATACTATGAACCCCAATGTTTGAGGGGGCATGGGTATTATTGAGCCCCTCCCCTCCTTGTCCCCTCCCAATTTGTTTGGAAACATGAGATCAAACCAAATCTCTCAAATAACATATGATCCTTTTAGCCAACTCTGCGCTTTCGCAAATCTTTAAATTTAGTTGTTGTTGTTTTTTTTTTGGGGGGGGGTGGGTTTTGTTTGTTTGTTTTTTGTGTTTTGTTGTTGTTTTATTTATAGGAACCAAAGGGTCACTACCATTTTGGTTGGGTATCAGCCTTTGAGCACCCCCGTTGTTTGTGGGATGGGTCTTCATTATCATTGAGCCTTACCAAGGGCCATTGAACCCCTTCTCCCTCTGTAGGAGGCTGCGATATTACTGAGCCGCTCTCCTGCCTCCCAATTTTGCTATGAAACAACTCACTTTTCAGGTCTATCATCAAGATCTTGACTTTTATTTTAAGCTCGCCCTGCGTGCTCAAATGCCTTTAAGTTAATTATTTTTGATAGGAACCAGGGGTTCCTTACTTTAACTTTGTTGGGCTCACCTATATTTCGGGGAGGGGCTTCAATATCATTGAACCCTCTTGCTCCCAATTTGTTATAAAAGGTTAATTTTTATGAATATTTGCTTGCTCACGAGCTCGCATGACTTAATGTCTAAACCGCCCAACTATCTCGGATTTTGGCTTAGCAATAGTCAGGCGCGACCAGGGGAGCAGCGGGCCGTACCCCTCCTAAAAAATAAATAAATAAAAAAAGAGGGAACAATAAAGACTTGCTGACACGATTGACCAACATAACTTCTTGGTGGCTAAAGGCCGAAAAAATTAACACCTACTAACCCCCCCCCGCCGCTTATTGCACGACCAGCGAAAAACTGATGTATCTTTTTGCTCGCTCGGTGTGATGGGAAAAAAAATTGGGTGTACAAACATCCGAAAATCCAATGTTGATACTAATAGTCAAGGGGTACTAGTATGCTTTTGTTGAGCGGGTGTGTGCACAATATGATACAATTATTATTCTACACCAAGTTCTTGTCATTCTTTTCGAGTTAAAATGCAAGAACTGGCGGATCAAGGATTTAGAAAATACGGGGGCTCATCCCGAAAATTTGGAAAAAATAGGGGACGCAGCCGAAAATATTCAAATTTAACATGTACAGTCAATGTGTGGTTTTGAAATAATAGAGGGGGTGCGCGTCCCCAGCACCCCCGCCTGTATCCGCCACTGGCGTCGTAGCATCTTAATGAAAGAAATAGTGTCCGCTTCCTTGTAATTTTTTATGTGAAATTTCAAGCAGGCGATGAGTGTAGGGCGGCAAATACCATTCGTAACAAAACAAAACTTGCGATTTTAATAAACTTTATTTGTAAAAATACTATAGATCTAAACTTTCTTTTATTTTTTAATTATCCATGCATTTAGAGTGACCAGAAGGTGATATTTAAGAGTATTTTTTGAAACTTTATCAAAATATGTTTGTCGCCATCTGTTGTCGAACGTAACGTTTACATCTGATAAAAGACTAAATTTGGGTATATTTTTACCTTTAAAAGGTTGGAATAGTCATCTAAATTGTATGTGACAATTGTTACTCATTTATTTCAATGTTTAATACCATTTCAACTCTTTTTTTGACATCCTAGCCCGAAATAAAATAAAAGCGCCATATTTTTCTCAATTTTATACTTACGCCCTTCATTTTTCACAATTCTTTTGTCATTTGGGACCCCTAACCTGTATAGAAAGTAAATTTTAATGATGCAATATTATTCAGTATGAATTTCTTTGAAATTCTGGACAACTTAACAGTGAAATTGGCGGAAGAATTTTGAATTAGGGAGGAACACACAAAATTCATATATTGGGCCAAAATGGCGCCCCCAAAAGGCCCAATAAGAAATGAAGGAGGGGTCTGAAAATTTGAACCCCATCATTTTTGGATGAGTGGGACCCTCAAGAAGCCAAATCCACTAAAATATCACTTTGGGCAAGTTAGTCCTACGAAATGACATAACATACCCCACTAATTGCTCCGGCTTTAATTTCTAGAACTTGTTTGTCTGGCTGCTTTCACTTTTCGGTACCCTTGCCATATCTTGGACGTTCCCCAGCCATTCCCGGGTATTGGAAAATAAAAACAGTTTGTCAACCCCCACAATTCCCATTTTTGTCATTTTTTCACATTTTGGGGCCCCTTTTTTGTTCACCCTGCTGGACAAGGCCCCCTCCGTCCTACCCCCAGGAAGTGCGTGTGAAGTATACACTGTTAAAAAAAACAGAAGATTTTACAGACAGAAAAATACAGAACCGTTCTGTATTATGAATGATAATATAGTTCTGTGTACTTTTATTACGGGAAATTTTCTGAAATTTAACAGAACAGGTCTGTTTTTAAAAAGGAAAACGGCTTTTTATTACAGGAAATTTGTAAATTTACATACCCCATATACCATTTTTCTGTAATTGTACTGTTATTTTACTGTAAATTGTGTTACCAAATGTGCAGTAAGATTACTGGTGTTCTCGAGACTCTGCTGCAGGAACTTTTTCTGTTTTTTTAGGAGAAAAAAAATACAGAATTATTCTGTATATGAATAACAGAATCATTCTGTTTATAACGGGAAATTTTCTGCAAATTAACAGAACAAGTCTGTTTGAAAAAAAGAAAATTGGTAAATTTTCACTCCTCGTATACCAATTTTCTGTAATTTCACTGCAAATTTGTACAGTAAGATTACTGATGTTCTCGAGACTCTGCTGCAGGAACTTTCTTGTTTTTTAAGGAGAAATTTTCTAACAGTGTATAGGGTTGTTATTGTTCTTTATACCCCCGTCACACTGAGCTCGTTCCTATTACGTCCTTGCAAATTTTGCCGAACGGGTATAGTCTGTGTGTAAACTGAGTGGGCGTAGTAAATACTTCTTACGATCTGTTTACGAACTTCATGGACTAGCTCGGTCGGATTTTCAAAAAAATGTTCAAAAAAAATCGGGCGCCCATCTCGTCCTAAAATTTAACGGGGTGGCAACGTACCTGAAACGAGATGGACGTAATGCAAACGAAGGGGGGGCCCGACGGGCCCGGGCCCCCCCCCCCCAAAAAAAAAAAAAAAAAAAAAAAAAAAAAAAGGAGGAGAAAAAGGGAGAAAGAAGGGAAAAGGGAGAGAAAAGAAGAAAAAGAAGAAAAGGATAGAAAGAAAAGGGAACAAAGCCCGATGTTTCTACAATATTCGCAAAACTTTATTCAATTAGAAGCGCGAAATAGGCCTAATTGGGTTCTAACCGACCATAACTAAGGCATAACTCGGTCCACGAGGCCGATTTTTCTAATTTTTTAAGAAACAGAAATACATTACTTAAGAAAAGTAAAAATAAGGAAAAAATATTTGAAACTAAAATTTCAAAATTTCATTAAGAAAAGAGGCCTCGTGGACCCTCGGCCTAGTGGGCCCCCGGCCTCGATGGAAAATAGTCGGCCTCGTGGGAATACTAGAAAGTGCCCCTTTATTTATTCCATATATCTTTTAAAACCCAACTTTTCGGCTCGCGCTTCGTGCTCGCGGATACTAAATCATAATGCACAAATAACTCAAATTTTGAGCTCAAAATTTTCGGCTCGCGCTTCGCGCTCGCACATAGGTCTACCATTTTAGCAGGGTATATAATGCACAATTAACTCAAAATTTTCAGCTCATGCACGCTTCGCGCTCGCGGATACTAAATTGGGTCTATAACACAAAAAATTTAATACTAGAAAGTACCCCTTTATTCATTGCATATATCTTTTAAAACCCCAAAATTTTCGGCTGGCGCTTCGCGCTCGCGATTATTAAATAGAGTCTTTGATACACAGTTATCTGCAATTATTTAAGCTAAAAAGTGCCCCTTTATTCATTCTAATTATCTTTTAAAACCCAAAATTTTCGGTTCTCGCTTCGCGCTCGCAGATACCAATCTAGTAGGGTATATAATATAATACACAATTAACTCAAAATTTTACCTAAAAATTTTCAGCTCGCGCTCCGCGCTCGCGGATACTAAATAGGGTCTATATTAAACAATTATCTAAGATACTAGAAAATGCCCCTTTACTCATTCCATATATCTTTTAAAAGCCGAAATTTTCGGCTCGCGCTTCGCGCTCGCGGATACTAAATAGTAAATAGGGTCTATAATACACAATTATCTACAATTATTTACGCTAAAAAGTGCCCCTTTATTCATTCTAATTATCTTTTAAAACCCAAAATTTTCGGTTCTCGCTTCGCGCTCGCAGATACCAATCTAGTAGGGCATATAATATAATACACAATTAACTCAAAATTTTACCTAAAAATTTTCAGCTCGCGCTTCGCGCTCGCGGATTCTAAATAAGGTCTTTTATACATCTAAAAAATTTGATAGTAGAAATTGCCCTTTTATCCATTCCATATATCTTTTAAAACCCCAAATTTTCGGCTCGCGCTTCGCGCTCTCGGATACTAAATCATAAAGACAAATAACTCCAATTTTGAGCTCAAAATTTTTGGCTCGCGCTTCGCGCTCGCAGGCACCAATTTATTAGGGCATATAATGCACAATTAACTCAAATTTTACCTCAAAGTTTTCATCTCATGGTGACAATTCAGTATACATATTCAAACCACTAAAGTTTTGTAAATATACCGATTAGGTTTTTTGTTGCTAGTATTTATTTTGTTTCCATAGGAATAAAATTAAAATGGTTTAAATTCCTCGTTTTATGTCAGTATAGGCCCAAATATCGGGGAACGCTTCGCGCTCGTTTGCTCGCTCCGCTCGCAAGATTTTTTTTCAAAGTTGGGCCCCCCCCCCCCTCTGGAAAATCCTGGATCCGCGCCTGGTTCTAAAGATGTGCTAGGACGTCTTACAAACGAGCATTGTAAATTCATTATCAGCTTGAAGTTACGAAGACGCATGAGGTCTGGCAAAAACGGGCTAGGTTTTTTATGGGAACGGGCACGCATTTGCGTTCAACACGTTCTGGCCACGGATAATGACGCAGTAAGAACGAGATGAACTTTCTGGAGGCCGTTTGGTCGACGTAAGAACGAGTAAGAACGGATTTTGACGGATTAAAAACGACCCAGAACTAGTTAGGTCGGGACGAAACGCATTGGAAACGAGTTGGAACTGATTGAAAACGGGTTGCAACTAACTGGGGACGGGTTTGGATTGTTTCAGACGGGCTCTATTTCGTGGAAACGGTCATTTTCACCCGATTTTAACTAGATACAAACGGACTGCAGACGAGGCAAAGACATGATGGACGTATTGAGGACTGTATACGAACGTTGTTCATCTTAATACAGAAATAATTAGGTCAATTAGGTATTCTAAAAGTTGTGAGATTTCTGTAATTGTAACAATTAATGTGTGGCAATTAAAAAGCTGAGCTATGCGCTTATACTACTATCACACTGAACAATTTCTTACCATGTTATTGAAATTATTGCAGAACGGGCTTAATCTATATACACACGGAGTGGACGTACTTGAGACCTATTTCAATCTGCTCAGGACTTTATAGCACGGGCTTGGATAGCGATACGTTTCAATTTTTAAACATAACGGCATGTCATAATTCCCGTCACACTGAGCTAGTTCTCACTGCGTTCTTGGTAGTTCTTGGTGAACGGGCTCAATCTGTTTACAAACGGACTGAACGTAGTACAGAAGTTTTAGAATCTAGTACAGACCGTTTACAATCTGTTTACGAACTTGGCGAACTTGGCCCGAACGGAGAGAACGGAAAGGCATTCCGATTTTTTTTAACATGTTGAAAAAAAATCGTACTGGCTTCCAGTTCTAAAATTAAACGTAGTGACAACGTTCCTTAAACGGGTAGGACTTACTCTGAACGAGAAGGACGTACTGCGAACATGGTACCTAACTTTTATCATGCTGCGCATAGGCACTTTTAGTGACGGTTTGGACGTATTAATACGAACGGTATAGAGTGAACGAGCCGTTACTCGGTCTGAACTGGATAACAACGTATTGCTGACGCGATAAAGACGGAATTGACGCAACGAGAACTATTTATGAACTGCCTAGTATCGTATTCAAGAAATTATTTTTAAAAGTTATAAGTTCCAACCAGACCAAAGCCCGTTCAGCAATTTTTTAAACAACGGACAAGAACGTTGCAGAACGTTATAGAACGACCTCAGTGTGACGGCCCCCTTAAGTTAAATCTATAGTTTTATGGTCACAGACTTAGATTTATTGTCTAGGGGGAGGGTCAAAGTTTATTTTGATTTGGGTTCAAAATTGATTTTCTTCATTTTTATAACATGGAAATTTCTGTCTTCCCCAAAATGTATTGTAGAATCTAAGCCAAACATAAATCATAATAAAAAGACTATGGTTACCATTTACAACCTTTTCATTAAGGCTGAAACAAAATTCAGGGGAAAACATTACAAATTAAGAGTTTATGATTGTTTTTTGTTTTCTTTGTTTTTACCATAAAGGTAGGATAAAATATTACAATTTTTCACCGATCTCTCTTTTTACTTCAACCCCTCCCCTAGACAAGAGACCAAATCCTGTGACCATAAATCTTAATTTAACGTGAAGAACAATAACAGGCCTACACTTCAGACGCGTTTCGCGGAGATAAGACAGAGGGGGCTTTGGTCAACTGGGTAAACAATAAAGGTGCCCTAAAATGGGGGGAAATTGCAAAATGGGCATTGTGGGGGTTGACAAACCTTATTTAATTCATCATCCCCTGGGATTTGTTGGGGAACGTCCAAGATATGTCGAGAGTCCCGAAAAGTGAAGACGGGGAAAAATAATTTTAAGAAATTAAAGCTAGAGCAAAAAGATGTTACTGGACCACACCAAAAATATCCAACCTTTATGAGCGACAGTGTATATATATATACGTTGATCTATTTTCGTCTTAAGGCGAATTTCTTTGTTTCCTCCTTTTATATCGCCCAACTAACCCTAGCCCTAACCCTATAGAATTGGCGTTAAGGGGAATTATTCGCCTATAGAAAGTCGCTAAGGGGAATGCTGACTGAATAAAGCTATTCTCTCAGTTCCCCTTAAGGCCCGTTTAGTAAGATATATATATAATATATATATATATATATATATATATATATATATATATATATATATATATATATAGGAGGCATTACCGCTATAAACAAATACTATAAATTTGAATACGAGCTCGAAGCGCGATCGGATTTTTCTCTACTTTACGACCAGAAAGCATTGAAGCTCAGGGGTTTCAATTTTGTTTAGCTCCTCATCAGAATATCATATGAACAGGAATTTTAATTTGTCCATCAAAACGATTTAAAAGCAAGCCACACAAAATCATGTGAAATTTGCCCATCAAGCAATGTGTAATCGAAAATATGCTTTGTTGGTCAGAATCCTTATAAACTGGTTACAAGCAAGAAAATAGGCGAGCGCAAAGCGCGAGCTGAAATTGTATCGGAATGATCTAAAAACGTTACATTTTATGCATTCCTCAGGAACACAATGTAACAACTCCTTGGAAAAATGATGCGAGCGCGGAGGAAAATTTTGCTCTTTGTATATACATCTTTTGGTAGAGGCAGAAGTTTAGGATCAATTTGGCCTCCATAATTTAAAGACCAATATGTTGCCCAGTAAGTTTGAAGGAAAGAGGAATTCGATCTATGTATCTATAATATATATTATATAATATATATAAATCTGCTTCCCTCCCTTAGTTTAAGATGAATTTGGCTCCAACTTAGCCCGAGGTCCCTCCCTAAATTTTAGATTGAATTGGCGCCATACATGTATGTTTTAGGTCAATTTGATGTCCCTTGGTTTAAAATCAATTTGGTGCCCCTTAGTTTCAGGTCAATTTGAAATGCAAAAATGTAATGTGTAATAAAAACATGTATAAATGTATTGATTGTTGGTATCCCATTATGTAAATTCTGGTAAGAGGAAAAACATAGGCGTGTTCGAAGCGCAAGCGGAAATTTTGATGCATTCGAATGCTTAGAAAACATGACATTTTATGCGTTCCTCAGGAACACAATGTTATAATACATTGAAAAAAATGATGCGAGCGCGAAGAGCTAACGAAAATTTTGCAATGTAAATACAGACCAGGAGGCATTGAATTTTTAAATTTTGCTCAATCTACAGTGCGTCCCAAAAAGAACTATACACTTTTGAAATGGCTGCCAAATAATAAATATATGAATTTAGGTAATGAAATTTACATGTATGGAAAGCTCATTATCCCAACTTTCATATGACACCAAAAAGTCCGAAAATAAGTCATGCATGAATGAGCAGCGTTCACTTTTGTAAAGGGTATAGAAATTAGGGTGCGCAGGAATTGCCCTACCAATGTGTATGAGGAAAGTCATTTGGAGCTTTTGGAATTGAGGATGATATGCAGAATTACTGATCAATTATGATGAGTTGGGGTTTGCTAAGTGAAATTTGTGGAATTGGGGATTACAATTTCATGCATGAGTGAACAGGAATATGTATTTCCTATTGTTGCATTGTAACTTTCCAAGGTATATTTTGTGAGGTCCTTTAGTGGTTTGTTTAATCTCTCTCTCTCTTCCTTCTCTCTCCCTTCCTCTTTCTCTCTCTCTCTTTGTCTTCATCCCTCTCTCCATCTCTCATCTTTCTTTCTCTCCCTGTCTCCCTCCCTTTCTCTCTCTATCTATCTCTCTCTATCTATCTCTCTCTTTTTGCATGGGTGTGTTTTGACCATTCATATTCATTGGTTTCTACTCCAAATATCCTGACTACCTTCCCGCTTCCCGGTCTACTCACATTTACCCAAATTGTGATGGTTAATGACAATCTATCAATCTATCAATCAATTAGTCACATAAATTAGACAATCTACACCCAGCTAGCAATCACTTAATCAACAGTGTACCAGTCTCCAAATGTTTCAACTAATCAATCAAGCATTACATCATCTTCATACAGTTATTTCATTATCACCATGTCTTTATACTGTTATCCAATAAATCAATCAACTCAATTGATCAACCAACCAACTATCCAGTCATTTTAGCAATTTGGACTTTTGTAAAGGAATATGGTACAGTGTAACACAAATTTGTGAAATTAACATACTGTCAGTCTTTATTTTCAGTTGAATTTTGTTCTCTTCGATTTTACACTGTCTTGTTTCATCCATCGTGTAACAACAGAAAAAGGAGGGGGGGGGGAGAAATCTGATAATGCAAAATTAAAATGAAAGTCTGTACGTTCAATGCTCAACGTGTCCTCCTCCTCTTTCGATGCACAACCTGTTTGTTGAAGAAAACATAATGTCTCTTGGACATTCAGACAATCCAAAAGATCATGAAAACGATCATCAAAAGGGATAAAAAATCTTACCCTGCCTCTCACCTGTTCTGCACCCCATCCTGACTACCACTAACACGCCACTGAATACAACTTGGAAATTTACAATGCATATAAATAGGAAATACATATCTCCTGTTCACTCTGCATTAAATGTTATCCCAATTCCACAAATTTCACTAGCAAACCCCAATCATCATAATTGATCATAATTCTCGTATATCATCTCAATTCCATAAGCTCAAATAACTTTCCTCATACAAATTGGGTAGGGAACAATTCCTGCGCACCCTAATTTCCTAACCCTTTACAAAAGGGAATGCTGCTCATTCATGATGACTGTATTTTTAGGACTTTTTGGTGTCATATGAAAGTTGGGATAATGAGCTTTTCATACATGTAAATTTCATTACCTAAAATAAATATTTATTTGGGCAGCCATTTCAAAAGTTAATAGTTTTTGGGACGCCCTGTAGATAAGAGACGCTTATTTTAAGACTATTTTTTGCCTTAGTTTCAGGCAAATTCGGACAGCTTCCATAAGTTTAGGATAAAGTTGGAGCCCTTAAGTTAAAGATATTTGACGCCTACATTTGAGCTCAATCTGGCGGGCGTCCCTAAGTTAAGAACCAATTTGGTCAATCGGGGCCCCTAGTCTCAGCTCAATTGTGGGCCTGCCTAAGTTTGGCAGGTTATATTTGGCGCCCTAGGTTTAAGCTTAATTTGGCGCTCTATAAGTTTCATTTTAATTTGGACCTCTTTACATCATTTGAATGCAAAAACAAATGTAACGTGTGACTCAAATAAATTTTAATGTTTTGATGGTTATAATCCTTAATGTGTAATTCTGGTAAGGGGAAAAACATAGGCGAAAGCGAGGAGCGAGAGGAAATTATGAAGTATTTGAATGTAGAAAACAGGACTTTTTATGCATTGTCAGGAACACAATGTAATAACACAATAAAAAAAAAAAATATGCGAGGGCGAAAATTTTGCTAATGTATATACATACAGCATGGAAGGTTTTAAAACTTTGGCTCTTTCTAAGATGAGACGATTAGTTAAAGACGCCTTCTGTTTTTTGGCTTTTTTCGGCCCCTTAGTGTTCTGGGTAAATTCTGCAGCCTCCTAAGTTT
>CALNVZ010000174.1:52111601-52132664 GCA_940671915.1 Paracentrotus lividus
AACTTGTATCAAGGAGTGGAACCGATTACCTCCTGATATTAGGAACTGTACAACTCTTTATCGGTTTAGAGTGCAATGTAAAAAATACCTTTTTAACAATCTGAGTTCAATTTATGAGTTAAATTCTGAGTTGATTCATAGTTGACCAGCCTAGACGTGTTTGTTGTGTGTGTGTTTGTGTGTGTGTGTTGTGTGTATGTGCTTGTGTGTATGTGAGTGTCTTTATGTGTGCATATTTTCTTACCTTGTTTAATGTACATATCTGTAGTTTAGATCTTTGCATATTATGTATTTTCCTTTATTTATATCTCTTTTAGTGTAGGGCCCCACTCACAAGCTGTGCTTCTTAGGGGTCCTAAAAAACCTTTCATAATTATGTACATATGTATTTTATAACCTCCTGACCATTGATTGTCGTTTTGTACTCATATGTCTGGATTTTTAATAAATTAAACTTGAACTTGAACTTGAACAATTGCATTTGAATGTAAAGGCCACCGCACACCTTACGATTGGTCTGCGACCTGATTGTGTAATAAAACGTCATAACATTGATGTGGATATTTAGAATAGAACATCATACTGTGCAGAGTTCTAAAATATCGGAGAATACTTATATGTTCAATCAGGGTAGTGGGGGGTGTAGGTGTTGAATTTTTTTTCGGCCTTTCAGCCAACCAAAAGGTCATATATCGCTGTAGGGATAGGTTTCAGAAAGCTCAAATCATGCACATTTTTTTTTTTTTTTTTTTTTTAACATTTTTGCTCGATTTGGCGCCCCTCAAGGTCGATTTGGCGCCCTTTTAGGTCATTTTGCACCCTATCAGGCGCCCACCCGGGGGCCCGGGCCCGTAAAGCCCCCCCCCCGAAATACGCGCATGTTGCTCACTGAAGAATGCGTTATTTTCAGATTTTTTTTTGTCATAATGATAGTTGTGGATATAAGCTTTATATACATCTGAACCTTTCCCCCAAGAATCATATAGGCCTATTATTTAATTTGATAGCCTTGTCAAAAGTGTATAGTTCTTTTTAGGACGCACTGCAGTAATAAGATTATATTCATTCGGCTACAGCCCGATAGTCCGCGGGTCCGATAGTCCGCGGGGGGGGGGGGTGATGTTTGTTACTCTGTAGGTTCGTTATCCCGAAAAATAGAATGAGGTTCGTTAGTCAGAAAATAGAAAAGGTTCGTTGGTCCGAAAATAGAAAAAAGGTTCGTTATTCAGAAAAAACAAAAGGTTCCTTATTCCGAAATTTTGTTATATCCAAAAATAGAAAAGGTTTGTTATTCCGAAAATAGAAAAAGGTTTGTTATTCCGAAAATAGAAAAAGGTTCGTTACTCCGAATTTTTGTTATATCCAAAAATACAAAAAGGTTCATTATTCCTAAAATAGAAAAGGTTTGTTAATCCAAAGGTTCATTGTTCCCAAAATACAATAAAGTTTGTTATTCGTTAATGATTTGAAAGCAAGGCAAGTTATGCACTCGGCCCCCCCCCCCCAAAAAAAGAGAAAATTGTTGACTTGCTATTCAATTTTATAATAATCTCAATATAGGCCTACGTGTGCAAAAAAACAAACAAGCGAGAGCAAGAAAAGGTGAAAATCTGTTTTCCTCCTCTACATAAATTCGAGTTAAATTTTTGAAAAATAACGAAAATGAGGAATAACGAACCTTTTCTATTTTTGGAATAAAGAAAATTCAGAATAACAAACACTTTCTATTTTCGGACTAAAGAACCTTTTAATATTTTCGGAGTAACGAAAAATCAGAATAACAATCATTTTCTATTTTCGGACTGACGAACCTTTTTCTATTTTCGGAATAACGAACTTTATTCTATTTTCGGAATAACGAATCTTTTCTATTTTTGGATATAACAAAAATTCGGAATAACGAACCTTTTTTTTCGGACTGACGAACCTTTTTCAATTTTCAGAATAACGAACCTTTTCTATTTTCGGAATAACAAACCGTTTTCTATTTTCGAAATAACGAACCTTTTTTTATTTTTGGATATGAAAAAAATTCGGAATAACGAACCTTTTTCTATTTTCAGAATAATGAACCTCATTCCATTTTTCGGAATAACGAACCTTCAGAGTAACAGACATACCGCCCCCCCCCCCCCGCGACTTATCGGACTCCTGCGACTAACGGACCCGCGGACTATCGGACCCGCGGACTATCGGGCCCGCGGACTATAGGACCCGCAGACTATCGGACCCGCGGACTATCGGGATGACCCCCAAAAATCGGCATAAACCGATAAAATATAGTCTCATATCTTGTGATATGATTTCCTGTGAATTTCAGTGAAAATGTTTGAAAGAAACATAATGTAACGGTTGTTTTAGAACTTTGCTGTCGATCCCCGCTCCGGTGCGTAACGAACTGTGTGTATCGCCCACACAAGAGACTCCCCATTGGTTTTCCAAAGGTGTCGGGTCCCCGACTTTCCATGTTTTATACTTAGATTGTGAAATAAAGACCCTAAAACGAGATTTCAAGTAATATAATTCTCTTTACTACAGTTATAGGATTCACTCTTTCATAGTATCTAACTGTGAATCCAAATTAAATTGTTCCCTCTCCCAAAACTATACACCAGCTTTAATATGTAGTATGAAAAGTGCATAAACAAAAATACAGATACCTCATAATTATGATATTACGCTATGATTATTGTCATTATTAATTATTCCGATGAATTCATTGTATTTTTTCACGTACGATTTGCTGTTCAATCAATGAAAGCCTAAAATGGGAAGGGGTGGTGGCACGCGCGAACGTTTTGCGGAGGATAGATTAAATTGTCAATTGGTCTAAATCCACTTTGGCTAATAAACGTTTAGGCTCATACCATATGGTCTAATTTCCATTTCGTCTTCAACCAGCTGTCTAATTACTTATCGGTCTAAATGTCATTTCGCCTATTTGCTTCGATTGTTTAATGTCAAATTGGTCTATTACCATTTGGTCGATTCCTGACTGGAAATATACCAAATATTCGTTTGAGAATTAGACGAAAAGGAAATTAGGCAATTTGGCTACAGAAGAATAGGCAATTAAAAAAAGTGAGAATTAGACCAAGTATACATTAGACCAAATGGAAGTTAGACCAGACTGTAAGTAGACGATCAGAGAATTGGGCCAACTATTGTTAGACCAAGTGGATATAAACCATTGTCGAAATCCGGTTTATGGGGATTTACGAAGAGCTTTGCGAAGCTTTTCGATATGTTTACGAATAGAATGCGAGGAAAATACGAGCGTGGGACGTTTGCAAGAAATATTTTTGAACTAAAAACGACGTCCGCAAATGAATGACAACGCTTCCGAACGTCCGCGCATGCAAGCTGTGCCGTATAAAATACGATTGTTAGTTGATATTTGCGTCCTCCGCAAAACGTTCGCGTGTCCCGTGAAAACCCTCCATTACCAAGTTTGTTTTTTGTTTTTTTTTATTGTACACGCGAATGTTTTGCAAAGGATAGAATGTAGATGTCCAGTAGTCGAGTTTTCCGTTTTTGCCGGAAAAAAATAAAAATAAAAATAAATAAAAATATTGCTGCATAACATTACTGTTGGACGTCGTCATTCTATCCTTTGAAAAAATGTTTGCATGTTAGCTTACACTTTGAACGCTTCCTGTTCAGTCGTATTGGTCACTTTGAATGCTTGCTTGAACGATGCCTTATCATCGAACCTATGTTTCGTCCAATCGCTACAGTTAAACCCAGCTGGCCTCTCACAGAACCATGGGGATCCAGTCAAGGTGTCTGTAAAGTTACAAAAATCCTTATCTTCCTGTCAGAAAAGAGAAGAAAAAAAAAAAACGCTCATGGAAATAATTATGTAGGCGTATGGTTCGTCTAAAAGTTTTTTTCAATTTTTGAGTTGGGTCATGTTCAAAGCTCATTCGTTTTGGTAATGTATATCTAATTATGGGTCTGTTTCACAGGAGGCGATTGCTCTTGCGACAACCTGCGCCTGTCAGAACCTGCCAGAATCTGTCAGATTCGTAGGTGACCGTAGACTATTATACATACCTACGACTCTGTCTGCGATAGGCTACCACAACGACTTGCTTCCACAGAAACAATAGACACCCGCTTATATAGTGGGGCCACCAATCGTCAGAATATGGGTTTCGTTTGCAAGTCATGTTAATGTTTGGCAACATCTAAACACAACACAAAAAGAAAGTTCCCCCTATTTCAGTTATCAATATTTTATTAACCAGGAAGAATTTAAAAAATCTAATTATATATCCATGTAGGGAATTTAGTTAACTACAATGGGAACGAATTTTAGAAAAAATCATCAAGTCATGCTTCAGTGAGCAATGGTTGAATGCAAAAATGTCATTTTTTGAAGTTCGCAAGCCTGAAATTGCAACTTTGCTTCAATGACAACGGACCCATTTTCAGATTTTAAACATTTTACACGTCAAAATGTATGCAAAACGGGCTTCCCAATATACGGACAAGAAATTTGCGTCAGATTTCACGGTTGAGTGAGCATGCAGCAAAAATTGCCCAAACTGCCATTTTTACTTCTTTGCCATGGTATAATCGATCAAATATGATGGAATTCCTGTTGTGGAAGTGTATGCCACCAATAAGGGAGTTTACAGATACAGTCTGCGAATGTGCGAGTCTCCGATATCTGCTTTCGGGGTCAGGGCCAACTGTACATAAAATGCGGCGACCGTACAGTCAACCCATGAGTCAACCAACGACCGGCATATCTACACATTTTTATCAGACAAAAATCTAGCTGTATATTTCTTTTTATCGGTCTGTTCCTTCTCCTTTGCCATGTTGAATAATATGATGAGACATTTTCATAACTTTGATTGAGGTTTTCCTCCAAGAAAGTTGCAAAAACGGACTGTGTACTTATTGCCGAGTCGCCCGAGTGATGAGCGGCAAAGCGCGCCGTTGGTTTCGGCGAACTCAATGCCGGTTTGCCCTACGCGAGTTGGTAACTTACCAATTTCGCTATCAGTTGAGAAAAGAGACTCGAATAAACATGGTATCAAAATAAAGATAGGAATAAGTATACATTGTCTATCTCATCAATAGACAAGTGCGATTCTTCATCGATATTTTCACAATATCAGCGCAAAAAAAGTATGAAAACCATATATAAATCAAAGGGTATCATAGACTTCACACGTAAGAACTCCTGATATTTTAGAGGAGGCCATGTACAGGTGACCCCTGACCCAATGACGTCACAGACCTCCTATCGCTAACTGTAAACTCCCTTATATCCATTCATTCACGGTTGAATGAACCCACCAAACAACCAAAAAATAGGTCATTTTAGAATTACGAAAATGCATTGCAGTAATTTTATGCACTAAAAAGCATCTCAATTATTTGTTGGGTTGTATTTATTGGGTACGTGTCAATGATTCTATGGCATTTATTTACAAATTCATGTTTCAGTGAGCACGTGAGACTGGAAAAGCCGTTTTCTCACGTACGGAGTAAAATTCAAATTCTTACTTTGATTGAATATAACAATTCTTTTCGGGGAGTACCTTTGATTTCATTTTCATAAAAATCCCGATGTTTCACGCCTCAGTGGACATAAGATACAAGAAAACCATGAAAATGAGAGGAAAGTTTTGGGGCTTCATCATGGTTCAGTGACTTTTCGAACACGTAATTTGATTAAAATCATGTTAGTTAGGGACCAGTTGAAGCTATGTGCAAAGTTTCAAAAAATAATTCACAGTCAAATGGACAAAAACTGACAATTAAAATATGCCAAATTTCAATTTTGATAAACTTTTGTTAAACCTCTGTACATAAAGTCAATGGATGAGGAAATCAATACCTGACAAATGTGAAATTCGGCCAAATTCATGGATGATTATTGTTAATTCTACTGTGAGTTATGTCACGAAACTTGGCACACAGCTTCAACTGATCTCTAGCTAACATGATCTTGATTCAAATTACGTATTCGAAAAGTCACTGAACCATGACGAAGCCCCAAACTTTCTTCTCGTTTTCATGATTTTCTTGTATCTTGTGTCCACTGAGGCGTGAAACATCGGGATTTTTGTGAAAATAAAATCAAAAGAACTCCCCAAAAGAATTGTTCTATTGAATCAAAGTAAGAATTCGAATTTTAGTCCATATGTTAGAAAAAGGCTTTTCCAGTCTCACGTGCTCACTGAAGCATGAATTTCTAAATAAATGCTATAGGATCATTGACATGTGCCCAAAGAATATAAATACAACCCAAAAATGTTATTGAGATGCTTTCTAGTGCATAAAATTACTGCAATGCATTTTCGTAATTAAAAAATGGCCTATTTTTTGGTTGTTTGGTGGGTTCATTCAACCGTGAATGAATGGATATTGGTTGTATACACTTCCACAATAGGAATTCCATCATATTTGATCGATTATACCATGGCAAAGAAGTAAAAATGGCAGTTGGGGCAATTTTTGCTGCATGCTCACTGAACCGTGAAATTTGACGCAAATTTCTTGTCCATATATTGGGAAGCACGTTTTGCATACATTCTGACGTGTAAAATGTTTAAAATCTGAAAATGGGTCCGTTATCATTGAATCAAAGTTGCCATTTTAGGCTTGCGAACTTCAAAAAATGACATTTTTGCATTCAACCATTGCTCATTGAAGCATGACTTGATGATTGTTTCTAAAATTCGCTCCCACTGTGGCTAATTAAATTCCCTACATGGACATATAATTATATTTTAAAAATTCCTCCTGGTTCAAAAAAATATTGGTATTTGAAATAGGGGGAACTTTCTTTTTGTGTTGTGTTTATAAATATGTTCTACTTGATCACACGAATAAGAAAATATATGTCGCCAATTTTTTAATTGACCTTTTGTGACCTGAAATGGAGGTCAAAGGTCAGGCTTCATTAACATAAACATAATTTTGTTCGAATTTTGTCAAATTTCGTATCAAATTCAGTAGGTCATTTTATAACTAGCAATACCAGCCATTTTGAGCAATATGCAAATTAGTCTATTTATGAATAATTCAATGAATAATTGAGTCAAGCTTCACGACAATCAGACATAACATATCCATAGACAATATCAATAGCAACTAATCAAGTATACAACATAGGTCATACTAGCCTTTTGATATTGCTGCCACATTCTGGTGACCCTTATGACCTTAAAATTAGGGCAAAGGAAATTTTGTATAATGATTAACAACATACGAATGGCATCATTTTAGCTCTTTTTTTTTTTTTTTTTTGTTGTTTTTTGTTTTGTTTGGGGCACCTGTCTTAATCCAGCCCCAAGCACGCGCGAAAGATTTGCGCAGTTGACTACATCGCCAGCATAAAGCCAAAACGATCGCAGTCATCGCCCTTTTTACTCTGGTGATATCTTTGCAACCTCCCCCCCCCCCCACAACACACACATACAACACACACTCATGCGGTCAATCATTCATGTATGCTCGTTCCCAATTTCTCAGGAAAGGGGTTTTAGGAGCTCAGTTCGGGGGAAATTCTCGAAAAATCTTCTTTTTTTTCTTCTTTTTTTTAATCACCCGAACTATGATTGAGGGACTGGGGGGGGGGGGGGGACTGGGAAGTTTCCGAATCTTTATGAAAAATCTGAATAGGTCTTGAATAATTATGTATGGTCCAAAAAACGTGTGATATACATCATTTTCATGCAGCTTATAGGCTTCCAAAAGCTCGTAATCATGGTGATAAGGTATCTCTAAGATTCCGGAATGGTACTGTGTCATGGTTGACCACCCGAATGTGTGTTTTTTGTTTTTTTTTTGCTGGGGGGGGGGTGTGACGTTGCAATAAAGGACCGTGGGTTCAATAAGGAGGTAAAATAGAGTGATTAAAATGCACTTTTGTCACAATGTGGTTTGGGAGAGGAAAATGCAGCAAGAAGTGTGGGGGGGGGGGAGAGAAGTAGGATGGGCGTTAGAAATGCAAACTTTAGCGGAATAGCGTGAATATTTTGAAATATTTTATCTCCCGCCGAAATCGGAAGAGTGAAGTCTCTCCACGAAACGTTTTTGCCCCATATAAATAAATGTACATATAAACAAAGGGACCCACATACTCTCTTCAGTAGTTAACTAACCATTTGATCCCTCAGTTGAATATTGCAAAAACCGTTCTCTTCAGTCTTCATGTCAGACGAAACAAATCCCGTAGTAAATTTGTCTGGGCTGGTGCTCACTGCGTACTCTGTCTAACACGTAGGTAGCCTCGCTGGACTCTATTAGTAATACAGAGATATTGACAACACCTGTCCATTTCAGGGTAAAAAAAGCATCGTAGTTCCGTTTCCATTATCCACTATCTCACCATCCGTTGAGGAGCTTGCTGTGTAAGTTGAATTCTGGGTGAAGATCTTTGCTCGAAATAAATCACCGCCGTGTTGTTTCGATTCGTTGCGCCCATTAGTGCAATTTACGAAGATGAAGTTCATCGCATACGGAGTAAGTTTTCTTGGGATTACGAGGTGGAAAGTAGTGAAGTTGTTATTGGTGACATCCTTGAAGCTTGTCCAATTCGTTGGGCGGAATGATGGATAAGAAGAAGTGAGGAAAACTGCGGGGAGTTCTCCATGGGCATAAAGGATGATGGTCGGTCCAATTTTGAATAGGTCTTTCCTTGGATGTCCGAACAAGAGGTGGAGGGGCAGGAAACCTGTTTGTCTGTCAATCAAAACAAAAATAAATAAATAAATAAATAAACGACTTCGACATCGACTACTGGAATTTTCTAGGCAAGTCCATTAAGCACTATTTTGCGCGGTAACAAGCGGGCAATTCAGAGCCAAAAACTTCCGATTTTCTGGCAAGGTCAAGTTTTACAAAATTATGTCAGGTAACAAACGGGACAGGTAACACACGGGACAAAATTCCCTATAATATTTTTCATTAAACAATTGGTGTAGCCAAGGCGTAGCAACATCTTTTGTTAAAAAATCTCTCTGATAAAACAAAAGACACATAATACAAAACGCAATATAAAAAAACACTTATTTTGTTTCATTTCTAAAGGTGGGAGGGTGAGGTAATAAAAATGCATGATTTACATCAGCTCAGTCACTTTTGTTAGACTATTTCTGAGACCTGAATATTTTAAGCCTAAAAAAAAAGGAAAGCTATGTGCTAGGTTTGTGATATTTTCACCAGAGTTAGCGAAGAAAATATAGGAACAGAAAATACATACTTGTTGGTTATACTCCTATGACAAACTTCTTTTTTAAATGCTTGAAGATAGCAAATATAAATAGCAAATATAGCATTTTTAAATGCATTTTATTATTTTTTTCATGAATATTAATGACCCTTGTGACGTCATATGACATTGAAATGACGTTTTGACCTCATTTGCATTAAGTTCATTTCATACCCTTTATGGTGATGTATGACCATTATGACTGTATACCTTTACAAACCCACTGACACACTTGACACAAAAATGGTCAAAGTCGAAAATCACCGCCTTGGGAACAAAATAACGTGGACTTATTCAAAAGTACAAACTCAGTGGCGCACACAGGTATTGACTAGTCAGAAAGTAGATTTGACCCAAGCACTTTGGAACCGTTCCTGGAAAGACGTAGCCTTTAGCCAAGGCACTCGGCGCCAAATGCTCCAAACGAGGTCTGAATACATAAGACTATCATACATAAGACTATCATCGACTCGCGTGATAGTCTTATGTATTCAGACTCGTTTGGCGCATTTTGGGAAATAAAAGCGCCGAGTGCCTTGGCATAAGGCTAGAATTGACGCCGCACAATTTTCTACCTTATTTATTGACATGGGCGTCGATCCGAAGTTTGTTTCAAAGTACTGATGTACATGAGTTTAATACCCCATCACATTAAAGGAGAATTGTCCCTTTGCAGATAGTTGGCTTACTGTGAATGCAGAAAAATCAAATAACACATTAGTGAAGAATTTGGTAAAAATCGGAATAAATGATAAGAAAGTTATAAGTATTTGAATATTGAATCTCCTGATGACATAGGAAATCTACCATTGGCAACGCAGTCCCCATGTGTGATGTCACAAGGGAGATCTCCCCATTATTGGTGTGCACAAAAACTATTCAAAATGTATCTTTATTTTTATTCTAATAATAGATAAGATTTTCTTTTCATGATATATTATGACTTTCATATATCTACAAGTCATTCCATAAAAGATTCTTATTCTACCCTTTAGAATCGAGAAAAGAGAGGATTTTAGTGAAATTGTGTACAATAGATATGGGAAGATCTCCCTGTATTACATCACACATCAATGGTCGCGTTGCCAATTGGAGGATCTCCATATCATAAGTGATCTCAAATCTAAAAATTCATATCTCTCTTATTCATTGACTGATTTTTTCTAAACTTTACCATTATGTTTTGGGGTTTGTCCTCCGTTCACTGAAGCAAATTTCTCCAAGGGGATAATTCCCCTTTAAGCTTGCATTTTTATCTTATATATATTATTTTTTTTTTTTGTAAACTGAGTGGACGTAGTAAAAACTTATTACAATCTGTGTACGAACTGGATTGGATTGATGCTTGATTTTTGAAAACTGTTCCAAAAAAAAACAAGTGGATTAGTAATTACGCGATGCGTAATATATGTCCCCGCCGATAATGTAAAATTCCATTATATCACGGATCAGTGCTATCACATAAGGCAAACAGAATCGAAATCGGGTAAAAAATGGCGAAGAAGTAGCATTTTGTAGCCAATGTACAATAAAGGTCGAAAATCAAGGTCAAAGGTCAAAAGGGGTCAAAAGTCAAAATTCTTGTGAAGAAGTTTTGGAGTCCTCACCTAGTGCTATCACATAAAGCAACGGCAATCGAAATCGGATGAAAAAATGGCGAAGGAGTATGCATTTTGTAGCCAATTAACAATATAGGTCAAAGGTCAAAGGTCACAATTCTGTGAAGAAGTTTTGTGCTATTACCTAGTGATACACATAAAGCAAGCGGAAATTGAAATCGGATGAAAATTGGGTGAAGGAGTAGCATTTTGTAGCCAATGTACAATATAAGTAAAATTGAAGGTCAAAGGTCAAAGGATCAAATTAATTCCGTGACGAAGTTTTGTAGTCCTCACCTAGTGCTATCACATAAAGCAAACGGAATCGAAATCGAAATGAAAATGGCGAAGGAGTAGCATTTTGTAGCCAATTAACAATATAGGTCAAAAATAAGGTCAAGGTCAAAGGTCAAAAATTCGGTGAAGAAATTTTGTAGTCCATCACTAGTCGCTATCACATAAAGCAAATGGAATCGAAATCAGAAGAAAAATGGTGAAGGAGCAGCATTTTGTAGCCAATGTACAATATAAGTATAATTAAGGTCAAGGTCAAAGGGGTCAAAAGTCAAAATTCCGTGAAGAAGTTTTGTAGCCCTCACCTAGTGCTTATCATATAAGCAAACGGATTCGAAATCGGATGAAAATGGAGAGGAGTAGCATTTTGTAGCCAATTAACAATATAGGTCAAAAATGAAGGTCAAAGGTCAAAGGGTCAAAAGTCAAAATTCTGTGAAGAAGTTTTGTAGCCCTCACCTAGTGCTATCATATAAAGCAACAGAATCGAAATAGGATGAAAAAATGGCGAAGGAGTAGCATTTTGTAGCCAATTAACAATATAGGTCAAATCAAATGGGTCAAAGGTCAAAGGTCAAAATTCTGTGAAGAAGTTGGTAGCCATCACCTAGTGCTATCATATAAAGCAAACGGAATCGAAATCGGATGAAAAAATGGCGAAGGAGTAGCAAATTGAACTCACACTACGGACGCACGGACGGACGGACGGATGGACGGAAACGTACGGACGGACGGATGGACGGAACGGACACATACACCATACGTACGGAGCCGTTTCATAGTCCCCTGCTCGAACTCGTTCGGCGGGGACAAAAATCGGGCAACCCATCCGTTCTAATAATGTAACGGAGTGGCAACGGTATACCTGTAAAGGTTTACAAATTAGAAAAATAATTGTGCCATTTTTCGTTAGGTAAGGAATCATTAGAAGTCACAATTTACCACCCATTTTTTCCAAACATTTTGGTAATCAAGGCAATCATTTGAAAAGCCCATAAATGCCCATTCCCGATGCTATAAGCCCCGCCCCTAAAAAGCTTCATGAAGTGATCATCGTAGTCATCGTTGACTGTTGACGTATTGTGAGTAAGCCAGTCGCACGGACAGTAACAGTGCATGCATGTTAGAGCACGTAATGTCAACCGCTCGTTTCCCTGGGCCATCATGTTGAAATGTTATAATTAGCATAACCACTGAACGCGGTTCAGTGAACTTCCGCGTGAACTTGCGAACTTTTGCCCGCTGTAATTAGCTTCCTCTCGTTCGTTAATGAGCAAAGAAACCTCTCAAAATATGTTATTTTCCGGTGTGCCGCGCGGGTGAGCAAATTACAAATGAATATTTAATGAGAAGATATGAATCAAGCCTCGTTATTAAAGTTATTATATTTCTCACAAACTGACCCCAAAGTGACATATATTTCCAACAAGAAAAAGTTTGTAAAATTTTTGAATATTTATGAATAGTATTTTATTTTCTCATTTTTTTTTCCCTTTCGATTTTTAACGAGCTTTACCGACGCATTTTATTTTAAAAACTATGATATATTTTATAATTTTCGCAATCAATTTCGGGAGATGAAATTATGAAAACGTTGATGTTAGAAGCTCCAGAAAAACAGGTAATTTTCAAACGAATTGACAGGCTTTCGTTACCATGGAGCTACTAAGTTTATGAGTATACTGTATATGAATGTATCTAGAGGGTTAGGCTATAATAAAGTAAGTTATCATTAAATATAGTCAGTGTATGAACAACAGTTACTTGGAGGAACAGGTATATTTTGTGGATGTATTTATAATTTAATCATGGAAGCCTGCGCGGTTTAGTACCATGGAGCTACTACGGTACGTATCTAACATAATTATTGTCATTAGTTTTAGCAATGCAAGTTTGACAACTGTTTGTAGATTATGTGCTAAACTCTACCTGGCCTTATTTATATTATAATCGTCTATGAAATTTAAAAAATGACAAATGCTTTACTTTTTTTTTATATCATATAAATATAATTTAAAAAAAACAACACAAAAATCATGCAAGACAAAAACAAATGGGAAAACCTTTCATTGCCATTGCACTTGGTAATTATTTTCGAAGTTAATAAGCTTTCAGAATATTATAGCCTTTTAGTTTAGAACTCTATTACTATCAACCAAAATACAACTGTTTCTCCAGTTGTTAGTTTGTTGTTCTACACGAAGGGCGTAAATCCCGGGAGGGGGGATAGCATCCCAGATTTTGGGGAGGGGGATGCCTGTACAAACACCCCCCCCCAGTTTTCAAAAAAGAAATTTTTAAAAAAAATCACTAGATAATTGTGTTATTGGTTAAATAGCGCTCTCATTACTCTAAAATGCCTCTTTTTTTACCCCCCAAACCCAAATTTTTTCTGCCTCGGGTCGCTATGCCGACTCGCCAGCTAAGTACAAACAGTAACCTAATGTAAAATAGTTGGATCAATCGTATTTGATTGATACACAGTCTGGCCAACCCAATACACCCCTCTCCTCGTCTGGGGCAAACCTTAGGAAAGGGTGTTGTTGACAATCAATAGTTGTGTGGAGGGTTTAATTGGGGATGCAGCCCACAAAATTTTCGTAGCAAAGATTGTGGATTCGTTTTCTATCGCTGGTTTTTTTTTAACAAGTTGTAAATGTATCTTCTAAATGGATACTAAATTATTTTCTGCTGCATTCGCTCTTCGCTGGAATAATAATAGGATTTAATAAATCTCCAAATTTAAGCTTAAAACATTTGGAGCTCGCGCTTCGTGCTCGCATTAACTTTTTTTTTATTATTATAATGACAGGAATCCAAGGCTTCATTTATGATTATTAAAAGCATTAACATTCAAAGAACAAATTTTCTTTCGTACACCCTCCCTCTATCGAATTACATTTCCTCTTGGGGTCTCTATATGCCTCTGAAAGTGTCCGCCCTTTTATAGAAAAAGTGCCTTTTTTTCCATCGAGACCCACTTTCAAATTCGTGACGGCCGCCCTCTACTGTGTGTATTTGTTCTGTTTTGTTGGGGTTTTTTTTCGCGCTGAGATACTATACAACGACCTTTAATGTATAAGAATATATTCAATTTCAGCCTAAAAATTTTCGGCTCGCGCTTCGCGCTCGGCTGATAGTAAAGTGGAGATACAATGCACAATATATCTCAAACCTTTACCTAAAAATTTCGGCTTTGCGCTTCGCGCTCGATTACTTTTTTTCAATTACTAAAATAAACTGGGATCAAGGCAGTCATTATGATTATTTAGTATACATTCAAGACAACTTTTATATTTCGTATCTCCCTCGCTCTCTGATATAATTTCTTCTTTAGATCTATGCCTCTGATCTAAAGTGTCCCCTTTTCAGAAAAGTGCCTTTTTATCGAGACCACTTTCAAATCATTCTGCTCTACTAACATATTTTGTTTTTTTCTCGTTTTTTTATTTTTGTTTGCCCGTTCGCAAATACTATAGGACCTTTAATGCAGCAAATCATATCCAATTTCAGCTTAAAATTTTTCGGCTCGCCGCTTGTGCTACGGATAACTAAAGACATAATGCACAAATAACTCAAATTTGTTAGCTAAAATTTTCGGCTCGCGCTTCGCGCTCGCATTAGATTTTTTTATTACTAAATGAACAGAATCAATGCCAGGCCACTGAAGCTAGAAACATACATTCAAAGACAAATTCTATGTGTTTTTGAGCTTGTTGAATGCAAACAAGATTCGAGAACAAGTTGGCAAATTTTTCGCTTCATCCCCGCCACTACCTTGACACGGATTTACGCCGTTGTCATACACTGACTATATTAATATAAGTTACTTTAAAATCGAACCCTCTAGAGTACATTGCATTGTATACGCATAACACGGCATAACTTAGTAGCTTCATGGTATACCGGAAAACGCTGTTTAAATTTGTTGAAAATTACCTGTTTTCTAGGCTTCTAACACCAACGTTTTTCATGTTCATCTCCGGCGAAATGATGGAAATTATTATTTAAAAAATATATCACAGTACTTATAAATAAATGTCGGTAAAGCTGTAAAAATTCGAAAGGAAAAAAAAATGAGAAATAAAATATTATTCATAAATAATTAAAAATTTTACAAACTTTATCTTGTTGTAATTAACTTTGCGTCCAGTTTTGGTGAGAGATAGTAACTTAATGAACGAGCTTTTGATGTCATATCTTCTTATAATATCCATTTCTATTTGCGGCACCCGGGTGCGCACACTGGGAAAAAATATATATTTTGAGAGGTTTCCTTGCTCCATTAACGAACGAGTAGGAGCTAATTACGCGGGCAATGTGCACAGAAGTTAGGGATACTTGTATATGGTTAAGAAGAAATATTGGGTAATAAATTAGTAGTGTAACAGGTTGCGTATTCCAGGATTTTGCTACCCCGGGCCCGACGGTGATTTTGGCGCCCCTGTATGTGAGGGCGAAAAGCCGCGAGCGAAATTTTGCTATATGGAAGTTTAAAACTTTGCTCTTTCTATATAGAGAACATTTTTAAAGACCCCTTCTGTTTATTTTTTTTTTTTTCGCCCCTTAAGTTTCTGGTAATATTCGGCACGCTCCCTAAGTTTAAGAATAAGTTGGAAGCCCTAAGTTAAAGTTAAATTTGGGCCCCTACATTTGAACTCAATCTGAAGTCCATAAGATTAAGGCGCTCCCTAAGTCTCAGATCATTTGGCGCCCTAGATTTTGAGCTAAATTTTGGCGCGCCCCAATGTTTAAGGTTGATTAACGCCCCTAAGTTTAAGTCGATCTTCTAAATTTAAGCCCGGTTGAGCCCCCTTCCTACATATAAGGTCGGTTTGGCGTCCCACGGTTAAGCTACAATAAGTCTAGATAACCCTTAAGTTTTTTCAGACGCCCCTAAAATTCATAGTCGATTCAGGCCCCTAAGTTAAGGTCGATTGGCCCCTTTTTTGTTTTAAATTCTATTTGGGCGACCCCTAAATTCCAAGGTCGAACTAACTCCTAAGTTTATAGGTGCGATCTGGCACCCCTTCAAAATTTAAGGTCCGGTTTGGCGCACCCTGGTTTTAAGTCGATTTGGCGCCCCACCTATGCTGACATAAGTGCATTTGACGCACTTATGTAAGCTTAATATTGGGCCCTACCTTTAAGCTCAATTTGCCCCCCGCCCGTAGTTTAATGTCGATTGGCGACCCCTAAATTTAAGGTCGATTTTTAACGTCTAAAGTTTTAAGGTCAGTTTTGAGGCCCCTATGTTAAAGCTCATCTGGCGCCACACGTTTAAGCTCAATTTTGGCGGCCCCTGTAGTTTTAATGTCGATTTAGGCCCTAAATTTAAACATCGACTTTACGTCCTAAGTTTAAGGTCAGTTTGGGTGCCGCCTATGTTTAAGCTCAATATGGCGCCCTACGTTTAAGCTCAATTTGGTGCCCCGTAGTTTATATCGATAAGCGCCCCCTAAAATCTATAGGTCAACTTGACGTCTCCGCCTAATTTAAGGTCAATTTGACGCCCTATGTTTAAGCTTTAATTTGGCGGGCCCCCGTAGTTTAATGTGCGATTTGGCGCCCCCTAAAATTAAAGTCGATTTTGCGTCCCTAAGTTTAAAAGGTAGTTTGGCGCCCCTATTGTTTAAGCTCAATCTGGCGCCCCTACGTTTACAGCTCAATTTGGTGCCCCCGTAGTTTAATATCGATATTAGCGCCCCCCTAATATAAGGTCGACTTGACGCCCCTAATTTCAGGGTCAAGTTGACGCCCTATGTTTTAAGCTTGATTTGGCGCCCCCGTAGTTTAATGTCGATTTGGCGCCCCCTAAAAATTAAAGTCGTTTTTGCGTCCCTAAGTTTTAAGGTCAGTTTGGGGCGCCGCCTATGTTTGCTCAATCTGGCTCCCCTACGTTTAAACATGTTAAGCTCAAATTTTAGTGCCCTCTAGGTTAATCGTCGATTTGGCGCCCCCTAATTTAAGGTCCGACTTGACGCCCCAAAGTTTAAAGGTTAAATTTGACGCCCTATGTTTTAAGCATGGACTAGTGTCCATGGTTTAGGCTTAATATGGGCCCCTAACTTTAAGCTTATATTTGGCGGCCCTGCCGTAGCTCAATGTCGATTTGGCTGCCCCTAGAAAGTTTAAGGTCGATTTTACGTCCCTAGTTTAGGTCAGTTAGGCGCCCCTATGTTTAAGGCTCAATCTGGCGCGCCCTACGTTTTAAGCTCAATTTGGCCCCATGGTAGTTTAATGTGATTCAGCGCGCCCCGTAAATTTAAGGTCGAGCTTGACGCCCCTTAAAAGTTTAAGGTAAATTTGACGCCCGCTATAGTTTAGCGCTTAAATATGGGCCCTACCTTTAAGCTCATTTTTAGCGACCCCGTAGTTTAATGTCGATGGTGCCCCCTAAATATAAGGTGATTTTACGTCCTAAGTTTAAGTTGTCAGTTTTGGAGCCCTATGGTTAAGCTCAATCTGGCGCCCGCTACGGTTTAAGCTCATTTTGGGGCCCTGTAGTTTAATGTCGGTTATAAGAAAGACCACTATGGATGAGGGCCTATAGCTTTTTATACATAGAAGAAAAACATCGTTTTCCAAAGAGATTGAAAGCTTTTGGAGCTTGGAAAAGTAAGTCAAGCCTACTTTACTTGAGGCAGACTGGCTTACAATACTTGAGTGAAGTTTGCCGGAGTTGACTTTTAAAATATTCCTAATTCGATATGAAGGAAATGAGAATACTGTTTACGTTGGTTTAGACTAATTGACAATTAATCACATCTCTTCTATCTTAGCAGAAGTCATTTGATGATAAAACAGTCACTGTGGTATCGTTGCATAGAGCGAAGGCAGGAACAGTTATGCAATATCCACAGGTGAATATTCCGTCAATGTATACACGAGACGAGATCAGACTCTGTACATGTACTACTCAGTCTGTGAGTGAGATGTGTATTCGGCATGCTGCAGAATATGCTGATGGGGGCAGATATTGCCCAGGAAGTACATCGTTGTGGCGTATATACTAAATACACATACGACCTCATAGCTAATCAAGGTACATTGGATAAGTTGTTTTTTTCCTGTTTCAGTCAGGAAGGAATGAAAAAGCGGAATTTGGCTTTTCCATTTTCATTTTGAAACACAAAAAACGCAACGCAAAACACGTGTTGTGATTTCGTTTTTGGAAAAAATCAAAAACAAAATTCAACACGCTCTTGTGATTTTGTTTTTTGCACACAAAGACCAATATTGAAAAGAGCGTTGCTCTTACGTCAAGAATTATAACTAGGGCCTATATTAGTCTGCAAGCTCAGACTCAATTTGACACTTAAACACATTTTGTCTAGAGTGGTAAGATTTGGTGCCTCAAATAAGGCCTATATTATGGCTTGCACGGGCCTTCATTGCAGCAACAATATGGGGGGAGGGGGGCTGTGGGAGGACGGGCGTGGAGGGGGTGGAGGTGGGGGCTGGGCGGGGTGACCTTTGACTTCCAGCCGGGAGCATTCCCATACCCTCCACAGTTTGGGACTGGATATCATAATAAGATTTCTTCTGCCTCTATTCCTCTCTTTTCTTTCTTTTCTTTTTTGTTTTTGGCACCGGGGGGGTGCATACCCCTAACCCCCGTCGTCCACCACTGCTCACATAATTATGTAGACTGTTTTGCAATAATTCATCGAAGGTGGGCTGAAAAGAAAAAAAAAAGAGGGGGAAATAATTAATGGCACCGAGTTGATCTTAAAACGGGGGACGCACAAGTGATAGTAAACATGTTACGCCCTTCCCCCCCCTCCCCCTGGAAATCCTGGAATCCGCGCCTGAGTAAAAAAAAAAGTAAAGTAGACGAAGAAGAAAAAGAAGACGAAACCCGAAATAAGCTTCACATTCTCTTATTTTTCAGTAGTAGCGTGAGCGTTTTCCGGGGGGGGGCGGGGCGGGCCATGGCCTCCGGTAAGATCGTGAATGGGCGCCAAAAGGGAAAAGGAAGAAATAAAGAAGAAACTCAAACGACCTAATTATGTATTACAAACCTTTCACACTTTCAGACTTCAAAAGTTTTATGAAAAAGACGGTCAAGGGGTGACCATGGACCATAATGTAGGCTTGTAACCTGTTTTAGAGATAAGTTTTGTTGATTAGTGAGCTTGTTCCAAATTGGCCGCTGTCTCCGGACCGGCACTAGTAATATTCGAGCCGTTTTATAAATCAACTCTAGCGTATATCCTCTGATTGGTGGTGACTTAGTTCATCTACCGATCCTTCAAATGCTTTGCAAGATCAGAATTTGACTCGAAATGTAAGCGATAGTAAGGGGAATAAAATGAACGATTTTAATTATAACATTGGATTCTGTGTATGCCAAACTTAAGATAAAATACCTTTTCTCTATAAAATGCAATGTGGCATTTCCTTGAACAATGTACAAGAATATGTAAACTATCCGCCTATTACTGATATTAATGAGTTTTTGTTCAATAGGCCTAAGCTGCATTGAACTTGGCAAATCGCTTATCAGGTGACGTGGGCATTCCCGATGAAGTCATTTAAATACATTGTTAGAAAGAAAGTTGTTCACATTGAATATTCAGTTAAGATATTTAATAATTCGTATTCATGACGTGGGGGAAATCCCAAATTTGTGTGAAAATCAGTAGGCGACCGACAACTTGTTTTGTGCGCTATAAACTTGCCATATGCACTATACATATTGCGTCTGGCGCCGAAGGCGACAGCGCTGCACGCTGTAGAAGGGAAGGCGATTAACGTGGGTATAAAAAGAGGAAGTGAAGCTTATTTCGTGTTTCTTCTTCTTTTCTTTTTTCTTCTTCGTCTTACTTCCGTGTTCTTTTTTTTTTTTTTTTACTGTTTTTTTTTACTCAGGCGCGATCCGGATTTCAGGGGGGGGGGTAGGGGCGAAACGGTTTACTAATCACTTGGTGCGTCCCCGTTTTAAGATCACCTCGGTGCCACTATTATTTCCCCCTTTCCTTTTGTTTTCTTTTCAGCCCACCTCGATGAATTATTGCAAAACAGTTTAACATAATTTAATGTGAGTCAGTGGTGGATCGACGGAGATTAGGGGTGTGCACCCCCCCCCCCCCGGTGCAAAAACAAAAATAAAAGAAAAGAAAAGAGCGGGAAAGGAGGCAGAAGAAGTCGTATATTAGATATCAGTTCCCAAACTGTGGGGGGGATGGGAATGCTCTCGCTGGAAGTCAATAGGTCACCCCCGCCCAGCCCCCACCTCCACCCCCTGCCACCCCCGTCCTCCACAGCCCGCCCTCCCCCCATATTTGTGCCTGGATAAGGCCGTGCAGCCTAGATATTAGGCCTATATTTGTAGGCACAAAGTCTATCACTCTAGACTGAAATTTGTTTAAGTGTCATTGAGTCTGTGCTTGCAGACTATATTTAGGCCCTAGTTAATATTTTCTTGACGTAGAGGATGCCCTTTAATATTGGTCTTTTGCTGCGCAAAAACAAAATCACAGAGCGTGTTGCAATTTTGTTTTTGATTTTTGTTTCGCAAAAAACGAAATCACAACACGTGTTTTGCTTTGCGGTTTTGTTTTTGTGTTTTTAATAATGAAATGGCAAGCAAATTCTCGTTTTTCAATCCCTCATGACTGAAACAGAAAAACGAATTATCCATATGTACGCTTGATTATAGCTGCCCGTATTAGCTCATAGCTTTGCGGTCTACACCATAGAGTTTACATACCCTTGTGGTCTAACACACACATAAACCGATAGCCATATAGCATCGTTATGTCATATTGAGTACAACAATATGCACTAATACTACAGGGACACATGCCCAAAACGAATGTTAATGCAGTATTACGACTAATCAAAGCACAGAAAGAGACACGACGAGGATGTTGTAGAAGAATGATAACAATTACGCAAGATTTAAATTTTGCGCAAAATTGTTCACTG
>CALNVZ010000174.1:52136698-52174106 GCA_940671915.1 Paracentrotus lividus
CTATTATTTACTTCAAAAAATTGATATATTTGCCTACCTTTGCTAATCGTGCCTCGAATCGCTTGCCACCGAATATTATAAACCCCGAGAAAATTTGTCCTATTGTTCTATCCTATAAACCCCCCCGCCAATATAAAAGGGCGCGCCCTCCCGATAGGCAACCCGTCAACTAAACTGTTTACAATCTTCTATCTTTTCTCTTTCGGCGCTCGTGGAGTAACACCTCGAGTTTTTGTCGCCTAAAAACACGGTTTTTGATATTGCAATTTGTGATAATTTTTGGCTTGTTTTTGGGTGAATCTGTGTGAGACTCCTAGAGGTCTTATCCCTGTCTGTAAAATTTTAAGTGTTTTTTCAATTATTTAGGTGGCCGTTTGCGTTGTTTTTTGACGTGTAATCGGCGACATCTGCCTCCCCTTTTTCTACGCTAGCTTTTGTGTAGTTTTTGGACCGGCGGTGTTCGGGGCCCTTTGTTATTACATTCCCGCACCTTTACAAATTCGGTGCTGGGTATTAGTGGGGTTGTTATTGTTCTCCCGCTTCCTTTAAGCATTCTTGACTCTTCTTCTTATAGTCGAGTCTTTTTCTTATTTGTATAATAACGTTCTGTTGTTTGATTTTCAGAATGACGGAAAATTTTCCTGCTTAAAGTTTCTAAACGCAGAAGTCTGAGGAAGCCTTCTTCGTAGACGTTTTTTTCTGAAGACCAAACTTAGAGACACACACATCGTTTCGGGAAAGACCTAGACGAAGCCTGGGAAGGAACCACCGGCTAAAGAAGACGGAGTTCCAGATCTTCAAGCAGTAAAAAGTCGGGATTCCAACCCTGCCCGCGCGCTGCGTACGGACCGGTGGCAGCTGTTAAGTCCACACCTACGGTCCTGGCGTGCCCCCGGTAAGTCGTCGTGGGAGTCACACAGTGAACTACCTACAAGGGAAGTTCATGTACGCCATATCGTCGGCCGACCCAGCGACGCACCGGGCCGATAAAATAAGAAGAGTAACGAAATCAAGGGACAGGCAACTCACAGATAGTATGAGTACTCCAGATACACCCTGGCACTCGCAGATGGGGTTGATAGTATCGATTGATCATCGAAGGTGGCCTTGCCCCCTGAGAGAGAATCTTAATCAGATTCGAGAAAGGATCGGTATCGTCTGAACGATCGCTATCCAGAAGGTATCGATGTCGGAGGGATCGATTGTTACAGATCCGATTTCCCCAACATTCGATTTATCCCTAGATCGATCATTCCAGAATCGATTTCTCGAGGATCGATCTTTTCAGGAATCGATTCTCCCAGGAAGCGATCAATTCACCGAATCGATTCCCCCGGGATCGATCACAAAAAGATCGATGCCCCCGCGGATTCGATCACAGAGGGATCGCCCAGGTCCAGGATCGATTGCAAAATATGGTATCCGATCACTGAACGAGTGCGACGATACGGGATCCGATCACAAACGCCCGAACCTGTTCAGACGATCATCAATCGATCGATTCCTTAGGGAAGATTGTGTTCTGTGGATTCTACCTCACCCGATTCGGGGATTCTCTAATAGATCGATCGCGGCGACTTTCATTACATCGCCAAATTGGTTTCAATTCCAATGGAGGGTTTCGTCTGATTGGAAGAAAACATGATAGGAGTTTCGTCTTTTGAAGGATTCAAATCAATGGCTGGTTATCCTGAATCGGGCTTTGGATGGAGCGTTCTCTAATTCATCATGCAAACTACACCAGAGAACTCAAAGTCAGCCGGAACCCAATTCTGCACAGTGGGACAGAATTCCAGTTGACTTCCGAGTTCACCAAAAGACCTATCTACACAAATTCAAATGCTCCAGCAGCTCTTGGGAGCCCTCCACCAGTCACGAAAGTGTCTTCGCGCCTTGTCGATTTTTGACGGCAGCTAGGAGAACCTCCGGAGGAGCTCTTCGAGTGCTACAAGAAATTGTTTGGAAGCGAGCAAACGTTCGTCAAGCCTCGCAATACCTACGCAGACAACTTATGTGCATGAGCAGCAGCCCAACATCTCGTCCCCAATAATATGAGCCGATCTTGACAGATTCTGGAATGAAGAATGTCAGGAGTCTTTCTAGCGAAACGCGCGAGAGGAAGAGATTTTCACCACAGACATCACCCACCCTTCGCATCACTCACTGGGACCCCATCTTGGGGACAACATGTACATCAGCTGCCTCATCAATGCAGCCTCACTCAGAATGCATAAATAATCAGAAATCCCGCAAATCTGGATTGTGATTCGGAGGAGATAACCCTGGAAAGATCAGCGCAGGTTGAAACTTCCGGAGAGAATCTTAGGCTCCCCCTCTTTAAGAAATAGCCGCCCAGAAGCCGGATTCGAGCCGGAGGAGAAACACAAGGGCGAAAGGATTCTTGGTAAGAAGTTCAGAAAAAAATAGACTCAGACTTAGACTCCCGGAAACGCACAAGAGGAGCTTAAAGGCTGCCAAGGTCTCTAAAAACTCATACGAAGGCCTTGGGCAAGCTAGCCTTCGCCAATTCTATTCATCAAAGAGGATAGAAAGATCGTTTCCTAGCTAGCAAAACTCTGCTTCTCCGCGAGTTAATCAAAACCGCGTCACAAGATGCACATTACAAGACGCATCTTATGGACAAGAAAGGATGCAGAAAGAGCTCTATCGATTTCTACGGTAGTCAGACTTTCTGTGATCAACGATATGCTTAATCGAGCTGCTAGCGGCGTCGAGAGAACTTAACATCTCAACAGATGATAGAGAAGAGATTCTTTGAAGTCTAAGAGAAGTGTCATCGTTGATGGTTGTTCCCAAATGGCGGTGATCCAAAACACCTCGACAAGAGAACGCAAGAAGGTGTCATGATGAGACCAACGATTCAGGAATCATGATTCGCGATATGCTGGATAGGATTCCAGTTGACTCACCCTTCTCTGTGGGGATGACTTCTCAGACGCTTCAAGAAGGGATTCGAAGCTCGAAGAAGCGCTCAAGAGCTTTCGGAATCTGTAAGGGAAGTAGGAAGAAAAGCAGAAGTCGACTACTTTCCAAACCTCAATCGACTTTATCCAACAGCCGCTGAAATCTTAAACAGTTCTAGCTCTTAGGATAGCGGAAGTCTGATCAGAGTTCAAGACAACATCAGTCTTCACAGGCTCACTACTTCGCAGCGCCAATATAACGTATTCCAGGACCAACGCAAATATGTTGAACCTAAGAACGGAGTTCCACATCAGACCCAACGATCGCGAGGGGAAGTAGCGCACCCAAAAGGACGAGGTAATACCAGGAACACCTCAAGATCTGCTTCATCCACTCGCCTTTCGGAGGGAGGGAAGCTGCCACAGGTGACTTCCCGCCAGCGTCTGGGGCTCGGGAGTGCAAGTAGGAGGCCGACTTTCGGCACTTCTATGCAAAATGAGACAATCACAAGCGATGTTTTTATTCTATCTGTAATAAGAGACGGACTAAGAATCGATCTAGAGTCACTCTCCCCGGAGGTGTCTTCCGGACCCGGCAACCAATTCTATCCCGCACTCTCCAGGAGCACATCTCAAAGGAAATCGCGGTGCTCCTGGAGAAGGAGGCGATAGAAGCAGGTCCCTTATACAAGAGCTTGTGCCGTCCCCTGTTTTTCGTAACCCCAAACGCGGGGGATCACTAAGAGTGATGCCTAAAACTGAAGGCCATAAACAAATTCATAACACAGTCTCATTTCCGCAATGGACAACTTTAGCTACATTCTCCCCACTCTAAGAAATCAGGATCTAGCAGTAATCGATAGACCTTCAGGACGCATACTTTCCAATACGCATGCATATTTCGGCGAGAAATCTTTCGGGATTCCCAGTTCGGGGGAAGACTACAGATACAGAGGCCCTCCCTTTCGGTCTGAGACCAGATCCGAGAGTTTTTACCTGGGTAATAGGGACCCTGATGTCCTACTTCAGAGGCCGAGGACTCAGAATCTTTCTCTAACTTAGACGATTGGATTTGTTGCGAACTCGGAGGACAGACTCAAAACAACATTTTGGAGCTTCTAATCACGACCACACAAGAACTGGATTTATCATAACTGGAAAAAGTCAGAACTGACTCCCTCACGCACGCCCACTTATCTAGGGGCCTTCAGCTGGACTTAGTAAACGTCTTGCAAATACCCGAGTTCTAGAGAGGGGTAGAGACCTGATCAACCTAGCCAAGATCTTTGGTCTCAGGCAAGAAGAGTCCAAGCAGTAACTTGGCAAAGGTGGCTAGGTTATCTTAGCAAGCCTGGTGGGACCTATTACCTGGATTGCTGACTTTTGATGAGACCTTTCAGATCCACTTTCTAAATCACTTCAAGCCGAACAATCAAGTTCGCCCAATTGGATCCCCCCAAAGGGGGTTTTTCCGAAATTATTCCAGTTATCGGAAGATGGAAAAAGGACCCCTGATTCGTCAATGGCTGACGAGGACTTTATCCTCAAGGAAAAGCCGCTTCTCTTGCCCTCTTCGTACAGATCCAGTTACCGGACGGCACATTCTAAACAGGCTGGGGAGGCCATTGTCAGACCTTCTTGATTTCAGGAGAATGGACCTTCAACACGTTACCGCACATAAACTGTTCTGGGAACTTCTAGGCGGTTATGGAAAGTCTTTAATTTCATTTCAGGAACCTGTGCGCAAACCGGACAGTTTTCTTATCTTAACGGACACAACAGTAGTAATTGTCATACATAAACACGACAAGGAAGGAACACACTCTCTGACTCTGACAAGATTGGAACCTTTCAACTATGGAAACTGGTGCAATCGAGAGAGCACTCGTTCGGTCGCTCTCAGCATCCCAGGAGTGGAAAATGTGATTGGACTTCCTTCGAGAGGAAATGTCTTCCATCGGAGATGGAGCTGTCGCAGAATTCTTTCTCGCTTGTAAGCCAGAGATATACGACCTACCGGATAGACCTGTTCGCGTCTTCCATTGAGCACAACAATACCGATATTCTGCTCCAAAATAAAGGAAGAGAAGGCGATAAGCGTGCGGACGCGTTCTCATTTCTTGGACAGGTCTGATAAGGCGTACGCGATTCCCTCCTTCAAACTTATCCCTCTAGTCCTCAGAAGATCGGAAGACAGAGCATCGGTGATTCTCATCAGCACCCATTTAGGGCCCCGCCGAGTAGCGTGGTTTCAAGATCTTCTTCCTCTATTGGTGGAGGAAACCTTGGCAGCTTCCTGGTGAGGATTTGTCTACCAACGCCAGGTTCAGAGATTCTCCACGATCATTCCGGCAACCTCAGGTGTGCCGCTCTGGCCGTTATCGCGAGTCAGCCAGAGCAGAAGGGCTTTTCTGAACGGGCAGCCTCACTTTTAGTGGAAAGTAGAAAGAGCCTTCCACCAGGAAGGTCTACTCTTCAAGACTAAATGCATTTATAGAAGTGGTGTTGAAGGAAAGAAAGCCCAAGATAAGCTTCCTTGCCGGCTATAGCTGACTTCATCATAGCACGTTTACGGACAGGGAAAGTCACATCCCACGCTTAGAGGTTACAGATCTGCGGTCGCGGCTATTCACCACAGGTTTTGAAGACGGATCGTCGGTGTCTTCTGCTCCTCATTGTCAGCCCTGTTAGCGTTCTCTATCTCTCAAGACCTAATTTCAGGGGCCGGTTGGTACCCCTTTGGAGTTCTCCCAAGGTTTAGAAGCAGCTAGCCGAAACCTCCTTTACGAACCACTCAATTTCGGCATCCCCTGTTAGATCAAACGAATAAAGACTTGCTTTCTTTGGCTGTAGCATCAGGACAACGAGTGGCTCCCGTTCAGGGCTCTGTCTATGCGCAAGAGCCACATAAGATGGGAGAAACGGAGGGAGTCCGTTTGTAATCCCCAACGCGAAGTTTATCGCCAAGAAACCAATCAGATAACTTCGGCGGCCTGTAGAGATCTTTCTTCGCCCACTCACGCAGTTCGTCCAAATTACGCGAAGATAAAGTAGGGTGCCCCTGTGAGGGCCCTAAGTGGTACCTGACAAAGTAAGAATTTGGCGAAAATTCAGACGCAACTGTTCGTATCACTAATAGAACCTTTCTCTCCAGCTTCTAAAGCACCTTTATCGATGGATTGTAGCTGCCATCAAAGCGGCAGGCTCTTAGGCCAGGAGTTTCTGACACCAAACCTCAGAGCGGCATTGACACTAGAGCATTAGCTCGTCCGTGGGCCCTGTTCCAGGGCGTCTCCGTGAGGAGATAATGTAGAGCCGCTTACTTGGAGAGTTCAGAATTCTTTTCCACAACTTACTACCTAAAAGATGTCCCCGCGGTGGAAGGGAGAATTTTTTTCCCCATAGTTCCCCAATTTTCCAATGCCGGCCAGCATCTTCTATAGTCAACTTAATCTGTAGGGGCGTCCTCCCCCAGTACAACATCGGTGCTGGTCGTATAGCAAAGTAGGCCAAAATAATCATTCTTTTGAAGTAAATCATAAAAATTATCAAACTTAATTTATTATTTACAATAAGAATATATATTTGCCTACAATTCCCTCCCTCCATCCCCCGGTCCATTAGCTACATGGATGTGTAGGCGGAAAGAGTAAAGAGGGAAGATTGTAAAAGTTTAGTTGACGGGTTGCTATCGAGAGGGCGCCCTTTTATATTGCGCGGGGGTTTATAGGATAGGAACATAGGGACAAAATTTCTCGGGTTATATATTCGGTTGGCAAGCGATTCGAGGACGAATAGCAAAGTAGCAAAATATATAATTCTTTATTGTAAATAATAAAATTAGTGATAATTTTATTTTAACATTTGTAAATTATTACGATGACCCTTATTTAAACTGCTGCTTGTAATTATTGTAAATAAATATTGTGACTCTACATGAATTCTTTAGTATATAATGGCCTTATTTGTACATCGAATATGAATGAAAATTAAAAATCTTCAGTCACTAATCCATACCAAGCCACCTTTCTCCATATTTGCAATTTGATTGACAGATATTTAGCGAGTATAACCTGTCAACTGAAATTTTTATCAATAAGTTTTCTTTTTTTCTTTCCGAACAGTTGCCCGATCTAACAAAGGCAGACTGTACAAAGGGCTCTATTGTTTAGGCGTAATTCACGACCGATGCTAAGTCTCAATGGATTAGTCCTGACCTTATAATGGTGGTGTCTCACTATACGCGGAGATGTCTCCGCGACGGGTGGGAGGGGGGGTGCCAAAGATTTATTCAAAAACCATTAATCATTTGATCATTGATAAAAGTAATATAAGTTAGATGATAATATTTGTGATGATGAATTATGACATGGATGCGCTGGTGATTATGTTTATGAGAAGAATAAAGGCTATAAAATAAACAATACTAATAATTCTATTTTGATCAATGTAAATAAAAAAGTAACTAAATAAATCATATGGACGGATAAAATAACTCAAATTCAAGGATAAGAGAAGGGATGCGGGGCATGAGAGGGAAAGGGAGGTTTGGGATGAGAGAAACAATGAAACAATTTGATATTTCTTTTACATGTATAATTTTATTCATTTTTCGCGTGAATGACTGAATAGGAAGGCAGATGCAGGAGAGAGAGAGAGAGGGGGGGGGGCAGCTGGTGCTGCCAGCGGCTGCTGGGCACACGAGAAAAGGGGCAAAAAGAATATCCATTTCGGACAATAAAAATTTTAGAGCAATTTGGAGGAGAGAGAGGAGAGAAAGAGACTAAAAAGGTATGAGTCGAACATATTGCATGAAAATATGACCATTATGGAAAATCGATACTACTTTGGTGAGGAGAGAGAAGAGAGAGAGAAGAGAAGGAGAGAGAGAAGGAGAGAGAGGGAAGCGGGGGGGGGGAGGGGGGGAGCGAGCGTCAAAAAAAAAAAAAAAACAACATTGTAACGGCAGGTGCAGTATAGAGCCGTACGCTAACAACAGTGGGTGATGTCATTCAAAGTGCCGCATCCATTTCCAACGTACAATCTCCCTGCAACCGCGCGCACGTGGTGTTGTTTTGTACAAGTACAAAACCTACAGCGCTTATACCTCACACATACAAGTAGTTGCGCAAGGCTTATTAAATCGTGCCTTGCGAGCAATGCGAGTTGAAACGATGACCAGTAGGCTTATCCCTTTTTTTATACGATATTTGGAATAATTCATAACTAGGTAAGCCATGCTGAATTATTTAATTATATGGAAGAACTTCTGTATAAGAATCTTCAAAAATAGTAAAGTTGTCATAAAATACCTTCCGGTTTACTAATAATGATTTCTAATAAAGGTGTTGACCTGTTATCGCGGTCGTTTGTCATGAAGATCTATGCAAAAAAAATTAAAAAACCGTATGAGAACTTTTCAACTGCAGTGGATTATTCCACACGCATCTTCCATCGTATCCCTTTTGAATTCAGCTTAACCAGTAGTCGTATAACTTCAAAACTAATTAACTAATAAAGATCTAAGCCTATATCCTGATGGTAGAAATAAATATTTTGTTAGATTTGACTGAACTTGATGATAAGAATTAAACATGTATGTTAGTTTTGACATGAATTGCAAGAGTTCTCATTAAAACAAACACCACACACAAACGAAAACATAACAAAAAAGGGGGTGAAGACTAAAGGCGGTATCTCATTTCGCGGTATACTATGCGGAAAATCTGTCTCAAATTGGTTTCAAAATAGTTTACTCGAATGTGAGAATAGGGTTTACTATAATAAGGGGCATATATTTACAATAAAGATCATAATATAAATATTTACAAGTATTGGTATTGGTATAAGGGTCAGAGTATTTACAAATAAGGTCGAAGACAGTTTTCAAATTTATCTATTTACAAAATATTATTTAAGAGGAGTTAAGAAGGGCATTTATATAAAACATATATGGTAGTTCCTTCTTGTACATGGACAATGTGGTGTAAATGTTTAGTGTTGTTGATTGTGATTATTGATGGCCGTTGTAATATTTGCGCAGTTGAGAATGAGTTTATTTTTTTTATTTTTGCATGGACTTCAATTGTTACATCCTCCCCATTGACGTTGATAATTTTTATTAAGTTGTTTTGGTACTCCATGAAATTGCCAGCCAGTTCTGCTTTGGACTCTGTGTAATAAGATTTAGAAAAAAAAAATTAAAATAATAAAAAATAAAGAAGATTGAGATGGAGCATTATCACTGTGGAAATAGCGAAATAATATTATGAAAAACTTTAAGTATTGAGATGTTATCAATATTTGTTACTTCCTCTTTGCATTTCAGATCTAATAAAATATAGCTATTATAATAAAGCTGACCCATTTGGGGGCTTGAAAATGCATGAACGAGACCATTGGTTCTTCATGTCCGATCTCTTCCCTCTTGCATCTCAATTTTATTTCTTTCCTTATGTCCTTTCCTCTTCAGGTCCGTCTTTCTGTCTTTTCAAGAGTTCAATAAATTGAGAAAGTTTAGCACTACCTTACCTTGTGTTAATGTGCTTTCAATAATTGTGTCTTGTATGTTTCCAGTGACAGTTTCAAATGTTGTCATTTCTTGTATCTATATTTATGCATTGATGTAAAGAAGTTGAAACATATATACATGTTGATACTCACCATATTATCTGATTACCATAAATGCTCAGCCAGATGCATGTTTTGTCAAGTCTGATATTAACTACATTTAAATAATAATGAAATCACATGAATTTTGCGTTCATATAATTTTCATCAGAACATAATATATAACGTATTGTATTTTATATAGGTTACGCGACATTTGCTTTGGTAATAGCGCCCGTCTGGTTCTCAACGGAACATCTTTGATCTGTAATGGCGCCCTTTTGGCTCTCAGCCGACGATATACAATAACATTATATTCCATACTGACGTTGAATTCCAAAATTACTAATAAAATTTTCTTCGAGTTAGTATCGGGAATAAGGGACCCCTACTACTACTACTACTACTACTACTATACTACTAATTATAATATACATTATCTTTCCAAACAAACTGAGCGCAATTTTGACCGGCGTGACGTTAAAAGTAGAATGAAATTTTCTTCTTTCCTTTTTTTTAATCAAAGGGGTAACGTTAAAAAAATGTGAGTGTAAACAACTCTGAAATTCCCATTTTGCCAAATGTGGATACACTCCTAAATGTAACATGTTTTTACTCATTTCTTACTCGATATGCTTCGATAGCTGACGCCTCTGGGTGTCTACGATTAAGGATTCTTCTTTTCATAAAAGACATGAACCTTTCAAATGAGTACATCCACGAATTTACCAGTGGACCGGATGTGCGTATCGTTTCAGGTAGATGGTGAATTAGATGGGTACATAACGTCTGCGCAGCAATATACCCCAAACCCAAGTACATGGAGAAGTGCATGGAAAAGTGAGCGAGAGAGAGAGAAAAAAAGTATTTTTATTTCGATCATGACATACTATAGCATGTGAGTTGGAATAGGGTGTCAATTATGGTCATGATTATTCTTTCTTTTTTTTTTCTCTTTTTTTTTTTTAATAATTTATTTTATTCATTTACCGGTAGTTATTTATTGTTTAATTATATATTAACAACTCATTATAGGTCATCAAATGTTAATTTGGTCCAATAATACATATAATACATGATATAATTACGATGTATACAGCGGACACAGGGGCATAAGAACACAAGGCAGTACGAAAAATACATGGGATAAGACACAATGGGCGCCTAATCTGAACAGAAGAATGAAGGTGAAGTTTGGGCTATGCTATTGTGCGATCATTTTGTTTGAGGGCCTTATTGTCAGTGATAATTGAAATCTTAAAGAGGTGTGACAATACCCTCTATTTCGACCCATGTGAAGTAGACACTGGCACCAGGATGTTGTTTTAGAAGTAAATAAGAAGGCTTTCTGTATCATTCAAAGTCATATTTTCTATAATCTATAAAGGCGGTGACCGCATCATCTAATAATTGTCTTCAGTTTGCTTTACCGGTACGCAAACGCCTGATGTGCAAGACTACATAAGCACTGTGTGCAGTCTTGCCGAATCAGACGCCCCTTGTTCATGTCCATAGCGTTATATAATAGAGTTGGAATATCGTTATTCAATATCTTTATAAGTGGGCACATCAATAACTGTACCGGTTCCCCTACCTCCTGATTTGTAATCGATCTTTTTTAGTTGTTTTATGTCAATATAGTGAAGAAGCCCCCCCCCCCAAAAAAAATAAATAAATAAAAAAAAAAAATTAATAATAATAATAATAATAATAATAATAATAATAATAATAATAATAATAATAATAATAATAATAATAATAATAATAATAAATAAGTAAATAAATAAATTAATAAATAAATAAAAAATAAAAAAATAAAATAAATAAATAAATAAATATATGAATAAATAAATAAGATATATATAAAAAAATACGTGCCTGAATGCTTAGAGGGAAATCTCTTTCTAGAAGAGCCATCGACGTGTGTGTGTCTGTCTCTAACAGATTGAGATCAACTTCGTTAAGATGCTCGTAATCAACCATTCGGCCGAGGATGTCGTAAAAACCAAAAAGGGTATCTTCTTGCCTCTTTCCGAGGCATCCCTTTATTGAATACTGAAATATCCCCAATGTTATCAGCTGTAAAGAGAGAGAGAGAACCTTTGCCTAAAATACACCTGGCATGGTCTTGTACATGATAATGATAGCTCCTGCATTTTCTCTAGGCTTGTACTATACAACCAGTACTGTGTACAACCACGACAAAGCTATTACTTATTCCGTTTTATGTTTTAAGACACAAATTGCAATTAGTTGGGCATCATGGTATTATGTTTAATATTCGACGCATGCACTCGATGACATTTTTCTTTGTTAGAGATCAACTAGGGCCTATACTAACCTGTTTCCAGTCATGACAAGTTAGATACGGCGTGTTGACGAATATTTTTTTAGGTGTCCATCCCAAATGTTTTGGGATGAACACCCTGGATAAGCGCTCGTCTGAGTACTTGAGTTGGGTTTTTGAAAGGCATATGGCTTGTTTTTGGAAGCGCCGCCCAAATTCCCTCTCCCCTGCTTCGAGCGTAGGCCCCACATCTTTCCCCGTCAAAATACGGAAATTTTTTTTTGCCACAACCTTTATGCATGGATAGAGCAAAACAATTAAGATATATAAAAATATTATTCTCAAATCGTTTTATAGTGAAATTTGATAGAGGCTTTTTATTATCATTATTATTTATTTATTTCACCTTTTCAGTTTTATTTAAAAGGGTAGTCTCGTTTCAAATCCATTTCTGGACCTGCCCGTCCAGAGAGACCTGCATTCATATAGAAATAATTTTCAAATTTTGTTATATTAAGAAAATACATACAAATGAATCAAAGTGAAGCTCATTGCATTGACGGAGATTAATACTTTAACTTTATACTGTTGTTTTATGCGTGCACCTCATGAAACCAAATTCGCTAAAGCCGTATTTGTATTCGGAGTTTAATGCAAGATTTGCTTTAGGTACATTTTAGCTGGAATTAAAAAAAAAGTGGCGATGTGTTGTATGATGAGACATAAATAAATTCTGCCTTAATGAAGAACATTATTTTGGAAAAATGGCACGTTACCTGGATGGTATGCATTGCCTCAACTGGATAAATCATAAACTTGTAGCTATCGAGGCGGCTGATTATTTCGACTCCTTTCTTTCCTGTTTCTTTGCTCTTTTTTTGTCTTTTTGCTGGTGGCATGTCTTCTAGTGCGTGCCCCGTTGCAACGCGTTCCTCCCGATTTTGAGGGGCTGGTCTCTCCCGATGTTCAGTCTTCCGGAGAGGGGAATGTTGTGGCAGAAACCGTCTACTGCCTAGGTATAATGTTTTTTTATACCCTTTGCTGTATGTGCCTGTATAACGTGATTAAAATCTTTATCATGACCAGGTCTCTTTTTAAACTTATTCCGAGAGTTTCAAATATTAGTTATGAGTGACCACGTTGTGGGGTTGTTAAGTTTTATCGAAAACAAATTCTTGATATTTAATCTTTATAACATAAACTTTAAATACCTTGCACGAGCAAAGTTGTATTTACATAAAATTCGACGGTGAGAGATCAAAATCTATGATTTTGTAAAATCGAAACCTTGACATAATATTGCCCAATTGAAAATTTGCGAAAGTGAAAATGTACCTTGACTGAAAACACAATCCCATTATCAGTTTTACCAATATCATCCCTGATGATAGACATCAAAAGAGGCTATTTTTGTTATTAAAGTTGGCCCTATATCTTGAAAGTGTCTTCAAGCATTATTTCCTTCTATAATTCATTTGTGTGTGTGTGTTATTATTTTCTTCTTTTTGTTTCTTTTTGTTCTTATAATCCATACGCTATGAACAACACTTTGGGAGCATACATAATATTATTTCAGTTTAAAGAAAAAACAAAAAATACAAAAAAAAAAAACAAAGAAGACCTCGGTAATCTTAACCAATGACTTTTAAAGTGTACCTTTGCATATTGTCATTGGGCAAAAATCATGTAAAATGAGCTTTTGCATATAGATAAACTGTAAACTGACCATCAATGACACAATGATGACATGCACCATGGATGGATCCTGGGCCGGCAGAATATGTAAATTTGCATAGCCCTTGGTTGTCGAAGCAACCAAGGGCTACAATGCCCTTCAACATAAACGGTTTGTTGTCTACAGCATCCATGGTGGGGATTCCCCTCTCCAACCTGGTTAACTCTGTTATCAGTGGTTCCAGGTATGCATTAAGATTTTTTGGTGCTTTGGGACCTCCATTGTTCCAAAGGTATCATGATAACCATTCGATCGATAGAAAGAAAGAAAGAGAAAGTGTTGTTTGGTGGTGATAGATAAATTGAAAGAGACAAAGTGTGACATTGATATTGAAAGACAGAGAGAGAGAGCGAGAGAGAGATAGGGTGGGTAGAAATGACCTGCCAATAAACTGTTGTAACTAATAAATTGTCATCTATTCAGATAATTCTACAAATTACACTCAAGCCTAATAGACCTAATGATTGCAGACCCGCTATAATAATATGCGTGCATGATACTTATCGCTTGCCCTATGTGTTTGGCCAGAATTTGTGAAGCTTCATTGGATTGATTTCCAAATGATATACCAATATTAAAGAATAACTGATTTTCACAATGTTTTTTATGGATACATGTACCAGAAATTATAGTAATATTGCTCCTGAATGCCTACCTGGAATCAAAGTATTCAGTAACAGCATACCAATTTTGTCTCGGATATTTGGTGGTAAATTCATGCACCTGTGTGAATATGATATAATTTATTGCGTAAATTTAGGTTTAGGTATTTAAACGGAGTGACGGATATCTGACAATCTTGTAGAAATTATATTGCGAAATCAATGCGGCTATCGTTTTCCCATTTTTATAGAAGTCAGTAGCTTTGAAATAAGAGTATACATGTACATAACAAAATATCAAGTTCGTTCAGTCAAGAATCTATTTAAAGCCAGTGCATTTTAAAGTAGCATGTTTCAATAATTTTTCTCATTTTTTATCTAATTATCCCCCTGTACATCTTCTTAAAACGAAAGAGAAAAAGTAATACATGAAGGTGAAACTAGCTACTATTATTTAAATTAGATATTAAAATGATGTTACTTTATCAACACCGGTGTCATGGAATATGCGACGTGCAGGTGGTTGAAGGGATCGAATCCATCAATACATAGGGCCAACGCAAGATTTTTTCGATCACCATCTAGTGGCCCATCACTAGCGAAAAGGGCATCCCAAATTGACCCACGAAGATCATGCTTGCGAAGGAGACTTGCTATGGACTTAACCTGTTACATGATCATGAATAATTATGTGTAGTTTTAGAGTAAGTCTACCTGCACATCATAATGATTTGAATAAAAAATAAAGAGAAAAAATAAGACTAACAATGGACAGCAATAATGAAAATCGTGTGTAAAACGTTCTAAAATATTGTGAATTTACGAGAAAAAAAATATTTTCAAGCTTAAAGTTATTCAATAGTTTGGAAAATCCTACACTAGGATTACCTCCTATACACTGTGTATTTGATATTATAATTATATAGAAGGTTTTTTCAAGTAACTTTGCACATACACAAAATGATACCAAAACTAAATTTACTTTAAACCACTTCTGAAGCCTTGGTATTAGTGGAAGGTAATAGAAACGTTTCTTTGGTGTTGTCCCATTTGCTTGGTATCTGCTTTCCCCACAATATGGACAGGCGTCCAAGTTTGCACGATCTCCTGTATAAAAGCCATAATATATTAACTTTAAAAACCCCGTAAACAATAGAGCATGTCGTAAATCAAGAACACAACGTCCATTATTGACAATTATAATATTATCTCTCAGGAATCATGTATGTGTGTTAGTTTTTTTGTTTTTTTTTTCCTCTTTTGTTTCTACTGTGAAATATAAAAAACTGCATGTTTTCAATAAAAGGTTAACTCTTTGAGCGACATCAAATAAGAATTACACGGGTGCCGTCTTCACATTTTTGCAGTTTATTTCATACAAATAATATAAAAATGCCCCCTCCCCCCTTCCCTTGGGCGGTCAACCATGCACGTATGCTCATTCCGGATTATTAGATTTACATGTACCTCCTATTACTGTCAAAAATACACCCTAGTACTGATTTTTTGAAGGCAAGCTGTATCAAAATCGGAGGCGATGCCAGCCAGCAAAACGACCCCATTTCCACAGGTTTTTAACCATATTCGGGACTTTATTGCATAATTTTATTTCTAACAGAATAGAAACTAACCCCAATTAAAAAAAAAAAAAATACAGTTTAGCGGTCAAAATGCTAAAACAGTATACCTGAGCATTAAATAGCAAACCTTTCCCGAGAAATCGGAACGAGCATAATAATTGTCCATCTGAATGGGTATGGAGGGGGGGGGGGGGGGGGGAGGGGGAGGCAACTGTGCCTAAGCGGCTATATGAATTCCATTTAATCTTTTTTTTTTCTCTCTCTCTCTCTCAAGTGCTGTTCGTCAAAATGTTCCATTAAAAGAAATGGTATATTAAGCACTCTTTGGTCAACATTTCGTTCCCCAATCATTTAGAATACGGGGAAATAGTTGAATGTATTTTGAGATAGTCAACATGCATTATCAATGTTCGCAAGTAGTTTTGTAGTTGTATGGATAGATTTGACAAGACAGATGCATTAAAGAAAAGAAAACGAAAATAAATTCTGTAATGACATAGTTATTAGAACAACAGAAGACGCATACACCCAACCAAAGAAGATAGAAAATAATTTTAAGACCTGGCGATGTCCCCATTCATTCTAATTACCCGCTAAGCCGGACACTGGCAAGGGGGTTACAATCTAACAATGGGGATGCTTACCCCACTGTCAAAAGGAGGGGTATTATATAGCGGGATCAGCGGTTTACTTTTATATCTCTTCCAAATGAGCGTTGTATTGTTGGGAGTATGTTGAATGAGAAGAAAGCTGTCAATGACATACCATTAAACTTTAATACACAATGTATCGAAGACTGGATAAAGTACGAGATTAGCAAAGGAATGCAAAGTTGGTTTAAGAATAAAGGCTTACACAATGTTATAGAATAATTTAATATTATCGAAATGAAAATAAGAAATAATATGGTGTCACAAAAATGACTTTTCTTATTTAAAACAATAATTCATTATTCATTATATAAACCGACTGTGTTACCCAAGAAAGCTGTGCATTCTTCGATGCAAATATGAAACGTTTCCATCGGTCCGACCTGATCGTTCAATAAGCTTCTCATAGCGCGGTATGTACCCGGAAGGGTATTTGGTGAAGGAATAAGTAATCTCATCAGGCCTAAAATTTCATCGATAGCCGCCTGACTAACCTGTGATGCAATAATATGAAAACATATCTATATTATGTATGATCAGGAACCCCAATATAGTCCCGGGGCAATAATGCTCTGCCCCCCCCCCCCACCATCAGCATTTTCGATGGATCGCGCCGCATCATTTCATGTATGTTATTTATTTGATTCAAGCAATACGATTTGAATTTATTCCGCATCTGTATCGTATAGCATTGTCTGAATTTATATGTTTGCTTGTTTTTTGGTTTTTGTTTTTATTATTTAGGTACATAGATGTAGAAAGTTTTTGCCAAATTAAAGTTTAACTATAGCGAGCTGATGTATTACCAATAGCAATATCAAAATATTTAAAGCACCTCTCAGATACCATTAACTCACCCCAGGATTTCTTCCAAACAGACCGAGAATAAGTGAGGTCGCCTGTAATTGACTGTACTGACAACCCCTATATAGTGGCATATTTCGGTCAAATTCGTGGTGTCTATTTCTCTTTTGTACTTGATCATCTTTCGATGTTGTTCCCCTCTTTGCATCAGCCATCTTAAATTCTAAGTTTTCAAAACGTTTCACAGATATTTTATGTATTTATATAAATGCGGGAGTCTACGGTTGTATTTCAAATGGATTATTATAGGGGAGGATATGTTTTATGTATCTCTAGCTCTGTGCTCAGTTATTTGTGTACTTTTGCTTCACGCGAGATTCTGTATTATTACAGTATCCAGGCCAAGGACATTGGTAAGACGCTCTGACGTCATAAAGAATACGCGCAACCTTGAAACGTCCGAGACCAGGGGGGGGGGGTGTTTCATGAAAGGACTTGTCGGACGTTTTATCCGACAAACTGTTATAAGCTACTGAAATATTTGCATCTGATTGGCTGAGAGCAAATATGTCGGATAAAATGTCTGACAAGTCCTTTGATGAAATGCCCCCCCCCCCCCCACCCCCAGGATAATGGACGTCAGTCTTCATGTGACTAATTGTTTCGTTAATTATGAAAATTCCCTCAAAAATATACATAACATAATCTCTTAGGAATATAATGAATAAATAGCACAAATTATTGCTCTTGTCAAAGTGAATGTCATATAGATTACGCCTCGAAACGTAGGCCTAGGCCTACATTGTATTTCCATGTTATCATAAAACGTAATGTACCTGATATCTCGGTAAATATTACCTACTCATTCCATTCAATGTGTCATTAAAGGGACACAAGAAAGACTACTAGTGTTCCATGATTAACAAAGCCTCGCTAATCCGTTTGCGTTCTTACGTAACATCGCGCAATCTGTGAACAATAATGACCATCATTGAATGGGCGTTGACCGAACGTGATTAGTGCCAGCCAATAAGTGTAAAGCTTTATTGAATTCAATCAACCAATCAACTCTGAAGTCTCAAAATTGCATGATGGCGAGCTTAGGCAAACAGTATTTAAACCGATGAAATGTTGAAATCTGAATATATCTCTTTCGGCAATACTTACGATCATTTCAATATTATCTTCGATTACACCATGGCTTCATATTACGGATTTTCTGACAACAGCTTATCAGCAACTCCTCCAACACCAACTCCTCCAGCACCAACCCGTGGCCTGCCAAAGCCTGTCAGCATAGTCAGAAACGAGAAGATGACTCCCGAACGAAAGGCATACAAGGTAATAATTATGTTCAATCTTGTACTTCTCATATAAACCCTGCATTTTCCTTTTCTATTTTATTTTCATTTTTTAATAAGGTTTTGTTGTCGTTTTTCCCTCCATGGCACGACAGTGATAGATATCTTTTGTCTTTTCTTTATTTTCACAGAGGTACCTTCGAGATGTCGTCAGATGTAAGAGCCTAACAAGTCTGAAGGATGTTCGTCTCCATGAGATAATACAGGAGGTGATGGTGACGAATCAGCTGCCCCAGACCAGAGATTCCTACGACCAAGTTCGACTGGACATTAGGAATCTCCTCTTCAATAAGAACAGAAAGCCAAGGTGGGTAAAATAAAGTCATGATAGTTATCCATTCAGCACATTTTTACGTTGGTATTTTAACGGAGTTGTTTTTTAAAAGTAAAATTAATCAAAATTAATATATATATATATATCTAAATTTATTATATAAAAAAAAAAAAAAATGATATCGACAATGGAAATTGGAGTGAATAAATAAATGAATAGGAATATAATGCATTATCTCGATCGTTGTCTACTTGTCATTAGCATTATGTCTAAATTATTATGTTTTTATTTAATAACTGTTTTCTTTTCATCTGTTTTCTTTCGACAGAAAAACCAAGGAACCAGTCTTTGCTGAGTTGCAGCCCGTGACCAACCCACTTGCACCGAGACTTCGAGCACCAGCCGAACCAACGCCTTGGACTTCACCAACCCGCCACTTTCACCACTGTTCCTCGACGATCCTCCATCCCCTGCACACCTAACAGCCATCGCACGAGCACCACCCACCAGACCTCCATCCCCTGCACCAGCACCCGCACGAGCACCACCCACCAGACCTCCCAGTACCAGGCACGAAGAAGGCTCCATCACGTACTCGCAAGGCTCCTACACAGACTCGCAAGGCCCCGACACGCAAAGCCCCAGCCACCACCGCACCAACCACCACCGCACCAGCCACCAACGCGACCACGAGGAAGTCACGGAGCAACCGGCTAGTTACCCTGCCAGCTAGGTTTAGGTGAACTGTTATATTATGTAAACATTGTATAAATAATTGTAAATTGTAAATAATTCATTTTAATATTATTTTGTAAAGAAATCATTTTGAAAAATGTATTTGCACTGTATTAAAGTTGTTCTTACACAATTATGACTTGACTTGTATGATTTCTCCAATATTGTAGTATTTTTAAATGGAAATAAAGTGGAACAGTTGTTGGCTGAGAGGTGTTGTGAGGAATGCAGCTATCTTGGTTCGTATTTTGCACAAGTCCAAACCCAGCAGAATTGAATAATTAGAAATCTAACAAGAAAAAATGCTTAAATTTTTAGCGCATCTTTGGTGAACTAAATATTTTTGAAGTCGAGCTTGTTTACTATATTATTCGCTGATATTTATTCATTTTATTTTGCTGGGTATGGAGTTTAATAATCATGAGTGGAAAGTAATGCAGTAATTATGCTTTTTAAACAATACTGAGAGAGAGAAAGAAGAGAGGAGAGACTGAGAATGCTATGTGAAAATTAGAATGAGAAATATAGATAACGAAAGAGGGTGTATGGCATAATAAGTACAGAAGCTGAAATCAAATGAAGACAGGTTGAATGCAAACATTTTCTCGCAAAACACCTTTATTCCGATCCATGAAAATTAAATAAATAACTCAGGTGGACAGTACGCGTACGGGAGAAGGGGTACGTGCCATGAGAGATGAAGGAAAGCAAGTTGAATGCAAATATTTTTATCATAATACATCATGTGCGTATTTTTTTTATTTTATTTATTTTTTTTAGGGGGGGGGGTGGGGTGAGGGGCTTTTGGGGCCGGGCCCCCGGGTAGGCGCCCCCCCCCTCCCCGCTTATCGTTCGGCCATAGTGACGTGAAAAAAATGGGTTATCGTGGATACGCGCCTGTACCTTACTTAAGTCACTCCATGAAAATAAAATTAAGGAAAGGAGAGGGAATGAATCTAAGATGAGAAAATATCAAAGATTACTATTATTTGGAAAATTAAAAACTAACAATCATATTCAAACGAAAAGCTACTACTTTGGTATGACAAGGGAAAGAAGCGAGCTTCGAGGGGGAAAGAAAAAGATGAAAGGGAAAACGAATCTTGTAATGCGATCTCGCATAGAGCCACGTACGCTTACATAAGGTGTGATGACGTCATTCACACACTGTCAAAGTGCCCATTCAACTTCAATGTACAATCTCCCCGCAGATTGTTTTTTGGAAATGGTATAATCTGTGATGTGCGCACGTGGCCGTGGGTGGTGTTTTATGTTTTATGCTGTACTCTCTCTCCTGAATATCGGGGCGCGGAGCTCGGAGGCGAGGGGAAGATAGATCGCGATTTTCTCGCTTGCTATGCGAGTTGAACGATGTTGTATTATCCCCTTTTCTGACTCTAATTTTGGAAAATAATCATAAAACGGGTAAGCAATGAAATCTTTATGCTATACGGAAAAAACCTTTGTATACATAATATAGGAAAATTGTGTTCTCATGATGCCTGAAATCAACATACTAAACGAGAATATATCTAGTACTAGTAAATTCAGATAAGAATAATTATAGATCGTCGAATTAAGCTTGGAGAAGAAGATTACCGCCCTGCCAATCATTATACAAAATAATGAAGCCATTCGATCGAGGCTAGTGGGGGTATTTTCTGTTAATAATTACAGAGGAAGGGACAATAGAAATGCTGTGCTCTGGCCGTGAAAAAGTCGTGCTTTTAGAGGAGTGAAAGGAGAGCTTGCGGCTAATCAAAGTAGTTTTAACAATTGACGGATTACTGCATGAATAGAGAGCAGTCTATTCATCGTTTTCGCACTGCATAACAAAAGACCTCCTCTTGGCGAGTGGTGGGTGGATTAAGTCTTGGCAGGAGTGACTATTGTGTTTGAGCAAAAAGCACGACTCGAGCACGACAAAGCACTACTAATCCACGCTCAAACTCCTACCATTCAACAACTTATTCACTCCATTACCACACGTAAAGAAACAGCTTAAACACAACAAAAGCACGGAGGGATTACAACATTGAAAAAGCACGACTTTTTCACAGTTTTTTCACAGCCATATCACGGGAAATCCACCACCAAACAACACATGTTTTCACATCCAAATCACGGCACTTAAGGTTGGTAGTGTCATTGTCTTTTCTATGAAATGCATTTTGCCTATCAAAAGGTATCTTCACAATAATCAGATCACAACCATCGAAGAAGGGACTTTCGCTGGATTAACAAGTTTAGTTGACCTGTAAGTATAGTTACATATTAGTTTCAAACTTTATGATACCATAAGATAAAAATGTTCTATTTGTATCTTTATTATTTGCAGGAAGGAACCAGTCTAGAGGCCTACCATCGGAGGAACCAGCCTTTCGTCCTGGCTGTAGGAAACGATGTCTGCCAGCCAACCCAGTGCTTTGTCATTCTGGAGAGAAAAGTGTTTGAGCGGAAGAGCCTTGTATCTGCTGTTGACCTCTGCTATAAAATATTTCAACTCTTCGATTGGGAGTATCCAGCACAGGCTCGGGCCATGTGGCTGATCTTGGACACTGTGGTGTATGAGGGGGAAGCAGGTGCCCAAAAAACAGGGGCAGTAAAGGCCTTCAGAACCTACTACCAATTCAATAAGAAGTAGACAAATGTTCACCTGAAAACAGGTACATGTATGAACTTCATGGTAAGGGGAAGACACATCCGTATGTTGTTTAAAAAAAAATATTAATGATCGTGTATTCGTGGATTCCATTTCAGGTTCTTATATATTATGGCAGTATTATATCTCTGTATTTACATTTGAATGTTGTGTTTTTTAAGTTGAGTTAGGATGAGATGAATGCTATATCTGAGTGTAATATTACCCTTGTGATGTATTTCCCCAAATGGCAAATTTACTTCATATTTAAAAAAAAACAAAAAATATGTAGTATATCTTTGAGGCCTTCTACTGAAGGTGCTTATTCTACATTAAAATTTTGTTTAATTTTCATTGAAAAGGCTGGTTTACACGGCAACACGGCACGGCATTTACAAGATATATCTAGGCCGTATGGACTAGATAGTTCAAAACGTTATAGATGAAGAACTCATCATTGTCTTTTCTATGAAATGCATTTTGACTATCAAAAGGTATCTTCACAATAATCAGATCACAACCATCGAAGAAGGGACTTTCGCTGGATTAACAAGTTTAGTTGACCTGTAAGTATAGTTTACATATAGTTCAAACTTTATGAACCATAAGATAAAATGTTCTATTTGTATCTTTATTATTTGCAGGAAGGAACCAGTCTAGAGGCCTACCATCGGAGGAACCAGCCTTTCATCCTGGCTGTAGGAAACAACGTCTGCCAGCCAACCCAGTGCTTTGTCATTCTGGAGAGACAAGTGTTTGAGCGGAAGAGCCTTGTATCTGCTGTTGACCTCTGCTATAAAATATTTCAGATCTTTGATTGGGAGTATCCAGCACAGGCTCGGGCCATGTGGGTGATCTTGGACACTGTGGTGTATGAGGTGGAAGCAGGTGCCCAAAGAACAGGGGCAGTAAAGGCCTTCAGAACCTACTACCATTTCAATAAGAAGTAGACAAATGTTCACCTGAAAACAGGTACATGTATGAACTTCATGGTAAGGGGAAGACACATCCGTATGTTGTTTAAAAAAAAATAATAATGATCGTGTATTCATGGATTCCATTTCAGGTTCTTAGATATTATGGCAGTATTATATCTCTGTATTTACATTTGAATGTTGTGTTTTTTAAGTTGAGTTAGGATGAGATGAATGCTATATCTGAGTGTAATATTACCCTTGTGATGTATTTCCCCAAATGGCAAATTTACTTCATATTTAAAAAAAAACAAAAAATATGTAGTATATCTTTGAGGCCTTCTACTGAAGATGCTTATTCTACATTAAAATTTTGTTTAATTTTCATTGAAGAGGCTGGTTTACACGGCAACACGGCACGGCATTTACAAGATATATCTAGGCCGTATGGACTAGATAGTTCAAAACGTTATAGATGGAGAACTCATCATTGTCTTTTCTGTGAAATGCATTTTGCCTATCAAAAGGTATCTTCACAATAATCAGATCACAACCATCGAAGAAGGGACTTTCGCTGGATTAACAAGTTTAGTTGACCTGTAAGTATAGTTTACATATAGTTCAAACTTTATGAACCATAAGATAAAATGTTCTATTTGTATCTTTATGATTTGCAGGAAGGAACCAGTCTAGAGGCCTACCATCGGAGGAACCAGCCTTTCGTCCTGGCTGTAGGAAACGACGTCTGCCAGCCAACCCAGTGCCTTGTCATTCTGGAGAGACAAGTGTTTGAGCGGAAGAGCCTTGTATCTGCTGTTGACCTCTGCTATAAAATATTTCAGATCTTCGATTGGGAGTATCCAGCACAGGCTCGGGCCATGTGGCTGATCTTGAACACTGTGGTGTATGAGGTGGAAGCAGGTGCCCAAGAAACAGGGGCAGTAAAGGCCTTCAGAACCTACTACCATTTCAATAAGAAGTAGACAAATGTTCACCTGAAAACAGGTACATGTATGAACTTCATGGTAAGGGGAAGACACATCCGTATGTTGTTTAAAAAAAAATAATAATGATCGTGTATTCATGGATTCCATTTCAGGTTCTTATATATTATGGCAGTATTATATCTCTGTATTTACATTTGAATGTTGTGTTTTTTAAGTTGAGTTAGGATGAGATGAACGCTATATCTGAGTGTAATATTACCCTTGTGATGTATTTCCCCAAATGGCAAATTTACTTCAAAATTGAAACAACCAAAAATATGTAGTATATCTTTGAGACCTTCTGCTGGAGGTGCTTTTGTTTTTATGTGCTTATGAGACACATTTTTGGGGTCCTTTGTGACGAAGTAAACATATCATGTACCAACTTATTGATTATTTTGTCCATTGAGAGGGTCTACAGCTAGTTTGCATTACTGGTTAAGAAAATTATGACTTGAAGTTTCATCATTCAACTGCATGCCTTATTTTCATATCATGTAAAGCTTTTCATATCATGTAAAGCTTTACATGTGTACAAGCTCTGCATGCATAAAGACAGTCTATTTCAATGTTGCAGTGTATAAAGGAAGTTGGAAGTAACAACTCATTTTCATGTGGTTTATTTCATATGGCCAAATATTTTGCAAAGGGTGTTCATAGCAAGGTTTACAATGTGATGTAAGACTTTGCTGGAAGTATAAATGTAGAGCTACCAAAGAATTGAAGCTATATAACCTTGTTAAAATACTAGTGCCTTCACATGGGAAAGATATTGACCATACATTAGGAAAGAAACACTTGTACTTTGTGCAGGTATCCTTGTTTTGATTTTTGTGTTTAGAAATGCTTGGATTGGACCAAAATAGAGAGATGAGTTGTAATGTAAATGTTGTAATTGAAGCTTTGAAAAGATCTAGAATCAGAGTGCCACTCCTGCTAGAGACTGGAAAGGAAGTGATGTATACATGTAGTATGTCGTAATGCACAACATGCTTTACATAAATCACAGATTATTTCAGTTTTACATGGAAAAGAAAAGTTGTGACAAGTTCATCGCAAGCTTTATTTTTTCTACCATGTAAAGTTCTGCATGCATGTTACATGCTCTTCATGTAAGCACAGTTCATTCCAATGTTCCAGAGAAAAGAAGTTGCAAGTTTATTCCAATGTTACAGAGAAAAAGAAGTTGCAAGTAGCAACTCAATTCCATGATGTTTTTCTTATTTCATGTAGTTTAAAGTATAACATACTACAAGCTTTCTGTGTAAGTTTTTTTTATAAATATATGTTTGATTTCATACAGCTGTGAAACAGAGTCCCAAGGGAAGTGGTGCCGCCATCCCCAAGTGTGCTGTTCATCCACAAACTTTGTCACATTATTCGAAAACCTGCAGGAAGATGCCCCTCAAAGACAAGCACGGGGTCATGGGCCATTCCACGGTAACTACGTTACAAATAACCGGTACCTTTCACGATTCAAGTCCTCTCTCTTTCAAACTGCTAGGAAATACAAGTTACTTTTTGCACCATATGTAAAGGAGACATAGACTAACCAAATCGATCAAAAAAGAAAAATATTTGTCAAGCTCGTTCAGATTCTCGGGTCGTTAAACTTCGGTAACTCGCGTTACGCAAAAAGGACATGGTCAAAATCATGATGCAGATTAGGGTGAAATGTTCCTAAACTATACCACTTGGGCAAAAAATTTCCTATCGTACACTGAACTTAGCATATTTCTAACCTATCAACTGCATCAAAGTTAAGAAAAAATTTTGTCCGTCAAGATATATTTTGAATTTTCATAGCTTTCCTGTGACTTCAGATTGAATTTCATTGTTAATTTAGGTGTGACTTAATATTTTTCAGATTATCCAGTTGGAAAAATTGCAAAAGGAATTATAGTTCTCTGTCAAAGTCTAAAAAACTTTTTAAAATTGCATGTAGTCCCATGTGCTTTAAACTATGTATAGTTCTGATTCTCCTACAAGGACCTACAATTTGAAGGTAAAATCAAATTTAATCTGTGTCCCCCAATGTAACAATATTTTCAGAGAAGTTTAAAGCCCAAAGTACTACCTGAATTTCAGATAAAGCAAAAAGAAGAAAACAACAAATGTCCTCCCGACCGTGGAATGGCCCTCATGAAGAAACACGACATATGCAGCCGTTGTGGGCACAACAACATCGTTGCTGGAAAACCTCCACACAACCACACTGCATGCCAGTTCATAGCCCCTTGCAGCATCAAAACCTTTGGTGACTATTCCCATTTCGCTGCCATCTGCCTGGTCAGAAAAAAGATTCACTGCCAGTCATGTGCAGCACATGCGATGGTTTTTTTTCGAGGAGTTACATTAAGAGGCATTCTCATAAATGCAGAAAGGAAGTAGAGACTGCTGTGCATGGAGTCTGTATTCCTGTAACATTTCTGCAGCATGATCATCTCAAGAAAAATGAAAGCGATTTTGTCAGAGAGGTTTTGACAAAGTTCCGATATGGTAAAAGTAACCAACTTTGCCAAACTGATCCAGTCCTTGCGAAAATTGGCAGAAGGCTTTGGGACAAGGAGAAGAAAAAGAAGAACAAACGTGCAGAAGTTCGGAAGTCAGTGATGTCCGACATGAGACGTCTCGCAAATCTTTACATCCATATGAAAGACACTGAAGCAACTTTGGGGAAACTGCACTCAGAGGATGGCAATGTCGGAGATCTATTCAAAAGAAGTAATTTCCGTCATCTGGAAGAAGCCCTAGACAACTACACCAAAGTCGAAGTAAATACGCACTCATCAAGTGACAACAATGCAATCAAACCAGGGCTCAAATTGGGCTTATACTACTTGCTCAAGTCCGCAAGCAAGATTCTAAAAGGCTTGAGCCTAATGGAGGAGGAGGATGGTGATGTAAAAGCAGCAGAGATTGACAAATTTGTCTCGGTCTTGGAACTGAATTACCACACAATTTTCGGTGATGCAACATATGCACTTCATCAGGGTAGACAGACAAGATTGAGACGCCCAGAATCTGCTCCAGAAGATAGCGATATCCGTAAAGTACGTGACTTTACTGTCTCCCAAATTAAAGAACTCACTAGTGATGAATTGGCCTTTACAGGTTTGCATAGGTACACAAGACTGCGTGACCTTGTGGTGTGTAGACTCACACTCTTCAACGCAAGGAGGGGTGGAGAGCCCAGCAGGCTCATGCTACAAGACTGGGAGGATGCCGACACACAGGCGTGGTTGGACAAGGTGCAGATAGGTGGCTTAAACCCATTAGACAAGGCTTTGGCTGGTAGATTAAAAATTACGTACCAGAGTGGAAAAGGGGTCAATCACCTTGTCTCGGTCCTTTTCCCCGAGGACACACACGCTGCAATGCGCATCTTGGCTGACACAGAAGTAAGGGAACTCGCTGGGATCTCTAAAACCAACCGCTATATGTTCCCAAGTACCGGATGTTCAGAGGATCATGCATCTCGGTGGCATGCGGTAAAGAATGTGTGTGCAGGACTTAACCTGAGGAGTCCTGAAAACATAACAGCCACAAAAAAAAAATTCAAAATTATTGTCCTTTCAATAAAATGTTTAAATGTCTGGGGTAAACTATTCCTTTAAGATTCAGATTAAATTGTCATGTGCACAAATAGTTTTACACTCTTGCATAATAAAAGATAAACATCACACCCATTTAGCAGTATGGATCACATGATGTTACATTTGATGGAACTGAAATATGAAAGATTTCCCAAATGGGTGCCCAACCAAAAAATTATGTATGAAAGTAATTAGAACAGAAAGCAGATTTAGGTTTCAAACTAAAAATATATCATCTCATCCAATTCATTAACTAATATATAGCTAGTGGTTATTTTCTACTTATTAACTTGCCTTCAAGGATGATACTGTTCTGGCAACTAGAGTTCTAGTCCAGTTGAGGGCACTTTGGTCTAAAAGCACCTTCCTCTGCAGAAATTCACACCCTGAACACAAAGGGGACTACACAGAGGCAGGTGATATTAGACCACAGGGTCCTCAACTGGACTACTAGATCTCAAGTGCTTTAGCTTTAGTTATTTTTCCCCACTTCAGGGTTTGTTTTAATTTTTTTCTTTCTTTTTTTTTTTTTAGCTTCAACTGCTGATGATCCTGCTGATGTGTCTGGAGAGGGCCCACTTGACACACCTGGAGAGGCTCCAATTGAATCACCTGGAGAGGGTCTGTCTGGAGGTCTAGCTAAGGTGTATGGAAAAGATCCAGATGTAGCCAAAGGTATGTTAATGCAGCCACTATCAATGCACAGTATACTGTCAAGCTACATGAACTGTGGGCGAAACGGTTAAAGTTGCAGCACCCTTGTCTTATTTGTAAAGGATGGATTTGACTTTCCTTGTTTGGTTTTTATTTTCCTTTGTCTCCCCCCCCCCCCATTATTTCTATCATGAAAGATTTCCCAAATGGGTGCGCAACCAAAAAATTGTGTATGAAAGTAATTAGAACAGAAAGCAAATTTAGGTTTCAAACTAAAAAATATATCATCTCATCCAATTCATTAACTAAAATATAGCTAGTGGTTATTTTCTACTTATTAACTTGCCTTCAAGGATGATACTGTTCTGGCAACTAGAGTTCTAGTCCAGTTGAGGGCACTCTGGTCTAAAAGCACCTTCCTCTGCAGAAATTCACACCCTGAACACAAAGGGGACTACACAGAGCACTCATCCACAGATTCTCACATACCTCTCTGATCACACATACCCCGATGATAGTTTAGGGAATCCATGACATTTGCTCCCGCGACAATTGCTCCGCTATAAATTCCATACACTAATCGAATGACTAACTTCAACCAGGGGCTTTACACTATACCCTACCCTAAACCTAACCCTAAACCTAATATAAATCCCTATTACAACCCTAACCCTAACCCTATATCTTAGACGAAATAAAGCCCGGAGCAATTGTCGCAGGAGCAAATGTCGGGTCACCTAGTTTAGGGCCCTGTGGTCTAATAGCACCTGCCTCTGCACATATTCTTACCCTGAACACACAGGGACTACGTACCCTCTGCATGATCACACATTTATCCCCTGATCACGCCACTTTGTAGTCCATGTGTGTTCAGGGCTGATATTAGACCACAGGGTCCTCAACTGGACTACTAGACCACTTCAGGGTTTGTTTTAAATATTTTTTTAGCTTCAACTGCTGATGATCCTGCTGATGTGTCTGGAGAGGGCCAATTTGACGCACCTGGAGAGGCTCCAATTGAATCACCTGGAGAGGGTCTGTCTGGAGGTCTATCTAAGGTGTATGGAAAAGATCCAGATGTAGCCAAAGGTATGTTAATGCAGCCACTATCAATGCACAGTATGCTGTCAAGCTACATGAACTGTGGGCAAAACGGTTAAAGTTGCAGCACCCATGTCTTATTTGTAAAGGGTGGAGATTTCACCTCAGATTTGACTTTGCTTGTTTGGTTTTTATTTTCCTTTGTTTCCCCCCCCCCCAATTTTTTTATAGTCTTTTCCTTCAGAGAACCAATACCATGTCTTCTGAGACCGAGATCTCTAGAAACCGAGACTGAGACCTGATACTATCTAGGGATGTTTGTTTTGAAATTATTATACAATATACAAGCCTATTCTACCCCACTATTCATAGTGTGGGTGGTGGTAAAACTTTTTTTAAAATTTATTAATCTATTTCCTTTTTGTTTTCTCTCTCTCTATATACATACATGTACATAAATATTTTTGTGTGTGTGTGTGTGTGTGTGTATGCATTTGATGTTATTTTCATTGAATCGATTGGTTCCTTTCTTCATGACAAAATTACAGGACATATGGAATGGTTTTGAATGAGACGAGACATGGTTGATTAAATTTAGTAACTAAATGCAGACTATTGACATCAGCTGATCTTTTTTCATTTATTTTCTTAACAGTTATTATATTAAAGGGGAATTAACCCCAGATATTAAATGTGATGTAAGTTAGTGGATGAAGAAAAATATAACAAACTGTGAAAATTTGAGCATGATTGGATGATCCATTCAAAAGTTATGAGTTTTCGAAGTTTTGATTTACACCTTTGATGGGCTTCTTACATTGGCAATCTTCAGGCACAAAATGGCTGCCAACGTGAAAAACTCTCCATTCACTTTGTACATAGAATTCCACATTTTCTTCTTTTGAAGAAAAGTAGACAGAATTTTAATTTTTCCTTTGAGAATAATACATCTAAAAGTTTAGATTAATTATTTAATTGGGTGAATTGGCATGGATCCACCCAGTGCTGCCTTGAATTTACCGACATACTAATTACCGCCGAAAATCATTGGTAACCGGTAATGAAATTTGCATGCCGTTTTACCGAATAACCAGTCATTTTTTTAATTCAATAGAATAAATTGGAGGTAAAATTGTGACAACTGAACTTACACTTTGAACTGACTATTTTATCCATCACATTTTTACGATTTCATTAATTTCAATTCTATCCTTTCAAAGCACCTTGACAAGACAAATAAATCATTGCATGGTAAAATGTAATGTTGAAATATTGGTTTCACGGTTTATTCTAGGGATTATTAGTCTTCAAATGAGGTAATTTTAATCATTAAATTAATAATCAGTAACCGATTACCGATAGTGGAATTTTAGTCAGTAACCGGTAATCAGTTTTACCGTGAATAGCAGCACTAGTAGTGATGATACTGATGCTGATGAAGATTTTTTTTTAATGAAAATTTGCTTTGAATGACAAAATGGATCAGCATTTTGAATGAATGCAAAATGTTGACTTGATAGAATGTAACCTTTTATCAAAACCTTCCTACTTGGAAATTTTGAATGAAAAGAAAATATCTTTATTTCTTTTGTACATCTGTACTATATGGAAATAACAAAATTCTATGATTCTATTGACCACATGAACCTTACCAGGCTAACTTTATGAAAACCTTCCTATCAATCAAAAATAATCAGGCAGCAAAGGATGAAGAAGAAGAAGACCAGGCGGAGGAGGAAGCCCCTGCGGCCGGTGCCGGAGGCGATGTCGAAATGAAAGAGGTGGAGCCTGAGGCTGTTGCCGATGAGACCAAGGAGGCTGAAGCCACGCCCACTGAGGAAGAAGCCACACCCACAGAAGAAGAAGAAGAAACCACACCTCCACAGGTCAGGGCTTGTTATCAAGTACTTTTCTCAATTACATATGAATTATAGAATATTTCCATTTTTGCAGATTTGACAATAAGGAAGCTCCTCCTTGAATCACATTATGTTTAATACAACAATAGCAATTCCACATGTTGAGAGAGGAATGAATTTTTGTTTCCCATCACAATGAGGAAAAAAAAAAAATCAAAACATTTCATATTTCTGGATGACATCATCAGTTCCCTCATTTGCATACATATACTGACCAGGATGTATACATAGACTATAACTGTTTTGTGAAATTAAGCGAAACTTTAAAATTTCGTAACTTTCTTAATTTATATCCAATTTTGATGAAATTTTCAGCGTTATGCTTGTTTGATTTTTCTCTTTGATTGAAATCAACTTTTTGTTGGGGTGGACTTGCCCTTTTTTTAACGTTGGATAGACCAGGTACCCGTAACACAAAGCTAATTAGCGATTGACTGTAGGGCTGATCACACACAATAATCAATGCAATTGTCTGAAGTGAAAATGAAACAGTCAGTTTAGAAGAAAATTAACCAAATGTTCAAATGCAGAAACAGCCCAAACCAAACAAACTGCAGAACAGAGAAAAGAAACAGGAATTTGGGAGACCCAAAATAAATGGAACTTGAGTCTGGTTGCGCAATAGTTTATTCACAGGGCTGCTTTGCCATATGTAAGGGTTACACAAGATAAGATAATATGCATATTCAATTATTGTGTTACTATTAGTAACCAATAAAAATAAAGACAATGGAGCTAACTCAAATGGACTGGTCCAATTCATAAAAATAACCAATAAGATGTTGGATGAGGATGATAAACTGGCTGGAATGATAACAGAATGTTGAACAAAAGAATCTGACTTGGGAATGTAATGAATGAACACATCTAATTGGGAAAGGAATGAGAATTAGGGTGAAATTCAAATGGAAATGGATGACAAGCAACATTTATACCTAGACTATAAACAAAACAAAGCTGAACCAATTACCAAACTGGAAAAACACAATGTACATTTAAAAGCCTTACACAATCACTTTTAAAAATCAGCCCTATTATCAGTCGATAAGTTTGATGTTCAGGGCCCAGGACTCAGCCAGGACTATAACTTAGCACCCTAAATCTTTAAAATGGGAACATAGTGGCATCTTTGCCAGCCTGAGTAGCTGTGTCACATATATATGCCAGAATCTATCACAGATTGATATGGGACCTACCCCCTCTGCCCCCTGGATATAGGTTGCAGTAGATGTTTGAGTTATAAATTCAAAATTAAATTTTCAAATGATTGAATTTGTCTTCTCTTTTAATTTTTCATTGTTTCAGCTATTTCCTGAACTTCATGCAGGCCCAGGTGGACGGACCTACTTCTTGCAACTCCTTGATGAAGAATTTAATGAAAATGTGGACTTGGGGGATAGGTGTATTTGTAAGAAGTCGGTTATCCACATTATAGATGGTGAGTAAGAGTGTTGAGGGACAGTTCTAAATGCTTGGACATGTGCACTGATTCCATCATGTACTAACACTATATTCGACTCCACAGAGCATGCACTATATGTATCACCCTCTTTTAATTCAATCAAGTTTTGAACCATTATATCACTTTCATTTTAGTATTGCTAGCTATTCAGTGGTCAAGTTTTCCATAGTTGGTTTTTCTCAATATCATCCTTTTGCAGAAAATAATGTGTAAAATTGGAAACACAAATGCTATGAAGTTCAAATCTTCAGAACATATTCTAAGTACATTTAAAATGTCACAAGTAACTTGGGAAAAAATTCCCTTATCAAGAATTCATTCTCAATTAATAGGCCCTACAAATCTTCCCATTCGTCCTCCCCCTGCTCTGCCACCCCCTACCTTATGTCATAACTTCTACTGCCAATTTTCAGTATAAGCAATCTATTAAATAATATTTCCACATTTGTAGCTCTGTTGTTTAGCTTTGAAATGAGATCTCAACAGGGTTGGTAGGACAAGTAACCATACAGGTTGTATAATTCATTATCTTTTTATCATACCAATTTTAATGAAATTCTACATAAAATCATATTTCTGATGAGCAACCCTTCATTGAAGTGCATACTATGTGTTAAAAAAAAGTGCGGGAAGGTACATGTAGCCAGTCCCCACCCTCCCTAGATCAAGAAATGTGAAAAGTTTTGAAAAAAGGACAATAGACAAAATGTTAAAAATAAGTTGTTGGTTTTAAAACTACTTGTAACCTTTACAATTTTAGCATGAGTTGTAACTTGTGTTTTTTACTCTTGAATAAAACTCTTGCATTGTACAGAAGCAAGCCCTTCAACTTCCAAGAGAGGAGCAGCAGCATCATCATCATCTGGAGATGAAAGGGGTAAATATGTAGCAGGGTCAAAAATGAAAATAATCACTGTTGATGAAGATGATGGGCAAAATATCACTTGCAAGGCGAGGTGGCCTGTCTTTCTTTTAGGAAAACTTAAGAAAGATAGCTTTTAAATTTAGATTTGCCAAGCAAGGTAGAATTTGCATCTTCGCCTGAAACCAAAAGATTATTATTTTTTTCTTTGTGGTTACTGGCAGGGGTCAGTAAACTTTTAGAGCCTGTAAAGTGTTCAGTTTTTATGGTGGGTTTTTGTATGGCTCATGACTTTTGATCTGTAGCTCCGTTTGTGACCATACTTGGATGGTGGATTTCCCTTGGAGAGTTGGTGGTCACCACAAGGTCTAGGTCACAGGCAGGGGTCAGCAAACTTTTAGGGCCGAATGTTAATTTTTACTATATGTGGGCGAGACACATTTCGGCACTTGTCTTGTAATTCTCACTCAAACTTATTAGGTGGATTCACACCTGCCCGATCTGGAAAAGTTCCCGTAATCTCTGATTGGGTATTCTTACCCCGATCACACACTGAAAACGAAAGTTGGTCATTCCTTAGACAAAAATTAGTCCAGTGGATAAAAATAATTAGTCTTCTAATAATTACGGTACAGGACTAGTTTCATCACGTTAAAGACTAATTTATATCATTATTGGACTAATCGTATTTTGTGCTATACTAACGCACGGCAAAATAATAAACCTCGACTAATTCAGATTGCAATGATTTACGAATGCGCATCTTTACGAGGACGAATTTTGACAAATTCTAGGGCACTAGACTAATTGAATGACTAATTTTTCGGCGAAATACTAATTCACTTTCACCTTGCGCTTGCCATTCTGACGTACGCGCGCGACAAGTGACGGGTTTTTCCAATTTGTAGAGCAAGGGACAGAGCAACCGGAAACGAACTTCATTAATCGGTAAGAGAGACATTTTCTTTGAAATATTATGATTTTAGCCGGTATTTTTATGAATTTCACAGTAATGAATATCGTGATGTTGACTCATAAATTTCCAGAAAAAAACTGTATTTCGTTAAAAAAATTGTCACAATTTAAAATGCAAAAATCACCCAATAATTCAAGCTGGAACTCTGAGTCTGAACTGCTGGCGCGCCGCCCGGGCCGGGGCATAGGAAAGCTAGTCGGCCAATTCGCACGCCGCGCATGGAGATCTGCCTTTACCTTTCCGGGGAGCGGGAAGCGAACTCGCGCCTGACCGCTCATATAAAACATACGCATTTCAAGTCGACTATCATCTCTGGCCTTAACTGTAGATCTATGAGGATTTCAAAAATGCTATTGAATTTGGGATAGGGCCTAGGGTGAAGTTATGAAATGTTATGATTGAAAATATTCGAATTTTTAGGATTAAAAAAAAAACATTGTGAAATAGGCTATGTCCACATCTGCAATGCATTTACCATGACTTTTAGTTTCTCATCATATCTATATTGCTCATACTGTATTCATTTGTGCTCCAATGGAGCAATAGATCATGCATGCAACGTACTATAAACTTATCTATATTTTTATCATTTCAGAACCTCTGAAAAAACGGTGCAAATGAACCAGTTTCCTGTCTTGGAGAAGGATTTCATATGTCTTGAAAGCATGGCTTCAGAGTAAGTGATCCAGATGCTTAAATTTTATTTGAGCCAGTAGACTTGAACATTCCCAGTCCAAGCTCTCTTATCGGGCCTCGATCCCTCATCTGGATGCAGATGCACGTATGCCAAACAAAAACGTTATTCCCTAATATTTCTATAATCTTTCTCACTACATAAGGGTTGCAAATATCTATAGATGTCAATAAATGCAAAACGATCATACTAAAATGCATTGCACCTGTCTCAATGTAAAACATTTAATTGTCCACTGGTATTGTCTATTGATCACACTCATTTACCAGAAAAAAATGAAGAACACTAATAATGCTGAGAACATATGTGATAATCCATAATGGCTTCAGAAATTATTAGAATTCCAGTTGCAGCCATCTCATAGGAAATGTATAGAGGAAGAGTTGGCACTTTTGTGCTCATGGATGCAAGATTCTGCTTCAGAGTGTAGGATAAAGGGTGCAAGTTCAAAATGCATGGTCAAAACTGAAAAGAATATAATATAGTAAATTAAAATAGATGATATTAGTTCAATATTTGTCTTTTTTAGTATTCTAAAGATTTTTTTTTTTTGCTGTTATTTTTATTAAATAACAACAATATTATTGTTATTTCTCCAAGCATGTGTTGATCAACCATGTTTACAATGATGAATGAGAAGTGTCTAATATGGTTGAATATTTCAATTATATAAACTATTACGTTTTCTCCACAGGTAGGTCCAATGCACATGGAATGTTACGTAAATAATCATGATTTGGTTGTACCTGAGAAGTCAGTGTCTAAATGATTCTGAATTAAAGCCATTGAAAATATGAGCATTGAAATCAGTGCACATTAGAAGAGGAAGACAACAACAGAACATACTAATGAGGTTTTCCTGTCCTTTTTGTGATTTCACATCAAGCGATATGTGTATTCTTAGCATTTTAAATATGGTCATACCAAAGACAGATTCACTGCTAATTGATGGCTGTTACAGTATACTGAAATCCAGTAGGGCTCTTGCAACATGTCAAAGCACAATAAGCGTTTTGGTCACAAATTGTCCTGTAGGCAGAAGACAGGATGAGTGTTGATGGGAAAATGATGGCGGTTGATCAGGCTGATGACCTTGAGAATGAGCGATCTTGCCAATGATGGTATGCAAGAAACAGAGGTAGTTGACACTGATGCTAACATGTTGTTAGTTCCTTTTTGCTCGGTGTGAGAGAAGAGCACAAGTCTACAAAGAAGGCCTGCATTTTGTTGCTGATGGAGCAGCAGACATTGTTGAGTTTAGCCGTGAGAAATTTCAAGGAAGGTATGATGTTCTACATAGAAGTGGTGTAATATGCAGACCCTCGAACATTGGGTCTTAAGATGCACTGGGAACTAACTGATTGAAATTCATTGAGCCATTTTTCTTCAGGGGCAAATATGATTATATGCTGAGAGATTTTCACTTTGTCCAACTGTTGAATTCATACTAGGTTATGATAATAAGGCAAATCCACACGATGCAATATATATTTCATCACTGATACACTGAAGGGCTTGCTTAGTAAAGATGATGTATTTGCGAAGTTTTCAGTGGGCATAAATCCAATGATGAGGATAATTCGAGACTTTTGCGCACGGTTCGAACTTTGAAAATCATGAATTGTTTTCACAAAATCACATGATTAGCAAATCCAATTTTACTATGACGATTTTAATGTCGCTAACCACTTGGCACAAAAGTGAATTCATGAAGTTTGGTGCATCTATTACATTCTTGGAACATCCGCAAAGTATCGATCAAAACTACAGCTATGCAGCTTGTTACACTGTGCATGGCAAAGATATGAAGTCATATGGATGTCTCAAATTTGAGACGATTTTTGCAGATATGGCAGACCTGGAAACAAATGGATTCTCATTTGTAATATAGGAAGTAATTGAATATCGCTTTCAGGCTACAATCTCCTTCGTGAGTGCAGATAATCTTGCTGCTCATGAAATTGGGGGTTTCAGAAGCATTTTAATCATGGGGCTGTTGCCGTGCTTGCAGTGTAACAAGTGCACAATGAAGTCATTTCAAGCAGAATTCTAAGTAAGAGAAAACTATGAGCAAAGTGAACATATAAGAAAATATCATTGTC
>CALNVZ010000174.1:52176821-52196016 GCA_940671915.1 Paracentrotus lividus
GTTGCAGAAGGGGGATTCGATTCAAGTGGATGGAGTAAACAGCAAAGTTCTGCAAGCATACCAGAGCAGATCGTGCAACAGTTAGCTGGACTTGTATCTGAATTTGAAGCCCTACCAGTGAACGTGCGCTTGGATGATGTGGAGATTGGGAGGACAGCTTTATCTACAAGATTTCGAAGACAACCTGTAACACGAAGAGGAATCCTAAGCATTGTTTCTCTATCTACGAGACCCTTGGTTATGCTAACTCATTTGTTCTGAAGGGCGTTGATTCTACAAGGAGTTAACGCAAGAATTTAACTGGGATGAACCTATCCCTGATATTGATCCAAGAATGGAAGCTTGGATTGAGAACTCTCACAATGGAGGGAGATATAGCAATTGTGAAAGCATATGACTTTGGCAGAGTAACTCTACGAGTCACAACTATCTCTGATGCATCAGAAGTGTTACGGCGAGTATCCTATCAGTCATGAGAATGAAGAAGGGAGGAGTAGCAGTCTCCTTATGGAAGTCACGCCTTGCCCGATAAAGAACTTCCAATACCCCGCTAGAATTATGGCAAGCTAACTCTGTAATATGACGTCATGATAAAGGAAGAGATAGACATTCTGTCAAAAATAACCTTTTGGACTGACGTATTGATAGTTTTGCATACATTCAAAGGATAAACAGAGTTTCAGTGTCTCTTGTGTCAAATAGGTTGCTTATACAAAGTTACAGGTAGACAATTGGAGACATTACAAAAGGAGAATCCGGCAGATATTGTCGAGGCATGTCACCGGTCCGATTCTGAAGATGAATGAGAAGTGTTTGTGGGACCAGCATTCTTACTGCCAGAGGAGAGTTGCCACAGCCCCATTAGACAAGAATGAAATCAGTGAGAATATCTTGAGGTGAGAGAGAGTTCAGAACTTTGCCACTAATAATGACAAGAAGTGCATTATAGCTTTTTCAGCATATTCAGCTGCGTGACTACGTAGGGCAGTAGAGTGGTTAAAGTGTGAAGAGACCTCAAGAAAAGGTCAGAAATTACCCAGAGAAAATGTGAGCCACACTGACAGTGAAGACTTAGACGTGCCTGAGCATGCTATCTTTCAGCAGTGCAGGCCGCATTCTCGAGAGGTGATCGCTTTGAAGGACAGAGTAGAGCTCTGAAAGTTACTAAGAGCATTGTGAATAAGGATTAATGGCAAGTGATCCTGTTTTGCAGATGGTCTTCTTTGGTAGGAGTCAGATCGACAAGGCACTAGATCCAGCACTGCAAAGCACCAGATAATATTTGCCAGAGACATCAGTTCAGAGCTGCTTTATGGACATACAACGAGAAGCTGCGACATCTAAGGCAAATTGTTGCAGAACATCAGGCAACGCTACTGGATATTGGAGCCAGTGTTCAGTGAGAGGCTGTAAGGAAGTGTCGTAACTTTGTCTTACCAGCGCAAGTGGGAAGCAGAAGATGGCTGATCTGCCTGCCTTCCAGCACTAACACCGGGCATTTACACATTCGGGATGGATCTTTGGCCATTGTGAGATAAGTGTGCGCTCAAACGGAAAGAGATAGGGGTGGTTAGTTGTGTTTACTTGCTGAGCAAAGCAGCTCACATCGAAGGTTGCGACATTGATACTACTCTAGGTCACGCCATATTAAATGGATATAACATAGGAGGCGATACAAGATTTGGTCTCGGGACAATGGAACGACTTGGTGGTGCTGACGCTGAGCTGAGGAAGCGAACGAAGAGTGGATGTGAGGAGACTCTCCTTCACATCTAATCAAACGAAATGAGTGGCTTTTCAAACCGCCTGGTGCCATCTCATCAAAGGAGGTGTGGAAGACAATCCGGACTATTTCGATAAGGTACTGCCGCATTCTCAAATGAGCAGTTTAGGACTTGTCAGACGGAAGGCACCTTCACACTTTGATGTGCGAGAAATGGCTTCATGCAACAGAGCCCTGACTCTGTTTCTGATACCTGTATCTGAGTCATTACACCAGTAGTCTAACAATGAAGACTATACAAAGTCTCTCCTGCAAATCTACTGAATGGGAGATCTATGTAGGAGACCTGAGCAGATGCACATCTGGCTGATCCTTCTGGAAGAGGTGGATACGGGAGTATCTGCCAAGGCTACAGCAACTCACGCTGGCAGCAACCTAACTGCAATCTCAAATGGGTGCGGTTCTCATTGTGACTGAAAATACCAGATGTTGTGCTTATGGGACGTTGTAGTGAAGTTATCGACATAAGCTGGCGTATGTTGTTACTTGAAGGTAAAGATGTACATCAGCGTTGGTGAGGCCCATCACAAAGCTTTGTTTGCTTCCTCGAACACGGAAAGACTCGCGTTAAAGAAGAATAATAGAACCTAATATAATAAGGATGCGTTTTTAAAGTTATTCATTTGTAGAGTTGAGCATTTTGCAATTCACCATAAGGAAAAATTTTTATTTTTTGCGAGAAAAGGGTCATTTTAAAATTATCATATTTGGATTTTAGTAAATTATTTACGATCGATAACGAGCAATGATGAAAGTTTGTGCCTTCTTTATTTTTGTAGGAAGAATCTCCTTGGTTTGATTTATTGAAAACATTCGGCAGTTCATTAGCTCATTCAGAAGCAGTTCTAATTATTGAGAAGAATTTCATTGTAAATGATTATTAAATATTTAACATTCAATCCTCGCAACACAGCATTAATTGGTTTACGACTACTTAAGATTTTGAAAATGAACTAAGAGTTCGACAAACGACAAGATTCACGATATTGAATTCTAGCAGAGTCGACGCAGGATTAGAGGAAGATTTCGTTATGAAAAGCGTATTACTCGGAAGTAATTTATGTGACTGATGAAATTAGTCCAATTCCAAGAAAGAACTTTTGAATCGTTTAGAATTTATATTTTAGTATTTTGCATATTAACTATTTTTTTCTGAAGAATAAGGTGAAAATGTAAAGAGAAACATGCATTATTTGTCGAAAAGGGTTTTGAACTATTATATTACAACAAAACAGAATTGGACTTTTATTACAAATTCATTATTGCCTTTATTAAAACAATTCTAGAAAGGGTTGTTACGATGAAGGCAGATTGTTTGGGATATGCAATTTATATATACCTGTGACACATGTTGTTTGAATATTAAAGAGAGTTTCAAATTAAGATGAAAGAGTATCTTCAGATTTTCAAATTAGAATAATATAACGAACAGTGTGTTATTAATCTGTACATTTTCCCCTAATGTTAGTAATTGTTTTAAGACCGTCAACTTCAGAGTTTAAAGGAACCGTGACTGCAGAAATTTTGAGAATTTGAGATTCTCTAGGTTGTTATTCTCATCTTAGCGAGAATAGGTTTGTTAGAAATCAAGTTGTAAAGTATATAATTTTAGTGGGCCGGGATGGTAGATACAACTTATGGGTTCGTGTTATCGACGTGGAACGTGTGTTTTGTGGTTCTTCTGTCTAGGCGTGAGGCGGGTTTAAAATATAAGGCCACATACTGCTTGTTTGATGTGATGAAATTAATGAAGCGACTTTATTTGGTTTCCGAGACAGAATGTGTAAGTAGAAAATCATAATATTATTTAAGATGAATATATCAATGTCTTTTGTTTAGTTAATAATGATGATAAATGTAAAAGATTTTGTAATAAAAGGGATTTTTAAATTGAAGGTTGTCCATGATTGTTCGATAATTTTGTACCACTCATAGGTTTTGTTAGTATGAGATGATAATAGGTAAATAATAAATGTTGTAAATAATTTCAGTATGAAAGAACACAAATTGATATATACGAAATAATAAAGTTTATAGTTAGTTTGAAATAAACAAACTGTGATAGAATGAGGTAGCATTTGACGGTCTAGAAAATGAAGTTCAAGCAAATGACAGAAAGGTGATCTAGATCAGTGGTTGAATTTATAGAGAAGCGGTATATGTGAATTTTAAAGGTGGATATAAAAGGTGTAGTGCTTAGTCTTTTAAGCTTGATTAGTGTTGACTTTATTTATGTCAAATGGTCATTGCGCTCATGCTTAGTGTATTTAGCCATGCTGATATTGTTTTTGTCTATCTTTTTATTAAAGGTTGAACGCCGTGTCTTTTCACTCACAACGGTATCTTCACAAGGGTCTTGTTGTCAACATTAGACTTATCATGATTTAACGTCAACGTCGCTATCAGACACAAAAGTTCGAAAATAAATGTATCATGCAGAATGAGAGCGTTCCCTTTAAAGGTATGGAAATTAGGGTGGCCAGGAATTGCCATACCAATTCGTATAGGACCAAGTATTTGGAGTTTTGAATTGATGAGAGATATAGAATTACTGATCAATTATGATGAGTTGGGGTTTGTAAGTGAAATTTTGAATTGGGATTACATTTCATGCAATGATACATGAATTGTTTTTATTGTTGCCATTGTAACTTTTCGCAAGTTATCTTTTGGTTGAGCTGTGTCTTGTTTATCGTCTGGTCTTGTCTCTTCTTCTCTCTTCTCTCTTCTTCGTCTTTGTCTTATCCTCTCGATTATTCTTTCCCCTTCTCTTTCTCTCCTGTCCTCATCTATTCTTTGTCATGTTTCATATGATCCATGTGTTTTAATTCCCAATACCGATATCGTGTCCGGTTATACTCCAACTTATCTTCCATTGCATCTTCATCTCATCAATAATCCAGTCCCATTGTTCTACACCTCTAGCTAGATCTCTCTCCAACGTCTATCGAGTCTCTCTAACATTTGTAGCTATTATGATCAGCATCGGTTTGCACCATTATCTTCATGTCTATTTAGTTTCAATTACCATCCAATCTATCTGTTATCACATTCCCGCTATTCGGTTACACTATATCTTATTAGCAAATTTGATTGTATAAGAAATTCATTAACATTGTAATTAATCATGTATTAGTTCATGATTGTTCGCGATACACTTGTCAATGCAATCCTGAAACCACAAGCTAGGAATCTCGACTTATATCAACATTATATCTCCAAGAAAGTCCTTTCATCTTATGTCACGTCATTATCATTATCACATCTTTCATACATATCATTATCATCCAAGTTTATATTACTGTAATCCAATATAAATCAATCAACTCAATGGATCAACTCAACCAACATATCCAGTTCAGTTTAGCACTTGACTTTTGTAAAGAATATGATCAGTTAACACAATTTGTGAAATTAACATATAATACTCCTCATTCTTTATCTCAGATTTATTTGCCTTCTCTCTCGATTTTCTAATCATTCTTTCTTTCTATCCATCCTTAACAACTACAAAAAGATGGGGGAAAATCTGATAATGCAAAATAAAATGAAAGTCTTACGTCAAGCTCAACGTGTCCTCCCCTTTCGAGCAAAACCTGTTGTGAAGAAACATAAGCACTTGGACATTCAGACAATCCAAAAGAATCATGAAAAACGATCATCAAAAGGAGTAAAAAATCTTACCCTCCTTCACCTGTTCGCACCCCATCCTGACTACCACTACACGCCACTAATACACTTGGAATTTACAATCTATAATAGGAAATACATATCTGTTCATCATGATTAAATCGTTATCCCCAATTCACAAATTCACTAGCAAACCCCACTCATCATAATGATCAGTAATTCTGCTATCATCCTAATCCTAAGCTCCAAATACTTTCTCATACAAATGGTAGGGCAATTCCTGCGCACCCTATTTCCATACCCTTTACAAAGGTGAACGCGCTCATTCATGCATGACTATTTTTGACTTTTTGTCATATGAAAGTGGATAATGACTTTCATACATGTAATTTCATACCTAAAATGATATTATTATTTGGCAACATTTCAAAATAGTGTATATTTCTTTGGGACGCCCTGTAGATAGAGACCTTATTTTAAAGACTTATTTTTTCCCCTTAAGTTCAGACAAATTCTCACACTTCCATAAGTTTAGGATAAAGTTGGAGCCCTTAAGTTAAAGATAATTTTGACGCCCCTACATTTGAGCTCAATCTGGCGGGCGTCCCTAAGTTTAAGACCAATTTGTCAAACGCGCCCTTAAGTCTCAGTCAATTTGGCGCCTCCTAAGTTCAGGTCATTTTGGCCCCTAGGTTTAAGCTTAATTTGCGCCTCTATAAAGTTTCATTTTAATTTGGCACCCTCTTTACATCAATTTGAAATGCAAAAACAATGTAACGTGAAATCAAATAAATTTTAATGTTTGAGGTTATAATCCCTTAAATAAATTCTGGTAAGAGGAAAAACATAGGCGAAAGCGAAGACGAAATTTTAAGTATTGAATGATAGAAAACAGGACTATTTATGCATTCCTCAGGAACACAATGTTATAAACACATTTTAAAAAAAATATCAGGCGAAAATTTTGCTATGTATATACAGACATGGATGTTAAAACTTTGCTCTTTCTACATAGACCATTAATTTTAAAGACGCTTCTGTTTGCTTTTTTTTCCCTTAGTTTCTGTAAATTCGCACCCTCCTAAGTTTAGGATAAAGCTGGAGCCCGAAAATTTAAAGTTCAATTGCGGCCCCTTAAGTTCAGATCATTGCCCCCTCATTTGAGTAACTTTGCCCCCTATGTTTAAGGTCGATTGGCACCCCTTCTAAGTTTAAGTCGATTCGGCCCCCCTAAATAAGGTCGATTTATCGCCCCAAGTTTAAGGTCGATTTGCCGCCCCTCTAAATTAGGTCGATTGGCGCCCATGAGTTTAAGGTCAATTTGCGCCCCCCACCTATGTTACAGGTCAATTTCGCTTTTATGTTTAAGCTCAATTTGGAGCCCTACGATTAAGCTCAATTTGACGCCCCTAAGTTTAAGGTAAATTTGGTGCCCTTATTTACTGTCGAATTAGCGCCCCTCTAAATTTTATGATCATTTCCCCCTTAAATTTAAAATTAATCAAGCGCCCCCTCCCCTTCTCGTCTGTCACTCCTCTCTCTCTCTTTTTTTTTTTTTTTCTCTTTCTCCTTTTCTTTTCTACCCGGGGGCCCGAGCCCGGAAACCCCCCCCCCCGAATAAGCGCATGACTTCCGATTGAGCCTGTAAGAATAAAGTTGTCTATATCGTATTTGTTTTAAAAAATGACTAAAAGATTGTCTATAGACGTTATGAAGACGTCTTAAAGATGTCATATTTTGGTATAAAAAAATGACAAAAAAGAGTCTTATATAATTAACGTCGTAAAAGACATCATAAAAATGTCATATTACTTCCATAATTTTTTTCAAAAATGAGAAATTCACGTATTGAAAGTCATAACGAGGTCATAATCACATGCGTAAAACAGGTAAAAATATTTAGATATTGTATATATTCATCTTTTAAAAGACGTCATTAAGACATCGTAAAGATGTCGTGTTTACGACGTGACGAGTTACCAGTTTTGACCAGTTTAAACGTTCTTAAGATGTCAGTTTGCTATCAGGGTGCGGATCCCCACGATGCCTTCCCTTCGTATAGTCAGCAGCCGGAATAGTAATAATTTGATTCATCCAATAAAACAAAGAATAAATGCATAAGAAACGAGAGAACGAAGATGAAATGAGGATAAAACAACAAAACGTAACTAAACGTAAGTCACACAACACATACGTATACGTTTGTTGTTTTATCCTCATTTCATCTCTATTGATTCATTTCTTATGCTATTCTTTTTTTATTGAATGAACGATATCATCACTATTTCCAATGCTAACTATGACGTGAAAAGCATCCGTGTGGATCCACAGAAAAAAGTGAATTTTTGGACGCAACCCAGACATAACACAACTGTAGCATCCACCTCTAACATTCACCATCTAGGATATCTACCCCTGACACCTACCCCCGGACATCAACACCCCGGACATCTACCCCCGACAACTACCCCCGACAACTAACCCTGACAACTACCCCCGACATCACCCCCAACATCTACCCTTTCCCTTTCTATTTTATATTTTTCTCTCTCTCCTCTCTCTCTCTCTCTCTCTCCTCACTTCTTCTTTTTTCCTTGTTATCCCTCTTTCCCCCTTTTCCTTCCCAATATACCAAATTAAGATATGGCTTTATAACTTGTAAGCTTAATGACTTTAAAAACAAAAACAATACATACAATAACAAATCGAAATTTACCATTTAGGTGATAGCAATTAAACGTCAAAAAAGGAAAAATTCCTAAATGTAAACGAATAGACCAATTCCTGCAAAAATAAGGTTAATTGTAAAATCAAATATCATACATTATTTATTTTCCACTTTATATTAATTAATTAGAGTCATTAATTATGGCCTTATGACCGCCCATAGAAACTATGGTTCATGACACACGGATTTTGCAGAATCCACCTCGAGAATTCGGGTCAATAAATTTCTGATTGATTTACACCACCGTATTCATTTGGTTACTGTTTAAAACTAATCGAGAATTTATCATATTAAAGACAAAAATAATACTATTCTCCAAACAAATTCATTGATTTTTATCGAATTTTATTGTATCACATAAAAATTAGCCTGACAAAATATGAATAAACATGTTATACGGAATTGGGAAGAAATGAAGTATAAAGATAATTTGCAACTTGTACAAGACCGTTTCGTCTGATGTTGGTTGTTGCTCTCCTTACAGCGTTCTTACGACAAAACATTATTACTAAGCATTTCATGCTAAATATGCCGTTGGCTCTTACTGTTTCTTACGACGTTCTTACGTGTCTTGGGTAGTTGTCCTTGGGTAATAGTCTTTGGTAGATGTCGGGGTAATGTACTCGGATAATTGTCAGGGGTAATTGTCCGGTAATTGCCCGGAGGTAATATCCAGGGTAATTTCTGAGGTAGTTGTCGTCGGGTAATTGTCCAGGGGTTATTGTCTTGGGTAGTTGTCCTCGGTAGTCGTCGTCGGTAATTGTACTCGGTAATTGTCCAGGAAATAATTGCCGGGTATATTGTCCGAGTAGTTGTCCGGGGTAGATGTCCGGGTAGTTGTCCGGGGTAGATGCCGGGTAGATGTCCAGGGGGAGATGTCTAAGGGTGAATATCCTATAGGGGGATGTATACGGGACTTACTAGAGGAATGAATGTCCGTGTGATGTCCTCGGGTGGATGTCCATGAGTAGATTCCTAGAACCCTTTATTTCATTACTAAACTAACGATTAAAAAACAAAGCATCAAGATTCCCAAAGCATTATTTATCTCAAAGTGCCCCCACTTTTCAAGAAATAGTGTCCCTTTTCCTCCATGTACCCAACTTTCAAGTTCTTTCTGCCGCCTCTGTTCACAGGACTGTCTAGAAATGTTTCCGAAAATATGTACAACTTAAAAATATCACAAGTTTCTTATTTCTTATCCATTTTAATTATTTCGTACTAATCTGGAGGAAACTCCTACTCATTTCTTTTTCTGAAAATAGATAACCTTAGACAAGACCTCATTTTAAGACCACGCATCGCAGAAGATGAACTGAAAAATAGACTGTTGTGATAATTTTTAAACTTTACAGTTGGAAAATAGTAAAGCGACGTTCATTTTCTCCTCTATGATGTTAAGAACAGCCAAGAAATGTAAGAAGTTGATCGTTCAAGTTATCAACATGAGACCCTTTAGGGTGGATATCATCAACGAACAGTTGCGCATGCGTCATATCCCACGCGTCGATGAAACCAATCCTCTCATCACGAAATATAATTTCACGCATGCGCTCCTCGGAGCCTCTTGCGTACCAGTCGCTGCAACATGTATGATGAATAAAATTAAATGACGTCGTGTTGCCTCCTTTAAAATAACACAACAGCGCGTTTATTCCTTTCAAGCAACCTTCCCATAGCGGCGGCTATTCTCGAACTCTGTCTCGTAAATCAGAGAGGGATCGATCCAAAGTTGCCACACCGACACCACAACCACTGGCGAGCCAGAGCGCCCAATTTTATCGATTCTTTAGCAATGTACTCCACATCTTCGAAAAGTCCAACGCTTCTGGAAACAGGGTATTGTGAAAACCAAAAAATGATGTGTAATTTTTCTGCATCTTTACCGATAGGATCCTGTATAACCGCGCGCCCATTCGCAGCCAAAAAAGTCTTTGATAATTTCAGTGTCTTTAAATAGACTCGTTAACTGACGGATAGTAGAATCTCCAAAAAATACAGTTCCTATTTCTAAAGCAATTTTTGATGCGTTCACGTCTCTGAATCGATTCAGTACGACAAGATGGTGGAAACCAGTTACCCTGTTCATAATATCCTGCAACTTCCGTTGTCTTACCGTTTGTCCTATTAGGACGATGGTAGATCTTGAGCATACTTCATGTTGTGAAGCGTTACCTCAATCACTGTCACTGACTTTATCGTACCCGTGATGTTGCTTTCATCGAAATAAATTCAAGACAAGATTCGATAAACTCATTAATATACATGAAAAGATTTTGTTTTGTAATATATTCCAATTTTAAATCTCCAGCATACATTCACACATACACACACACCCACCCACCCACGCAAACACCCACACAAACACACACACACCCTCACACACCCTCAACACACACACACAGAGGACTGGCTTAAACTTTTGCATTTCAATACGGTTTACCTCAAAATATAGGTGGCATTTTCCCCAGTTCTTTGGAGATAAAAATAAATAGATTCCATTATTATTTTTCTCATAAATTATTCAAATCCAAGAGCTCACCAAGCTTCAGATATCCTCCAACCTCAAATTTTATTTTATTTTTGCCCAATTGATTGCACGCCCCCACCCAATGAGCAGTGCCAGATCGACGTTGCTCTTAATTCCTTTTCTTGTTGAACGCAACATAGGGTATCAACACTTTTTGGAATGACGCGACCTGGGTTCCAACACAACAACCCCAAGATTAGGAGGCGGACGCTCTATTCACCGAGCCAACACATTTTGTGTTTTAGTCCTACCGTATAAACAGCATCTGTTTGTAGGCGATGATTGTTATGTAAAATATATTAATGCGCATAAACAATTAACTTGTTATGATACATACGGAAACCGAAACTGAAACATCAAGCCATCGAATCTCGCAAAATGCAGCTACTCTTATAGACAATATATTCACTAACTGTATTCATAATGATTTTGATGCTGGTGTATTATGTTCAGATATATCAGACCATTTACCAATTTTTTGTGTTAATAAGGGTGATTTTGTTGATAGATCAAACAACCAAGCCACATTTAAGCGATTAATCACAAATGAAAGGATCTTGACCTTTCAGCAAAACTAAGTGCATATTGATTGGCAGGACTTGTACCTGCTAGATAATCCTGAAGAGTCTTATGAATATTTTATTCGTCTTTTCACTTATTTGTATGACCAATGTTTCCCTCTTGTCAAGGTGATAAATAAGAAGAAATGCAAGAAACCTTGGGTTACTCCTATTCCATCAAGCGCAAACATTGTCTGTATTCAAAATATGTCAAAGCTGCAAATTGTACAAATAAAAAGAAATATGTTGACTATAAAAATTTTCTTGTTAAAACGCTTCGTTCAGCAAAACAGAAATATTATGACGACCTATTTCAGAGTGGATATTAGGAAAACTTGGTCACACATCAATGAGTTACTAGGCAAGGGTAAGAAGCATTTGATCCCCTCAGAGATGTTTCATGAGGGGTCTTCTTTAGTGTCAAGTAAGCAAAAGGCTGAATGTTTTAACAAATATTTCATTGGATTGCCAGCTAAAATAAGTAGGGAAATTCCAACTGTACCGCAGTGTTTTCATGAATTTTTAAAGCCAAGCACTGGTAATGCTTCTCTGTTTTTCAGACCAACTTATGTCTTTGAAATTGTTAATTTTGTCTCGACACTTAAGTCATCAAAGTCAGGTGGTTCAGATGAAATTGCCCCTAGGGTTGTTAAAGAATGTATTCATTATTCCGTTGAACCATTTTGTGTTATTTTTAATAACTCGTTGTCAAAAGGGATAGTCCCATCAAAATTAAAGGTTTACTAAATTAGAAAAATAATTGTCCATTTTTCGTTAGGAGGAATCATTAGAAGTCACAATTTACCACCCATTTTTTCCAAAACATTTTTGGTAATCAAGGATAATCATTTGAAAAGCCCATAATTGCCCATTCCCGCTGCTATAAGCCCCGCCCCTAAAAAGCTTCATCGAAGCGATATTGTAGTCACGTGACTGTGACGTATTGTGAGTAAGCCAGTCGCACCAAGGAGGTAGTTGGTCGCACGGACAGTACAGTGCATGCATGTAGAGGCATTGAGCACCCGAGCTGGCGGGGCTACTATACCCCATGCTCCCGTTGCACGACGACTATACTGTTCTTTCACACATTACATTGGTCACTAGAATCTTGATTTTGGACTCGATTTCATCAATAAATGTGTGTAGATAAGGGTTGTAGTAAGACCACTATGGATGCCAGGGCCTAGCTTTTATACACATCGTTTTCCAAAAGAGATTGAAAGCTTTTGGAGTTTGGAAAAGTAAGTCAAGCTTACTTGAGCAGACTGGCTTACAAATACTTGCAGTGAGTTTGCCTGAGTTGACTTTAAAATATTCCTAATTCGATATGAAGGAAATGAGAATACTGTTTACGTTGGTTAATTTAGACCTACTGACAATTAATAACATCTCTTCTACTTACAGAAGTCAATTTTGATGATAAAACAGTCACTGTGGTGTAATTGCATAGAGCGAAGGCAGGACAGTTATGCAATATCCCACAGGTGAATATCCCGTGCAATATATACACGAGACGAGATCAGACTCTATACATGTACTATAGTGGGAATTCACTATAGTCTGTGAGTGTGATGTGTATGTGTATTCGCATGCTGCAGAAATATGCTGATTGGGGCAGATATTGTCCCAAGCGCACATCGTGTGCGTATATATATACTAAATACACATACAGGGGCGTATCCAGGGGGGGGGCGCAACAGGCGCGCGCCCCCCCCCCCTATTGGCCGACTTAATAGAAAAAAAAAAAAAAGGAGAAAAGGGGAGAAAGAAGGAAAAAGGGAAAGAAAAGAAGAAAAGAAAGAAAGAGAAGGGAATAAGGCTCGATGCTTGTACAATTTTCGCCGAAATAGGCTTTATTTGGTTCTAAACGACCATATAACTAAGGCTTTATGTGGGGAGGGCCACGAGGCGCGGACTTTTCTCTATATTGTATTTTGCTATTTTGCAATAATTTGCTCAAACGCTCCCTTTTTTAAGAAAAAGAAATACATTAGTGACGAAAAGTAAAAATATATAACTAAAGTTTCAAATTTCACAAAAGAGGCCTCTTGGACTCTGCCTCCTGGGCCGCTCGCCTCCGGGGAACAATAGTTGGCCTGATGGTTGTTATAGTAGAAAGTACCACTTTATTAATTCAAAATACTTTTGAAAACCCCAAATTTTGGCTCGCGCTTCGCGCTCGCCTGTGCTCCAAACAAATGCACAATAATAACTCTAAATTTTTACCTTAAAAAATTTCTAAACCGAATTTCGCGCTCGCGCTTCGCGCTCGCTGACACCAAATCAAATGCACAATAATAGTTCTAAATTTTACCTTAAATTTTAAACCCCAATTTTCGGCTCGCGCTTCGCGCTCGCTGTATACCAAATCATAATGCACAATCATATACCCATTTTTACCTTTAAAATTTCAGTGCGCTTCGCGCTCGCGGATACTAAATTGGTCTATTATACACAATAATTACCATTTTCTAGTACTAGAAATGCCCTTTATTATTTCATATAACTTTAAAAAACTCAATATTTTCGACTCGTTCGTCGCCGCGTCGCAAGTTCAATTAGAAGGTATATAATGCAGCACATAAATAGGTTCTACGCAACATACATTGTTAGGTATAAGAAACTATGTAACTTTGTGATAATTTGAAAAAAATGTGGAATTTCATGATCAATATGAATTAGAAGAACCCCTCCCCCTTCCCTGACGCGATAAATTTTTGCGCCCCCGCTATTGGGAATCCTGGATACGCCCTGACATACGACCTCATAGCTGCCTTCGATATCAGCTCATAGCTTTGGCGGTCTACACACACATAAACTCATAGTCCATATAGCAGTGTTATGTTCATTTGAGGTACAACAATAGTGCACTAAACTTACAGGGACACCCAATAACGACTGTTATGATCTGCGTTTACGTATAATGCAAAGCACAGAAAGCAGACGAGGTGTTTGGTAGAAGAATGATAAATTACGCAAGATTATAATTTTTGCGCAAATTATGTTCACTGATGATGATGTGTAACAGATATTTCTTAATGAACTTTCGTATACTAAAATCATACATTCATTCTTCTTCAATTTTCGTTAGCTTTCTCTGGCAAAGAAGCGTCCAATTATTGCGTTTTGTGTACATATATGGCGATTAGCCAGTCTCGCGTGTGTGTTTTAGGGTCTTACTATTAATTGACGTCCATTCGCGCAGTCTATACGGAACCATATCAGCCTGCACAGGGTTCAGGGAAAGTCAACCAAAGCCTATAGTCATTTTCGGTCAAGATATGAGACTTTCTTATGAAAAACAATTTTCACTTTCGTTTTTAGAAGGTAATTATCCGCTGAATAAGCCCAATATGTTTTTTTAATTTAGTAAACCTTTAAAGGTTGCGAAGGTTGTTCCTGTTTTTAAAAAAGATGACAAGACAAATATTGCTAATTACAGGCCTATAGCTCTTTTGCCAATATTTTCTAAGATCTTAGAAAAAATAGTTTACAAGCGGTTAAATGAATTTTTATTGAGAAAAGACATTTTGATCCCTCAGCAGTTTGGCTTCCGAAAACACTTCTCCACTAGCATGGGTGTATTTAACTTATTAAATACTATTATAAAATCATTTGATGATGGTACTTTTTGCCTTGGAATTTTCCTTGAGCGTTTGACACGATTGACCATGCCATTCTTCTTTGTAAACTTGAGCACTATGGAGTGCGTGGAGTAGCGTTGGCTTGGTTCAAAAGCTACTTACAAGATCGAACACAATATGTCGTGGTTGATGGTGTTAAATTGCAATCTGGTAATATCCACTATGGTGTGCCCCAGGGTTCGGTACTTGGTCCTTTGTTATTCTTAATCTGTGTCAACGATATAATTAACTCATCAAATTTGTTTTTGTATTCTTTGTTTGCAGATGACACTAGTTTACTATTGTCTCATAAAAACATTGCTACTCTTATGTCAGTAGCAAATGTAGAAATCAAAAAGTTACTAGCATGGTTCTGTTGTAATAAACTACTATTAAATGTTAAAAAAAACTAAATGTATTATATTTCGATCTCGGGGCAAGATTATTCCGGACAATGTGGATATTCTTAATGTTGGGGGTCACAATGTTGCTCGTAGTGAACATGTTCAATTTCTAGGGTTATTATCGACGAGCATTTGACTTGGAAACCCCATTTAGATTCAGTGTGTACCAAGGTTTCTCGAGGTGTAGGCGTTATATGCAGATTAAGATGTGTTTTACCTGACAGAGGCTATTCTAAGAACTTTATATACCAGCATTGTACTTCCCTACCTGACTTACTGTAATGTTGCATGGGGCAATTTAAGACATACATTGACAAACTAAAAGTTTTACAAAAGAAAATATTAAGGCTTATCACCAATTCGACTTTCAGACACCTAGTAAACTTTTATTCCTGCAGTTAAAGTTACTTCCACTAGATGATTTAGTTGCATTTAATAAATATTGTTTGATTTTCATGTTTAAGCTTCATGTTTGCCCCCAATCTTGCCATCTGAAAGATTTATTTCCCCTTAACTCTCAGGTACATAATTATAATACACGTCAACTAAACCTTATCCACCGACCTCATGTAATAAATAAAGTTTCCTCAAATTCCTTCATAACAACTTGTATCAAGGAGTGGAACCGATTACCTCCTGATATTAGGAACTGCAACTCTTTAACGGTTTAGAGTGCAATGTAAAAATACCTTTTTAACAATCTGAGTTAAATTTATGAATTAAATTCTGAGTTGATTCATAGTTGACCAGCCTAGACGTGTGTGTTGTGTGTGTGTGTGTGTGTGTGTGTGTGTGTGTGTGTGTGTGTGCTTGTGTGTGTATGTGAGTGTCTTCACGTGCATATTTTCTTACCTTGTTTAATGTACATATCTGTAGTTTAGATCTTTGCATATTATGTATTTTCCTTTATTTATATCTCTTTTAGTGTAGGGCCCCACTCACAAGCTGTGCTTCCTAAAAAACCTTTCATAATTATGTACATATATATATATTGTATTTTATAACCTCCTGACCATTGATTATCGTTTTGTACTCATATGTCTGGTTTTTGAATAAATTAAACTTGAACTTGAACTCGAACAATTGCATTTGAATGTAAAGGCCACCGCACACCTTACGATTGGTCTGCGACCTGATTGTGTAATAAAACGTCATAACATTGATGTGGATATTTAGAAATAGAACATCATACTGTGCAGAGTTCTAAAATCATCGGTGGAATACTTATATGTTTAAATCAGGGGGAGGGGGGGGGTGTAGGTGTTGAATTATTTTTTGGCTTTCGGCCAACCAAAAGGTCATATATCAGCTGTAGGGATAGGTTTCAGAAGTCAATTGGCTCAAATCATGCACATTTTTTTTTTTTTTTTAAACATTTTGCTCGATTTGGCGCCCCCTCAAGGTCGATTTGGCGCCCCTTTTGGGTCATTTTGGCGCCCTATCGGGCGCCCACCCGGGGGGCCCGGGCCCGTAAAGCCCCCCCCCCCCCCCCCCCGAATACGCGCATGTTGCTCACTGAAGAATGCGTTATTTTCAGATTTTTTTTGTCATAATGATAGTTGTGGATATAAGCTTTATACACATCTGAACCTTTCCCCCAAGAATCATATATTATTTAATTTGGTAGCCTTGTCAAAAGTGTATAGTTCTTTTTAGGACGCACTGCAGTAATAAGATTCTATTCATTCATATTTTCGGAAAATAATCAAAGTGCGATTTGTTCCAAAATCGGATCGAAGACCAGTCGTAAGGTGTGCGGTGGCCTTAATATAGGCCTACGTTTATGCTGCAGGTCACACAGACACTTACGTATAGTTACGTTTTTGTTATTTTATCCTTATTTCATCTTCTATTCTATCATGTCTTATGCTTTTCTTTGTTTTATTGGATGAACGATATTATCACTATTTCCACAATTGACTATGACGGGAAGGCATCCGTTCGGTTCCGCAGAAAAAAAAGAAGGAATTTTTGGACGCAACCCGGACGTAACTCAACGTAAGTGTCTGTGTGACTGTAGCATCAAAGCTGGTGTATAGTTTTGGGAGAAAAAATAAAAATCGGCTACAGCCCGATAGTCCGCGGGTCCTATAGTCCGCGGGTCCGATAGTCCGCGGGGGGGGGGGTGATGTTTGTTACTCTGAAGGTTCGTTATCCCGAAAAATAGAATGAGGTTCGTTAGTCAGAAAATAGAAAAGGTTCGTTGGTCCGAAAATAGAAAAAAGGTTCGTTATTCCGAAAAAAGAAAAGGTTCCTTATTCCGAAATTTTGTTATATCCAAAAATAGAAAAGGTTTGTTATTCCGAAAATAGAAAAAGGTTTGTTATTCCGAAAATAGAAAAACATATCAATTCTACTCTATGTAAAATGTAAAGTTAACGTATACCAATGTGCGGCATTATATCGTAATTTAACAAGGCGCGGCCATTATCTAAGAGGCCAGACGCAACGAAGCGACGTTGGAAATACGACTGACAAGCGTAGAAATCTATACAGCTGGCTGCAATAATAAAATAGCTCACAAAAACTCGCTTAAGAAGACTTCCCTGCAGCTGGAATGGTATTATCCGTTCGGTTCAGCAATCTACTCGTACATGGAGATGAAAGAAATTAATGAACTTTTATCATGTTGTTAGTTAATAGATTCTCCAGACCAGATGGAGGAAATACACATTTGGGCAAGCTTATAACATTATTGTGATGAAGTTGTAATCAGATTTATATTTCAAATAGATTGATGTTCCAAACGATTATTGATATAAGTAGTGATCTTGTCACCTCTTGCGAAGACGCCGTCCACATGCGATATGCATGTGATATGCGGAAATATCGACCCATCGAGTAAAGATTCTATTGTGATAATGTTCAAAGTGACAGGACTTTTTCTTAACCAATCGAAATGAATTTACCATCTCTGGATTTGTAAGAATTCAAGCTTTTAAAAACGGCTTGATCATTAAGCTGTAATATAATTATGCGTTATCCAGGAAGATAATTATGTGGCGTATGAGCTATTTTGAGAGCAAAATGCCCATATTGTAAGAATTTGATCTGATTAGGATTTCGAATTGACACAAGTGACAGGACTTTTTTCCCCTTTGCAGTAGAGTTTATTCCTATTTTTGAAAAAAAAAGACGCTTTAGCGTACTTATTCAAGTTGATCATTCTTTTGAAAAGGTAGTTTGCACGCCATAGATCAAGAAACAAAGTGAAAAAACTGTGCAAAATACAAAATTGTATGGCAGCGTTTGATTTGCGTAGATGATAGCGCCCTCTTCCTCTTAAGTTTACAACTAGAATGAATATGGTCGTTCTTCGATTTGTTATATCCAAAAATACAAAAGGTTCATTATTCCTAAAATAGAAAAGGTTTGTTAATCCGAAGGTTCATTGTTCCCAAAATACAATAAAGTTCGTTATTCGTTAATGATTTGAAAGCAAGGCAAGTTATGCACTCGGCCCCCCCAAAAAGAGAAAATTGTTGACTTGCTATTCAATTTTATAATAATCTCAATATAGGCCTACGTGTGCAAAAAAAAAAACAAGCGAGAGCAAGAAAAGGTGAAAATCTCTTTTCCTCCTCTATATAAATTCGAGTTAAATTTTTGAAAAATAACGAAAATTAGGAATAACGAACCTTTTCTATTTTTGGAATAAAGAAAATTCGGAATAACGAAAATTCAGAATAACAAACACTTTCTATTTTCGGACTAACGAACCTTTTAATATTTTCGGAATAACGAAAAATCAGAATAACAATCATTTTCTATTTTCGGACTGACGAACATTTTTCTATTTTCGGAATAACGAACCTTTTCTATTTTCGGAATAACGAACCGTTTTCTATTTTCGAAAGAACAAACCTTTTTTTATTTTTGGATATGAAAAAAATTCGGACTAACGAACCTTTTTCTATTTTCGGAATAATGAACCTCA
>CALNVZ010000174.1:52196335-52213473 GCA_940671915.1 Paracentrotus lividus
GCACTACAAAAGCTATGAGTGAGATATCTTGTGATATGATTTCCTGTGAATTTCAGTGAAAATGTTTGAAAGAAACATAATGTAACGGTTATTTTAGAACTTTGCTGTCGATCCCCGCTCCGGTGCGTAACGAACTGTGTGTATCGCCCACACAAGAGACTCCCCATTGGTTTTCCGAAGGTGTCGGGTCCCCCACTTTCCATGTTTTATACTTAGATTGTGAAATAAAGACCCTAAAACGAGATTTCAAGTAATATAATTCTCTTTACTACAGTTATAGGATTCAATCTTTCATATTATCTAACTGTGAATCCAAATTAAATTGTTCCCTCTCCCAAAACTATACACCAGCTTTAATATGTAGTATGAAAAGTGCATAAACAAAAATATAGATACCTCATAATTATGATATTACGCTATGATTATTGTCATTATTAATTACTCCGATGAATTCAATGTATTTTTTCACGTACGATTTGCTGTTCAATCAATGAAAGCCTAAAATGGGAAGGGGTGGCGGCACGCGCGAACGTTTTGCGGAGGATAGATTAAATTGTCAATTGGTCTAAATCCACTTTGGCTAATAAACGTTTAGGCTCATACCATATGGTCTAATTTCCATTTTGTCTTCAACCAGTTGTCTAATATTACTTATCGGTCTAAATGTCATTTCTCCTTTTTGCTTCGATCGTTTAATGTCAAATTGGTCTATTACCACTTGGTCGATTCCTGACTGGAAATATACCAAATATTCGTTTGAGAATTAGACGAAAAGGGAATTAGACAATTTGGCTACAGAAGAATAGGCAATTAAACCAAGTGAGAATTAGACCAAGTATACATTAGACCAAATGGAAGTTAGACCAGACTGTAAGTAGACGATCAGAGAATTGGGCCAACTATTGTTAGACCAAGTGGATATAAACCATTGTCGAAATCCGGTTTATGGGGATTTACGAAGAGCTTTGTGAAGCTTTTCGATATGTTTACGAATAGAATGCGAGGAAAATACGAGCGTGGGACGTTTGCAAGAAATATTTCTGAACTAAAATCGACGTCCGCAAATGAATGACAACGCTTCCGAACGTCCGCGCATGCAAAGCTGTGCCGTATAAAATACGATTGTTAGTCGATATTTGTGTCCTCTGCAAAACGTTCGCGTGTCCCGTGAAAACCCTCCATTACCATGTTTTTTTTTGTTTTTGTTTTTTATTGGACACGCGAATGTTTTGCAAAGGATAGAATGTAGATGTCCAGTAGTCGAGTTTTCCGTTTTTGCCGGAAAAAAATAAAAATAAAAATAAATAAAAATATTGCTGCATAACAGACAACTGTTGGACGTCGTCATTCTATCCTTTGAAAAAATGTTTGCATGTCCCGTGAAAAGCTTACACTTTGAACGCTTCCTGTTCAGTTGTATTGGTCACTTTGAATGCTTGCTTGAACGATGCCTTATCATCGAACCTATGTTTCGTCCAATCGCTACAGTTAAACCCAGCTGGCCTCTCACAGAACCATGGGGATCCAGTCAAGGTGTCTGTAAAGTTACAAAAATCCTTCTCTACCTGTCAGAAAAGAGAAGAAAAAAAAAAACGCCCATGGAAATAATTATGTAGGCGTATATGGTTCGTCTAAAAGTTTTTTTCAGTTTTTGAGTTGGGTCATGTTCAAAGCTCATTCGTTTTGGTAATGTATATGTAATTATGTGTCTGTTTCACAGGAGGCGATTGCTCTTGCGACAACCTGCGCCTGTCAGAACCTGCCAGAATCTGTCAGATTCGTAGGTGACCGTAGACCATTATACATACCTACGACTCTGTCTGCGATAGGCTACCCCAACGACTTGCTTCCACAGAAACAATAGACACCCGCTTATATAGTGGGGCCACCAATCGTCAGAATATGGGCTTCGTTTGCAAGTCATGTTAATGTTTGGCAACATCTAAACACAACACAAAAAGAAAGTTCCCCCTATTTCAGTTATCAATATTTTTTGAACCAGGAAGAATTTTAAAAATATAATTATATGTCCATGTAGGGAATTTAATTAACTACAATGGGAACGAATTTTAGGAAGAATCATCAAGTCATGCTTCAGTGAGCAATGGTTGAATGCAAAAATGTCATTTTTTGAAGTTCGCAAGCCTGAAATTGCAACTTTGCTTCAATGACAACGGACCCATTTTCAGATTTTAAACATTTTACACGTCAAAATGTATGCAAAACGGGCTTCCCAATATACGGACAAGAAATTTGCGTCAGATTTCACGGTTGAGAGAGCATGCAGCAAAAATTGCCCAAACTGCCATTTTTACTTCTTTGCCATGGTATAATCGATCAAATATGATAGAATTCCTGTTGTGGAAGTGTATGCAACCAATAAGGGAGTTTACAGATACAGTCTGCGCATGTGCGAGTCTCCAATATCTGCTTTCGGGGTCAGGCCAACTGTACATAAAATGCGGCGACCGTACAGTCAACCCATGAGTCAACCAACGAACGGCATATCTACAAATTTTTATCAGACAAAAATCTAGCTGTGTATTTCTTTTTATCGGTCTGTTCCTTCTCGTTTGCCATGTTGAATAATATGATGAGACATTTTCATGACTTTGATTGAGGTTTTCCTCCCAGAAAGTTGCAAAAAACGGACATGTGTCTTATTGCCGAGTCGCCCGAGTGATGAGCGGCAAAGCGCGCCGTTGGTTTCGGCGAACTCAATGCCGGTTTGCCCTACGCGGTTGGTAACTATACCAATTTCGCTATCAGTTGAGAAAGAGGACTCGAATAAACATGGTATCAAAATAAAGTAGGAATAAGTATACAAAAAAAGTCATTGTCTATCTCATCAATAGACAAGTGGATTCTTCATCGATATTTTTCACAATATCAGCGCAAAAAAAGTATGAACCTATATAAATCAAAGGGTATCATAGACTTCACACTAAGAACTCCTGATAGTAGAGGGAGGCCATGTACAGGTGACCCTGACGCCATTGACGTCACAGACTCCTATCGCTAACTGAATGCTCCCTTATATCCATTCATTCACGGTGAATGAACCCACAAACAACAAAAAAGAGGTCATTTTAGAATTACGAAAATGCATTGCAGTAATTGTATGCACTAAAAAGCATCTCAATAACATTGTTGGGTTGTATTTATATTCTTTGGGACGATTGGTCCAATGATTCTATGGCATTTATTTACAAATTCATTGCTTCAGTGAGCACGTGGGACTGGAAAAGCCTTTCTCACGTACGGAAGTAAAATTCAAATTCTTACTTTGATTGAAATATAAATTCTTTGGGAGTACCTTTGATTATTTTCATAAAATCCCGATGTTTCACGCCTCAGTGGACACAAGATACAAGAAAACCATGAAAATGAGAGGAAAGTTTTGGGGCTTCGTCATGGTTCAGTGACTTTTCGAACACGTAATTGAATAAAATCATGTTATTTAGGGACAGTTGAAGCTATGTGTAAAGTTTAAAAAATAATTCACAGTCAAATGGACAAAAACTGACAATTAAAAAATATGCCAAATTTCAATTTTGATAAACTTTGTTAAACCTCTATACATAAAGTCAATGGAGGGGAAATCAATACCTGACAAATGTGAAATTCGGCCAAATTCATGGATGATTATTGTTAATTCCTACTGTGATTATGTCACGGAAACTGGACCACAGCTTCAACTGATCTCTTAGCTATAACATGAATCTTTGATTCAAATTACGTATTCGAAAAAAGTCACTGAACCATGACGAGCCCCAAATTTTCTTCTCAAGTTTTCATGATTTTTCTGATCTTTGTGTCCACTGAGGCTGAAACATCGGATTTTGTGAAAAAAATCAAAGTACTCCCCCAAAAGAATTGTTATATTGATAAAGTAGAATTCGATTTTAGTTCGATATGTTAGAAAAGGGCTTTTCCAGTCTCACGTGCTCACTGAAGCATGAATTTCTAAATAAATGCTATAGGATCATTGACATGTTGCCCAAAGAATATAAATACATCACCAAAACTGTTATTGAGAATGCTTTCTAGTGCTAAATACTGCAATGCATTTTCGTATTCAAAAATGGCCTATTTTTTTGGTTGTTTGGTGGGTTCATTCAACCGTGAATGAAGGATATTGGTTGTATACACTTCCACAATAGGAATTCCATCATATTGATCGATTATACATGGCAAAGAAGTAAAAATGGCAGTTTGGGCAATTTTTGCTGCATGCTCACTAACGTGAAATTTGACGCAAATTTCTTGTCCGTATATTGGAAGCACGTTTTGCATACATTCTGACGTGTAAAATGTTTAAAATCTGAAAATGGTCCGTTTCATTGAATCAAAGTTGCCATTTTAGGCTTGCGAACTTCAAAAAATGACATTTTTGCATTCAACCATTGCTCATTGAAGCATGACTTGATGATTTTTTCTAAAATTCGCATTGCTAATTAAATTCCTACATGGACATATAATTATATTTTTAAATTCCCTGTTCAAAAAATATTGATATCTGAAATAGGGGAACTTTCTTTTTGTGTTGTGTTTAAATATGTTCTACTTGATCACACGAATAAGAAATATATGTCGCCAATTTTTAATTGACCTTTTGAGACCTGAAATGGAGGTCAAAGTCAGGCTTATTAACATAAACATAATTTTGTTCGAATTTTGTCAAATTTGTATCAAATTCAGTAGGTCATTTTATAACTAGCAATACAGCCATTTTGAGCAATATGCAAATGTCTATTATGAATAATTCAATTGCATAATGAGTCAAGCTTCACGACAATCAAAATAACATACTCCATAGACAATATCAATAGCAACTAATCAAGTATAACACATAGGTCATACTAGCTTGATATTGCGCACATTCTGGTGACCCTTATGACCTTAAAATTAGGCAAAGGAAAAATTTATATAATGATTAACAACCATCACGAATGGCATCATTTTAGCTTTTTTTTTTTTTTTTTTTTTGTTTTGTTTGGGGCACGTGCTTAATCACAGCCCAAAGCACCGCGCGAAAGATTGCGCAGTTGACTACATCGCCAGCATAAAGCAACAAAATGTATTCGCAGTCATGCCCTTTTACTCTGGTGACATCTTGCCTTTGCAACCCTCCCCCCCCCCCCACACCAAACACACACACTACCCACACTCATGCGGTCAATCATTCATGTATGCTCGTTCCCAATTTCTCAGGAAAGGGGTTTTAAGGGCTCAGTCGGGGAAAATTCTTTTTTTTTTTTTTTTTTTTTATCACCCAACTATGATATGGGGGACTGGGGGGGGACTGGGAAGTTTCCGAATCTTTATGAAACAATTCTGAAATAAGTCTTGAATAATTTTTATGTATGGTCCAAAACAATGTGAATACATCATTTCATGCAGCTTATAGGCTTCAAAGCTCGTTACATGGTGATAAGGTATCTCTAAGATTCCGGAACGGTACTGTGTAGGTTGACCACCCGAATGTGTGTATGGGGGGGGGGGGGGGTGTGTGTGACGTTGCAAATAAGGACCGTGGATTCAATAAGGAGGTAAAATAGAGTGATTAAAATGCACTTTTGTCACAAATGTGGTTTGGGAGAGGAAAATGCAGCAAGAAGTGAGGGGGGAGAGAAATAGGATGGGCGTTAGAAATGCAAACTTTAGAGGGATAGCGTGAAATATTTTGAAATATTATATCTCCCGCCGAAATCGGAAGAGTGAAGTCTCTCACGAAACGTTTTTGCCCCATATAAATAAATGTACACATAAACAAAGACACCCACATACTCATCTTCAGTAGTTAACTAACCATTTGATCCCTCAGTTGAATATTGCAAAAACCGTTCTCTTCAGTCTTCATGTCAGACGAAACAAATCCCCCGTAGTAAATTTGTCTGGGCTGGTGCTCACTGCGTACTCTGTCTAACACGTAGGTAGCCTCGCTGGACTCTATTAGTAATACAGAGATATTGACAACACCTGTCCATTTCAGGGTAAAAAAGGCATCGTAGGTTCCGTTTCCATTATCCACTATCTCACCATCCGTTGAGGAGCTTGCTGTGTAAGTTGAATTCTGGGTGAAGATCTTTGCTCGAAATAAATCACCGCCGTGTTGTTTCGATTCGTTGCGCCCATTACGTGCAATTATACGAAGATGAAGTTCATCGCACACGGAGTAAGTTTTCTTGGGATTTACGAGGTGGAAAGTAGTGAAGTTGTAATTGGTGACATCCTTGAAGCTTGTCCAATTCGTTGGGCGGAATGATGGATAAGAGAAGTGAGGAAAACTGCGGGGAGTTCTCCATGGGCATAAAGGATGATGGTCGGTCTCATTTTGAATAGGTCTATCCTTGGATGTCCGAACAAGAGGTGGAGGGGCAGGAAACCTGTTTGTCTGTCAATCAAAACAAAAATAAATAAATAACAAACGGGACAGGTAACACACGGGACAAAATTCCCTATAATATTTTTCATTAAACAATTGGTGTAGCCAAGGCGTAGCAACATCTTTTGTTAAAAAAATCTCTCTGATAAAACAAAAGAAACATAATACAAAACAGAAATATAAAAAACACTTATTTTGTTTCATTTCTAAAGGTGGGAGGGTGAGTAATAAAAATGCATGATTTTACATAAGCTCAGTCACTTTTGTTAGACTATTTCTGAGACCTGAATATTTTAAGCCTAAAAATATGGAAAGCTATGTGCTAGGTTTGTGATATTTTCACCAGAGTTAGCGAAGAAAATATAGAAACAGACTATACATACTTGTTGGTTATACTCCTATGACAAACTTCTTTTTTAAATGCTTGAAGATAGCAAATATAAATAGCAAATATAGCATTTTTAATGCATTTTATTATTTTTTTCATGAATATTAATGACCCTTGTGACGTCATATGACCTTGAAATGACTTTTTGACCTCATTTGCATTAAGTTCATTTCATACCCTTTATGGTGATATATGACACATTATGACTGTATACCTTTACAAACCCACTGACACACTTGACACAAAAATGGTCAAAAGTCGAAAAATCACCGCCTTGGGAACAAATAACGTGGACTTATTCAAAAGTACAAACTCAGTGGCGCACACAGGTATTGACTAGTCAGAAAGATGATTTGACCACAGCACTTTGAAACCATTCCTGGAAAGACGTAGCCTTTAGCCAAGGCACTCGGCGCCAAATGCTCCAAACGAGTCTGAATACATAAGACTATCATACATAAGACTATCATCGACTCGCGTGATAGTCTTATGTATTCAGACTCGTTTGGCGCATTTTGGGATATAAAAGCGCCGAGTGCCTTGGCTAAAGGCTAGGATTGACGCCGCACCATTTCCTACCTTATTTATAGACATGGGCGTCGATCCGAAAGTTGAGCATGTGGGGGGGGCACAATAGCTTGTTACCTTTTCAGTTACTTTAAAAGTCATACATGTACCTTATGATATTGCTATTAGCCTATATCCTACCCCCTCTCTCTCTCTCTCTCTTTAAACTCGAAGTTTGATGTGCAGAGGTACTTATGATGGAAATAGATGTTTCTGACTGTTTCAAAGTACTGCTGTACATGAGTTTTAATACCCCCATCAAATTAAGCTTGCATTTTTTTTATTTATTTTTTTTTTTGTAAACTGAGTGGACGTAGTCAAAACTTATTACAATCTGTTTACGAACTGGATTGGATTGATGCTTGATTTTTGAAAAACTGTTCAAAAAAAAAAAATCGGGCACCCATCCTGTTCTAATAATGTAACGGAGTGGCAACGTATACTGAACGTTCTGGACGTACTACAAACGGAATTGCCGTACTTCGATCGTTCTAATGCTACAGTCACACAGACACTTACGTATAGATACGTTTGTGTTGTTTAAATCTTATTTCATCTTCTATTCTATCATTTCTTATGTATTTCTTTGTTTTACTGGATGAACGAAATTATCAATATTTCCACTGCTGACTATGACGGGTAGGCATCCGTAGGGATCCGCAGAAAAGAAAACAATTTTTGGACGCAACCGGACGTAACTCAACGTAAGTGTCTGTGACTGTAGCATTAGGAACTGCGAACGGGCTTGGATTGTTTGAAACTGTTTCCCTTTGAAACAGGGTCTGCTACGTGGGAACGGTCATTTTCACCCGATCTTATGCGGCGGTCACAACTCGTCGTAGCTTACGGGGCACGTGCCATCGACGTAGCCTGCGTTGCATGTGCAATGCACGCACAGGTCCTGGGTCAACTTCTGCGATTCCTGCGTTTCTGTAGCAAGGGTATTGTAAAACCCTCCTGTACGTCGTACATGCATTGTACCTGCGAGGTACCTCCGCTGCACGATTTTTCTACGAAATCCGTCGTAGGGAGTTGCACGTCGAAGGTACGGCGAGTTGTGACCGCCGCATAAACTATAGATACCAACTGACTGCATACGAGGCAAAGACGTGATGGACATATTTGGATTGTTTACGAACGCACTGGCATCTTAATACAGAAATAATTTGGTCATTACGCGTATCAGACCAATGGCCGTTTGTCATTTTTTTTTCTGAAAAAAAGTTGTGAGATTTCTCTCATTTTGACAATTAATGGGTGACAATTAGATGGCGGATCTGTTCGCTTATACCATCATCACACTGAACGAGATCTTAAAAAATTCTTCAAAAATATTGCAGAACGGGCTTAATATATATACATGGAGTAGACGTACTAGAAAGTTCTATTTCAATCTGCTTAAGAACTTAATAGACGAGCTTGGCTTGGACGGCAAGAAGATTCAATTTTTGAACAAAACGGCATGCCATAATCCCCGTCACACTTAACTAGTTTTCACTATATACGTTTTTGATGAACGGGCTCAATCTGTTTACACATGGATTGAACGTAGTAAAGTCCTTTTATAATCTGTTTACGAACTTGACGGACGGGCTCAGACGGAGAGAACGGAAAGACAGTCTGATTTATTTTTTTTTATGTTAAAAAAATGAGGATAAAATGCATGTCTTCTGTCTTTTGTCACAGATAAAAGATCAGTCCCGCAGAATGACTTCCAACAAAAGAAAGTGTAATTACGTATAACTTGACACGTAATTGCATCTAATTCATTTTCAAACATCAAGACCTTATTCACTTTTACTCTCGTTGAGGCAAGATAGCATGAAAAACATCGAAATCTTGTCCAGTGTAATCCTAGTCATCTCTTAACAATAAGGCCGCCAATAAATCACCAAAATTTCAACAAATCGCCAGACACAAAAAGTTGATGGTCGGCCTGTTAGGAGAGCATATCAGTTTGTTTTTTTTCAATTATCGAGATATTGATTACCATATTCTTACTTGACTTGGATACGCTTATATTCGCTTAAATTGACACTATATCTATAAAGAGAAAGTAATCTTTTTTTTCTTTTTTTTTTGTAACCCATCGGTTACAAAGAGCTTGTCGCTGATCAATGCCATTTTCAAAATGATATTTCAATATTAATTGCATTAGGGACGCACTAGTGCAAAGATCATCTTTATTTCGTTCAAATTTTGAAATAAATATCAACCTGACGTTTCTTGTTTCAAAGCTCACCAAGTGTCGGCTCTCCTTAGTAGCATGTAATCCTAAAACCATGTAATCAGCATAATGAAGTAAGGCCACCAAGACAACCACTGTCAACAGCAAAGTAATGATCCATATCGTTCTTGACGACGACATATTATCTGAAATTAAATAATAGATTGATATTATTGATAATTGATTTACGCCCTTCAAATTGTAAAAAAAATCTATGCCTTTTATCATCACTACATAAACATTGTATTAACCCTAATCCAATAATGGGAGGGCGTTGCAAAGTTCACAAACTACAAAATCCGAGAGAATATCTACAAAGAAATGAAATGTTTCAGAAAGAGTAAATAAGCAGGATAGTATTCATGACAGCATCGAAATGCAATTGAACGCAGCTACTTTTTGGCTAGGACTTTACTTTTGGCTATATGATAATAATAATAATTAGCCGTGCTTATAATTAGCCCTAATATCTCCTGACAGAAGACTCTACTATTAATGCACCATAACACTGGCTTCAGCAATGCAGCTGCGTTTCAAGAAATAAATACTCCGAAAGGTACCCAAATTATCTCACCTGGGTGGAGTGCAGCACACTATTGCTGAAGGAAATTAACGCCGGGAGTAGGATTCGAACCCGAGATCCTCTGATTGAAAGACGAGAGTCAGAACCGTTACACCATGACGCTTATCTTTATTATGTTAAAATTCTTCTCAGTGATATGTTAGATTTTATTTATCACAGTATTCTAGTAACATAAGTATAGTAGGCCTATACCTATTTGAGGACCGACTAACCTTATGCCTTATCTCACTTTCCCCTCACTTTCGCTTTGTCGACGAGGGAAACGGGGAAAAGAAACTAACGTAATTGTCTCCAGAAAGATTAATTCCTGAACTTTGATTTATATCTTTCAGATGACAATACCTGTAATCCGACTTTTGTATTTTACCAATTGACAAAGACACAACTAGTATCGGACCCAGTCTGACGCATTGGCCCATGCCCAAACATAATGGAGCTGCTAATAATCCCCAGACAATTGGGCCTGCAGTTTCTTTACAAATTCGAATCTTGGACCCACGCCTGAGTAGGCCTATGCTTTTCTTTGATAGAAGCATGGACCTAATAATAAAACTAATAATGCGGCGGTCACAACTCGCCGTACCTTCGACGTGCAACTCCCTACGATGGATTTCGTAGAAAAATCGTGCAGCGCAGCTACCTCGCAGGCACGTTAATTGCATGTACGACGTGCAGGAAGTTTTTCCAATACCTTTACTACAGAAACGCAGGAATCGCAGGAAATGACCCACGACCTGTGCATGCATTGTGCAATCAACGCAGGCTACGTTGATTGCACGTGCCCCGTAGCCTACGACGAGTTGTGACCGCCGCATTAGTGAAGCAGGTTGATCTAACAACGTTTATGGTGGTACAAAATGTATCTCACTTCGCGGGAATTACTTTGAGACGGTTTTGAAACGAATTGGAAACGGTTTTGAAACTTGTCGCGGAGACGTCTCCGGGAAGTCTTTGTGACGTCTCCTCAGTCTCCGCGACGTTTCATGAGTCGCGGGAATCGCGGAAACTACTTTAGTACGGATTTGGGACTACCTTGAGACGGTTTTGAAACGGCTTTGAGACAGTTAGAAAACTGTCGCGGAGACGTGGCGGAGATGTCTCAGAGACGTCTCCGCGACGAAAAAAATTGTTATGGTAAAGCAAAGTAAGCAATTAATTTTGGTCTCTAAATTTAAAAAAACACAGCTTTTCCAGTATCATGTGCTCACTGAAGCATGATTTTTGTTAAATAAATGCAATAGGAATGATATAGGATCATGTACACACGTGCACCGGTCATATATAAAAATAATACAAAAACAGATATTTCCCTAGTTTTTAATGTACAAAATGGAAAAAATACTTAGTGTTTTTTTTTTCACATGGTATTTTATGGTGTTCATTCAACCGTGAACTGATTTAAATTTTTTGCAAAAGTTAAAAATACTCTTCCTAGACATGAATGTAAAAGAAGGAAAAATCGCAGTTTTAGCATTTTTGCTGCATGCTCATTCAACCGTGAAATTTTACGCAAATGTCCTTTCCGTATGTTTGGAAGCACGTTTTGCGTACATTCTGATGCGTGAAATGTTTAAAATCTGAAAATTGGTTCGATATCATTGAATCAAAGTTGTGATTTTAGGCTTGTGAACTTCCAAAAATGACACTTTTGCATTCAACCATTGCTCACTGAAGCATGACTTGATGATTTTTCCTAAAATTCGCTCCCATGGTAGCTAAATAAATTCCCTTCATGGATTATAATTAGATTTTGTTAACTCCTCCTATTTCAAAAATTATTTATATTTGAAATAGGGGGAACTTTCTTTTTGTGTTGTGTTTAGTTTAAAAAACGTCGTCAAAATCGAACATGTTTATAAGCTGTGAAATTGTTTCTGTTTTATTTATTCATTTTTTATTTATCGACCATCAACAATGATTTAATTAATAATTGGTTCAGCCAAAATGTTGAAATTTTGCAGTGTCAGCAATACATAATTATATTTATGCACATAATCAAACAAGTTAATGTCCCTACTTGCGCTTATACACTGGATATGCATTTGGGGCCATAATTACCCCGAGTGACATTTTCAATTTGATCCCTGGGCCTCTTTACAGCTCTACTATCAGGTGAAAGTTTTTCTGTTGTGTTTGTTAGTTCGTATTGTTTCCGTTTCAATCAAAATTTCATCTTAAATGATTTTAATTAATGATATCACACCCCAAATAAAAAAGCAGACTTGCCACTTTCCAACGAACAGAATTGTGATTGCCGTACATTTTAGGCTCCCCTAAGCACAAAATTTGAAGAAAATTTTATTTTCTCATATGATGGAAGATGGAAGCTAGGCATGATGGAAGCTAGGCATGTGTAAAAATTTAATTATCATTGTGTAATGCAGCAAAGAATTATAAGCTCTCAAAGACAAAGGGGCCATAATTACACCGGGGTCATAATTACCCCAGTCTCCCCTACCTAAAACTTCTCCAATGCGCTTCCAAATGACTGAAAGGGGTCATTATGGCGCAGCCACATTCCTCTACGGTGCCCGTACGGCAATTCGAAAACAGTCGTTTGATGTATAATGCACCAAGCCTTACGAAATGATTAAAACGACTGTATTCGACACGCAATACGGGCACCGTAGGGGAAATGTGACTGCACCATTTAAAAACAAACAAACAAAAAAAGAAATAAAAAATAAAAATAAAAAACCGTTATAACATCTAAATAGACATGTAGAACTCGAGTCAAACATCACCAACATTTGTGGTTTCTCACGGTTTATATCCACTTGGTCTAACAACAGTTGGTCTCATTCTCCGTTTGTCTTTATTACCACATGGGCTAAAACCCATTCGGTTTACTAACAATTTGGTCTAATTTACAATTTGTGTAATGTATAATTGGTCTACTTATCACTTGGTCTAATGACCAATCGTCTCATTGTCAATTCGTCTAATAGCCAAATAGACTAATTGCATTTTTGTCTAATGCCCAAATGAGTATTATTTTGGTCTATTACCAGTTTGTTACTGGAGGTGACCAAGTGGTGATAGAACAAGTGGAAAGTAGATGAAGTACGCATTAGACGAAATGGGAATTAGACGAAGTGGTAAATTGGCGAAGTGCTACTTAGACCAAAAGGTAATTAGACGAACTGGTTATAGACAAAATGAAATTAGACCATTTGGGAAGAGACGAAATGGACATTAGTCAAAGTGGGTTTAGACCAAATGGCAATTTATCGTTTCTCACTTGCCTTGAAAGTCTAGGAAAAATAGCAAACGACCCACCACAAATTGCAACAGAAACTAAATTTTCAGCATTTCACTATAGTGATCAAAACAACATTATATCCAAAGTATGGGAAAATCGAAGCTGTGGAACAATGTCTAATTTGCATAAATTCAAAATTGCCGCCATTGCCAATGTTTGAACTGTATCTTCGGTTATAAGATATCATTCCAAATTTTTCAGAGTAGATTAATATGTTAATTGAGATCATTAGGATAATTTGATAACACATAGGTTGCTTTAGAGACATTAAAGCAGTAGAACAACTTAATTTGCATATTTTCAAAATGACCGCTATTCAGAATACGTCTTGCCTGTATCTCCGGATATAAGAGTCAGTTTCTGTGTCTATACCGATGTTGTCAGGGTAGAGGAATACGTTAATTGACAGAATTGAGATCACCAGATAACATAAATGTGGTTTCAGATACACTGAAACAGTAGAAAATGACTAATTTGCATGAAATGGCCATCATTCAGTATTATGTTCTGATCTAGGACTATTAGAAACACAATTTACGTGTCTATACATATGTTTTCAGGTTTGAGGAATACGTTAATAGACATTATTGAGGTCATCACATAACGTAAATGTGGTTTCATAAAATTGAAGCAGTCGAACAAGAATTAAGTTGCCGAAAATGGCCGCCATTGGGCCTTTAATGTCTCTAAACCAACAATTTGTTATTGAATTATCCAAATGATGTCAATTAACATATTCATATATCCCGAAAACATTGATATAAAAAATGAATTTATGTTTATCCGAGTCTTAGAACCAAATATACATTTCAAACATTGGCAAATGGCGGCCATTTAGAATTTATGCAAATTAGACATTGTTCCACAGCTTCGATTTTCTTATACTTTGGATGTATTATTTTTATTAGTATTATAGTTAATTTCTGAAAATTTCGTTTCTGTTGCAATGTTATGAGTTTCGCCATTTTTTCCTCTATTTTTACTGGATTAGGCCTTTACAGTACGCACGTGTATATACAGTGTGTTCCTAAAAAAGGTAATCGAAGTTCAAAGGTCAGTGATTTCAAAAGTATATGGTTTATTTTTGTGATTTATTTACTAAAATACTAAGTAACTCATCAGCTTTAATTTGAGACATTGCTACGTCCAAACTGTAATGGGTCACAGAGTTAGGGTCCTTTGAAGGTAATAGGTACAAAACCCATTTTTTCCAAGTTTTTCATTTTTAGGGTATGAAACGAACTTTTTATAATTTTTCGGTTTCATAGTTTGGGGGGGGGGGGGTTTGTCACACAAAGTTTCAATGAAATGCAATTTCATTTGTCAAAGGACCCATCTCAATGGCAACGAGAGGGGTTCGCAATTTTGAGTCTCTTGAGTCGTGGAGACGTTGTGGTGACTTCTCCTGAGACTTCAGGGCGTCGAGGGAAAATGGAACAAAAGTCAAACATGTTCAATCTTTTAGTAGACTTCTTTAAGACGCCAGCAAGGAAACATTATTAGCCCGTTCGGTTTCTTTTAATCGTTAGCAAGTTCCGACAACGTCTCTGCGATGTCGTGGATACTTAAGGGACGTCGAGGCAACCGTCCGCAAAGATGTCACAGAGACTTGCTCGCGTATTAAAGAAGTCTACTAAAATATTGGACATGTTTGACATTTTGTTTGATTTTTCTCGCGACTTCATGCAGAATCAAGAGACGTCGCGGCGACCTCTTCGAGACTCCAGAGACTCATGCATAATCGAGAACCCATGTCATTGCCAGTGAGATAGGTCTTCTGACAAATGAGATTGCATTTCATTAAAACTTTGTGTGACAAGACCCCCAAAACTATGAAACAAAACTTTTATAAAAAGTTGGTTTCATACCCTAAAAACGAAAATCTTGGAAAAAATGGGTTTTGTACCTATCACCTTCAAAGGACCCTAATTCTGTTACCCATTACAGTTTGGACATAAGCAATGTCTCAAATTAAAGCTGATGAGTTACTTAGTATTTTAGTAAACAAATCACAAAAATAAACCATATACTTTTGAAATCACTGACCTTTGAACTTCGATTACCTTTTTTTAGGAACACACTGTATATACGGATTTTCTCCATAATTGAGCGAAATTTTGGGTTTTTCGTATATTACGTTCGTAGGTTTAGCCTATAATAACTTTTTACTCCAATCTTTTTACACACCTTAGGATATATACCAATGGACATATTTTCAGAAAGTGACAACTCACAGCTCTTTTTAGAAATTTTAATACATTAAATTTTAAAATATGTAAAAAATTCGTATTTGGAAAAAAATGGAAAAATTCTTTTTAACTACAAAACTGAAGTTAGTTTTGATTTTCATTCAAATTAGCATTGTTGTATAGGAAAGTTATTACTCTTATTATAAGACCCGACTCATTGTGTTTAAAGAATCATTTCCATTCATAAGTTCTTCATAATACTATTTGTTGTAAAAAAAATGGCGGCCATTTTGAAATTATGCAAATTAGACATTGTTCCACAGCTTCGATTTTCCTATACTTTTGATATATTGTTTTTATTACTATAATAGTTCATTGCTGAAAATTTCTTTTCTGTTGCAATTTGTGGTGGGTTTCGCCCTTTTTTCCTCGATCTTTCCTGGACTATGAGACGGGTTAATTAGCTGGCTCTGAGTTTATCTTACCGTCTGTGACATATGTGTGTAATACGATCCAAACCAGAAATAACAAGTTATGATCCGTGGGTTACAGTACCAGAGGATTGGTTTCTGCCAATCGGCACAATTCACATGCTTGTAGATTCGATGGAAAACCGCCGTTTTATCCAACATTGTTGAATCCCAAACATCTCATCTTAATATTTTGGTTGCAGATAATTTGATTGTTGGAATCAAATAAACATGATTAGAATACTGTAATGTTCAGCATTATATTCTCATTTTTGTTGTCGTGTGTTGAAGAAAAAAACAGTCTTGTTCCTTCGTCTGATAATTATTTCAAAAGGAGGCTCACAAAATGCGTGATGCAAGCCTTATCAAGGAGAATCTCTCCTTGGTCTCGCACGCATCACTGCACTATGTACAATGAAACGCTCTCAACATTTTTTTCTTCGATAAATTTAGAATTATCAACAAAAAAAAATGTGTATCACAGTGTGAGTATGTCCTATACAGAGACTGAATTGTACACATATTCACAAAGTTGGTTAATATACTCTTGCTAACCAATAAGGTCATTTATATTTTGAGAAATAGAATGGTCATTTGCTTTGGCCCCCACTTTACCAACTGAGCCGAAGTGGTATGTATTATTTGCATACAACCTAATGCAATACAATTTATGGGAAAATACATCACAATACCAAATCAAAACCACAAGTCAAATAATAGTGTTCATTGTAAGTTGCTTCTATGATTTTTCTCTTCGAATACACGCTTTATGCCTATGCCCAGAAAGCACAGAAGCAGAAACAAAGTTGGACTTCATACACTATTCCACAAACCCAAGAGGTTTGAACACAAAACCTCCCACAGCCCATCATAATTTTTTTTTTTTTTTTTTAAGCAGGTGTTTCTGCATTTATTGATTCGAAAACATGGGATTTCACTCAAGATTAATAGTTTCCTGAAAATTGTACTGTTACTTGTACTGTTAATGACAGTCAGCTATCTTGTAGCATCGTTGATCATCAGCTTTATAACTTCCCTGGCCTTCAATTTATTTTATCCATTGC
>CALNVZ010000174.1:52223317-52246045 GCA_940671915.1 Paracentrotus lividus
AGCAGACTTGCCACTTTCCAACGAACAGAATTGTGATTGCCGTACATTTTAGGCTCCCCTAAGCACAAAATTTGAAGAAAATTTTATTTTTTTCATATGATGGAAGATGGAAGCTAGGCATGATGGAAGCTAGTTATGTAAAAATTTAATTATCATTGTGTAATGCAGCAAAGAATTATAAGCTCTCAAAGACAAAGGGGCCATAATTACACCGGGGTCATAATTACCCCAGTCTCCCCTACCTAAAACTTCTCCAATGCGCTTCCAAATGACTGAAAGGGGTCATTATGGCGCAGCCACATTCCTCTACGGTGCCCGTACGGCAATTCGAAAACAGTCGTTTTATGTATATTTGAATGCACCAAACCTTACGAAATGATTAAAACGACTGTATTCGACACGCAATACGGGCACCGTAGGGTAAATGTGACTGCACCATTAAAAAACAAACAAAAAAAATTAAAAAATAAATATAAAAATAAAAAACCGTTATAACATCAAAATAGACATGTAGAACTCGAGTCAAACATCACCAACATTTGTGGTTTCTCACGGTTTAGTGATCAGCAAATCTTGGGTCTAACACAACCCAGTTGGGTACTCATGTCTGCTGTCCGCGTTTGGTTTGTTACCACAATGGGATGTCACTAAGATAATATCCCGCATCAATGCGGTTTAACTAATACAATTGATGGTACTACGTAATTTACAATTGGGTGTACCGTATTAATGTGGTCTTACTCTAAGTCAGCTAATTGTGGTAACAATGACCAGCTGCCGTTCGTTCTCAATTCGGTCAAAGATTATCGTTTCTAAGTGTTTTAGCTCAAATCACGCACTAATTGCATTGTTTGTCTAATGCCCAAATGAGTATTTGGTCGGCCTATTACCAGTATTGTTACTGGAGGCGGTGACGGCACAGACGGTATGTGATCCACTTATGAGAAGACATATGGTGGATTAAGTCAGACATTTGACATTTGGGCATTAGAAAAGAAATGGTGAACTTACGACTTCGAAGGTGGTGTTTATTAGACATATGACTGCGCGAAATTGAGAACATTTTGGATGAGACGAAAATGGACAACATATCAATTCTAGTTGTAAACTTTAAGAGGAAGAGGCGCTAATCAACTCTACTAGACCTAAAGGCGACGCGTCTTTGGCATAAGACCATTTTGTATTTTTGCATGCAGTTTTTGTTCACTATTTGTTTTTCTTGAATTAGACGGAGCAACGCTTACCTTTCAATAGAAAGGTGATCAAGCATGTGAATAATTAATCAACGTCGTTGAAGACAGTCTGATTATGTTTCAAATAGGAAATAACTACTTGCGATAGGGGATAAAAAGTCCTGTTCACTTTGTGTTCGAATTCGAAAATCCATATAGTACAGTATCTAAATTCCCTGTAACTATATGTGCCACACTTTTGCTCTCCCAAAAATAGCTCACACGCCACATAATCATACTCTGTGCCTGATATACGCATAATTGATACTTTACAACTTAATGGACCAATCGCTAGTTTTTTAAAAGCCTTTGAATGATCTGAGCTTTTCCACAAAGATGGCTAACATTCCATTCGATGGTTAAGCATAATGTCCTAGTCACTTTGAACATTAGTCAAGAGTCGAAGATAGAATTCTCACTCGATGGGTGTCGATGATTTCTCCGGGACATATCACCACATGCACATTAATATCGGCATGATAGCGACGTGCCGTCCTTCGCAAGGGTGACAAAGGAATCACTTACTTATTATCAATATATGCGTTTGTGGAACATTGATTCGTATGTGAAATAAAGTTTCTGATAACAACTTCATCACAATAATGTTTATAAGCTTGCCCAAATGTGTATTTCCTCCATCTGGTCTGGAGAATCTATTAACTAAAACATGATAAAAGATTCATAACAATTTCTTTCATCCCCACGGTACGAGTAGATTGCTGAACCGAACGGACAATACCATTCCAGTGCAGGAAGTCTTCTTAAGCGAGTTTTTGTGAGCTAAATTATATCTATTTGCAGCCAGCTGTATAGATTTCTCCGCTTCTCAGGTCTCCTGTATATCGAACGTCACTTACTCGTTGCGTCTGGCCTCTTAGATAATGGAGCCGCCTTGTTTAATTACGATTTAATGCCGCACAGATAATGCTATAGCGTTAACACTTTACATTTTACATAGAGTAGAATTGATATGTTAGTCAAAGTGTTTAGACACCAATATGCAATTTACCGTTTCTATCACTTGCCTTGAAAGTCCATGAAAAAATAGCAAACGACAACAGAAACGAAATTTTCAGCATTTCACTATCATATAAAGTGGATTACAAAACAAACATTATATCCAAAGTATAGGAAAATCGAAGCTGTGGAGACAATGTCTAATTTGCATAATTCATAAAATGGCCGCCATTGCCAATGTTGAACTGTATCTTCGGTTTATAAGATAATCATTCCAGAATATTTCTCAGAGTAGATTAATATGTTAATTGAGATCATTAGGATATTATTTGTAACACATAGGTTGCTTTAGAGACATTAAGCAGTAGAACAACTTATTTGCATATTTTCAAAATGACGCGCTATTCAGAATACGCTTGCCGTGTATTCCCGGATATAAGAGTCAGTTTCTGTGTCTATACCTATGTTGTCAGGGTAGAGGAATAACGTTAATTGACAGAATTGAGATCACCAAGATAACATAAATGTGGTTTCAGATACACTGAAACAGTAGAAAATGACTAATTTGCCTGAAATGGCCATCATTCAGTATTATTTTGAGTGATTATGTTCTGATCTAGGACATATTAGAAACACAATTTACGGTGTCTATACATATGTTTTCAGGTTTGAAGGAATACGTTATAAACATTATTGAGGTCATCACATAACGTAAATGTGGTTTCATAAAATTGAAGCAGTCGAACAAGAATTAAGTTGCCGAAAATGGCCGCCATTGGGCCTTTAATGTCCTAAACCAACAATTTGTTATTGAATTATCCAATGATGTCAATTAACATATTCATATATCCCGAAAACATTGATATAATAAACTGAATTTATGTTTATCCGAGTCTTAGAACCGAATATACAGTTCAAAACATTGCAAATGGCGACCATTTAGATTTATGCAAATTAGACATTGTTCCACAGCTTCGTTTTCTTATACTTTGGATATATTATTTTGATTAGTATTATAGTTAATTTCTGAAAATTTCGTTTCTGTTGCAATGTTATGATTTTTCGCCATTTTTTACCTCTATTTTTACTGGATTAGGCCTATACAGTACGTCACGTGTATATACGGATTTTTCTCCATAATTTGAGCGAAACTTTGGGTTTTTCGTATATTACGTTCGTAAGTTTTAGCCTATAAATTAAATCTTTTTACTTCTTCTTTCTTCACCACACGGTACTAGTACGAAATGAATGTATTAGATCCACTTCAGTATTTTAAGGACATATTTCTCAGAAAGTGAACAACTCACAGCTCTATGTCTTTAGAAAATTTTTAATAAAGTACATTAAATTAGAAAATATGTAAAAATGATCGTGAGTTGGAATAAAAGAATGAGGAAATAATCTTTTAACTACAAAACTGAGTTTAGTTTTGATTTACATTCAAATTAGCTACTTGTTTGATATTAGGGACAAGTGTATTGACTGTCACGCTTTATATGTAGACCCGACTCATTTGTAGTTTAATAAAATTAATTCCATTCATTCTTCAAAATTACTATATTTGTTAGGTTAAGAAAATAAGTATGGCGGCCAATTTTTGAAATCTATGCCGAAATTGAGACTATTCGTTCCATGCTATCGCGTTCGATTTTCCTATAATGCTTTGTATATATATGGCTTTGTAATTATACTATAGATGGTATATGTTCATTGCCGAAACATTTCTTTTCTGATTGCAATTATGGTGGTGGGTTCGGCCACCGTTTTATTCTACTCGATCGTTCTCTTTCGGGACACTATGAGAACGGTTGAGATACTAGCTGGCTCTGAGTTTATCTTACCGTCTGTGACATATATGTGTAATTACGATCCAAACCAGAAATAACAAGTTATGATCCGTGGGTTACAGTACCAGAGGATTGGTTCTGCCAATCGGCACAATTCACCATCGCTTTGTGAATTCGATGGAAAACCGCCGCGACCGCTTTTATCCAACATTGTTGAATCCAAAGATCTCATCTTAAATACTTTGGTTGCAGATAATTTGATTGTTGGAATCAAATAAACATGAATTAGAATAATGTTCAGCATTATATTCTCTCATTTTTGTTGTCGGTGTGTTGAAGAAAAAAAAACAGTCTTGTTCCTTCGTCTGATAATTATTTCAAAAGGAGGCTCACATAATGGCGTGATGCAAGCCTTATCAAGGAGAATCTCTCCTTGGTCTCGCACGCATCACTGCACTATGTACAATGAACGCTCTCACCATTTTTTTCTTCGGATACATTTACAATTACTATAAAAAAAGAAATGTGTATCCATGTGTGAGTATTGTGCCTACTAGCAACTGAAGATCTGAATTTGTGAACTAGCTTGATGCAGTGTGATTCACGAAAGAGATTAGCGTGTCAATACTCGGATATCGAAGAGCAACGCAGTAAGTGTGGAGTCTGCCCAAATAGTGTAAATCAACACATACCGGCAGAAAGCATGGGTATAATACTGGCACTATAGGACGTTCGCCTAGAAATTAATTCTGGAACTATTGATGTCTCTAATATCAAAGAGCTGATATAAGGAGTTTAAAGAGTTTCTATATGTTCAAGTGTAAGTGAAATAAAAACAACATAAGGTGAAGCTAAGAATTATTAAAATTTTAAATAAAAACAGTCGTCACTGCGAGAAAGGAAGGAAGATATATTGAGGGGTGAGAGGAGCGGTGCATATCCATTACGGGCGCAAGGGGCGTGGTCACCACCCTTTTGATTTTATAATAGAATTTATCATAAAGGAAGTAAATGGCCATTTCAGTTCGCCAGCCCCTCTGATTTTGTCCAAATCTCGCTCGGGTTCCACGTTCGGATTAGGGTTCGGTTGGTGTAGGGGGCGCAAAAACTGGCGAAACAAGCCTGGCGCCTGTCTATCACAGCGGACATGAAGGTCAGGCTACGAGCCGAATGAGGGGGGTCGGCATTCGCCATATGGCAGCCGCCGCCCCAGCGTGTATTGGTTCGACTACATTGCTATCATAAAAAAAAAAAAAAAAAAAAAAAAAAAAGTAAATAAATAAATAAATTAACAAATAGATTATTAATTGTTGTTGTTTTTTTGTTGTTGAAATTTCATTTGTTTTTAAATGATAATCAAGGATGTAGGCCTACGCATATTTTGTGCTATATGCACATATACTTATCTGATTAAGCAAAAACGGTGAGCGCAAAGTGTGAGCCGTGAAAATTTGTTATAATTGACCACAAAGCGAATGCTTGTTACTTGTTTACTTGTTGTTGTAATCCCAAAAGGCAGCTCCTTTGAAGCTATACTGGAATGTCCGTCATGTGCCAGTGGAGGTGACAAGGTGCAGGGTTTGGGTAGACTCAAATAGATACAATAACATGAGCATATGGGAACCAACAGGAGGCTGCATCATAATGATGAAAGGTAGCGCAGCCTCTTTGAAAGCAGTTGGATTTCCATGAAGTATATGTCCTGGTAATTTATTCCATATTCGTACAGTCCTTGGGAACATTGCATATTTGTATGTGTCTATTGTAGCTTTGGGTATGACATATTTAGCTACATGGTCATGCCTGCCAAAGTAGGTAGCTGGTGATATGACCTGTGGCAAAGGCACACGAACCAGTTGATGGTGCATCTGGTAGAAAAGTGAACATTGTGCTAGGAGCCAGGCGCGGATCCAGGATTTTCCAGAGGGGGGGGGGGCCCAACTTTGAAAAAAATATCTAGCGAGCGGAGCGAGCAAACGAGCGCGAAGCGCGAGTTAACATTCACGGATACCTAAAACGAGGAATTTAACAATTTTAATTTTCTACTCCTATGAAAACAAAATAATAATATATACTAGAAAAAAAAATTAAATTAAAATAAAAAAAAATAAAAAATCGGTATATTTTAAACAAAACTTTAGTGGTTTGAATATGTATTCTAAATTGCCACCATGAGATGAAAGCTTTGAGGTAAAAATTTGAGTTAATTGTGCATTATATACCCTACTAAATTGGTATCTGCGAGCGCGAAGCGCGAGCCGAAAATTTTGAGCTCAAAATTGGAGTTATTGGAGTTTGACTGCATTATGATTTAGTATCCGCGAGCGCGAAGCGCGAGCCGAAAATTTTGGGTTTTGAAAGGGGCACTTTCTAATATTAGTTTGAATATGTATTCCAAATTGCCACCATGAGATGAAAACTTTGAGGTAAAAATTTGAGTTATTTGTGCATTATGAATAAGTATCAGACATGTCAGTGAGCGCGAAGCGCGAGCCGAAAATTTTGGGTTTTCAAAAGATATATGGAATAAGTAAAGGGGCACTTTCTAATATTAGTTTGAATATGTATTCTAAATTGCCACCATGAGATGAAAACTTTGAGGTAAAAATTTGAGTTAATTGTGCATTATATACCCTACTAAATTGGTATCTGTTTTAGATAATTGTGTGTTATAGATCTTATTTAGAATCCGCGAGCGCGAAGCGCGAGCTGAAAATTTTGAGGTAAAAATTTGAGTTATTTGTGCATTATGATTAAGTATCAGACAAGTCAGCGGAATAAGTAAAGGGGCATTTTCTAATATTAGTTTGAATATGTATGCTAAATTGCCACCATGAGATGAAAACTTTGAGGTAAAAATTTGAGTTAATTGTGCATTATATACCCTACTAAGTTGGTATCTGCGAGCGCGAGCCGAAAATTTTGAGCTCAAAATTGGACTTATTTGTGCATTATGATTTAGCATCCGCGAGAGCGAAGCGCGAGACGAAAATTCTGGGTTTTAAAAGATATATGGAATAAATAAAGGGGCACTTTCTAATGTTATTTTATTTAGATAATTGTGTGTTATAGACCTTATGTAGAATCCGCGAGCGCGAAGCGCGAGCTGAAAATTTTTAGGTAAAAATTTGAGATTTTTGTGCATTATGATTGAGTATCAGACATGTCAGCGAGCGCGAAGCGCGAGCCGAAAATTTTGATTTTTAAAAGATATATGGAATAAATAAAGGGGCACTTTCTAACATAAAGAATTGTAGATGATTATGTATTATAGACCGTATATAGTATCCTCGAGCGCGAGCCGAAAATTTGGGGTTTTAAAAGATATATAGAATAAATAAAGAGGCACTTTCTAGCATAAAGAATTGTAGATATTTGTGTATTATAGACCCTATTTAGTATCCCGAGCGCGAAGCGCGAGCCGAAAATTGTGGGTTTTAAAAGATACATGCAATAAATAAAATAATAAAATATTATTTTTTTTTTTTCAGATAATTGTGTATTATAGACCCAATTTAGTATCCGCGAACGCGAAGCGTGAGTTGAAAATTTTAAGTTAATTGTGCATTATATACCCTACTAAATTGGTAGGCCTATGTGCGAGCGCGAAGCGCGAGCCGAAAAATTTGGAGCTCAAAATTGGAGTTATTTGTGCATTATGATTTAGTAGCGTAGCGCAAGCCGAAAAGTTGGGTTTTAAAAGATATATGGAATAAATAAAGGGTCACTTTCTAGTATTCCCACGAGGCCGACTATTTTCCATCCAGGCCGAGGGCCCGCTAGGCCGAGGATCCACGAGGCCTCTTTTCTTTGTGAAAATATTTTTTCCTTATTTTTACTTTTCGTCAGTAATGTATTTCTTTTTCTTTAAAACATGAGAAAAATCGGCCTCGTGGACCCTCCCCCACATTATAGGCCCTATGGTCGTTTAGAACCCAATTATGCCTATTTTGCGCTTCTTATTTAATAAAGTTTTGCGAATATTTGACAAAACATCGGGCTTTATTCCCTCCTCTTTCTTTCTTTTTCTTCTTTTCTCTCTCTTTTCCCTTCTTTCTCCCTTTTTCTCCTCCTTTTTTTTTTTTTTTTTTTTTTTGGGGGGGGGGGCCGGGCCCGTCGGGGCCTCCCCCTGGATCCGCGCCTGGGAGCCGACGAGTGTGGAGGCTGTTCCATCCAAGGCTGGAGATAAGGCGGAGGAGGATGTTGTTCTCCTGAAGTCACAGTGAACAAATCGGGCCGCTGATCTTTGTACTTGCTCCAATGATTTGACAGCTGTAACAGTGTGGGGATTCCATGCCTCAGAAGCATACTCAAGTTGAGGACGCACTAACGCAGTGTATGCCCTGGTCTTAACCTCTTTGAAGCACGGTGACAAGGTTTTGCGGATGAGGCCCAGTGTACGACTGGCCTTGCGCCTAATATTCTGGCAGTGGACATTCCAACGCAGATCGGTAGTCATTGTCACTCCCAGGTACTTGTACTCATTGGCCCTTGGTATTGATCAGCGTCCAGATGATAGTTGTAGATGCGAGGAGAGCGTTTACGTGTCATAGACAATACTCCGCATTCTTGACATTGAATTTCATTTGCCATGTAGTAGACCAGGATGACAGACGCAGTAAATCTTCCTGGAGGATGTGTAGTCTTCATCTCTCACAATCTCTCTGTAGACAACACAGTCATCAGCAAACAGCCGAATAGAGGATTTGATGTTTTCTTGGATGTCATTGATAAAGAGAAGAAAGAGAGTCGGGCCAATTACCGAGCCTTGGGGGACACCGGAGGTGACATCTCTCCATGAAGACTGTTTGCCGTTGACAACCACACACTGCTTTTCTGTCAAGAAAGAAGGGCCATTATCCAGTTGAAAGTGTCACCTGTAATACCGTAGTGTCGAGCTTGATGCCAAGACGTTCATGGGGGACTCTATCAAACGCCTTTTGGAAGTCCAAGAAGATGGTATCCACTTGATGCGTTTCGTCAGAAAAACCAGTCATGAACGGCTAAAGACAGTTGGGTGTTGGTTGATAGTCCCTGGCGAAAACCATGCTGGACATCGCTGAGAATCTTGTTGGATATGCTAGGAATTTGGAGACATGGCTGAGGACTATGTGCTCCATGACATTACTGGCGATGCAGGTGAGGGATATGGGCCGATAGTTCGATGGGTCTCTCTTGTCGCCCGACTTGTGAATTGGTGAAACGAGAGCCTTTCTCCATTCTGATGGTATAGTACCCGTGTTATAACTTTGTTGGAATAAAAAAGCAAACACAGGGGCAATCTCGCAGGCTATGAGCTTCAAGAGCTTGGGTGGCATTTCATCAGGCCCACTAGCTTTGGATGGGTTGAGATTCATTAACTGCTTTTCTACTCCTCTTCTGTCGATGTGAAGATGACCAATAGATGTAGACTGACCCTTTGTTGGTAAGCTTTGTGTATTTTCTTGAGTGAACATGGTATGGAAGTAATTGTTCAGTGCTTCAGCCTTGTCTGCAGCTGCTGAACACAGTTTTGAAGTTGTACGCAGGGTAGGTATTCCAATCTGTTCAGTACGGCAGCTTTTGATGTAGGACCAAAAAGCTTTAGGATTTTCATTCAAGCTGGTACCAATAACGTTTTTGATGTAGTCATTGTGGGCTTTATGGACAGTCTTGGCTACTTGGTTACGAAACCTTCTGAAGGCTTCCCAGTCGGCTGCAATATTCTGATGGCGAGCTTTCTTGTACAGCCGCGGTCACGTTTCCTCATTTTCTGTTTGATGTCTTGTGTAATCCATGGGAGATTACTTCTTTCTCTGCTCATCTTTGATGGCACAAACTCAGACAAACTTACGGAGGAAATCTGTGATCATTATCCAGTTTGTCTCCACCGAACGGTTTTCAGGATCTGAGAGGAGAAATGTATCAGAGAAGACTCTTGTAGCTTGTTTGAGTTGATTGGTGTCTGCTTTGTTAAACTGATGAATCTTTCGTCGTGGTTTTGGCTGAAGTTTAGGACAAGATTTGATGGTGTAAGTCAGCAGATTGTGATCTGAGATTCCGGGGAGTACCTCAACATTGTCCACAAGACAAGCATTTGAAGTACAGATTAGATCAAGAATATTCCCTGATGATGGTCGGGTAACTTCACGAACTACCTGGGTTGGTGAATTTGTGAGCAAGATGTCGAGCAGCTTTTGATGGGTAGCTGAGGAACTAGGATTGGTCGTGGTCTGGTTTTCCCAATCGATGTCAGGATGATTAAAATCGCCTGCAATCAGGATATTGGGTTGGGCTCGTCGATTTCCCATCAATGAAGCAAGGGAGTTTTTTAGGAGGGCAGTAGTAGGACCCGAGAAATAGCTTTTTGGTATTTGTTAGCTCAACTGTGCACCACAAGAGTTCACAGTCTGTAGCAAGATGTGTGCATTCACTGACAGGAATATCATCACGGACAGCAATAAAAACTCCTCCCCCATGCTGATTTCGGTCTTTCCGAAACACTGTGTAATTGTTCGGAAAGATGGAGTATATAGGTAGGAATGTCAGTATTGAGCTTTGATTCACAGCCCAAGATAATGTCCGGAGAGTGTTGAGTGATGGCTGCCTGGAAGCTTGATCTTTTTGAAGATCCTTTGAGACCATTACAATTTAAAGTCATGACCTTGAAAGCCTTCTGTTTTCTCTTTGATGTGCGAGGCTGTGGAGATTTGAAGTGTGGATGAGCTTGTGGGGAGTTATCGTCTCTACGAGTTGGTGTTGAAGGGACAGGATAACTATCCCAAGTTGGTGAGTCGAGCTGGGTGGCCTCAAGAGGAGAGAAACTATTTGTGGATGAGAAGTCAAGGCCTTGGAGAGAAGAGCTGGATCCGATGTTTATGGATCCGCACTGAAAGCAATTCCAGGCAAAACTTCTAGACTTTGATCGAAGCTGATCATAGCTGCGAGCTGAAATTCCAACGCAGGATATGTGACACCAGTAGTTGCATGTGTCACACAAAATCGCTGGGTCATTGTCGTGTACGCGATCTCCACAGACAGCACATGGATAGACTTGCTCGATCTGAACCATTTGTATTTGAACGCTATGTGTTCAAAAACAGGATAAGCATATCTAATCAAACGTCGAGCACAAAGCGCAAGCTGAAATATTGCTTTAAAAATGGGACATTCTAAGCATTTTTTTTTTTCATAATGAACAGTTGTGGATTTGATGCACTGCCTAAAGCACCTGGAATAGGCATATTCCAAGTGCTAAGGCAGTGCTTCACACAAAATAATATCAAAGTAATTAAATTCAAATAAGGTAGGTCACCACACAGCTATAAAAGATCGGGGTTCTGAATAGGTATTCATCTTTTCAAAGGATCCAAAGTTTGTCAGGACAACAATCCAAAAACAATTCTGCGTCACGTCAGTATCACCAATATGAAGCAATCGATCAAAACAGATCAACAATCAATTCCAATCAGCATTCAACTACAATCAAACAAGCGAGGCATCTTTAATGATCAAACCAGTCAACTTCTGCAAAAATCCAGTACGGTACCAAATAAACGTATCAGATTCAACTTCTGAAAAATGGATATGCCAAGGGCGGGTAAGGGTGGGACTCTCCTCAAGTTGTATTTCGCTATTATTAATAGACTTATAATTATACTTCATTTTATTCGCATAATTTAGTAATTCTATTACATAACATCTCATACAAGTCGTCAGAGGGTTAGCATGTTCAAAGCATGACCCAGAAGTTGACCTCACATAGAATAAAAACGATTGGAAGAAAACACAAAGAGTGTTACTTTAATGAAGAAAAAAAAATTCTTCACAACAAACCAATCTTCCCGACCAGAACCTTTAAACTCACAGACACTGTCACTCATGAAGGTTGGATATTTTTGTTTATGTGAACCAGCCACTTCATTTTGTTCCGGCTTTAATTTTTAGAATTTGTTTGTCCCTTTTTTCACTTTTCGGTACCTTGGCTATTATGTTGGACGTTACCTTAGCCATTCCCGGGTATTGAAAAATAAAAAAGTTTGCCAACTCCCACAATGCCCATTTTTGCATTTTTTTTTCTCATTTCGGGCCCTTTTTTGTGTTTACCAGGCTGACCAAGGCCCCCTTAGAAACGCTTCTAAAGTATAAAAGTGTAGGGTTGTTATTGTTCTTAAAGTAAAATCTAAGTTTATGATCACAGACTTCGATTTATTGTCTAGAGGAAGGGTCAAAGTTAATTTCGATTCGGGTTGACAATTTGTTTTATTCATTTTTACAATATTTCAAAAAATAAAATAAAAAATTCTGTCTTCCCAAAAAATTTTGTAAAGAATCTCAGCTGAACATAAATCATAATGAAAAAGAGACTATAGTTACAACCTTGTCATTAAGGCTGAAACAAGATTTAGGGGGTTCGATTCGGGTTGACAATTTGTTTTATTCATTTTAACAATATTTCAAAAAATAAATACAAAATTTCTATCTTCCCCAAAATTTTTTATAGAATCTCAGCTGAACATAAATCATAATGAAAAATAGACTATAGTTATACCATTTACAACCTTGTCATTAAGGCTGAAACAGGATTTAGGGGAAAATGAAAACAATTAAGGGTTCATTGTTGTTTTCTATTTCCTTTGTTTTGACCATAAAGTTTGGATAGAATATTCCCATTTTTCACCGATCTCACTTTTTTTTCCAACCCTTCCCCTAGACAAGAGACCTATATACGCTTGTAATTTTAAACCTTGATTTGTCATAAAGAAGAATAACTCTACATTTCAGACGCTTTTTAAAGGGGTATGACGGAGGGGGCCTTGGTCAGCCGGGTAAACATAAAGGGGTCCCAAAATGAGACAAAAAAGGCACAAAAAAAAAGTGGTAATCAGAAAATTTACTCAAGAGATGGATAGAAGAGCGAGTTCCATGAGTATAATCGGAGGGGATTAGAACTGTGGTAAAGCTGAAACCCCTATTTAGCTAATAGAAAGAACCAGAGGCGGCGGAACCAGGGGGGCAGGGGGGGGGGGCACTGTGACCCCCCCCCCCCACTTTTTCATCCACCCTCAAAGTGCCCCTTTCCATGACTAAAAAGTGTCCCTTTTCTTAGCTAATAACAAATCATTTTATACTAAAAAGGGGCACTTTATTACTAAAAAGGGGCACTTTTAATACAAAAAAGTGCCCCTTGTTACTCCATATGTCTTTTAAAACCCAAATTTTTGGCTCGCGCTTCGCGCTCGCGGATACTAAATAGGGTGTATAGTGCACAATAAACTCAAATTTTAAGCTTATAATTTTCAACTTGCGCTTCGCGCTCGCGGAAAATTAATAGGGTCTATAATGCACAATAACCTCCATTTTTAAGCTCGCTTCGCCCTTGCGGATACTGAATAGGGTCTATAGAATGACAATTTCTATCTCCCAATTATGAATGTACTTTCACTCCTCCCTCTCCCCCCCCCCCCCCCCCACTCCCACCTTCGTCCGCGCCCATATAGGCATCTACGTTTCTTAATTTAGTCGCGGAATTAGAGTTCGCTGGCTTACATTACATCTCATCGATGTATCTTTATCATTGATTACTGCCAGTACTGCCAATACTTTCTCTAATCTTCAGTGATCAATTTAGAGAAAAGTGTTAGTAGAAAAGGTAACCACTCGATTATATTTTTCTATCGTTCTTGGCGGTCAACTTTAACTGTGTAGAGGCAATGTCTGTTATTGTGGTCCCATTGCTTATAAATCGCGTAGCGCTCACGCTTGTAATCCCGACGTCTGAGTGCGCGGGCTTGCCTGTGTTCTGTGGCCGTGCTGTGCATGTGTGCTGCTGTGCCTGAATCTAGTAAAACTTTGGTTGTGATGCACGTAGAAAAGTCTACAAGTTCGTTTTTACAGAGCTAGAGAACAATGCATTTTGATTGTTGGGCGCTCTGATTAGCTACTGGTAGCTATCGCGAGGAGCTCCGCCTCCCGGTTGGGATGACTGAAGTGCGTTGACCGTAACTGAACAACGCGATTCAGCTGTTCCCGATAAAGACCGCTTTGTCGTGCGCGCTGTCAATCATAACCAAATTGGACCCATTTCGCAAGAAAAACTGCAAGACTCGACTTCAAAAACGGTTAAGCGTAGACCCACTCTTTCAATATTTTTTAGAATAAAGAAGAGAAATATAAAAAGGAACTTCAACGAAACCACTGTCGGACTACGCCCAACATTTGAAATTGAAAACGTGTAAAGAAATGAGGACTTACCAAAAAAATAAATGACGAATCTAAATTTTATCGTGACTATTGTTCATTGGAAGGCACAATTGTAGTGTATTTCATATGCTAATTCGTGATCATTCGAGCGTCGTGCATAAATTATTAAATTATGGAGTAAACATTTCTACGTGTGATGTAACTGTATGGACCCAACTCTATCACCTATGGATTTGTCCTGGTTATTGAGCAGACATGATACTTTCCCGTGTCCTGGGACACTGCTGTAGAGAGTTAAACCGACCAGCCCCCGTCGCGAAGCGACGGGAACTGACGAGCCAGTGGCAGTAGTCTAGACATATTTGGTGAAGGTTTGAAAATATCTGACAGTTATACATGACCAAAAAAATCTTGGTCAAAAATACCTTATTTGAATTCATACTCACATTGAATCAAATCTTTGAAGTTTTTCCTCGAATTGGTGACATCTGAAAATGTTTCACATGAAGTAGACTAATCAACTAATAATGAAGAAAAATACAGGAAAATTGAGTCCATCCACGTATATTTCTCTGTGCGTGCGCTGTCTTCGCCACAGAGTTAAATACGTCTTCGCACAGTAAAATGACGTCATAGAAAATGGCAGCGATGGCACCAACACTATGAGAAGAGACAAGGCCAACGGAAAATTCATTTTGGTAAGTCAAAAAGCTCTTATATAAATCAGTTTTATAACGGCCGTATCCTAAAATATCATACATGCCGTTGAATTACATTTTAACATTAGATTCGTCATATTAACCAGCATAATCACCTGATCGCTCTTCATCGCTGGTTGTTTCACTGTAAATGGGGGTAGTAGAAGTACAGCCCCGTCGCCTTCGGCAACGGGGCTGTGTATAGTTACAGTAGAGTAAAGTGCCCGAAATTCGACCACTTGAGCTTTTTTCAGCTCTAGATTCTAGATCTAGTTTGAAAATGAAAAACATATCATCTTTCATTTTCAACAGAAATTAGAAGCATATTATAAATTAAATAATTGTTATAATTTTTTTAAAAGTAAAAAACTATTTGATAGTAAAATCAGAAGTTTTATAACACCTACCTTCTTGCCGAGATTAGACATACCGTACGGTTTTTCATAAATTCGACCAGACGTGAAAAGTCAGCACGCACCGTGCACCGCAGAAATCTTGGCTCACTTCAAATTTCAGAATTTTCCAACAGTTATTTTTTTTTAATACTATTTATTTTGTTTATGGGCAATTCCACTGTTAGTCGCATTACACTTTTAGGTGCCAATTTTTTTAACTTGGTGGTACCAGGCAGTAGCGGACGCAGCCAGATTTCATACAATGGATTTATCCGGCCCATGCGTAAACATAATAGAGCCGCTTTTGTCCCCGGACAATTGGGCCCCCAAAATGCATTCAATTCGATTTTCTTGGATCCGCGCCTGCCAGGTTTACAAGAATGAGTCTTTCTTTAAAGTTTATACTTATACTTAGCTTTAAAATAACAATATAAGAAATGTTACAAGCTTTTTCATGTGAACTTCACAACAGGTTAAAAAACGGTTAGTCACATTACACAAAATGGACAAGGAAAATAATCCACTTGTTACAAAAAAATATTTTTGAAAAATAATTTTTATTGATTTTGAAAGACTTTTATGATCCATTAAAGGAGAATGAAACCCTAGGATTCAGTTGAATTGTATGAAGAAAAAAAAAATCAAAGAAACAGATTAAAGAAAGTTTGAGAACAATTGAATAAATAATAAGAAAGTTATGTGCATTTGAATGTTGTGATCACTAACGCTATGGAAATCCTCACACTGGCAACAGGCCCAAGATGTGTGATGTCACACATGAACAACTCTTCCATGGATATGACGTACAAAAAATACCAAAAATTCTTCTTTTTCCTCATTCTAATGGTAGTACAGACTCTTCACACATGATTATGTTTTTTGAACTTGTATTACGTGTCCTCCCATGAAAAGAATTTCAGATCTTTTAATGACAATTTGAGTGAAATACGTACAAAAGTAACGGAAGTTGTTCATGTATGACATCACACATCTTGGGCCCGTTGCCAATGTGAGGATCCCCATACCAGTAGTGATCACAACATTCAAATGCTCATAACTTTCTCATTATTCATTCATTTTTTTCTCAAATTTTCATTGATCAGCTTCTTTGATTTTCCTGTTTTTGTACAATTTAATGAATTCCTAAGGTTTCCTTCCCCTTTAACACCCATGGCATTAGATAAGTGATAGGTCATAGAATAAACATTAGAGAGACATTTTTAAATTTTTGACAAATGTCCTAGTTGGCATGGAATTGCCGTTATATATGTTTCCTATGTGTAATATGACACCGTATGTTAAATTACTAATTAGCATAACTTAATTACATATTTATTAACTTTAGGTTTTGTCATATTGTAGTTGATATAATGAACAATATCAAACAAAAAAAAGCATTTTCAGTCATTTTGTCTAATTTGACCCTGTACAACAGTTGGGTACCCTGATTGTGCATATGCTCAAAATCATCCTGTTACTTACGTCAATAATATTTAATCAAGGGGCGCGCTATTCGCGTATTTCAGACCTACGTCAGAGCATTCTATTACAGTTGAGTTTATTTTCTTAATAAAAAAATAAATGTATGATATGCATACTTTTTCAGCTCACACTTTGCACTCGCGAAGTTCTCTCAAAAAGGTTCATCGGTAGGTGTTACAAAACTTGTTACAGGTACAAATGTAAATTTCATTTTAGCTTGGCCTGAATGTCCTTATTATTGTTTTATTTTGATGCAGATATCATTCAAACAGTGAATAGGATTAATAAGCAACCATCATGCCATGTTGGTATTATGAGAAGGAAGACCTCGAGACCACTCCATCTATCAAGGATGGGATAGATCCTGGCACAGAGGCTCGATATCGCAGAGAGGGCTCACGATTTATCATCGAGGCTGGAACTACTCAAGGACTGTATCCTTTTACCCTGATAATGGGAACTCAGACACCTTTTCTCTTCAGCGAGAAACAAATGTTCAGGTTATATTGTTATGCAGGGTGAACCAAGATTTCCCCCGATGCAATTAGCTATTTTATAATACCGTAAGCAAATTTTAATTTCATTTGATTCTATTTTAGTTGTATTTCAACAGGGTTTCCCTTTCTGTAAATGCACTACCCAATTGCAATTGTTCTTACCTTTTAGTTTTGAAAGCTCCTACCATCTTGTTTTGATTGATGTAGATATATTAAAGCAATTTAAACGTAGTTCTTGATAGCACTCAGTTGTTTTTGTCATTTTGCAATAAATGTATGGTGCTTTTCTTTACGGGCATTCATCTAAAGAAGAAGTTCGACAAAGAAGTAATAGTATTTGTTATGCACTTCAAGTCTTGAGTAAGACTAATTAAATTTTGTTATCATTCAAATGAATTAAAGTTTATCTTCCTTAATCTGAGATTCAGACGTTATGATACCATGGCAACAGGAGTTGTTTACTTTCATCGCTTCTACATGTTCCACTCATTCAAGGAGTTTCCTAGATATGTAAGTATGGAAGTGGGCTCGGTATTAAATTCAAGGATGACTTATGCGTCGGTCACAACTCGCTGTACCTTCAACGTGCAACTCCCTATGTTGGATTTTGTAGAAAATTTGTGCAGCGTATATGTGCAGGCATGTTGCCTGCAGGAAGTTTTTCCGATACCCTTACTACAGAAACGTTGGAATCGCAGAAATTGACCCACGACCTGTGCATGCATTGTGCATGCAACGCAGGCTACGTTGATTGCACGTGCCCCCGTAGCCTATGACGAGTTGTGACTGCCGCATTAAGAATTTCAAGTGTCTTTGGATTATCACAATATAATTCAAAGCTGTAGATCTAAGAATAGTCGATACTATGGATATGCAGTGGCGGATTCAGGCAGGGGCACAGAGGATGCATGCCCCCTCTATAATTTTAAAAGCTCTCATTGACTGTACATAAAATCAGAAAATTTCAGTACCTCATTCCCTTATCGGGCGTGGCACCCCCTCTTTTTTCAAATCCTGGATCCGCCACTGATATGAGAAGATTATAATGCTTTTTCAATGCACAAATTGTTTACATCATATTTTTCATTGTATGATAACACCTGTTGTTAGATATCAGTCATTCTAGATAGTAAGCAAATATTCACCGTTGATCCAAATGATGGGAAGACTATCACTTCCCAGGTAAGCTGGATAAGCTATCTCCTCCGAAGCAAAGCATCCTTAAAATAATTGATAACGCGTTATGGCTCTACATGCTCTATGGGGTGCTGAAGGGATCAGCAAAAACCAAAAGTACTTTCACTACAAGTGATATTTGATGATGGGAAAACTAAACTTTATCACGTGATTGACTTTTGACCAATCCTTTTGCAACATTCCTAGTATGTGGAATATAACATATTATAATTTAAAATTGTTATCCTATCAATATCAATTTCAGTGTGTGTATTTCAGCCAAGATAGAGCAAAAGGATACGTAAGATACTTATTCGAAAATTCCCTACTGTCATTTATGAGGTACTAATGTCCAACTATAGACGAATTCGGGCAGCATTTCATGGAAGTGAGCCCTCTGTGTGCCCGCCATATAGCTGGAGGTTACCTAGTGTACTATGCATGCGCCATGTGCGCGTATGTCTGCGCGATTGTACATTTTTCCTTTGTTGTGCATACATGCGCACACAAGGAGCATGCGTAGTATATTGGAAGCCCCCCAGTAATGGCTGCCACCATGACAAAACATTACCCAAACCGAATTTGTGTATTGATTGATTTCTTTGATGTAGATCATGGGTGCTGCTTGCCTGTTTCTAGCTGGTAAAGTTGAGGAAACACCCAAGAAATGCAAGGACATCATCAAGATTGCTAAAAATATCCTCTCTGAGCAACACTTTGCTGCTTTTGGGGATGATCCTAAGGTGAGTTTCCATGTTACATGCAGTAAACAAGGGGAGTGAATCACTAAGATTTAAAATCAATCCCAACTATGGACCTATGGAACTATAACATGGCTGTTGATCCTAAAATTGATTTTATCCCAGTTAGGATTGATTTTAGCTGTTAGTGAATCATCCCCCAGATGTCTCTTTAGGGCGATTCCACACCGTACAGGACTTGATAACATTTCACCTCTTTTCGACATGAAAACAAAAGAATATTTGTGGGATTGATGGTTATCCTCGAGTAGTACCAGTGGGGTGTAACACAAAGACTTACAATTGATTAAAAATTACGATTGATTCTTTCTCGTTAGCCTCATAATGGACGGGATGCTCTAAATTTGATGATCTTAATCCTAGCCTTAGCACTAACCCTACTCTTAAACCATTGTATACTGAGAACTTTTCATAAAGTTGAATGAATCATGATTGTCAAGCATGCTTGCAAGAAATTCTTTTCATTTACAGGTGAAACAAAGACAGCTTTAAATAGATCAATGTCAGATAATTTAAATTATATAAGGTCTTTATATGTTTATGCAATCATGAGTGAAATAAACAGATGACAAGAAGGACATTCTATGTTTCTTCATCCCGCATATATGCGGGCTTAGTATACAATAGGTTAATCATATCAAAATCTTAATCCATAACTGTGCCTGGTTTCCAAATGAGGCTACTAAGAAAAAAATCAATCGCAACTTTTTATCAATCGTAAGTCTTTGTGTTACACCCCACTGCAGAAGTGGTACAAAAACCAAGACTTAAAGGGGAAGTTCACCCTGGAATTTTATTGGTTTTAAAAAATGCAAAAAAATAAAAGAAAATATGAATGAAAGTTGGAAGAAAATCGACCCAAAAATAGCGAAGTTATGAATATTTAAATTTTTGATTCTGTGACGTCACGTGCGAGCAGCACTCCCATGTGTTGTGTACGTAAATTCCATAAATTTGTCTTTTTTCATGGTACTTGATAAAGGAATGGGTCAATTTGATAGGGGCATGTATATTAACATATGTTTGATGATGTATCGACCGCACAGGTGAAATAATTAATTTTCTTCTGAAAAAATGACACTTTATGGAATTTACATCATAAAACACATAGGAGAACTGCTCGCATGTGACGTCACAAAATTAAAACTTTAAATATTCATAACTTCGTTATTTTTTGGGCGATTTTCTCCAAACCTTCACTCATATTTTTCTTTTATTTTTCTCCATTTTTTAAAACCAATAAAATTCCAGGGTGAACTTCCCCTTTAACTTGACTGGATTGCACATCCTGTACAATAGAAATGGAAAATAGTACTGTGTCGTACAGGACACTGAAATAACAAGAAACAAAGCCAACAAAAGCATGGAATCACCCTTTAAGGACGTTGCACAGTTGAAACCAAAACCATGACAAGTTCACCAAATTTTGATCAGAGTTACTTTGGTATCTATGTATGCCAAAAATGCAAAAAATAATATAGGTTCATGTGCTTGATTTTTTGCTACGGAACTTTGAAGTTGCCATATTTGGATGGCATGTAAAGTACGCGTAATTTAAGAAATTGGCCTCTGTTAGACCTCGCAAGTGCAACAAACAAGTAAAAATCGTCATTACTTTGTCAAAACCGTATCAAACTTTATCAAACCTTCCTGATTTGTTACAAAGTTTATACCAAATATGGGTACATTGTTTAAACTGGCACATTTGTACTTATTTTTGAGCCAGCAGCGCCCTCATGTGGCAAAAAGGGTGCGTAAAATGGCATAAACCATATCTTAAAGGCTTGGACCTCTACCAGAATAATAAAAGTATAGTTTAAGGTGCACTTTTAAAAAACCATGACAGTCTCATAAATTTTTGCAAAGTGTAGAGGGATTCATCATATATATGTAGAAAGTTTTAAAAAGGGGGGTCCAATGTGCTCGTTTCGAACTATCGCGCCCGAATACTCGCAAATCGGCTTGAAAAAGTCACAAAAACAGGCTGAAAACGTCCAAAAAGCGTGAAAATCCACTCTAAATTACACTTGATTCAAAATTATTGCTCCAAAAATTCAAAATCCATGTCATTTTCATAAAAATTTGCAAAGTTGTAGAGGGAATACGTACAACGGGTAGAAAACATTCAAAAAAGGGGTCCATGTGCTCTTTTTAAGCTATCGGAGCCCGAATAGTTGCGAATTGGCTTGAAAACACAAAACGGCGCCGAAAACGTCAAAACAAGTCGTGGAATCCAACCTATATTACATTTGATTCAAAATCATGCTCTCGAACATTCAAAAGCCATGTCAAGTTCATCAAAATTTGGCCATAGTTGTAGAGGAATATAAACTAAAAGAGTAGGGACAATTAAAAAATGGGTGTCCATGTGCTCGTTTTCAAAATATCGGCGCTGTAATAGTGGCGAGTCGACTTGAAAACCACCGAAACATGCCAAAAATACTCAATATATGAAAACTCTTATCTAATTTTCGACTTATTCAAAATCCTGCTCCCAAACATTTACAATTCATTTCATATCCATCGCAATCTCTAGAATAACACGAACATGCACAAACAAAAATGCTTTACATATCTCTGCAAGTAGGCAAATAATGAACAAAAAGAAGGAATAAATAACATATTTATAAAGTTCATTTCTTTTAACTCTTTGAACGCTGGATCGCCCACGAGCGCTGTATATTTTTTCCATTGTGACGTATTAAATAATGCGCGCCCAGGATGCGCGGTCAAGATGCGCAGAAACATAACTGTGCAACGTCCTTAAGTGAATCAACAATGAATTTCAAAAGACTCTGAACACTGATAGCAAGTACCATAGAATGAAAGATTTTATCTTTTAAGAATGATGTAAAGAGCATAAATATGATGCATCATTTCCAATTGAAGGCATAGATTTACTTTTTACTTTGCATCAAAATAATTTTGTGGAGATTTTTAGAAATAATTCTTGAATTAGTAAATGAAAATGCCAATAATGCTTATTGCCAAAATGAGACTGATCCTGGATTGCTATTGAAGATTAAAATGCTAGTATGTTTTGTTTTGTTTTTTTGTTTTTTATAGGAAGAAATCATGACCCATGAGAGGATTCTTTTGCAAACCATCAAGTTTGATCTTCAAGTAGAACATCCGTACAGCTACCTCCTCAAGTATGCCAAAACGTTCAAGGGTGACAAGGACAAGATACAGAAGCTTGTACAGATGGCTTGGACATTTGTCAATGACAGGTGTGAACAAGAAACTTGTATCAGAACAACTTCCCCTAGGGCTGTGTTTCACCAAGTCTTTCGAATGACTTTACCAACGACTGGTGAACAGTTCTTGCGCTAAGAGATTATGAGCATACGATTAGCATAGCACCCAAGAACATGTTCCAGTCATTCATAAAGTCATTTGTATACCTTAAGAATGACTTTGTGAAACACCCCTCAGGACAAATACACTCAGAAATGGGTTAAGAGTTAGGTATAGATGTAGCTTTCTGGTGGGGTAGTTGTCCTAGAACTAGAGAGATTGATCAATATTTTCGTCTTCATGTCCAAGCTTTTTCTTGAGTTC